>OU342745.1:184928680-185528680 GCA_910589775.1 Avena eriantha | reverse complement strand
ATCCACCATCATCATCGCCATCCGCTTACTGAGAAGATCGGGCCACCGCATATCATCTTGGTATCAGATTTCCAGTGTTTCCTCGGTAAGCATCCACAAATCCATCCATAGCTTAGAGAGTGTTTTTCGTCCTATACAGAAAAAGCCTTACAAAAAGATTTGCCATAGACTAGATTGCATCGTTTTCGAGTTTTAGTTGCTGATTGTATCTTCTTGTAGATCCGATCTGCAGGTTTTCCTCGTAGGAGTCTAGTTTCTGTTTGTGTATAGGTTTAGGGTTTGATCTTGTTTTCCGCTGTTCCCACCGTTACCGTTTCCGCAAGTCTTTATCATTTTTTCCGAGTCCACATAGCGTACTTTTGTTTGCATACCATAGACACAGCCTATCTACAGCATATGTGCCTAGGAACGTACCCACGAGACTAGTTGCTTTGCTCCGACAGGCTGCTCATTAGGTTTTTAAAGTGCAGAAATTTTCGACAGGCAAAACCGGACTATCCGGCCGAATTACACCGGACTATCCGGCTCAAACGGAGTCTCCGGCACATATCAACCGGACTATCCGGCCCAGTTCTGTTATACGTTGCTATACTCGTTTGCATTGAGTAATATAGTTGAAAAATCAAAAAAAAGAGAAAAGAAAAGAGAATCAGTATAAAAAAAGAGAAAAGAGCTACAAGCCTGACAAAAAAAAGAGATATAAAAGTGTGCAATATTGGAGGCCTTGTTGTGTATAGCACTGGTAGATTGAGCAATCTTGTGCCTGTTCTATTTGAGCTATTACTAGCGTCTCTCTTGTGCATTGCAATATTCCTTTTCATAAGTTGATTTGCCACGTTTATCTCCACTGCGTGTGTTTCTTGGGTATTTGTACGATCAGCACTAGGACTTGTTTGCGGTGTAGATAGGATACCATACCTATAGCTCCACCTTTACATAACCTGTATGCCCTGCGATCGTTCTCTATACCTTTGAGATTCACTTCATCACATCAAGTGCATCAGTCTTTGATTTCGTTTGGTAGAGCATCTCTATTCACTTTGGAACGGTAAGATCTCCTTTCTTATTAGTTGTGAGTGAGTTGTGAGAGTTTCCACCATACAAATTCTGATTTTTGCACTAACCTACTAATCATGTCTACTAGTGATGTTGATGGTGTGTTGCAGAAAAAGAAGGATGAGGAGCTCGTCAATTGGCGTGAATATGAGGCTTTGAAATCCCACTTGACACGTGTGTTTACTAACACAACATATGCCATTGACAAGAATCTCCAAGATATGAATATCAGATTGGATCAGCATGTTGGGACGGTTGATACTATCCAAACGCAAGTGGCTACACTCAATGTCAATGTCACCGCTTTGCAGCAATCCATTGAGGGTTTGACAGCCGCCTTACAAAGAAGGGAAGATCCTCAACATGATGATGCCTTTGATGATTTCGATGAGGGTAGCGTTGTTGATGCTGCTCCACATGTTGGCAGGGGACGTGCTATTCCTCCTATCCATGCACCTACTCATGGTCGTGGGTTTGCCCATCTTGGGCATGGTCAACGTGTGCCCAACCAAGCTGCTGATGATGGTTTGGGCAAGCCAAAATTCTCAATTCCTAAGTTTGATGGTTCCATTGATCCTGAAGACTACCTGACATGGGAGTTGAAGATTGAGAAACTCTGGCGCTTATTTGACTATCCAGAAGATAAGAAGGTCAAGCTTGCAGCATCTGAATTTGATGGTTATGCTTTGCGTTGGTGGGATGCTCTGGTGCAACATAGGAGGGAGGACAATGAACTTCCTGTGAGGGATTGGCGCGAGATGAAGCAAATCATGAAAGCTCGTTTCGTACCAACCAACTACTTGCGATCAGTTTTTGATAAATTGACGCAACTGAAACAAGGCACCATGACAGTTGATGAGTACTACATGGAGATGGAGATGCTTATGCAGCGTGCTAGAATTCGTGAGTCCATTGAGATGACCATGCAGCGATCCTAAACAATTTGAAGTTACCGATCAAGAGCATTGTTCGTCATCACAAGTATGAGACCATGAATGAGTTGTTGCATCATGCTAGAGAGGCCGAATCCCAGTTGGCAGAAGAGGCGAAGTCACGTGCTCGTTTTCCGTCCTCCAGCAGATTTTCTCGGCCAGGTCTACACCTTCTACAGCCGCGCCACCAGCTGCTGCTCCCTTTACACCATCGGCCAAGTCCGCAAGTACACCTTCGTTTGGTTCTAATGCTCGGAAACCCGCTGCTCCTGCTGCTAGTTCGAGTTCCAATATGTCTACGGCACGTACTCATGATGTGGTGTGCCATACTTGTGGAGGTAGAGGTCACTACAAGAAAGATTGTCCAAACATCAAGGTTATGTTTGTTAATGAACAAGGTGAAGTAGAAAGCGGAGATGAAGCTTCTGATGATGATATTGATGACGGCGAGATTGGTGCTGATGCCTATGCTGAGCGTGCACCCACTATTGTCGTATCTTCACGTGTACTTAGTGTGCAACCGGTTGAGGAATCCTAGCATTGCAACTTGTTCCAAACAAAAGCTCTAGTTGGACCAAACAAAGCTTGCAAGTTAATTATTGATGGAGGTAGCTGCAGAAATCTTGCAAGTAAGGAACTATGTGCCAAACTGAATTTGACATACTTACCTCATCCCAAGCCATACTACATACAATGGTTGAGCAACAATGGTGAGATGAAGGTAAATCATATGGTACGTGTGAATTTTCAAATAGGGCCATACAAAGATTCTATTGATTTTGATGTGGTTCCTATGACTGTTTGTCACCTAATTTTGGGTCGGCCTTGGCTCTATGATCGCCATGTGCAACACAATGGCCGAGCCAACACATATCACTTGGAATTCAAAGGAAAGAAGATTACTATGCAGCCAATGACACCACAAGAAATTGTGAATGATTCTCGCTAGAAGATAGAGGTGAACTTGAAGGAACATACTACCACTCGGCAAGACTGTGTAACAGCTGTTCCTGATGTAATTGAGCCTAAATTGAGTGATATAACGAAAAGTGAGAGAGTGCCTGGGTTATTGATACTAGCCACCAAGGAGGATATGAGAGAGTTTCGTGAGGATCCTACAGCCATGCCACTTGTGCTCATGTATAAGGGCGAGGTATTGGTTTCTAACGACATGATCCCTATTTCTCTTGGTGTCTCTTCTGTTTTGCAGGACTTTGGGGATGTGTTTCCAGAAGACGTACCCGCAGGTTTGCCTCCATTGCGTGGTATAGAACATCAAGTGGACGTGATTCCTGGCGCCACACTTCCCAACCGTGCACCTTACAGGACTAATCCCGAAGAAACTAAGGAAATTCAGAAGCAAGTACAAGCGTTGCTAGATAAAGGGTACATCCGTGCCTCTCTTAGCCCTTGTGCTATTCCTGTTATTTTAGTTCCTAAGAAAGATGGTACTTGGCGTATGTGTGTTGACTGTAGAGAGATTAATAACATCACTATTTGATATCGTCATCCTATTCCACGCTTAGAGGATATGCTAGATGAATTGAGTGGTGCTGCTGTTTTCTCTAAAATTGACTTGCGTAGTGGTTATCATCAAATTAGGATGAAAGAAGGGGATGAATGGAAAACTGCTTTCAAAACTAAATTTGGTTTGTATGAGTGGTTAGTTATGTCGTTTGGTATTACTAATGCACCTAGTACTTTCATGCGTTTGATGAATCATGTTTTGAGAGAGTTTATTGGTCGTTTCGTGGTTGTTTACTTTGATGATATACTCATATACAGCCACAACGAATCTGAACATTGCACTCATATTAGACTAGTTTTGCTAGTGTTACGTGATAATAAACTCTATGCTAATCTTGAGAAGTGTACATTTGCAAAAGATAAGGTCATATTCCTAGGATTTGTTGTTTCTAAGCATGGAGTAGAGGTAGATCAATCTAAAATTGAATCAATTCAGAATTGGCCTACTCCAATGAATGTTAGTCAAGTGCGTAGTTTCCACGGTCTCGCTGGTTTCTATAGGCGCTTTGTGAAAGATTTTAGCATCATTGCTGCACCATTAAATGATCTGACAAAGAACGGTGTTCCTTTTGTATGGGGGGCGGCCCAAGACATGGCATTTGATACATTAAAAAGTTTGCTTACTTCTGCACCATTACTTGCATTACCTGATTTTTCGAAGCAATTTGAAGTTGAATGTGATGCTAGTGGTATAGGCATAGGTGGCGTTTTGATGCAAGAGGGTCGGCCTATACCTTATTTTTCTGAGAAATTGACTGGTGCTCGTTTGAATTATTCTATCTATGATAAGGAATTGTATGCACTTGTTAGAGTACTTGAGGTTTGGCAACATTATTTGTGGCCAAAGGAATTCATCATACATTCTGATCATGAAGCATTGAAATACTTGAAAGCTCAATCAAACTTGCATATAAGACTAGCTAAATGGGTTGAGTTCATTGATTCCTTTCCTTACATCATTAACTATAAGAAGGGAAAAGAGAACGTTGTTGCTGATGCTCTATCTAGAAAGAACATGCTATTAACCAATCTTGATGTTAAAATTCCTGGATTAGAAGCTATTTGTGCACTTTATGCAACTGACCTTGATTTTGCTGAACCATATCGTTTGTGAGCTCTTAGAAAACGCATGGGATAAGTATCATATACATGATGGATATTTGTTTCGAGCTAACAAACTATGTATTCAAGAATCGTCGTTGCGTTTGTTCTTAGTGCGGGAATCACATGCTGGTGGTTTGATGGATCACTTTGGGCGTGAGAAGACGTTGTTCATGCTTGCTGATCACTGTTATTGGCCCAAGATGAGGCGTGATGTGTACAGATTTGTGAGCCGATGTATTACATGCCACAAGTCGAAATCTAAGCTGAAGCCTCACGGTTTGTATACACCTCTCTCTGCACCGACTACTCTATGGGAAGACATTAGTATGGATTTTGTGCTAGGTTTACCTAAAACTCAGAGAGGTCATGATTCTATATTTGTGGTAGTGGATAGATTCTCTAAGATGGCTCATTTTATTGCCTGCCACAAAAGCGACGATGCGTCGCATGTTGCTAACCTGTTTTTCAGGGACATCGTGAGATTACATGGAGTACCAAAGACGATTGTTTCTGACCGTGATGTGAAGTTCATGAGCTACTTTTGGAAGACCTTATGGGGAAAGCTAGGAACTAAGCTGATGTGCAGTACTACATGTCATCCCCAAACAGATGGTCAAACGGAGGTGGTGAATCAAACATTGTCACAGCTGCTAAGGACCATGATTAATAAGAATCTGCGGGAGTGGGAAGAGTGTTTGCCACATGTTGAGTTTGCATACAACAGGGCTGTGCATTCAACTACTCAGCTTTGTCCTTTTGAGGTGGTGTATGGTTTCAAACCATTGACGCCACTTGATATGTTGCCTCTGCCATTACATGAGAGAGTTTATATGGAGGCATCAAAACATGCTGATTATGTGAAGAAAATACATGAGAAGACTCGAGAGGCTATTGAAAAGAAAGGCAAGAACATTGCTGCTGCAAGGAATCAAGCAAGGAAAGAAGTGTTGTTCCAGCCTGGAGATATGGTTTGGGTGCCTTTACGCAAGGATAGGTTTCCACTACTTCAAAAGTCAAAATTGAAGCCACGTGGTGCTGGTCCTTACAAAGTGTTAGCCAAGATTAATGATAACGCCTACTCGGTTGATATACCTATTGAGGAGTTCGGTGGAGTTAGCAAAAGCTTCAACGTTGCTGATTTGTCACCATATGCTGGAGATGACTTTGGAGCGTCGAGGTCGACGCCTGTTGAAGGGGGGAGATGATGAGGACATCCCTACAATTACACCTACCCCAATGACTACTGAAGATGTTACAACTGTTGCAAGAAAGGATCAGTCCAATGAGATTAGAATTGGACCTATTACAAGAGCTCGTGCTAAGCTACTGGAACAACAGGTGAATTTACTCCTAAACGAATCTGGTACTTTGATTGATGAGAACTTTATACTGCCTAAGTCTATGCATTTATGTATGACCAGGTTCATTGGAGAAACAAGCATGGCGCGAGGAGGAGAAGGGCTACAAGAGAAGCCCAACATGATGATCGCCCAAGGATGCGCGAGGGAGGAGCGGGAGAATGGCGCAAGAGAAGATCATCAAGACGGAGGCAAAAAGATCTACCACGACCGGAGAGTCCGGCCAGTTCCACCCGGACTGTCCGGCCTGGTCGAGAGGCAAACTGGCGTGGACATTCTGTCTGCCAGTTCGGACACTACCCGGATACCACCCGGCAACTTCAAAGTTTTCGACCAGACCGGACTGTCTGGCACACTTCACCCGGAGAGTCCGGCCAGACCGGACTGTCCGGCCAATTTCAACCGGAGTGTCCGCCCGCCGACCGAATCTGGTCCGAGTCGGTTTGTATCAGTTTGAGTCGTTTGCGTTTAGTTTCGGTTTCTGGCCCCCCCAGCCGCCCTTATAAGCTCTGGGACGACCTCTAGTTAGGGTTTAGACCACGTTAAAATATTTTGGAGTTGTTTCTTTCATAGAACCTATGGAATTACCCTGTGTTCGAATCTACCAACTATAATTGAGTGTGATATGTTGTTCCATTGGGAATTAGTAGATTGCATACTACCGTTCGTGGTCACGGCTGCGTGAGCAAGAGTGTGGTTTTGTGAATATCCTACAAGGTTCAAGATCTGTTGCACTGGCATCAGGGATCGAGCGGGGGAGATCATAGCTACGCACAAGTTATCTACCATCCACCATCATCATCGCCATCCGCTTACTTAGAAGATCGGGCCACCCCATATCACCATAAGTTCTTCCAAAAGTAGCTCATGAACTTCACATCACGGTCAGGAACAATCATCTTTGGTACTCCATGTAATCTCACGACATCCCTGAAAAACAGGTTAGCAACATGCGACGCATCGTCGCTTTTTTGGCGGGCAATAAAATGAGTCATCTTAGAGAACCTATCCACTACCACAAATATAGAATCATGACCTCTCAGTGTTTTAGGTAGACCTAGCACAAAATCCATACTAATTTTTTTCCATGGTGTAGTAGGTGTAGAGAGAGGTGTATACAAACCATGAGGCTACAACTTGGATTTCGACTTGTGGCATGTAATACAACGACTCACAAATCTGTATACATCACACCTCATCTTGGGCCAATAAAAATGATCAGCGAGCATGAGCAATGTTTTCTCATGCCCAAAGTGACCCATCAAACCACCAGCATGTGATTCCTGCACTAAGAACAAACGCAACGACGATTCTGGAATACATAGTTTGTTAGCTCTAAACAAATATCCATCATGTATATGATACTTATCCCATGCGTTTTTGAGAGCACACAAACGATATGGTTCAGCAAAATCAGGTCAGTTGCAAAAAGTGCACAAATACTCTCTAATCCAGGAATTTTCACATCAAGATTGGTAAATAGCATGTTCTTCCTAGATAAAGCATCAGTAACTACATTCTCCTTTCCCTTTTTATACTTAATGATGCAAGGAAAAGATTCAATAAACTAAACCCATTTAGCTAATCTTTTATGCAAGTTTGATTGAGCTTTCAAATACTTCAATGCTTCATGACCAGAATGTATGATAAATTCTTTTGGCCACAAATCATGTTGCCAAACTTCAAGTACTCTAACAAGTGCATACAATTCTTTATCATAAATAGGATAGTTCAATCTAGCAGCAGTAAGTTTCTTAGAAAAATATGCTATAGGGCGACCCTCTTGCATCAAAACGCCACCAATACCAATGCCACTAGCATCACATTCAACTTCAAATTGCTCGAAAATTAGGTAAGGCAAGTAATGGTGCAGAAGTAAGCAAACGTTTCAATGTATCAAATGAAATATCTTGGGCTGCACCCCACACAAATGGCACACCTTTCTTAGCCAAATCATTCAATGGTGCGACAATAGTGTTAAAATCCTTCACAATAGGCCTATAGAAACCAGCTAATCCATGGACACTACGCACTTGACTAACATTCATGGGAATAGGCCAATTCTGAATTGATTCAATTTTAGATTGATCTACCTCTACCCCTTGCTTAGATACAACAAATCCTAGAAATATGACCTTATCTTTTGCAAATGTGCACTTCTCAAGATTAGCATACAATTTATTAGCACGCAACACTTGCAAAACTTGTCAGATATGATGACAATGTTCAGTTTTGTTGTGGCTATAGATAAGTATATCATCAAAATAAACAACCACAAAACGACCAATAAATTCTCTCAAAACATGATTCATCAATCTCATGAAAGTACTAGGTGCATTAGTAAGACCAAACGACATAACTAACCACTCATACAAACCAAATTTTGTTTTGAAAGCAATTTTCCATTCATCCCCTTCTTTCATCCTAATTTGATGATAACCACTACACAAATAAGTCTTAGAGAAAATAGCAGCACCACTCAATTCATCTGGCATATCCTCTAAGCGTGGAATGGGATGACGATATCGAATAGTGATGTTATTAATAGCTCTACAATCTACACACATGCGCCATGTACCATCTTTCTTAGGTACTAAAATAACAGGAACATCACAAGGGCTAAGAGAAACATGAATGTACCCTTTATCCAGCAACGCCTGTACTTGTTTCTGTATCTCCTTTGTTTCTTCGGGGTTGGTCCTATAGGGTGCACGGTTTGGTAATGTGGCACCAGGGATCAAGTCGATTTGATGCTCAATGCCACGCAATGGAGGCAATCCTGCTAGTACATCATCTAGAAACACATCACCAAAATCCTGCAAAACAATAGATACACCGAGAGAAATAGGGGTCATGTCATTAGAAACCAATACCTCGCCCTTGTCATGAGCACATGTGGCAGGTCTGTAGGATCCTCACGAAACTCTCTCATATCTTCCTTGGTGGCTAATATCATTAGACTAGGCCCTCTCTCACTTTTTGTTATATCACTATTTTTGGGCTCTATTACAACATGTACAGCTGCAACACTCTCTCGCCCATCTATAGATGCTTCCGTCAAGTTCACTTCTATCTTCTGACGAGACTCATTCACAATCTGTTGTGGTGTCATTGGTTGCAAATTAATCTTCTTTCCCTTGAACTTCAAGGGATATGTATTGGCACGGCCGTTGTGTTGCACATGGCGATCAAAAATCCAAGGCCGACCCAATAAGAGATGGCAAACAGTCATAGGAACCACATCAAAGTCAATAGAATCCTTGTATGGTCCTATTTCAAAATTCACACATACCATATGGTTTACCTTCATCTCACCATTGTCACTCAACCATTGTATGTAGTAGGGCTTGGGATGAGGTAAATAAGTCAAATTCAGCTTGGCACATAACTCCTTACTTGCAAGATTTCTGTAGCTACCTCCATCAATGATTACCTTGCAAGCTTTGTTACAGCCAACAAGTGCTTTGGTTTGGAACAAGTTCCAGCGCGGAGAGTCAACAATAGGCTGCACACTAAGGGTACATGGAGAGACCACTATCGTAGGCGAATGCTTAGGGAAGGCATCCATACCGTCCTCGCTGTCATATCCATCATCGCCATGAGTGGCAACATCATCTCCACTCTCATACTCTCCTTTTTCATTTACAAACATCACCTTGCGGTTGGGACAATCTCTCTTGTAGTGTCCTCGGCCTCCACAAGTATGACACTCCACATCGCGTGTACGCGCGGTTGACATATTGGAATCCGAGCTAGCAGCAGGAGCAGCAGGCTTCCCAGCATTGGAACCATAAGAAGACGTGGGAGCAGGCTTGGCCGATGGTGAAGGTTGGCTAGCAGCCGCTGCAGGTGGTGACGGTATAGACCTCGCCAAAAAACGACTAGTAGACGGAAACCTCGCACGTGACTTAGCTTCTTCAGCCAATTGTGATTCGGCCTCTTTAGCATGGTGCAATAGCTCATTCATAGGCTCATACTTGTGATGACGAACAATGCGCTTGATTGGTAACTTCAAATTGTTGAGGAATCGCCGCATGGTCATCTCAAGGGATTCACAAACTCTAGCACGCTGCATAAGAATCTCCATCTCCATGTAGTACTCATCAACTGACATGGTTCCTTGCCTCAATTGTGTCGACTTATCAAAAACTGATCGCAAGTAGTTTGTGGGTACAAAACGAGCCTTCATAATGCTCTTCATATCATGCCAATCCATCACAGGAAGTTGATTGTCGTCCCTTCTATTCTGCACAATCGCATCCCACCAATGCAAAGCATATCCATCGAATTCTTACGCTCCAAGCTTGACCTTCTTGTCTTCTGGGTAGTCAAACAAATGCCAGAGCTTCTCAATCTTCAACTCCCATGTGAGGTAATCTTCAGGATCAATTGAGCCATCAAACTTGGGAATTGAGAATTTTGGCTTGCCCAAACCATCATCAGCAGCTTGGTTCTGAACGTGTTGAGCATGCCCAATAGGAGCAAAACTGCGGCCATAAGTAGGTGCAGCAGCAGGCGCAGGTGCAAGGGGATTGGCACATCCCTACCAAGATGTGGGGCAGCATCAGCCGCACTACCCTCATCATAGTCATCAAAAGCATCATCATGTGGGTGTTCCTGCCGTTGCTGTATTGCTACTATCAAGGCCTCAATGGAATGCTGCAAAGTTGTGACATTGACATTGATTGCTGTCACTTGTGTTTGAATAGTAGTGATTGCGCCAACATTCTAATCCAATGTCATTTGCATATCTTGGATATTCATGTCAATGGCATCAGTTGAGTGGATAAACACACGCGTCAAGTGGGACTTCAACGCCTCATATTCGCGCCAATTAACAAGTTTCTCATCCTTTTTCTGCGACAACGTCATCATCACTAGAAGACATGATTAGTAGGTTAGTGCAAAAATCAAAATCTGTTTGGTGGAAACTCTCACAACTCACTCACAACTGACAAGACATGATATCTTACTGTTCCAAAGTGAATAGAGATGCTTTACCAAAACAAAATCAAAGACTGATGTACTGATGTGATGAAGTGAATATTGAGGGTATAGAGAACGATCACATGACACACATGTTATTTAAGGTGGAGCTGTAGGTATGGTATCCTAACTACACCGCAAACAAGTCCTAGTGCTGATTGTATAAAACCCAAGAAACACACACGGTGGAGATAAATGTGGCAAAGCAACATATGAAAATGAAAATTACAATGCAGAAGAGAGATGCTAGTAAAAGCTCAAAGTAAACAGGCACTACAAGTGCTATGATCAACTAGGCCTCCAATAATGCACACTTTGATATCTCTTTTTGTCACGCTTGTAGCTCTTTTCTTCTTTCTTTTTTTATACCGATTCTCTTTTCTTTTATCTTTTTTTATTTTTCAACTATATGACTCAATGCAAACGAGTGCAGCAACTTAGAACAAAACTGTGCCGGATAGTCCGGTGGAATCACGCCGGATAGTGCGGTCGGGCCAGATAGTGCGGTGTGTGTCAGCCGGATAGTCCGGTTTTGCCTGTCAAAAAATTCTGCACTTCGAAAACCTAATGAGTAGCCTGTCGGAGCAAAGCAACTAGTCTCGTGGGTACATTCCTAGGCACAGATGTTGTAGATAGGCTGTGTCTATGGTATGGAAACAAAGGTACGCTATGTGGACTCGGACAAACGATGAAAACTTGCAGAAAACGATGATGGTGGACACCATGAAAAACAAGATCAAACCCTAAACCTAGACAAAAACGAAAACTAGACTCCAATGAGGAAAACCTGCAGATTAGATCTACGAGAAGATATAATCAACAACTAAAACTTGAAAACGATGCAATCTAATCTATGGCAACTCTTTTTGTAAGGCTTTTTCTGTATAGGACGAAAAACATGAACTAATCTATGGATGGATTTGTGGATGCTCACCAAGTAAATGAGGAAATCTGATACCAAGATGATATGGGGTGGCCCAATCTTCTCAGCAAGCACTTGTCGATGATGATGGTGGATGATAGATAACTAGCGTGTAGCTTTGATCTCTCCCGCTCGAACCCTGGTGCCAATGCAACAGCTCTCAAACCCTGTGGGATATTCACAACACCACGATGTTGCGCACGTAGCCGTCGACCACGAACGGTAGTTTGCAATCTACTAATTCCCAATGAAACATACGATCAGACTCAATTGCAGTTGGTAAAATCGATCACATGTAATTCTAGAGGTTCTATGAAAGAAACAACTCCAAAATATTTTAACGTGGTCTAAACCCTAACTAGGGGTCGTCCCAGGGCTTATAAGGACGGCTGGGCAGCCACAAACCGAAACTAAATGCATACGAGTCAAACTGATACAAACCGACTCGGACCAGATTTCGATCGGTGGGCGGACAGTCCGGTTGATATTAGCCGGACAGTCCGGTGGGGCGGACACTGCGGGTGAATTCGGCCGGACAGTCCAGTCCGGCAGGAAACTTCAAAGTTTTCGGGTGCTGTCCGGATAGTGTCCGATTTGGTGTACTGATTGTCCGAGCCAAAGCTTCTCTTGGGTAGGCCGGACAGTCCGGGTCGACTCGGCCGGACACTCCAGTCGATGAAGAACTTTTGGCCTCTATCTTGATGATCTTCTCTTGCGCCTTCCTCCTGCTCCTCCCTCGCGCATCCTTGGGCGATCATCATGTTGGGCTTCTCTTGTAGCCATTCTCCTCCTCACGTCATGCTTGTCTCTTCTATGAACCTGATCATACATAAATGCATAGACTTAGGCAGTATAAAGTTCTCATCAACTAAAGTACCAGATTCATTTAGGAGTTAATTCACCTGTTGTTCGAGTAGCTTAGCACGAGCTCTTGTAATGGGTCCAATTCTAATCTCATTGGACTGACCCTTCTTTGCAACAGTTGGAGCATCATCAGTGGGTGTAATTGTAGGGATGTCCTCATCACGTACATTGCATGCTGATTAGACAGAGACACACGTACAAGCTGGCACATTACTGATAGTAAAAACAGATAGTATTTTGATATGTTCCTATTTATTAGAAAATCTGAACCATCAAAATGTATTTTGAACCACTTACATGCATATGAATTTGTTTTAGATTTTTCCAACCCAAAACGGCTAGTTTGACTACGGGCATTCCAAAAAAACCGGAATCTCCGGGTCACAACGGCAACCTGCAGAATTGCAATCGCCGGTGGTGATTCATTGCCTTGTTCAGCTTTATTAGGGGATGTGCAAAGCCGGTAAAGAGGCCTATAAATTCAACAGTTGATTCCATCTCAACATTATCTCTTTCTTCTCAACCTTTCTCCACAAAATCAATTCCCCAAATTTCCCCAAAAACCCCAAGCAAGAACATGGCTCAGAGCTAGGATTCGAAACCCGAATCGAGCCACGACGGCCTCAGCAGTGGCAACACCGATGATAGGGTCATCGACAACCCATACGATTCAAGGTTGTCCAATGATCCCGAGCTCGTCGCTCTATAAGAATATCGGGAAGAGCTGCTGAAGCGGTATTCCGATGAGGACAAGAAGGAGGAGGCACCGCCAGAGCAGAGCGAGCAGGCGCCGCTGGAGCAGAGCATGCAGGCACCGTTAGTGGAGAATGCGCTTGTTTCATAGCACGAGTGGCTAGTGGTTGTCGATGAAGACGACGACAAGTCGGAGGAGTGGCCTATGGTCAATGATGACGACAACGACGAGCCGGGGGTGGCGAACTCTAGCAGGAAGCGTCGCCGCTCGGATGATGGTGTGAGGAAGAAGAAGTTATCGGTAGTACTAGTTAGTAGTAGTATAATTTTAGTTAGATGTTGTTAAAGTTTGCTAGTACTGGGTGCTTTTGTGATGATGGATGATTGTATTAAACTGGGTTCTTTTGTGATTACAATGGTATTCAAAAATGTATATAAAGTTTACTTAATTAGTAGTTGGTGCTATCCACATTTTGATCTTATGATGATGTATTAATTGTTAGTGGCAAGACTTCAATATATGGAATGCCTAGTTTGATTTGAAGTGCTACTGAAGGAAACTTACAGGAAGTCATCAACAATGACTAGTTGATGCTAGTTTTCATTTGAAAATGCACTAAAACCCAGAGTGCCTGGATTTGGAGTCCGGGTTTAGGTAATTTTTGTATACAATATCAATTTGGTGACACTTTTATATACTTGTTACGAATTATAGATTCATTTATTGTATTTTGGTATTTAACCTAGAAATAAATAGTAAAACATAGATACAGCTATCCAGAATGGCCTATGGCAGCAGGTCTGTCTATGCTTGTATACTTGTGATTCAGATACTTCCTGAATTCCAGAAATCGAGTTTCCATGAAAAAAATTCAAAGATTTGTTAGGACTATCAAAAAAGTTTGATTCTTTGCATTGCCTCATATTTTGAGTATATAACCTTAGGAAAAAATAGTAAAAGCTGATATGCCCATCCTAAATGGAACTTGCTTCACAAAAATGATGATCTTCTAGAAATGTCATTGGTTTAGAGGGCAAACTCCAAAACCAAATTTTGTACAAATTGGACTCCTTTTTTGTTGGGGTTGGGTATATGCACCCCACTTGAATTAATAATGACTAATACGACTTTTTTGATTGTCCAAATAAAGATTTACTCATTTCCACACATTTTTAAGAGAAAATAAATAAGTAATACAATATTTGCCAAAAAATCTAGATTTTTTGCATGCGCACACATTTTAAGGTTTTTAACTTGTGAAAAACTGTCTTAATTTGTGAAAGAAAGTATGGATTTATTTAAAAATCCAAACCCTCCGCACCCAGCTTCCCTATTTGACTGCGCTCCAATCCCCTTCCCCAATATTTTACCGCCCACGCCGACACGCTGCGTTCAAAATCCCCAATTTCTAGCTACCCCTGTCAGGATCCCGATGGATCTGACGAGAGAGGATCACCAAGAATAGTAGATTTGAGAGAAATCGGTAGATAAACTAGGAAATTGCAGAACTAGATCTAAAATAAATGCAAAAAATAAAGATAAATTTAGGGTTTCATATTTTTGATTGGATCACAGGATACAAGGTAGCATATATAGACCTAGTTAACTACTAGATGCCCACGTAGGTGGAATACCTAATATGCCCTCATAGCTACAACATAATACTACTCCATACCACTATTAGTCCCTAACATTACTCCCCCCTTGAGACCATTGCTCAGCAATGGACAAGTTTCTACAGAAACTTTTCATCAATTATCAATAATCCTTCAGAATGCCTTCACCATATCAAGGAGGTAGAAATGTGATGAAGATAATATCCATTTCCCGTATCTGAAGAAAGTTCTGTGAAGATAGCAGCAAAAGCTTGGCCTTGTAATTCTCATGTACACCTTGCTGGTGGACAACAATTCCAGGGTCCCATATACATACATCACTGTTTAGTAATTTGGATTGCCAAAAATGAAGCAGCGCAAACTTCACAGCCCGTACACGCCTCAATGCATATTCAGTCCCTTTGATCAACCACCAAAGCTTGTGTAAGATGAACTTAATACTTGGATCCAAAACATGAGAGGTTCTGCTCATTGGTAAGTGAATTTTAATACACGGTACACAACTGCCATATATCTTCCTTCTTGAACTATTTTCCCAGCACTCACTGTACAACTGAACATGCGAGAGTAGCGGGCTAACTGCTGAACTGTTTCTAAATATGAGCAGGCCAAAACAATTTGGACGAAACAATGGTGCACCTGGAGGAAAACAGTCAGAGTATTGTACCAGGAATGAGACTGCAACAACAGAGTCCAGAATTGTTGTGGATCATCAGGTTGCCCAATAAAACTTGATGTCTTGAATGTTGTCTGGCCACTACGAGCTAGATTCGGCACTGCCAACTTTTCCATCATCATCTCCATTTGGTTCAAAATGCCTGGATCCCACAAAAAGTGAATTCCCGGTTTCATCAGTTGTGATGGCACTCTGTAATATCACTGTCGTTGGACAAAACATTTGGATATGCCAAACTGGATTCTCCCAGCTAGCACACCATTGAGTAAAAGAATACCACTTTTTCGCAGTATTGAGGTCTGAAGAAAACAGTGAATATCGCTGGTTTGTGTTGAACTCAGAAATGTGTGTATTCCTGGGTCCCATCCGTTTCTTCTCTCATGAATCACCAATACATTCCAATGTGACTCTCTCAACTGCTGTACATTTAATGATGCTTTCTCATCATTTTGTTGTCGCTGTGCAGGAGTACAATAAAACAGGAGAGAGCTGTAATTCAGAGAAGCAATTGTTTCTTCAGCTTTCAGTGCCTTGCCGACACACTTGAGAAGGTCTTCACTGTCTTGTTGCTCTTCTTCATATGACTGTTGATTAGGAGTGCTAGAAAGCACATGAACAAACTCAGTTGAGCAGCCGTCTGTGTCATCATCTGGTACATCAAACACTGGCTCATGAACAGCTCGCTCTAATGGACAATTTGCTGGTAGCACATAGTAGCGACAGTCAGTACCATCAGCTAGGAACAAGCTTCGGCTAATGAGATTGTTAAAACCATAAGAATGTGGCACTTCATCGACATATTTCTCACAAAGATTGGTACTACCACCATGCACACCTGAACTCTGAATTGGATTTGGACTTTGATGCCCATCACAATAGTTCTCATACCCAGATCGTGGCGTTACCATTTGACCGAACACCTTTGGAGCAGCATAAATATTACTAGTACTTTCCAAGGATGATGAATGCATACTCAACGCCATAGCAACAGTTATAGCTGGAGACGAGGTGTTGTTGTTGCCAAATAAAGGCGCTGGGGAGGAGGATCCACACATGACTGAATTTGTAGCACAACCTGATGCTGTGGCCGTGTTGTTGAGGCCAAAGCCGAATGATGGTGCTGGGCCAATGGGTGTGCTTGACGCCGAACAATCAGAGCCGACGCCCATGGCGGTGCTAGAGAAGAAACATGGCATCGTGGTGGGGGTATATGAGGTCACCTCATGGTCGTCGTTCTTGGAGGCGATGGAGGAGGAGGGTAACCGGTCGAGGAACGGGTCGGTGGCGTGGTGCTGGAAGCTGTCCATCTCCCGGTCATCGTTGGAGGGAGAAGCGTCGCGGTCATGGAGCTTCAGATGCGGCTCGAGGTCCGGCTATGTGTTGGAGGCGGATTTGTGGAACGAGACCTCGGAGCAGTAAAGGTTGGCGCTCTGAGGTAGGAAACTCGGGTCCGACGACATGGAGGAAGTTGGCATTGGGACTTGCAGCGCTCGCGATTTGGAGCGGCCGGGATGGCGTCCAGCAGCTGCGGCGTCGGGCTAGAGCGGTCGGTGGCGAGAGGAGCACCGAGTACTTGCTTGGGACTGCCTAGGAGTGTGGCGGCCGGCTGCATGCGACGCTGGGGAAAATACAGAGGTGGCCGGAGGAATCGAAGGGACGGGTGGGACGGCCATAGTGAGGGCTTGAGGATATAGAGAAGAGCCCAACGCGGGTGCTCCGACGAGGCTGTAGGCAATGGAGGTGGTTGGGACTGGAGCGGGCGGTGGCCAATTTGGATCGATTTGGGTAGGGATTGGGACTGGGAAAGTATATGGCGCGCTGAACATGTGGAAAGGCGGCTGGTAGGCGGCGGGGCAGAAGCCAGATGCGGGTGGTGGGTAAGCGGCGGTGGGGGAAGGCTGGGGGAGCCGTACGCTGGGGTGGGAAAAAATCATAGGCGGCCGCTGGGTAGGAGAAAAAGGTGCAGGGGAAAGGGGATGGGTAGTAGCCGCCGGGAAGAAGAGGAGGTCGCCATGAATGCGAATCAGGAGGTAGAAGAAGTCGCCGGTGCGACGGGAACCGTCGATGAAGACAAGGGAGGGAAGGGTGGGGAGTAGGCCGATTGATCGAACTGCTCTTGTACCAATTTGTCGGGATCCTGATGGATCTGACGAGAGAGCATCACCAAGAATTAGAGATTTGAGAGAATCGGTAGATAAACTAGGAAATTGTAGAACTAAATCTAAGATAAATTTAGGGTTTCATATTTCTTGATTGGATCACAGGATACAAGGTAGGCATATATAGATCTAGTTAACTACTAGATGCCCACATAGGTGAAATACCTAATATGCCCTCATAGCTACAACATAATACTGCTCTGATACCATGTATGTCAGGACCCGATGAGTCTCAGACAGGGATCGATGAAGGGGAAGGAGAATTGGAGCGCTCGTGGCTCGGATCTACGATAATTCCTAATTGCAAGAAAATAAAGGAAAGATAAATTTGGTTTTTATTATTGCTTGATTGGATCACAGGATACAAGGTACGCATATATAGACCTAGTTAACTACTAGATGGCCACATAGGTGGAATACCTAATATGCCCTCATAGCTACAACATAATTTTACTCCATACCATTAGTCCCCGACACCCCCGCTGTTCAATCCTCCCCTTCCTGCAAATCCTCCAATTACGTCGGACAAGGGTGATGGCGACGACACGCCTTTTGGCAAAAGTTTGCTCCCCGTGCCGTCGGAGTACCACCTGCCAAAGGGGTGGCACCTTGACCTGAGCGGTGTCTCCGTGCCACCGCCACCGAGGAGTGTCGCGGCCCACGCCGTTGAGGTCACCCGCCACCATGTGCTTGCCGTCGGTGCTACGAGCGGACCCTAGATATGGCTCGGATGCACCGTATTGGGCCGAGCTTTTCAAGGAGTGCTGGAACGCGGAGAAGCACCGGCGAGTCTGGGCCCAAGTCGCTACCGACGACACCAAGGCGGATCCCGAGGAGGATAGCTACCCCGTGGCATAGGAGGAGGAGGAGGACGCTGAGACCAGTGCGGATTCCCTCGAGGTCTATATGTCGCCGCCGCTGCATGAGCTCAGCGAGGATCCATAGTGGCCGGGAACCATGGCCGCGCATCGTGCATCGTTGGAGGCCATCCACACCAATGACATCAAGACAGAACCCCCCGAGTTTGATAGCTTTGACTCCATCGACTGGGAGGAGGTCGAGGCATACGCAGATTCGTTCCTTGTCGAGCCGACGCTACCTCCGTTGCCCATCCACGAGCTCGGTGATGAGCTAGAGTGGTCGGGCACCATGGAAGCCTATCGCGCGTCGGTGGAGGCCATCGTGATTAATTAGCTAAAATGTGGCCTATGTTTAATCTGCATATTCAGTTATTGCTTTGTAGTAGAACTTTGTAATATGGAGATCAATATGTGGCCTATGTGTAAATTTATGTGAATTTATAGTTATGTTTTCCTTTGTTGTTATTTTATATGACATTCTTGTTATATTTGTCCTATGTATATATTTATGTGACTTTGTAATTGGATTTGAACTTTGTACATTTGTTTAGAAAAAAGAAGCATTTTTGAACCGAGACTGTCCGCACATTTTGGTTTGGTGGGCAAAAATTTGGGCATATTCCCTCATCCTCGCTAAAATCCCTAGCATTCCCCCTCCTCCAGTTTGAAATTTGCCCCTCTCGCCACGCGGCCCCTCCCCGACTGGATTCGTCGCCCCCTCCCCTCTCCCTCCCATGACGGATTCGACGCCTCCTCCTCTCTCCTCCCTCCTCCCATCTCCCCTGCCAGATTTGCCGCCCCACACTCAGCCCCCTCCCGCCAGACACATCCCTCCCTGCCAGTGCGCCCTCCGCCCCTCCCCCACCCCACACCTGCCGCGACAGCCTTCTAGAACACCAGCTCCCTGCCCCCTTCCCACCAGTGCCCGCCCTCCCTACAGATATGGTGGTCTCTCTCCTTCCTTTGCTTTTTCTTTATTTAGTACAATGCATCCTCAGATATGAACCCCATGAAGAAATGCCAAGAGAAGGAGCCAAGCCATCGCAAGACGGAGCTCTAGACCAAACCGGCGGCAGGACCGGCAGACTGGAATTCTCGTGGGAATTCCCGGCGCACGAACCGGTGGACCGGAACCAGGACCAGAAATTCTGACGCCGATCCGAACCAACCGGCACATGCCGAAACACACGTATGTAAGCCGTTCCAGTGGCCGACCAGAACAACTAACACCGACCAGAATTTCCGGCGCACAGTCCGGTGCGACCAGACTTATTGTCAGAACGCCTCTAGTCTCAAGTCAACGTGGGTTTGATGCTTGCGAATATTGCTATTTTGTCCCGTTTTACCATTTTGTGCCCAAACTACCCATGTTTTAGTGGCTGGCCTATATATATAGCCCCGGACCCTTGTATTACTCATACTTGGATAATTGAAATTAGAAGAGACCCTTGTGGATCTCCCTAATTTCTAGTCTCATGCTCCTTGAGAAAGGAGCACCAATTATACCCCCACCTCATTGGAGTTTGCATCGTGCCTCCCTTGTTGTACAAGGCATTGGCATCAGAGCCCCTTGCCAAGACATCAAGATCTCACCAAGACTCTCCACTTGCCATGCCGGTTCGAGAGAGAGAGAGAGATATTCGCCCGACACCGATCCTAGGGATTGCAGCAGACCGGTCACCACCGGCGTGAGCTATAGGTGTGTATCGCGTCTTCGTGTGTGCATGTGTTCATCATGTTCTTCGTGCATGAGTTCATGGATTTTACCCTCTCCCTCACCCCCTCCTCGATTTCAAGGGATTCTTGAATGATCGGGCCATCCTCGAGGTTTGCCCTCAACATATTGGTATTAGAGCTTCATTGCTCATGAATCCCCCTCCTTGATTTCAAGGGAATCGTGAAAGATCGGGCCATTCTCGAGGTTTGCCCTCAACAAATGTACTCTCATATTTAGTCATGGATTATTGTATGTATGGAGTTTTACCTTGTTTACTAAAAGAAACAGAAAGGTGTGCTTGAACTAACTCAAGCTGTAGCTAGATTTTTGGGAAACAATTCATTTAGCTTTATTTTGTACAGGCTCCATGTTGCCCTATTTGCATGAGCATTGAGGGACCATGCAGGCAAAAGAATCACCGTAGCTCATTTTTTGTACTAAATATGCATGTGGGGACAGAAGGTAAAATGGTATGTGAGTTAAATGGATTATTTATATTGATAGCATACACAGGAATTTGAAAAACATTTAGTTTGTTGTTTATGAATTGCTACACTACATAAGAGAAATGACTGCTATTTTTTGTCAGTATGTTCCTTGCCGTGTCAGGAAGCAGTTAAATGAAATGACTCCTCGTGACAAGATGCGCATCGTGACGCTAGATGGATATTTGTATTGCTTCGAACTGCTCAAAGAAAAGGACAAGAGAATGATATGGGGTAAGCGATGGGATAATTTTATCATCTACTATGTCCGCTCCTATGATCATATTGTTGTGTATTTGGATGGTGACCAAGAATTCTTCAATGCTATTGTGTATGACAAACTTGGTAGTAAGAAAAAACTTTCTGAAAATCCAGGTTAGTTCATATATACTCTCTATTTACAATTTGTTGTGCATGTCTATATGTTGAGATTTACTATACTAACTCTGAATGTATGGTGTAGATGAGGAAATGAATGTGAAAGTATATCCACTTGCCATATAGCGCAACTAAATAAAACAATCATTGTTTGAAGCATATGGTTTCTTCAGAACTACAAGCTAGCACTGTACTTTTTATTAACTGAGAAAGTGCTGGACTATTGCTCTATTTGCAGTACATGATAAATCCTTAATTCAGTTATAAAATGTCCATCAATGCCACTCTCATCCATCGAGAAAGCTGGTGTCATTGCTTTTGCTAGAGACAACTATACTCATATCAGCCCAATTGTCGTCCATACGTTGACGGAGAAAAACATTGGGTGTAAAACACTTGTAAGTAGTAACAAAAAGAAATTCAGTTTTACTTCACATATTTTTTTCTATATGGGACACTAGTTATCATAATGTTCATTACATTGCAGAAGCTAAGAAGTGGTTTTATGAGACAGTGTAACCTCCCCTCGTTAGGAAAAGTTTGGCTGCACGGTGGTGTAGTTGTGTTTGTGTTCTCCAATTGGTCTCATGATAAAGAAGGCAGATTAGTCATGGAGAAGGCCACCTGGCATGATTTTGTTTACCGCAGGGGTTACAAAGTCTGTGAGGTAGTCATGTCCTGCATCAGAAAGTTTGAGCAAGAAAGTAGCTTCAATATGTGCTTCTCAACAGTTTGACATTCATGTTGCTTCATCGTATGTAAAGAGCAAGATATATGAAGAATTCAATCCTAGTTAACTACTATGTCCTTTACTTTGTTACTACACTGATATATAACTCCAAGCATTGGAAAATCTACTTAATTAAGTTTGCTTTGTTTCAATTATGTGGTCATTGTAATGGGTTTGAACTATAATTTGATGAAATGAAGCACATGTGCAAAAGCCACCCGGAGTCTCCGAGTTTTATACCGGAGGCTCTGGGCATGAAAACATAAACCCAGACGAGACTGAGAAACCCGGACACCCCGGTCTAGCAGAGGTGGCTTATATTTCTAACTATCTCCTAACAGCAGGAGAAGATTCATCGTAGAAACCGACTCCAAACATGTCGGGACATTTGTAGAAATGCGGACGCCCCGGCCTACTAGAGCCAGTTCATATGGCCGACCATCTCCCAGGGTGCCGGTGGTCCATTTTTTAAACCGTCCGCGTAAATCATATTAACAGAGGTGGCCCTTTATATGAACTGTCTTGTGTATACTACCGGAGACAATTCGGCCAACCGCTTCGGAAAAAGCTGATTTATCAGCAACTGTCACTTTGAGTAGGAAGCCAAAACCGTCGCCCGCCCATGGTGGGAAACCGTCACCTTATGTTGATTCTGCTGTAGTGACTACACACATTGTATTGACTCCGAGGGGTGGGGCTGCACCATCATCTCCACCCGGATGGACCGGAACATTGGCCCAATTTACCTCACCGGCAACTATATTTTCTCCTAGACGCTTGATTGGTGCTTCTCCAAGCACATGGGGTAGTCTTACATTTCCACGTATCCCATGTTGTTCAGTAGAAAAACAACAATCATATTCTATTTCATCTCGACCGTATAGAGCCCTCTTACTCTTCTTGTGTACATCATGCTTCTTGATGGTATCATTAGGGTTTGACATCTGCGTTCTGTTCCTCATCAAACTAGCCTTTTTGCTGCTACTGTTGGGTGTGATCTCCTTCCTGCTTCCCTGACAGGTGTTGGCTCCTGCATGCTGGCATTATTGCCTGACCTCTACGGCGTGTTCTTCTTCGAATTATCCCTTTTACTACTACTATTGGTTGTGTTCTCCTTCGTGTTAGCATTATTGACGGACCTCTGCGACATGTTGTTCTTCAAATTTGCCCTTTTGCTGCTACTATTGGGTGTGTTCTCCTTCGTGCTAGCATTATTGCCGGACCTTTGCATCATGTTCCTCTTCAAATTAGCATTTTTTCTGCTACTACTGGGCGTGGTATCCTCCGTACTAGCCATCTCAGCCTTTTTGCTACTACTCCTGGGTGTGTTCACCACCGTGCTCGCCCTCTGAGCGTTTTTGCTACTATTGTTCAGTGTGGTGCCATTTTTCGTGCAACTATTGGGTGTCCTCTTCTCTAGCGTGGTCTGCTTGATGATGTTCTTTTTCGGGGTGCACTTTCTAGGGATGCTCTTCCTGCTCCTATTTATGATACTCCTCTATAAGACTCTCCACTGTTCGAAGCTACCCTCAGTCGCACAACCATTAGTGATGATGTGGAGCAGGTCAAGAATGTGTTGTCCAAGTCCATCATCTCTATGGTCGAACTCCAATTTCTCTCCAACTATTTGCACTATCGTGAATAGGTACACTTGACTTCTACTATTTATCCTCCCAAATGATATGGTTAAATCACTGGTAACTTTCACTAGTGTACCATTTTTCGTCTTGTTACACAAATATATGAAATGTGCTACCTGGAAGGACCCCCACACCACCTTCGCACGTAACGCTGCTATCAGGTCACATAACTGTACCACTTCACGATCATATCTTCCAAGGATTACATCAATGTTGTCGATGAAATTTTCTGTGTCATCACCTAATTTTGCAGTGAACTTCTCGACACTGATACGAACGCGAACTTTGCCATCATTAGGTTTTGCAAGACCAAAACCTTCAAGAGGTGGAGCGACACCTCAGACCTAGCTACAACGCCAACGACGCCATCACCAGCGCCATCGGTAGCTAGAGAAACCTTGATGAAAGTATCAACACGAGGATAGTACCAGGAGATACAATACTTGGTGAACAGGGAGGACCATAGCTAACAGAAAATACAATAGAATCAGTTGCTGCCACGCCACATCGATGACCATGACCAGTTTCCACAATAGCGGTGCTTCGAGTGCTAGTAGAATCCAGACCATGAGCTTGTTCCACAACAACGAGGCTTCGAGTAGCCCCAACAGTAGCCCGCTGAATTTGATCATGGGTTCGATGAGGAGCAACACCTAGTACGGCAGTTTTGGCAACAACGGCAGGGCAGCCTTCGGAAGTATTAGTTTGCTCAATAGCGGCAGGGATTGGGTCATCATCAGCCAGAGCAACAACAACACGGGGACGACCAGTATTAGCAGATTCCACATCAAGGGTTTGGACAATGGCAATATGGGGACTCCTATGAGGAGGTTGCCCGACAAAAGCATGGCACAAACAACGGTTTACATTTTGCTTACCAGCAGCACGGGTTTGAGTTAGACCACCCTGTCCAAGAATAGTAGGGCGACTCCCAGTAGCAGCAGCTTCCATATCCAGTATTTTACAATTCAGTAAAAACATGCGAGCCTCAAGATACATTTTCATCAACCCACTTAGCTGACTTTCACATGTTATAGGAACCATGGTGCCTCGTTCATCCATGAAGCTGAATTGTGCAGTCTGCTTTGACCCTATCTCACCATGTTTACGCAGAGCAGCAACCATACCAAGGACAGTGTAGATCTGCGCAGGTGGTTCTTCCATCGTGAGACAATGAAGTTGAATCCACTTGCCCTTCCCATTTTCTTATTTAGAGTGGTAGCTGTCGAGCATTACCCTAGCCTGGTAAGGGTGGTCCGCGGAGATCCTACTTGACAGAAATTTGGGGATAAAAGATAAGAATTGTTTGTCAGTGTTGGGCTAGCAAACAATGCTAGGTTCGATCTATCTCTATAATGTCAATATCCAGCTAGCAGTTATAGTTAGTGCGAATAGAAAATAGAAGAGTAGCTCACCCGCATGTAGCTTGAACTTCTTCTTCCTTGGTAGTAGGATCTTCCATCCTTCGTGTTGCTCAGCTCGTCCAGCGACAGAGGCGGGCTAGAGCCTCGCAACAGCGGGAACAACATGCGGCATTCGAGCTCGGGATCAGTGAGTGGGCACAGCAAGTTGGCACCAGAAGGCAAATGTCCCAAGAGATCGTTCTGGTTGGAGGGTGGATTTCGCCGCCGCTAGTGCTAGGGTTCATGCGAAGGAGAGATAGAATTTGTGAATTTTGTCGATGCACTAAGGTGTTTAGTTCCTCGTTTTGGCTATGTGGTTTCCATGTTGGCGCTCACGTCATGGACATAGTACTGACATGATTGTCCCGACCATCTACTTCACGATGCAGTTGACGAAATGTTTGAATTTGGTAGGGGTGGGATGAATTTGCCTCGAATTGGGCCATCTCAGTAGTTGGCAGCCCAACTGTGCGAAACCTGACAACTACAAGCAAGTCGGACCCCGTGATGCACTCGCACACTAACTTTGGGGCTGCAGACTAACAAGCCCCTCCACATGCGAGCGGAGCGGGAATGGCCACGGGCATCGTTCCACTCCCTCTTTACCATGTAAGGTTGGAGATGTTCTAGATACAGTGACATAGTTCAGAGAAGATGAAACCTTGTATTTTTCTTATGGAGAAGTTCTTGTCGAGGAGTTAGTCCCTTCCCACGCACCGAGGAGCAACATGAGGGCCCCCCATTCCCATTGCTCTGAAAACCGTAAGCGGGTGCGACTTCGACCGAACTATGAGATAAAGTGCTCCAAACCTCTACGTGAGGTAAGAATAAATAATTATCTAGTTTTAAGAATAAATTCGTAGGTGTCTTTCTTAATTTTGGTTTTAAGAAAGCGCTTCCTAGGAGGCAACTCGGAAATTCGTAGGTGTCTTTCTTAGTTTTGTGTCTTGATTTTAGTTGCATTCATGTTGCATTAGAACTTGTATATTCGGATGATTTTCTATTACAGTTGGCTTGGGACTAATTTTCAAAACCTCGTACCGTCCCTGTGTGTAATACCTCGGACATTACACTCTAAGTTAAAGCCTGGACGAACCAAAAGTGGACAAGAGATTCTATTGCGGAGGCCCAAGGCCACCCATGTGAAGCCCCGTCGAAGCGGAGCAAGGTACGGTACCAGCCTACCCCTTATCAACTTTCAAGAACATTGGGACAAGAGTGAGCGGCGTAAGCGACAGGTAACGCGACCACGACATACACAAATAAGCATGTATGTCCGCGACTTACAATAGACGTCAGAGTCACACCATCTAGAAATAATAGAAACAGAAATATTCAACGCCATACGGCAAGATACAAATATCCTAGATAGATATAATAGTTTAGGATATCTCCTCAAACATCACACAACAGAGTGTCATGTGGAAGCGGAAAACATGATCCGAGTACGAATAAGAAGCAAATCCGCATAAGATGCCCTAAAAATAAGCACATCCCGCCCACAGACTCATGGATCTCCATCCCCGGAATCTCTACACCAAATAGTCGTTGCCACCATCATTGGTCTCTTCGACCCAGTAGCCTTCCTGAGAGTATACCTGTCCACCTAAACCAAATATTTATCGTGTGAGACCCTAGGGGTACTCAGCAAGTCTTAATGCATCTAAAGGGAACAACCTGGGGGTGACGCAGTTGCAGCGAAAGATAATATCTACAAAGAGCTATAGAGACTCGCTACACATCCGCCCAACCAGAGATGGACAGACGCCCATTAATTAATAGCAATAGTTATATACGCAATATAAATAACCTTGCTCGCCCTCCTTCTCGCTTACCGATGAGAAGGCGGAAGAACATCCCACTCGTTGGCAATTTTATTAACCATTTCATGAGTATTGCACTAATTACTAGTCATGTATTAGTCAAATTAAATGCGGTACTTTAGTTATCCTTGTCTATGATCGAGAAACTGTGCTCCAAGTCGTCCATAACCGCGGACACGGCTTTCAGAAAGATTTACCCTGCAGGGGTGCACAAATAGCAACACACATGATCAACCTCGGGAAGAACCAAATAAAACGCAACGAGGCCTCACGGCAAAGCATTCATAGGATTCATAAATTATTTCAGGGGGCCACCCCATAAAGCTACCCGTAACGAAGTTGGTCGGCTCCGAGACGGACCCAAGGTTTGCGCCAATGGCTGTAAACGACTGGGAACCCGAAAGTGTGATTGGTCTTGTCGATACCGCGAAAACACTCCGCAATTCCTAAACAGTACAGTTGTTCCACGCACAATCGTAAATAAAGCAGTAAAACATGGCACAAGTACAAGATAGTAATAAAGCCCCAAACTAGTTTGTGGCCCCAACAAATAAAGTGTGAATCAAGCTCAAGCAAAGGGGGATCCATAGGGTCTCCCGGATGTGGATAGTGCGAATAGTCAAGGAACAGGAATCAAGTACTCGGGGTCCTACGGGACACAAGTGAGCTTAAAGAACCAAATAATAGATAATGCTCACCGATGCATCTTTCATTAGTTCTCTACTCATATTAAGTTGTTTAGGTATCTCATTATCCAAAGACTCGCACAAACCCTACACATGCAATTCTACGACTCGCATGGCTCAAACAACTCCTACAGTAATGGCTCATGGGATGGAGGTACAAGCTTCGGTGGGGTTTAAAAGTAAAGGCTATGCAATACTTGGAATTCAATTTAATGCAATCGTGACTCAATGATGCAAGAGTAAGATAGAAGTATAGGTACTATATGTATGCAGGCATGGGGAATTGCTTGCCTGGTAGTACTGTTGTCGAATAGGAAGGATCCAGGTAATACTCCTAAGGCTCCTGGTATTCTTCTTGCTCAGTGTCTATCCGGATAAAAACCAAACACACAAGGGGCCGAAATAAATACATTGCACAATCATATAAATAAAATGCAACAAGCAAACAAATATGCCATGATGGAATGATGCACAATTTACATGGCATAACATAGCATGGTATAAGTGAGGTGTGGGGTACAAGAACGAAGCATTTTATTAAGTTTTTAGTCATGTTTGGCTCCCATAAACATTGTTGTATACTTAATATTTATATGATCCATGCTTCAATCCATATCATGGAATGCATAAATATAACGGGCTCGTCGTGCTGATCGATTTAGACATATTATTTGTTAAATTTGGAATTACGAAATTAACATTATGATTTATTTAAGATAAAGGCATTAATTGGCATTTTAATAATTACGAAATTTTAAATTGTTCAAAAAAATTATTTTCTATGGCATCGAATTACTCACATTTTTCTGATTCAAAAACATATATTAATTGTACCATTCGGAATTCATTAAAAGTTAGTATTAAAGACATATTAAATAGAAAAGGCAATATTGTTATTAATTTGAATAGTTAGAATAATTATTTTTAATTCCTGATAATGGATTTGAATTAGTTTTGAAATTATAAACACTTTTTATTTTTAGAAATTTTCTCAAATTCCAAATAGATTCGATATTAGGTTCTGAATGTGAATTTGAATTGGATTTTCACTTTATATAGAAAGATTGACTTGGTCGGGGCTGGAATGGAAAGGAGACAGGGTATTTGAAAAACGGTAAGAACTTGATCGAACTGAATTTTGCAGCTCGAAAACAGCTAGCTGCATCAAACTTCGTCAGATGATTGCCCACATGTTGTTTCTCCATTTTGCATCGTGTTTATTTATGTGTGTAGAAGGAACATTGGAGAGTAGAGAGGTGCAAAACTTGTGCGCGGAGAACAACAGAGATGGACGGAATCGACTCGAGAACATAGGAGGAACTCACGTCATAAATGTGAAAAACTGAACTGACGGACGTAAGCTCGTGTAGACAGTGAGATATAGCAATGTTTCACGGTTGTTTTGGGATAATTCTGAGCTCCAAAACGTGATTCGTTTGGAGCCATGGGTTGAAGGCACATTGGATATTAACAAACATCAAAACAAAACGCTGGAGTAGCACAGAGAAGGGTACCAGGTAGCGAAGAACCGAGGGGATCTTCACTACCTACTGTTGAAACTGCACGTCATGGACAGATAAATAGTTCGGCCTTCAGCAGAAGATTCCGAGAGCTACCGGCAAGGATTTTGGGCGCCGTTTGAAACTGATGTTTGCTGGAGATACCTGCTATACTTTCGGTTGGTGGGGGCACCGGAGGAGAGCTGAAGAGGTTAGTGAAAAATCAAGAACATAGGGACAATCACACTGCAACGTGCATGTTTTAGCTATCAGCGAGTGCGTGGTGAACAGCAGGGCGCGTGTGCACGCGTCGTCAAGGCGGTGGCGGAGGGATCTTGTTCTAGGACTGACTGGGCTGGTGTTCCGTGTACTGGGGATACTCCAGGATATGGGCACGGTCACCGGCGACGAGCGAGGCGACATCGAACGACGTCGAACCGGCATGCAGCAACGTGCTCGACAGCAACCAAGGGCATGGTAGGAAAACAAGCATCCAGGGAACAAGCTAGGGATGCCGAGGAACTCACCGAGCACTCGTCGGTCAACCCGGCTGGCTGGAGTGAGGAGCAGAGGCACGAGGAAGACATGGCCGGCGCAGTTGTTGAGGTTGCTCTGGGTACCGAGCAGGGTCTGTGTTCTTGCGTGTTCCAGGGCTTGCTCTAGGTACAAGTCGGCACGGGGAACCCCTGGTTCTTTCTGGTACGGTTGTCGGGGCTCAGAATACACCAGGGCAATGGCAGGTGTTGATGGCCGGGCTATGTTTTGGCCATGGAGAGGAATATGGGGGCTGGCTTGAACTGGATCTCGATCTAGAGCTGCTCGGGAGGATGAGGATGAGGCTGTACCGCTGTCGCTTTATGCAACGAGAGGGAGAGAGGGTCACGCGATGGGAAGGGATGATCAGCTTGAGCACGTGAACAGATAGAGAAGAAATACAGGGTTGGGCCCGTGTCCACTCGAGGAGCTTGTGTTGAACCAGGTTCATAGAAGGCTGTGGTTGCAGTTGGTCTTGACCGAAGCAAGCTCCAGCAATCCTGGCCAACGGGCCGGCCCTGCACGGCCCGACACGACACCGCCTTCACTGGCCTGGCACGACACGGCCCCCTCGGCCCGCCAAGCTCGCGTGCTGTGTCAGGCCGGCCCGCGTCCCGACCCGGCCCCGGCGTCTGGTGGGCCCATTTTGCCTGTTTTCTGTTTTTCTTTGATTTGTGTCCGAAAAAAATGCTAAAAAATGCCCAAAAATTGCAGAAAAATAGTGAAATGACACAAATTTTCATATGGGATAAAATGTGAGCTTTATTATTGTTGCCTCATTAAAAACCCTTACATACCTAGTAAGGAAAAAGAGTACAACCCGCACAAAAGGAAAAAAATTACATCGACTAATTAGTTCCCTTCGTCTTGCCTCTGGTGAGACAAAACATGCCTATGCAAGTGACCAGTTCCAGCTCCACGACGCAGTATGAACAAATGGCCGCATCTTCTGCACCTAGCTCTATTCACTTGTTCACCATCTACCTCACACACTTCTTCATCGAAGTGCTCCCAAATGCGGCTTATTCTTCTTGGTGGTTGGAGTCTTGGTGGATTTGCTCCAAAGTTCCACCTGGTTGAGATTTGGGTCAGCAGCCATGTGGTGTGAAGAATGAGAGGGTGGTGTGAAGAATGAGAGGGTGGTGTGAAGAATGAGAGTGGTGGTGTGGAGAATGAGAGGGCGGGTTGCTCTATTTAAAGGGAAAGAAGTGAGACCAAGGGGCATTGGGGCAAGGGCAATATGGAGACAAGTTAGTATGGGGATAAAAAATTGGCCTTTATTATTAGCTGCCTCATCAAAACCTTCCATCCATGGAAAGGGAAAAGAGTACAGCTGGCTCTAAAAAGAAGAAAAAATTACAGAAGAGATTAAAAATTACAAAAGAGATTAAAAAATCCTATATCAAGTTTCTTCTTGGTCTTCAGTACACCACATAGCTTCAAACGAGGCTACCAGTTCTGGGTTCTCGGTGGTGTGCTGGGCTCTTTGTCTGGCTAGTTCTCCATCTTTGACAGACATCAGTGTTTTCACCATCTCTGGGGTGAGACTAGTTCTTCTATCATCAATTATCCATCCATCTAGACTAAAAGCAGACTCCGATGAGACTGTTGAGACGAGCACCGATAGCACATCTCGTGCTAATATGGAAAGCACCAGATATGTTGACCTTTTATCCTGCCACCACTGTAGTATATCAAAGTCGTCATCATCATCATCATTAGTAGCAACTACTGGATTGTTGAGATACTTTGCTAACTCCCCGCCACCTTGAACCATGGGAGTTTGTGTGGGAGAGCTCGGCGTGGTCATGGAAGTACCAAATATTTTTCCCCACACTTTTGTTCTTACCGCTACTGGCTGTTGGTACCGCCAGAGGTCTGTGTAGCAAAGCTGCGCCATACTTAACCTCATACTTACTATAAACTTCCTGTAGCTTATCCTTTATATCAAGTGAATATTGATCATAGCTAACATTTACGGTATAACTTAAGAGCGACAGAACATCACTAAACCCTTCCATTTTAGCCCTAGGATCCAAAATAAATGCGATAGCGTAGAGCAAAGTTATAGTTTTCCAATATTTGAGAAATTTTTGTTTCATGTTATGGACAACTACTAATAAAGTGGTATCATTTTCATACTCTTTCAGGTGTTGGGCAATTTCTAAAATATGATGCACAATCATATCAGATGTAGGATAATAAACCCCAGATAAAGTAACAGTTGATTCATAAAATATAGCCAGAAACTTATAGATCGATTCAGCAACGTGCCAAGTATCATCACCAAGTAGATGATACCCGTCTTCTTGCAGAAAATGTGCATTAACAAATGTGGAAAATTGAATCTTGTCACGTATAACTAACTGAAGCATCAATATGTAGAGTTCCATCTAACTGGCATGTCTAGATGAAGACCATGGCATGGTACATTAATAATAGCACAATAATTTCTATAGTTTCCAAGTCTAGTATTAGAAGCATTCAACCATGATATTCCTATACGCAATCTTCAATGTGTGGTTCTAGATCATCTAAAGCACTTCTAGCAATAAGATTAATTATATGACAAGCACAACATTTATAAAGCAGAAATTTTGATGCATTATCCAAATGTAGGAATGAGGGTATTCATGGGCAATTCAAATGTAGGAATGAGGGTATTCATCGCACTAGTATTTGCAGAAGCATTATCCAAAGTTACTGCAAATATCTTTTCAGCAAGACCAAACTCACTAACAACTTTAAGTATAGCATGGGCAATGTTCTCACCATTATGTGATACATCAATTAACTCAAATCCTATTATCCTTTTATTTAATTCCCAGGATGAGCTAGAGCAACAACAGTAATATAATCTTGTTTAGCACGACCACTCCAAATATCAAAAGTTATGGAGACTGAGAAAGTTGACAATCCTAATTCTTCTTTTATGGCGGCAAGACTTGCCTTGGCTAGCTTTTTCATGTCCCTAGTTGTAGTTTGTCTAGAGACCAGTGTAAAACTAGGAGTGTGAGCAGTTCTAATAGATTCGACAAAACCAGGAGACTCGCCAAATTCTAATGGTAAATCATTCACGGCAATTAATGTTGCAAGAGCCTCTCTTTGACGAGTCGCATCATAGACAAATATACCTTGGGAAGTGCCGTCGGGGTTGAAGTTGATCCTGCTCTGGATCACCGTGGCTTGTCCATCTTGCTTGGCGTGGGTCGCCAAGTGCCTCCTCATGTGGTCGTGGCCTCCTCCCTTCTGCAGAGCAAATTTGCTCGAGCAACCTGGGTGCAAGTACCGAGCTCTCATCTTCGTCACACCATCGCCGTCAACATATTCTTCTTCCTCATAGTGCTGCCAAATCTCCGAGGTTTTTTTTCCGCCGCTTGCTACCAAAAGCGGTGGAATTTTGGCTAGCACTAGCACTACTAGATGTATCGGGAGAATGTGTGTATGTTGGTGTTGGATGATCGGATTGGGTATATGGAAATTGCATGGTGTCTATGTTGTCATTGCCACGGAAGGGAGAAGTATTGTAGTCGGGAGGAATCTCGACCCCCAACTGATTGGCATTGAAAAGAAACTAGTTGGGATTAGCCATGTGTTAGTGTAGGATATGAGAGATGTGTTGGATGGTGTGGAAATTAAGAGGGGTGTGATGCCCTTTTTATAGCAAAAATTTGATAAAATTCGGACCAAAGTAGCCTTCCAAATGACCTAAAACCCTAAAAATACTAAAAAAGGGACCAAAATGGCCCCAAACCCTAGCCCAAACCCTCCCAACTGGCAAAAACGGCCACCCCCCGCTCCCCCCGCTCCCCTCTCGTGGCGGGCTGCCGGCGTGCCTGGCAGGCCGGCCCGCGTGCCGCTCGCGTGCTCGGCCAGGCGTGCCGTGCTGGGCCTGGCCCGCATGCCCAGGGAGGCGGCCCCAGCATAGGACCCGCGTGTCGCGGGCCGGCACCGTCCCGTCAAGCCACGTGCCGTGCCGGGCTAGTGCCGGGCCAAAACCGCGTGCCGTGGGCCGGCCCGTTGGCCAAGTTTGAGCTCCAGGTGGTAGTAGCTGGACCAGGTTGACGTGTGTGTGTGACTTCATACATACAGGGTAGGACTTAGATTCTTGGCTAGCTAGAATTTTAGCTAGGTGTGTATATAAAGAGGAAAGCGATTAGAGTTTTTATATAGTCTAAATAGACTAGATGGGACTAGTTTTAGACAAAACTTTAGATGGATTTAGTGTCAATTTCTACTTTTAGTTAAATAAGAAAACCTTTTGTAATTTTTAAAAGGGTCGTAGGATATATTTGATTTGTGGCAAAATCAAAACCCAAGCTCCAAAAAGAAATTGAATCAACATACAACTTGAAATGGAAAGGAAGGGATCCTTTTATATTGCATGTGACATGCATATGCACCAACACGTGCAACAGGGCATCTAGGAAACCGGAATATGTATACTTGTAGGTGAGATAAAAGAGATTGCCAACACAAGGGTTTCTAGAGAATAGACATATACATGGAAATGTAGCATAGTTGGATCAATTAAGATGTAGCATGAAGGAATAGAGAAAGGATCCACATCTTTTATATATGTCTTGATTTAAGTATCAAAATAAAATACCAATGGCACATAGAAAAGTATGGTAGAAAAAGAAGATGATCTCAATAGAATATGATATCGCAAGTTAATGGATGGAAGGAAACTAAAAGATATGCCCCATCTCCAATTGGGCATTTAACATATATCAAAAACCAAATACAAAGTATCAAGAAGCAAATACATTTAATAAGAGGAAAAATACAATGCAAGCATGATGATAAGAACCAAATGAAAAGGGATTTATATGATGCTCAAATGCAAGGTGGCATGGTGATATGAGCATGATATAATGATGATGCAATAATATATGTAGGAAGTAGCAATATATAGACTAGGCAAGTAGCATTACAATTGTTAGACAATTGGGATGCTACACTATGTCGTGACGAGTAACCAAGAAGATTTCTAGAAAAAGTACTCGACGCGTAATGAGCATCAGTACGGGGGGACGTGTCTATACTTCCCGCCCGTATCGACCTTCCTACGAGATTCATAAAACAGGAAGAGTTTCTTGAGGGTTTAGCGACCTCAAGTATGGCCACGTCCGACCATACCGCCTGGTCGTACCAACTTCTCAAACTTCAAAAAACAAAAATGAATAGGAGACAAGGTGCAGTATAGGCACACGCTCGTACCACGTGCTCGTACCAAAGAGCAGCACCGTGCATCAAGGACTAGGGATAGGTAAAGAAGGGCAATAACCCCTCAAACTTTTTATCTCGGAAATTTAAGATTAGTGGGTTACCTTCTACAGTTCCATTGTACTCCATTTTTTTCTTCCTACCTTCGAAACTCCCTAGCCTATCATTCTCTGTATTTTTTCATGTCTCTTTTTATTTTGTTTTCACAGTTGGGTGAACAGACTCCGTTCGTATACCGAATCATTTTATTTTACTTCGTCTGTTATTTTCATAGGGACTTGAACCTTGTGTGATGACGTGCATGGTTTGTGCCAATCGTGCAAACACTCACATAAACCATTTGGTTGTTTCAACTCAAGCTTCAACAACAAGTATTCGGTAAAACCTTCAAACTTGAACCTCGCTCAATAAAAGCCAGATTCTCTAAGAAGGCGATCACCGGATCATGTCAAGAAATATTCGTTGAACCAAAGGTCTATCTTCATCAATAGAAAGCTCATTACTACCTCAACGTATCTTCATCAATAGAAAGCTCATTACTACCTCAACGGTAAAGTGCGCCACCCTTTCTTTCATCTAAGCTTTGGGATGTAACCACTTCTCACACTCTCTATTGATAACTACATTTTCTATTTTCTTGTGGTAATATATTTATGTTTGGTTCTTGCAAAGGTCTAAGATTCGGGAAGTTACTTTTGCATGTTTAGAGTCTTGTGCAATGATATCTATGTGTAAAAGGGTTTTGTAAAACTTTATATCCTATTGTTTTTGTATTCTTGCTTAAGTAAGTTTTGATCCATATTCATATAAGGGATACACATGCTTTCGTTAGGCCCCATAAGAGTTGAGTTAGAAATTTGATGCACTTTATTCAAACCTTTATCCATCTTGAGAAAGATATTGTGATCCTCTAGAATACATTGCCAACATTTCTACACTTGATATGATTAAAATATATTGACGAAGCCTCTAAATAATTTATTGGGTGATGTTTGATTGTCTTAAGAGTCCATCCTTATAGATATTCAACCCGTAGAGATTTAATGATTGACTTGATAGCACTATTGATAGGTTTTGTTTGAAGGAGATAGTATTTAGCGGTGATTGAGATGCATGCCAAAATTTGACTTGTTAATTAAAAAATGGTATTGCTTAGCGCATGTCTATGACACTGTCGCACACCATGGGATGCTAACAACTTCGCTATCATATGAACGATCCTTATGGGGGAACATAAGGATTTTTCCTATGAGTTGATTAAACATCTGTAGCAGCAACGATATGATGGGTAAGAGCATTAGCACTCATGAGGCACCAAATATATCATTAAAGTTTGGCACGATCTCATTACTGAAGGATTGAAGCTCTAGAAAGGCAAAGAATTGAAAATAAGTGTTTTATAGCCATGATTTATTGATGTGGGTGTTCGAACGAGACATTGTAATGTTATGCTTCTTTTGTCATGATCTCTCAATTTTAATTTCTAAGCTTTTACCTTACAAAAGTGAGGATAAAAAATACAAAAGGCGCAATAGGAGGATCACAAGTTTACTTTCAAGCAAGATTTACTTTTCACATGGGGTATAGAAGTTTTAATTAATCTCTAATGGTTGACATAACTGAGCTTGTGTTACCTTGTATATAACTATGTTACATCTTACTTTGAGCTTGTAGGAAAATAAGGATACAAGGCATCAATCTTCAATGGTAAGCTAGATGGTAGCATTATGTTACTGTCGGATAGCTGGTACATGGGGTACCTCGATCCGTGTACGTCTGGCTACCTCTACGGCCCCAAGAAGGCTTCACGAGGGAGGGTCTCCCCCCTTACGAGGTACATCAGGACCCCTCCTCTAGAGGCCTCTAGAGGGGAAGCCGTGAAGGTGACACAGCTTCCACCCAAGGGAAACGACAAGCACAACGACACATTGGATGCTCGGGTCTCCGCGGCCACCGAGACCGGGGCTTGGTCAACGGTGGAGCCGACATGACCCTGATTGGCTGACAGGTGACTTCAGCATGGGCAGGACTGCCTTTGGCTTCTTTGGTGCAAGAAGGGGAACACGCGAGGCTGAGATGAAGACAAGGAGCATCAAATGTGGAATACTTTACCAATGGGCAGAGGGGTGTCCAGCACCCAAGACCTAGTCCACTAAAAAGTAGTCTCCAAGACCCGGACCATGAGGGGCGGCACCGTGGGCTCCCTTCCCGCTCATGAACTGAGGGAAAAGGTACAACACCGCCCTATATAAGGAGTCCTTCTCCTACCTTGTAAGGGGACAGATCCTAGAGATCTAAAACCCTAGACTTTCATCCACCATTGTAACCTCGCGAGGCAAGCGAGCAATACGACCAAGCAGGAGTAGGGGCTTTACCTCCCCACGAGGGTCCCGAACCTGGGTAAAAAAACCCGATATCAACTCTTTGTCGTGCGTCTGCTTCACCGCCGTAGCCATCGCTGAACTCCTTCGGAATCGCGCGTTCAGCCCCCTCACGAACCAAGGGATCATTGGACCCTAGTTTCTTCACGGGAAAAATCTCTGACATTTGGCGCACCAGGTAGGGGGTTGCGGCGCGTTTTCGATGACCTTCAGGCGAGCAACGCTATGGCGAGGAGTACTGGTGCGGAGGTCACCCCGGGAGGTTCCTCGCCTAGGGGGTGGACCAGAATGGTCGCCTACATTCTGGGTAGCCTACAGGCCTCTGCCCACAGTTCACACCTCAGGCAGTTCACCCGGGGCTGGTGGCGGCAAGGCCTAGCACTACCACTACCCCTCTCAGGTGGTCATGGCAGCCCGTCTCTTTCGGCGCCTCAGACCACCCTAGCTCCACTCGCTTGGTGGGCATCGTGCCCATGGTATGTACCCCCACCATCGTTGGGGTCGTAGTCTCCAAGACCCTTATCGATGGTGGGGTGGGCCTGAACATGCTCTCCGAGGAAGCGTTCGAGCAACTATAGGTGCCCGGCGCGCGCCTTCACCCAGCCCCGCCGTTCGTAGGGGTCATGGCGGGCGCCACCGTGCCCCCCGGCCGGGTCCAGCTCCTCGTCACCTTTGGGACAAGCGATAACTACTGCATAGAACTCATCAACTTCGAGGTCGCCCGGATTTCCCTGCCTTACAATGCCATCCTGGGTTACCCGTCCCTGGCCAAGTTTATGGCAGTCACGCACAACGCTTACAACCCGGTCAAGATGCATGGTGGTGCCAGCATCACCATCACGATGCACTACGACAAGGTCGAAGCCATGCACTCCCTCAGGAAGGCCTATAAAGAGGCCGCGCTGGCACGACAAGAGCCTACGGTGGACCACCCTGAACTCCCCCTCCCCCAGGAAGGGAGGACGTCGGGTCGCTAGCACCCCCTAACGAGGAAACTATGCGCACCACCGGGGTCGCCGGCAGGAAGAAACCGGTGTTCTCTCAAGAAAGGGCTAACACTAAGAAGGTCCTCCTCGACCCGGCGGTGTCGGGGGCCTCAATCACTATCGGCGCCAGCCTCTCTCTCGAGAGGGAGGAGGCCTTCATCACCTTCCTTCAGGCCAACGTGACCTTCCAAGGCTCATGCGTATCGCGCTAGGTGTGAAGATGGGGAGGAACGCATAGGCCTATGTTGATGACATCATGGTCAAGACCCACAAGAGGGACACCTTGGTGGAGGACCTGACGGAAACCATCACTAACTTGCGCCGGGTGAACACCAAGATAAACCCCGCCAAATGTGTGTTCGGAGTCTCGTCGGGCAAGCTCCTCAGCTTACTGGTGTCGCATCGTGGGATCGAGGCCAACCCCGACAACGTCCAGGCCATCAAGGAAATGCGCCCGCCAACGCGGCTCAAGGAAATGCAGCGCTTGGCCGGGTGCATGGCGGCTTTAGGAAGATTCATCTCCAAGATCAGCGAGAAGGCCTTGCCATTCTTCAAAATTACAAAGCGTACCGGCAAGTTCTAGTGGACTCCGGAAGCCGATGAGGCGTTCGAAGCCCTCAAGAGGTACCTCACGAGCCCACCAATCTTGGTGGCCCCCAGGGAGCACGAGCCACTACTGCTATACCTGGCTGCTACGCCACAAACGGCGAGCATTGTCCTGGACGCCGAGCATGAAGAGGTGGTGGAAAGGAAGCGGCAGCCCTGAGCCACAAACCCTCTCGAGGGCCCAGGGGCTACCCCCGAGGGTGACGGCGCCCGAAGGGAGCTGGTGACGGAGCCATCGACCAAACTGCAGCCAAAACCATGGATCTCGTGCAACGGCCAGTCTACTTTGTCAGCATGGTGCTCAGGGACGCAAGGGAAAGGTACCCCATGCAGCAGAAGTTCCTCTACACACTCTTGGTGGCATCACACAAGCTACACCACTACTTCCCATCATGTGATCACCAAGTTCCCTCTGGAGGGAATCTTGCGCAACCCCAATGCCACGAGCTGAGTGGCTGAGTGGGCCATCGAGCTATAGACTTTCGAGCTAACGTTTGACACCATGCCCACCGTACGCGTGAGTGTCCTGTCGGAGTACGCGGCAGAATGGACTGACCTTGGGGAGAGCAAGCCTTGGGAAGAAATAACCCAACTTCCCGGGAAGGTAGCCCCAGGGCATTGGACTGTGAACTTTGATGGGGCGTTCAACGGGGACGGTGCCAGGGCGGCTGCCGTTCTCACATCCCCCATGGGCGACAAACTCTTCTACGCCATGCAGCTACGCTTCAAGGATGGAGATAAGTGCTCCAACAACATCGCCGAGTATGACGGTTTGATCGCTGGTGTTGAGGGCAAACCTCTAGGGTGGCCCGATCTTTCACGAATCCCTTTCAAATCGAGGGTGGAGTGTGTGGGAAGGAGAGGAGGATGAACACGATGAACGCACGCACGAGGAACACGATGAACACACTCACGCAAAACCACGAAACACACCAATAGCTCACGCTGGCGGTGACTGGTCCGGCGCAATCCCTAGGACCGGTGTCGGGCGGAGGACTCTCTCTCGAACCGGCACGACGAGTAGGGAGACTCGGTGAGATCTTGACGTCTAGGCAAACAGACTCTGATGCCTAGGCCTTGTACAACGAGGTAGGCACGATGCAAACTCCAATGAGGTTTGTGATATTTGGGTGCTCCTCAATCAAGGAGCATGAGGCAAGAATTAGATAGATCCACAAGGGTGTCCACTAATTCCAAATATGATGCCTAGGGTTTACAATAGAGGTGGGGGGACTATATATAGGCCAACCACTAGTTCAAGGGTAGTTTAGGCAATAAAGGGTAAAGTCTGGACAGACTTGGGGTTACACAGGCCGAAGGCCCAAAAGGCTTTCACATGCCTGGGTGACTTACACCGGCGACTCTAGGGTCAGTGGGCCAGAGACTCCGGGGTGGAGTTCAGACGCCGGGGTGGACTCTGGGGCGGCATACAGAGTGTTCTAGCGGGCGTTCCGGAGTCGTGGCCGGAGTCCTGGGGCTGAGACTCCGGGGTGCACGGATACTCCTGGGGTGGCGATGCTCACTGGTGAAGACTCTGTGAGGGTGTACTGAATGCTCCTAGTAGGGGTCCAGAGACTATTCCAGAGTCTAGGCCGGAGACTCCCGGCTCTAGGGCCAGAGACTCTGGGGCTTCAGCTCTAGCAGTTTCTTTGTCTGGTCCTTCTCCTTGTACTTCATCTGTGGGGGCTTCATAGATGATAATGCAAAGCATAGTTGCATGAAGTAGCAAGCCATCCAAAGATGTATCAACGTCACATGAGGAGAGGAGCAAGTTAACCTTAGCTCGTAGTAGTTTAGCTCGGGCTCGAGTCATTGGTCCACTTGGGGGACTTGGTGGTGTAGATGTAGGGGCGTCCGTAGGACGGGCTGCATTAGCTCCCCACCCTTGGGAAAGAGTCGTCCTCGACTCTTCATGGCTATCAACCTGAACAACTCCATGGAAGGGTGAAAGGTCCTTGACGTTGAACGTATTGCTAAAAAGGTACTTGGAAGTCAGGATGTCGATGTCGTAAGCATTGTTGTTGATTATCTTGAGGACTTTGAATGGACCATCTCCCCTTGGCTTGACCTTGCAGTCTCGTTCTTTGGGGAAGCGGTCTTTGCTTAGGTGTATCCACACAAGGTCACCTTCCTCGAAGATCAACTCTTTCTTGTCCTTGTTGATCCATGACGCTCGACGGCGGACTTGTTGCTCGATTGTAGCTTGTGTCTCTTCATGGAGTTTCTTCATTGCTTGGGCACGCTTGTCAACGTCCATGTTGGTACATTCGTGGAGAGGGAGTGGTAGAATGTCGAGCATGGTGAGGGGTGTGATACATTGCAACCGTATCTATAATTTTTGATGTTCCATGCTTGTTTTATATCTACTTTCTTATGTTTTGTCCACAATTTGGAGATACTTTTATGCATTTTCTAGAACTAACCTATTAACAAGATGCCACAGTGCCAGTTGCCTGTTTTCTGCTGCTTTTTTGTTCCAGAAAGTCAGAAAATGAATATTCTCGGAATTGGACGGGACAAAAGCCAAAGTCAATATTTCACCAAGGGGAACACGGAGCCAGAAGACGAGACGGAGACGGGCCAGGGGCCGGCCACACTATAGGGTGGCGTGGGCTAGCCCTGGCCATGCCAGCAGGTGGTGTGGGCTCCTGGTCCACCCACCGACCTTGCCCTTTCGCCTATAAGAAGCCTCCGATGCAAAACCCTAAATAGTCAAGCCTCCAGCCACGAAAAGTTCCGCAGTGCCGCCGCCACCGAAGGGGAGATTTTGGGGACATAAGTCTCTGTTCCGGCACCCTTCCGGGATGGGGAAGTGTCCTCGGAGCCATCTCCATCGATCTCCACCACCATCTCCATCACCGTTGCTGATTCCCATGATGATGAGGGAGTAGTTCTTCCTCGAGGCTAAGGGTTCTACCGGTAGCTATGTGTTCATATCTCTCTCTATGCATGATCATATTGTGATCATGAGCTTTGTAATCAAGTAGGTCTACCTTGCTACTCAAGTGCTTTAATAGATCTCTGCTCTCCCCATGTGTGTGAAAGTGACAACGTGCACACCATGGTGGCACTTAGGCTAGAGATTACAAATACTTGTGATGAGTTATATTTGGAGTCGGATGTTTCTATGAAATTTTGGTGTTTGTTGGAACCATCTAGTGCTCAAGGTGAAAGTGTGGGGTTATCTAGATGCGGAAAGCGAACTTTGAGGTGTGTTGTTATAGCACAACCATGGATTAGAGTGTCCGACCGGAGAGTAGTTCGGAGTAGTATCATGAAGAGAAGATATTTATATGAGAGTGTTCACTAGTTAAAGTATGATCCCTAGGCCTTGTTTCTAAGCACTGAAACACCGTTTGCAATTAGATCTGTTACATGTTTGCTTGCTTCCATCTTTATTTCAGTTTGCCTTTAGTCTCTTCCACGCCATCAAGCTATTTTCTGTTACCATTGTCTTATGTCCATACCACTTGTATTTTACTATCTCTTTGCCGAACTAGTGCACCTATACATCTAACAAGTGTATTGGGTGTGTTGGGGACACAAGAGACTTCTTGTATCTTGATTGCAGGGTTGCTTGAGAGGGATACTTTTGACCACTTCCTCCCTGAGTTCGATAAACCTTGGGTAATCCACTTAAGGGAAACTTGCTACTGTTCTACAAACCACTGCACTTGGAGGCCCAACAACTATCTAGAAGAATAGAAGTGCGTAGACATCAAGCTATTTTCTAGCGCCGTTGCCGGGGACTAAAGAAGAAGAAGCTCCCACGTTAACCACGCACCAGCAACTATTTTCTGGCGCTGTTGCCGTGGAGGTAATGTAAAAGGTACTCACATCCTCCGGTGTGAGTGCTCGAAGTTATTTCCTTTAGATTTTGCAATTTTATCTTTTTGTTTCTTGTTTTCACTAGTTAGGATTAGTGGAAAACAAAAAAATATTAGAGAGATTTTTAGTATTTTTCCTAAGGTAGAACATGAATTGTCTGAAAAGAAAATTTAAAAACCCATGGAACTTTCTTTGCATGCTAATAGCAATGTTATTAGTATGAATCTTTTGAACACCTTTGTTACTAATGCTATGGAAATGTCTAATCTTGGGGAAGTTAGTTTTTATGAAAATGATCTTTTTATTTCCCCAGCTTTAAAGAAGAAAAATTGCTCTGATGATACTTTATCTCCCATATGTGGTAATTATAATATTTTAGATCCACATACTGAAAGCATCCCTTTTAAAATACCTATAAAGATTGTTGAACGTGTTATATATGAATAAATGTTATTTTGGAGATGGAGCTGTCCATCATGGTGATCGTTTACTCTTTACACGAATTATGCGAGTTGTTCATGTGCCAGGTATTTCAATGAACCAAGTTAAGAGGAAGCTTTTCCCTTTTTCACTTAAGGGCAAAGCAAGGGAGTGGTATGATCTACTAGATGATCCTCATCATTTGGAGTGGAAGGAACTTGAATCTCTCTTCTACTCTAAATTTTATCCTCCTCATGAAATTCATAAAGATAGGAATTACATTTATAATTTTCATCCACATGATGGAGAAAGTATTGCCCAAGCTTGGGGAAGACTGAAGTCACTAATGCTCAAATGTCCCATTCATGAGCTCCCTAGTAATATTGTTATTAATAATTTCTATGCAAGGCTTTCATGACATTACAAGGACTATCTAGATACTTGTTTAGAGGGATCCTTCACAAGTAAGGAGGTAAAAGCTAAGTGGGATCTTCTTGAAACAATTCAAAGCAATATGGAAGATTGGGATAACAACAAAGGTAAAGAACCAGGTATAAACTATGAGTATGATTGCATTAAGTCTTTCGCTGAAACTGCTGATTTTCAAGAGCTTAGTGCTAAATATGGTCTTGATCCTCAAATTCTTGTTGATTTCTTTAGAACCTTTGCTTCTCATATTAATGCTCCTAAAGAAATATGGGACATGTATCATGAGCCTTTTAAAGACACTTGCATGGAAAATGAAATTGTTATTAATGATAGCAATAAACATGCTCAAACCTCTGAAAGTACTATTTCTTATAACCATGTAAATTTTTGTAGAATACATAGACCTTGTGAGAAGAATCAAATTGAAGAAGAATATTGTATCACCCACAGGAATGAAAAAACTCGAATGTGGTATAGGGCTTTAAATGATCTTGGTAAAAAAGTTTGTGCCCTCTATCCTTTTATTTGTGAACTTTGCTTTGATGTGGGTCATTTCAATTTTCAATGCTCAGGCCATAATAATATCCCTTCTAATCCAATGAGTACTGCAAGTTTGTATTATGATGACATGATCACTCCTAATCAGCATGATGAACTTACATTATTTTTAGGGTGTGAAGAGTTATCAAGAAAAACCTCTTTGGTAGATATGGGTGCTTTTGATATGAATAGTGTTCTGCATGGTTGTCATATTTATGGTGTTGATAATTGTCACACAAATACTTACATACAAAATATTATAGAAGATGAGATTTTACCAAAATATGACAGGACTAATATGTGTTCTGATCTTATTAATGAAAAGAAGGAATCCTCCAAAGTTTCTTCTATTGTCTCTAACAATAAACTAGGGTATATGGAGAAGCCTCTCCCTCCTAAAGAGAAGAAGGAAAAGAAGAAAAGGAGGAGTAAAAGGAGAGAGGAAACAATATTTTCCCCTAAGCATGTTGCTCCTATTATAGTTTTTGATGAGTCTGAACTCGATGATGTTCCTATGCCTGTTACCTATAGTAGTGATCATGATTGGGAAAAGCACACTTCTTTTGATATTGAAAATCTTTTCGGTACCAATTCTGAACATGATGATAATAATAATTGATGTACTATTAGTGTTATCCATGATCCTTCCGATGATGATACGTTTACAAATGAACACACTTTGGAAGATAATTACTCTATTGCTTATGATGATACTACACCTCCAATATATGATGATTGCAATGATGAATATGATATTTTTATTCCACCTACTATTGAGGAGAAAATTAATTATGATTACAATATGCCTCCTATATTTGATGATTATGGTGATGAGAATAATAATGATAGCTATTTTGTTGAATTTTCTCTCACTACAATTAATAAGAATGACTATGTTTATGTGGGGAGTATTAATTCTTTTATGCATGTGGCACATGATAAGAATGTTTTATGTGATAGTTATATTGTTAATATTATTCATGCTTCTACTGAAAGTTATTATGAGAGAGGGAAATATGGTTTTATGCAGCTCAATAATATTAGGTTTCCCCTCTTTATATTGAAAGTCTTGAAGTTGCACTTGTTTTGTTTTCCTATGCTTGTTGCTTTGTGATTTCATGACTTGTTTCTTTACAAGATTCCTATGCATAGGAAGTGGGTTAGACTTAAATGTGCTTTGAATTTGCTTCTTGATGCTCTCTTTTACTTCAATTTATATTTCTTTTGTGAGCATCTTCTCAAACTACCATGCCTAACTTAAAGGCGCTAAAGAAAAGTACTTATTGGGAGATAACCCAAAAGTTTTAGATGAGTCTTCGAAGTTATTACCTCTGTAATAACCGCACCTTATCCTTTTTATTTGCTTTTTGTGCCAAGAGTAACCTCTAATGAGAGAGAAGTAATGATTGGGAAAGTTGCTGTCCCGAAACAGATTTTTTTTCTTCACTGTAAAAATTCGTGTAAAATCTCTGTACCTCGGGTTTAGCTGTGATTTGTTGTGCTTCTACCCCAGGTTGTTATATAACTTTCGTTAGTTCAACACTTTTCGATTTGAGCAATATAAGGTCTTCGAAAAAATTGTTTTTTACGTGCTGGTCTGTTTTGACAGATTTCTGCCATTATTTGCATTTGCTTCTTGATGATTCCTTTTTGTGTTCTATTTGGGGAATTGAGATTTTTGAGGGAAGTGCTACAGTAGTTTGTGTTTTAATGGAAGTTTTATTGGTGTTGAAACCGAACCCAAAGACTTATTATCTTAAATACACTAATGTTGCTAATAAAGATTGTGTGAAGTTTTGTATGAAGGAAAAATTTCAGGTGTATGGAAGGAATGAGTAATGAGATGAAGAATAGACTAAAGCTCAATCTTGGGGATTCCACGCGTGTCACCCCAAGAAATATCCAAGAAGTACAAGCGTCAAAGCTTGGGGATGCCCAAGGCATCCCCTTATTCATCAATAAAAATCTCAGGTTTCTTTCAAACACTTCATTTTTATTGTTTCATGCACAGTTGTGTTGTTCTGGAGCGTCTTCTTTTTCGTTTTAGTTTTAGTTTTGGTTTTTCATTTGCTTGGTTTTCTTAGTTTGCTTGAATAAATTGGTTGGACCCCCTCTTTCATACATTGGTTTTCAAATAGTTTCGTCTGGATTGGAAAAGAGTAGGAAAGTTCATGCTTAAGTGGTAAGAGAGCTTGTTTTTGACTATGGCCTATGCTTCGTCATGCCATGCTTGATATTGTTTTGGCTTTATGCTTAGTGTTCTTTGTTGTAGCATGACTTGTTATAAATAATTGAGAATGCTTATTGTGCCTTGGAAGGATCATGTGTTGTTTTAGCATATTAAAGCATAGTATTGTGGTATTCTCCTTTGATACTTTATTTGGGTTGACTTGGCGCATGCTCGCACCATGTTATGACTATCCAAAGTAACCATAGCCTTGATGATCCTTTAGTTTTCGACTTGTAATATCACTTTATGCTTTAATCAATGATGTTTTGTCGCTCTGCATGATTATGGCCATTATTGCTCTCTTAGTTTGTCATTCCCAGTCTTTTGCTAGCCTCCGTAACCAAGTGTGAGTTCCAATCATGCATCTAACTCCTTAAATCAAGTTATTCCAAAGATTCCACCATACCTACCTATTAGCAATTGCTATTCCAAGTATATTCATGCTTTTATCTACCTTCCGAATTAAACTTGTTATGTGAAAATTAGTGATTAAAGCTCTCACGAACTTGATGGCACACTTTACTTTTCTTGCACTTAATAAACTTGAACCATTGTGTCCATCTTAGTTGCGTATATGCTTGCGCCTTATAAGTTGAAATTAGCAGAACCATGTATCCCGGGGAACACTTTCAACATTGCACTTGTACATTGTACCCCGTTGATATCATGATTCTTTTGCTTATGGATCCTGGCGGTGTGAAATAAAAGTGGAACTTGTAAGATCATGGAGTTTGTATGTGTGTTAGAGAAACGCCTAGTTATGGTGGAAACTTGCAACCATAATGAGCATTCTATGAAGCATCCTCAATAAAAACCTATGCAAATAGCAAACAAAAAGATCGCTGAGATGCTCATTGTCTGCTTGCCTTGTCATTTTGATTATGGGATAACTCCTGTATCATGTCCAAGGGGTACCCCGTTGGCGGTTCTCTATGATACACATGTACTTACAATGACAAGAGCTTACTTGTGACTAAAGTTGTAGCATGAGGTTCGGTCTTCGTAAGTAAGGGACATGAGATTTCAGCTTCTAACTTGTCAAGCATATCCTCTTAGTTGTGTCACTTTAACCTTAATCACCTAAAGATGCTTATGATAGGGCAATGAGAGCTGAAAGCTAATAAGTACCATAATTTTTGGAATCTCTTTATGAAACTTGAATCCCTGCTTCCTTCTATGAAGGCCTTTTTTCCACTTTTATATTGAGTCTCCACCTTCTATCTTTATGCACCTATTGAGAGAGCATAGTGGCCATTCTTAGTTCAATGCGCATTGTCCCAAGACTTGTTGATTGATGCATAACATTGATATTGCTTATTCTTAAGCTATTTGTATCTAGTCACCCTTATGAACTTTTAAGGTGTCCCATGCAATTATGATTTGCTACATTTTGAGGGACAAGTTGAATGCCACTATGCTATGTTTTCTTTATGTGAAACAAACAAACGTCTTGCAAAGCATTGTTATTCATGAATCTTTTATTTGTACCTTTTCGTGTTACAACATAGTTGCTATGTCTTATTGTTAGAACTTCATCTTTCATGCTATGTTGAAGTACTATGGTCCCAGCTTTCAATGATTTACAAATACTTTGATCAAGTTTATGATGGTGCATGTCACCTCAAAAATTATTCTTTCTTTTTATCATTTACCTACTCAAGGACGAGTAGGAGTTAAGCTTGGGGATGTTGATACGTTGCAAACGTATCTATAATTTTTGATGTTCCATGCTTGTTTTATATCTACTTTCTTATGTTTTGTCCACAATTTGGAGATACTTGTATGCATTTTTCTGGAACTAACCTATTAACAAGATGCCAAAGTGCCAGTTGCCTATTTTCGGCTGTTTTTGGTTCCAGAAAGTCAGAAAATGAATATTCTCGGAATTGGACAGGACAAAAGCTAAAGTCAATATTTCACCGAGGGGAACACGGATCTAGAAGACGAGACGGAGAGGGGCCAGGGGCCGGCCACACCATAGGGTAGCGCGGGCTAGCCCTAGCTGCACCACCAGGTGGTGTGGGCCCCTAGTCCACCCACCGACCTTGCCCTTTCACCTATAAGAAGCCTCCGATGCAAAAACCCTATATAGTCAAGCCTCCAGCCACGAAAAGTTCAGCAGCGCCGCCACCACCGAAGGGGAGATTTAGGGGACAGAAGTCTCTGTTCCGGCACCCTGCCGGGATGGGGAAGTGCCTCTGGAGCCATCTCCAACGATCTCCACCACCATCTCCATCACCGTTGCTGATTCCCATGATGATGAGGGAGTAGTTCTTCATCGAGGCTAAGGGTTCTACCGATAGCTATGTGTTCATCTCTCTCTCTATGCATGATAATATTGTGATCATGAGCTTTGTAATAAAGTAGATCTACCTTGCTACTCAAGTGCTTTAATAGATCTCTGCTCTCCCCATGTGTGTGAAAGTGACAACGTGCACACCATGGTGGCACTTAGGCTAGAGATTACAAATACTTGTTATGAGTTATATTTGGAGTCGGATGTTTCTATGAAATTTTGGTGTTTGTTGGAACCATATAGTGCTCAAGGTGACAGTGTGGGGTTATCTAGATGCGGAAAGCGAACTTTGAGGTGTGTTGTTATAGCACTACCATGGATTAGAGTGTCCGACCGGAGAGTAGTTCGGAGTAGTATCATGAAGAGAAGATATTTATATGAGAGTGTTCACTAGTGAAAGTATGATCCCTAGGCCTTGTTTCTAAGCACTGAAACACCGTTTGCAATTAGATCTGTTACATGTCTGCTTGCTTCCATCTTTATTTCAGTTTGCCTTTAGTCTCTTCCACGGCATCAAGCTATTTTCTGTTACCATTGTCTTATATCCATACCACTTGTATTTTACTATCTCTTCGCCGAACTAGTGCACCTATACATCTGACAAGTGTATTGGGTGTGTTGGGGACACAAGAGACTTCTTGTATCATGATTGCATGGTTGCTTGAGAAGGATACCTTTGACCACTTCCTCCCTAAGTTCGATAAACCTTGGGTAATCCACTTAAGGGAAACTTGCTACTGTTCTACAAACCTATGCACGTGGAGGCCCAACAACTGTCTACAAGAATAGAAGTGCGTAGACATCAAGCTAATTTCTGGCGCCGTTGCCGGGGACTAAAGAAGAAGAAGCTCCCACGTCAACCACGCGCCAGCAGGGCGCAAAACCATAGACGACCATGAAGGGGCTCATCTTTGTTGTAGAGTGGTTGGCGCGATTGTAGGCGAACTCGGCGTGGGGAATGCATTCCTCCCAATCCTTGAGGTTTTCTTGATCAACACACGAAGGAGTGTGCCCGGGCTTCGGTTGACAACCTCGGTTTGACCATTGGTTTGCGGATTCGAGGCGGATGAGAAGAGTAGGTTGACACCAAGTTTGGCCATGAGGGTCTTCCACAAGTAACTCATGAATTTGATGTCAAGGTAGGAGACGATTGTTCTTGGCACACCGTGAAGATAGACGATTTCCGTGAAAAACAAATTGGCAATATGTGATGCATCGTCGGTATTATGGCACGGTATGAAGTGTGCCATTTTGGAAAAACGATCCACAACGACAAATATAGAATCATGACCATGCTTAGACCTAGGCCATCCTAACACACAATCCATGCTAATGTCGGACCAAGGCGCAGGAGGAATATGCAATGTCATATAAAGACCATAAGTGTTAGCTTGCAACTTAGATTGAACACATATCATGCATCGTTGAACGTAGCGTTCCACGTCGCGCTTCATCTGGGGCCAAAAGTAGTGAGTGGAGAGCATGTCCAATGTCTTGTCACGACCAAAGTGACCCATGAGGCCTCCACCATGTGATTCTTGGAGAAGCAAAAGTTGAAGAGACGACTTCAGAATGCAAAGCTTGTTTTGTTTAAATAGAAAGACCTTATGCAAATAGAAATCATCAACTCCTTTGTCAATGGAGCACTTTGCGAAAATTGTTCCAAAGAATGGGTCAGAAGAATACAAAGTTTTGGTTTCATCAAGACCCAACACGTTTACTCCAAGTCGAGTAAGAAGGCTTGTATGCTTGCGAGACAAAGTGTCCGCAACTATATTATCGTTACCCTTCTTATACTTGACAACGTAAGGAAAAGATTCCATAAACTCGACCCACTTAGCGTGTCTCTTACTCAAGTTGGCTTGGCCTTTGAGATACTTCAACGACTCATGGTCGGAATGTATGATAAATTCCTTCGGCCAAAGGTAGTGTTGCCAAACTTGAAGGACATGAACTAAGGCAAAAAGGTCTTTGTCATATATTGGATAGTTAAGGCGAGCACCATCAAGTTTCTCGCCATGGTAGGCGATAGGACGCCTGTTTTGCATTAGGACTCCTCCAATGCCAATGCCACTAGCATCACACTCTATCTCAAAAGTTTTTGTGAAATCTGGTAACGCAAGAAGAGGTGCTTCGGTGAGCCTCTTTTTAAGTTCATCAAAAGCTTTTTGTTGTGCTTTGCCCCATATGAAGGTGACATTATTTTTGGTCAATTCGTCGAGTGGAAAAGCAATGGTAGAAAAGTCTTTCACAAAGCGACGATAGAAACCGTCCAACCCATGAATACTTCAGAGTTCACTCACATTTGTTGGGATGGGCCAAACACGTATGTCCTTTACTTTAGAAACATCAACTTCAATGCCATTTTAAGAAAAGACAAATCCAAGAAAAATTAACTTGTCTTTAGCAAAAGTGCACTTGGGAAGATTAATATTTTCATGTTGAAGGATTTAGAAGACTTCCTTGACATGTGTAACATGGTCCTCAAGTGACTTGCAATAAACAAGTATATCATTGAAATAGACAATGACACTCTTTCCAATGAGAGAATGCAAAATATGATTCATAAGGCTCATGAAGGTGGATGGGCATTAGATAAGCCAAAGGGCATGGCCAACCATTCATATAGACAAAGTTTGGTCTTGAAGGCGGTTATCCACTCATCATCTTCTGCCATGCGTATTTGGTGGTAACCACTATGGAGATCAATTTTTGAGAAAATAGTGGCCCCACACAACTCGTCTAGCATATCATCAAGACATGGAATAGGATGTCGATAACGCACGATGATAACATTGACTAGACATCAGTCCATGCATAACCGCAACATATCATCCGTCTTTGGTACAAGAATCATGGGTACCACACTTGGACTAGTGCTTACTTGGATCAAATCTTTGGAGACGAGTTGGTGATTTAATGTTCGATCTTCTTCGTCTCCTCCGGGTTCGTGCTTTTGGCGATGCGGTTTGGAAGGGGTGCGCCAAGGATGAGGTCAATGCGATGCTCGATTCTACGAAGAGGAGGTAGGCCATGAGGAACCTCTTCAAAAAACACATCCTTGAATTCCTGCAAAACACTCATCAAAGATGGAGGAACATTGGTTAAGTCATTAGTTCCTTGCACTAGTCCCTTACAAATGAGGACATATTACAAGATGTATGGGTTGTTCTGCACATCTCTTACCTCACTTTTGGTGGCAAGGCAAACACTCTTAGTTTTTCCACTCGAGTTGGGCTTGTGGCTCTCACTCACTATGAGTTGGTTCTCTTGCCCAGCACTCTTCTCACAAGTTTGTGTTGTGGTTTGTGCCTCGCTAAAGCCTTTGCATTGTCCGCAATTATTTGGCTAGGAGTCATCGGTTGCAAAACACATGTCTTGTTAAGCCACTTGAAGGTGTAAACATTTGTGCGACCATCATATAGAGCACCTTTGTCGAATTCCCATGGTCGACCAAGCAACATGTGGCAAACCTTGATTGGAACTACACCACACTCCACCATGTCTTTGTATGGGCCAATAGAGAAGGTTACCGAGATAGTGTGCCTGATCTTCACGGATCCTTGGTCACTTAGCCATTGCACATGGTAGGGGTGCTTGTGTGGATGGAGGGCGAGGTTGAGCTTCTCACACAACTCGGTGCTAGCAAGGTTGTGGAAAATCCCTCCGTCGATGATTACTTTGATAGATTTTCCATGGATGTCGGCTCGTGTTTGGAAGATATTTGAGCGTTGATCTTCATGCTCTTGTGCTTGAGTGGTCAAGATCCTAGTAACAACAAGCGATGGACTTGTGTCATGTTCACACATGAGGAGTTCTTGGTCATCTTCCACTTGTTGCCTTGTCATTGCTTCCTTAACTTGGGCAGCAAATTCATCTTCACTCAAGTACTCTTCGTCGCCATTGTCATGGATAAACAATACTTTCTTATTTCCACATTCGGCCGACTTGTGTCCTTTTCCTCCACACTTGTAGCATTCGCTGTTGGAAGGTGTGGTATCCTTTGTATGCTTGCCACTTGGGGGCACCTTTCCTTGAGGAAGTGTGGGCTTGAAGGAAGGCTTGGAGGTACTTGAGGAGCTACCGTTGAAGGTTGTTGGCGTAGCGGTTGAAGCTTGCTTGTAGTTGAAGTATGTCTTTGGCTTGTTGTACTTGATGTCTTCTTGTACTTGACGTTTGGCCTTTGTTCTGATGTGCACAAGCTCACCCATGTTGTTGTATGTTTGGAACTCAGCGATGCGCTTGATTGGATCGTTCAAGCCAATGAGAAAACATGCCATAGTTTGCTCCTTGCGCTCTTCAATATTGGCGCGTATCATGTTGAGTTCCATCTCCTTGAAGTACTCTTCGAAGGTCTTTGTCCCTTGACGCAGCGATTGAAGGTTGTTGAAGAGGTCTCGTGTGTAGTGCGAAGGAACAAACGAGATCTCATATGAGCCTTCATGTTATGCCAAGTTGTGATTGGGGGCTCTTCTCTTACGTCCCGAGCAACTTGAACTTGTTCCCACCAAAGGTTGGCATAATCATCAAACTCAAGCGAAGCCATGGCGACCATCTTCTCGTTGCTATAATTGTGCAGGCGGAAGATCTTGTCGACTTTGAGTGCCCATGAGAGATATTCTTCGGGATCATTTGAACCAGTGAACTTGGGCATCATGAACTTGATCTTGCCGAAGGTTTCTTCATCATTGCGGTCACGTTTGCAGTTGTTTCCATGGTGATGACAGTCTTCATCTTCCATGCAATCATTGTGATGAGCTTGTTGGGCTTGTTGATGTTCTTGCGGTTGAGGAGCCACATTTGGAAGTGGTGGAACTTGCTCTTGCTCTTGGCGCGGTTGTTGTCACGGAGGAGGCGCTCGGGCCTCACGACGATCATGATGAGGTGGAGCCTCTTGCGGTTGTTGTGGACGAAGAGGAGGCTCGTTCCTCGATTGTTGTTGCGGGTTTGGCACTTGGGCCTCACGGCGAAGATCATGGTCTTGAGCCTCATGACGTGGTGTGCATCGCTCAACTTGTACCACTTGATGCTCCATGTTTTGATGTGGTGGAGGAGGTGCCTCGTGAGGACCATGGTGTCGATGCAGACGCTCATGGCGGCGATGACGAGGAGGAGAATCTTGGAGAGCTTCATGTTGGTGACGAGCTTGATCCTCGAAGTTGGAGTCATCACTTGTTGTGTCACGTATGTGTTGCGGGTGGTGGTGGTGTACTGGAGGTTCAGCTTGTGGTTGCGCTTGTTGGATCATTATAGCCCTTGCGTGATGACGTTGTCCTTAACGCCTTTCTTGAGGCCTTGAGGAGAAATCACCATTATAGCTTAACGTTGCGGCGTGCCGTGGTGAAGGTATATAGTTCGAAGAGTTTCCATCTTCTACCACGGTGGCTTCATTGTGTCTTGGAGCACTTGGATGACGATCTTGACTAAGAGGAGAATGGTGGCACGACGATCTTGAAGAGCTTGATGCGTGTGAGCGCGGTCTTGCCATTTCGTCAATGAGGAGTCAAAGCTTATCATTTGTTTCAGCGACGAAGCATTGGAGCGCTTCATTTTGATGGCCACAGTTGTGATGCATCGCATGTAGTTGTCATTTGAGGCCATCAAAGCGGTTGTTGATGTTCTTGAAATTGGCTTGTGTCTCGCCAAATTATTCATCTTGTTGCATCTCAAGAGCTTGGCAACATTCATGGAACTCTTGTCGGATGATGTAGTGACTTGCACGCGTCATGTACGGTCCATGTTCTTCTTCTTGTGGAGGTGGTTGGCTCGACTCACCGTGCCTATCCATCATGCAAAACACACAAGGATTGTATATGGAAGTGTAATATGGTGGGGATAGCCTTGTACCTCACCTTGGGGATTGCACCAAACTAGAAACCACAAGTGAGAACTATAAGCGTGCCAAGTGAAATTGCAAAGAAATCTCACACTAAAGAAATAACTAACTCTCAAGAGCTTTGGGTGGTAGTTTAGGATTGTGGAATGCCAAAGAACCAACCAAAAGAAAAGGGATAGTCAAAAGTGGATAAAATCCAAACAAAACTCAAGTCAAAGGTAAAAGGTCAACAACTCAAAAGTTGTGATGGGAACCTATGACTATATACACACACATGGAGATTAATAGGATTGACACGACTATGAAAATGAGCAAACAAAATGTCCTAACAAAGACTACACTCGGTGTCATGCCAATGGACGGAGAGACCGTGGCTCGTTTTCAAAGAAGAAAAATGAGCAACGGATTTGTGCACTTGCCTTGGGCGCGCTTATTTCTCTCTTGCCTACAAGCTTTGAGACTCTCTTTTGCTATGGGAGACTATTTTTATTTTTATTTTGTATCTCTTTTTTGCTCTCCCTTGATGCTACCAAGTCTCTCTTGCTATTGCTATTGCACTCTCACTATCCAAGGACAAATGCACAATGCTAAAGCAAACACAAGAAGAGCCACTCTCGTGGGATAGGTACACACAAAGGAAGATAGGGGTTAACCAAGTAACGCATGTTATACCTTCTTGGTGATTATGAACTTGGCGTCGATGGTGCAGGGTGATGTTCGGAACCGTGGTGTTGATGAGCGCGAAAGTTGTCGATGCGGAAGCTTGTTGTTAGTTGCTGACTCGCACACGGGACACGAACAAACAAAGGAAATTAGCCAAAACGGAAAGGAGGAAAATCTGTGAAAATTAGGCATCAAGGCCGGAGACTCCGGGGGCGGGGTTTCTACTCCACTTTCTCGTGTTCTTGAGAGGAAATCCACACCTTGGGGCCTGAATCCGCGAAAAATTGGCCAAATTGGGCTAGGAAAATGCAGGATAGAGCTGGACCAACACCTAAGACAAGGTTTGGTCGGATCAAAACCACAAATAACACTCCAAATCAAGAGATCGTTCCAAAGACAAATTTGGGGCTCTTTTTGGGGGGGTTCGAATTTTTGGTGGATAGAAGAAAAAATTGTGGTGAGATTCATGAGCAACAAAGCTCTTGATACCAATATGTTGAGGGCAAACCTCTAGGATGGCCTAATATTTCACGAATCCCTTTCAAATCGAGGGTGGAGTGCGGGGGAAGGAGAGGAGGATGAACACGATGAATGCACGCACGAGGAACATGATGAACACACTCATGCAAAAACATGATACACACAATAGCTCACGCCGGTAGTGACCGGTCTAGGGCAATCCCTAGGATCGGCGTCGGGCGGAGGACTTTCTCTCGAACCGACACGGCGAGTAGGGAGACTCGGCGAGATCTTGATGTCTAGGCGAAGGGACTCTGATGCCTGGGCCTTGTACAATGAGGGAGGCATGATGCAAACTCCAATGAGGTTTGTGATATTTTGGTGCTCCTCAATCAAGGAGCATGAGGGAAGAATTTAATAGATCCACAAGGGTCTCCACTAATTCCAAATATCATGCCTAGAGTTTACAATAGAGGTGGGGGACTATATATAAGCCAGCCGCTAGTTCAAGGGTAGTTTAGGCAATAAATGGTAAAGTCTGGACGAACTTGGGGTTACATGGGCCGAAGGCCCAAAAGGCTTTCATATGGCTGGGTGACTTACACTAGAGACTCCAGGGTCAGTGGGCCAGAGACTCCAGGGTAGCTGGGTTGGACACTTTGGGGTGCGTGGAGACTCCGGGGGTGGCGATGCTCTCCAGTGAAGACTCCGTGGGAGTGTACTGAACGCTCCTGGCAGGGGTCCGGAGACTGGTCCGGAGTCTAGGCTAGAGACTCCAGGCTTGGTGGCCGGAGACTCCGGGCTCTAGGGCCAGAGACTCTGGGGATTCCGCTCCAGCAACTTCTTCATCTCGTCCTGCTCCTTGTACTTCATCTATGGGGGCTTCATAGCTGATAATGCAAAGTGTAGTTGCATGAAGTAGCAAGCCATCCAAAGATGTATCAAAGTGACACGAGGAGAGGAGTGAGTTAACCTTAGCTTGTAGTAGTTTAGCTCAGGATTGACTCATTGGTCCACTTGGGGGACTTGGTGGTGTAGATGTAGGGGCGTCCATAGAATGGGCTGCATCAGCTGGCCTCAAGGCGGCCATCGCCCTCGGCATCAAGCGCATCACGATCCAGGGGGATTCCTTGCTCCTGGTTAACTTCTCCAATAAGATATACCGTCCCAAGGACGAGGACATGGCGGCGTACCTGGAGGAAGTGCGAAGGCTGGAGAAGTATTTCGTGGGCTTGGACCTGCTTCACATCCCTCGTGGAGACCACTACGAGGCGGACGAGATTGCTAAGCACGTGTCCAGGTGAGAGCCACATCAGCCGAGGGTCTTCCAGGAAAGATTGTTCAAACCCTCGACCACTCCCCGGAAAGGGAACTTCCCACCCGGAGGAACTCCCACCACCAACCTCCACAGGAGCTCCCGACTATGGCCTGCCTTCAGGAGACATGCTTATCCTGGCGGCCGTAGCCCAGGAGCAGAGCTGGATCACTAAACTCAAAAGCTACCTCCAGGACAACACCCTCCCGAACAGCGAGGACGCAGCGGAAAGCTTAGTACGCCGAGCAAAGAAGTACTGCATGGTGGACGGGGATCTCTACTGCCACCGCCCTAATAGGGTTGCCCTCCGTTGTATCTCTAGCGACAAAGGGCGCGAGCTGCTTACCGACATCCATGCAGGGGAATGCGGCCACCATGCCTCGGCATGCACTCTAGTAGGGAAGGCCTTCCGTAGAGGCTTATATTGGCTCACCGCACTCGCTGACCCACGGAGCTGGTGAGGTCATGTGAAGCATGCCAGTTCTAAGCCAAGAAAATACATCAGCTGGCTCAGTAGCTACAGACCATCCCGCTCTCATGGCCGTTTGTGGTTTGGGGCTGGGTATCTTGGGGCCTTTTCTGCGGCGCCCAGGGGCTACCAATACCTCTACGTCGCCATCAACAAGTTCACCAAATGGGTCGAGGTAGAACCGGTCAGAACCATCCCGGCATTCTCAGCGGTGAAGTTCATCCAAGGCCTGGTGTGCCGCTTCGGGGTGCCTAAGCGCATCATCACTGACAACGGCAGCCAGTTCACTAGCGGACTGATCTAGTCCTACTGCGAGGACATCGACACCAAGATCTACTACGCGTTCGTCGCCCATCTCTGTAGCAACAGACAAGCGGAGTGGGCCAACACAGAGGTCTTGAGGGGGCTCAAGACCAAGAGTTTCTGTCGCAATCTCAAGGAGTGCGGTCAAGGATGGCTGGACGCCCTCCTAGGGGTGCTATGGTACATCTAAAACACCGCAACCAAACCGAAAGGTGAGACCCGAAGCTAAATAGGCGTAGCTGCATCCCATTTCAATGAATCTACTTTATTAGGTAGTCTTTTATTACATGCAAAGCAAGACCAGCTTTGATATAGGTTGAAGTGAGTCAAGATCTTCAGCTAAGGTAAATAATAGGTTGAAACACAAGAATGAGAAGAATAAACTACATCTCTATTTCTTACTTGACTTTCTAATCAATAGAAAATCCACAAGTTCATGGCCTTAGAGTGATAAGGGAATTACGCGGAACCTCTCTTTCAATAAGCATTCTAGCACTAACTCCCTATGGATTGTCCACTCAGACTTTTAGGTACAAGAAAGGATGCTCGGAGGATACACAGGTAGTGCCAAACTTCTCAGATTTCACAAGTAGAGGGTATGAATTCTTTGAGCTTATGAAAATACACAAACTAGATTCTGATTTGTATAGAGAACTGGAAGCATGGCTCCCCCTGGGTGCTCGCCTTCAAAAAAATAGCACAAGAGGAGCTACATCGTGACAGACTCAACCTTCGTGAGGAGGCTCACCACAAGGCCAGGATGCGAGCGGCCAGATACCAGCAGGCGCTACGTCGATACCACTGCCGCAACATACGAGCTCATACCCTAGAAGTGGGGGACCTGGTTCTTCACCGTGTCCTCTCTCGCGAGGGCCTCCACAAGCTATCTCCAATGTGGGAGGGCCCTTTAGGGTTTCCCACGTCGCAAGGCCAGGCGCAACATGGCTAGAAACGGAGCAGGGCATCCCAATGCCCAACCCCTGGAGCATCTAGCACCTTCGCAAGTTCTACCAGTGAGCCGATCTCACGACGACAACGGTAACAAGTAGCCTGCCCCTCGGGGTGATGTTAAGATTCCCAAGCGATAGCTCATCTTCGACTCTATTTTACCTACTATTTTCCATGTTTGCATCTTTGTTTCTCTTTTTGTGGTGCTTCTCCTTTTTCCACGCGCGTGATCAGGGGCTGGTCATGGTGCCTACTGCCGTTGCCACCCTCGATCAGCACGGGAGCCTAGAGTGCTGAGCTCTGAACTTACGGACTGGCTCCGGTAATAAGTCACCTCAACCATGGTCCCCGGTGCTTGACGATCCTCACATGACGCGCAAAAGGAAAGAATACACCATGCGCAACCTACGGTTACCACTTTGAGGAACTATATAGGGAAAGTACGTGCCCTATGGTCTCCTCCTTGAGGGACCTGTAGGACATGTACAATCCCCGCGACCTCTTTGGAAGAGGGGCTAGCGGGGCGACCCTTGAGACTACCCCTCAAGTTGCTTGCGGAACCTACGGTTACCTCTTCGAGGAGCTATATAGGGAAATTACGCGCTCTACGGTTGTCTCCTCGAGGGACTTATGGAGAGGAACCGAACATACATAGCCTATGGCCTCCTCCCCGAGGGACCTACAGGACATGTACAAGCCCCGCGACCTCCTTGGAAGGGGGGCTAGCGGGGCGAGCCTGGAGACTACCCCTCAAGCGGCATGTGAACCAACAGTCATCTCCACAAGAGACGAGTGGGATAGCCTTCTCGAGGCCACCCAGAATAACCACACACCATGCCATGGAGGCTGGAAAAGTAAAAACAGACGTTAAGGCCCCTGATCACAAGAAGGGTACCCTTACAAGTCCCGAGCGTCACATAATTAAGAATTACACCTCCCCATTGGCACCCTCGGTGCTCGCCTGGTGAAGGTCTTCTTCCCCCTCTGGAACAGTGGGGCCACCTGAGTCACCAGCTCCGGCCTCCTCCTCGTCATCCACCACGCGTGGAAACGTCTCGACCAGTAGGTCGACAAGCGGGGCAACCCTTGCGTCAAGAGATGGCACAATGACCAATTGAAGAATGGCCAAGGAGTAGTCGAGGTCGGGCCACAGCTGCAGGAGGTTAGTAAAAGGGAGTTCCCCACGGCGGTCAACATCGCCTCACACTTCGAGAAGATAAAGCCGTCCAGGGCTTGCACTGCCGGGCTCAGGGAGCTCGGGACCCTACGTGTAAGCTCTAGAACTGCCCCGACTTCATGGTTGGCTTGGAGCTCAGGCGCGGTGAAACCTTTGATCCCCAAGAGCGGGACGACCACAGCACCCTGCCCAACAAGGGCGTGGAAGGATGCGCGAAGGGCCTCCAACGCCTCGCGAGCGGATCGCTCACGCTCCTCCTTGGTCTGCGCGATAGCAGCAAGGCACTCTTTCAGGGCCCTGATTTCGCCCCGGAGCTCCTCAGCCTCCTAAAACGAACCGCTCCAGAGTTTCTCCTCCTCGGCAAGGGCGTCCCGAAGCTTGGATCCCTCCTCTTTCTCTCGAGCGAGGGCCCTCTAGGCTTCCGATAGCTTGGCATCGGTATCTAGTGACTGGGCCTCGAGCTCCTTCTAGCGCTGAGCCGCCACCGCCTCCTAGGCAGAAACATCTCTCCCCCGGGCCGCTAAGGCGTCCCCGATACGAGAGGCTTGGTCCTTGGCGTCAGCGAGGGTTTTTGCCGCCCGGGCTGAAGCATCTAGCAGCATGCCCACTGCTTCCACGCGAGCACACTCTCTCTCGGAGTCCACCGCTTTCCGAGCCTCCGTAAGCTGCTCCCATTCATGGGTCAATTGACGGTCCTCACATACCGCGTCTACCAGGAACTGGTCCATCTCGACATGGAGGCCAGAAACGAGCTTCCCTAGGAGCTCGATGCAGGGGAAGTACCCCAGCTCAGTCACAATCAGGGACCGAGACTCGCTAGGCTGTGTGTCGGGAGGAGCCTCCACATGAGTTCCTGAAGGGCGTGTGTGAGTCATGGGGGTTATCCTAGGAGATGTGCGGCCTGCGGAAGCCTTGCCCCCAGCGACCCTTGCCACGCACTCGCGTCGGCCGGCCCCGTGACGTCCGCCGCCTGGTCCACAGTTGGGGAGCGGCTCCAGGAGGAGGGTCAAGGAGTCGCTTGTCACCCGCCTCGATCACCGTTGTGGCCGAGGGCCTCGGGATGATAAGGACGGGAGCCTCCTGCGGAGGGGAGTCTGCCGCATCCTCTTTAGGTGTCGTCGGCATGGCCGGGGCCTCACGCGGCAAGACGAGTGGGTGTACAACTGGCTGGATCTTCCGGGAGGTGGTCCTCTTCACCCATCGCTATTTTCATGGGCGGCCGTCGCTACAAGGAATTCTCTAGGTAAGCTAAGGTCATACATCATGAGAAAGAGTTCAGGCCTCCCGGCCGATACCTGTTGCTGCCCCGGTCGAGGACTACATGCCCTAGTGACCCTGTTTGGTGCCAAGGGGGAGGAAGCCCCCGGCGGGACGGGGCTCACCACCTCCTGGCGCGGCCCCCTCCGGAGGAGGTTGCCCTCGCGATCCTCTTCTGGTCGAGACACGTCTTGAGGGTCGACCCCGAAAGAAGGGACTCCTGCTCCTGTGGCTTTCCCCGTCGCGGTCCCGAGGGAGCCCTCGGATAAGGCCGCGGCAGAGGAAGCCACTTCCAAAGGATTTGGGCGCTCACCCATGTGGCCCGGGGGATGATCCCCTACTCGTCCAACTAGGGCACGGAAGACCGAATTTCCACTCCGTAGGGATCGATGTGAAGGGGGAGGACCCCATCGAGAAGCTCGGAGGCGACAGGGGTGTGCAGGATCTCATGGATGAAGCCTGCCATGACATAACCATCGATGACGTTGTCCCCGAGGGCCAGGCAGTCTCCCACGATGAAGTCCCACTGGTCCTTGCTGTGCTTCTGCAGTGGAGCGATCCTGAGGTGGATGAATTCCATGGTGACGATAGGTCCCGTCAGACCTAAGGTGATGAGGATATATACAGGGATTACGATGATTCTGACTGTTTGAACTGGAAGGAAATTTTGAGTCAAATCGATGATGACTATTAGGTGAACTCATTCCTAAGAACTTTATACTATCTAAGTCATTATATTTGTGTATCATTAGGATGGAAGTAATAAAGAGCATGTCGCGTGGAGAAGAAGTAGAGCTGCAAGAAGAACAAGCATTGATTTCCAATATCAGCAAGTGCGCGAGGGAGGAGAGGGAAGAATACACACTAGGAGCAATGAGGAGATCAAGCATGTTCAAGCGAGAAGTGTGGCGCACCAGGAATTACATATTAGAGGTGCACCACGACATATGCCTTGTGCACCAAGTAGGCCGAACTCATCTATGGGTCGGTGTGTATCAGTTTGAGTCGAACCGAGTTAGTTTGAGCCAAGTTATGGTTGTTTTTAGGCCTGTTTAGGTGGGAGGACGCCCCATCCCCCATATATACTCCAGCAGCCATCACTCTTAGGGTTAGACCATGTTAAAATAAATTCTACTTCTTGATAGATCTGCTACAAGTGATCCTATGAATTATTGAGCACCAATTCGTATCGATCTAGTGTGTTGCTACTATAATCTGAGTGTGATTAGTTATTCCATTGGGAATTAGCCAATTGCTAAGTTTGAGTGTGATCTATTGTTCCACTAGGAATTAGTAGATTGCAATACCGCTTCGTGGTCAACGGCTACGTGCGCAAGTGTGTGGAGTTGCGAATATCTAAAGGATTGAGAGTTGTTACATCTAGCAGCAGGGATTAGCCGGAGAGTTCTCAGATTCATACAAGTTATCTTCATCATCTACATCGCCATCTACCCTAGCTTATTGAGAATATCGGGCCACCCCATATAATCTTGGTATCTGATTCTAGCGTTTACTCGGTGAGCATCCACAAATCCATCCGTAGATTAGTTCTTGTTTTGTTATATACAGAAAAGGCCACAAAAAGAGTTGGTTTAGTGTTTGCCATAACCTAGATAACATGGTTCCTGAGTTCTAGTTGCTGGTCGCAGTCTTTTGTGTAGACTTTCTTCTAAATCTGAGTCGTAGTTTTTATCTAGATTTTGTCTGTTTTTCTTGCATCGTCGGAGTCCCTAGACTGTTTCTCGTGTTCTTGAGACTATTCGTCGCGTTTTGAGATTTAGATCTTCTAGATCTGTTTCTTTTTTGTTTGGAGTTTGTAGATCCGTTTTAGTTAAGGAAAAAATGCTACCGATTGCCTACAAAGTTCTGACCATGTCCAGTATTGAATTGATGCACTAGCCATCTAAACCACAAGTCCGAACCGATGGAAAGGGCTAAGCGTGTATTATATTCTTAACACTCTCTCACACATTTAGGCTATTTTAGTCCTTAGCATGGGTTTGGTGCAGGCTGTAGAATCTTTTTTTAATACTGCTTGAGCAGGGTCTTGAACTTGAGACCTCTTGGCTCTGATACCATATTAAATTGATGCACTATCCATCTGAACCACAAGTCCGAACTGATGGAAAGAGCTAGACGTGTATTATATTCTTAACATACCGTAAGGAAGAAAAAAATCTCAAATACGGGATTGGACATCGTGCGTGCAACGTATATATATAAAAAAGGCCAGTGAGCTTCCTGACATGTAGACCCCAAGAAAAGAAAAAGGTCCCTATCGCTAGGTCACGTTGTAGCACAGAAAAGTCTTTCCTCTAGGTGCTAGGCAAAAAAAGAAAAAATCTGGCGCTGTGTCCACGCCAGACCACATACCAGTCTGTGCTTATATGACCTGCCGCGACAGGATTTAGAGACTTTTTTCTACCGTGGCAGAGACCACTTTTCAGGTTAATTTTCTTCTTTTTCTGTTTATTTTTTTTACTGAGTCCACATAGCGTACCTATCCTTGTGAGGCTTAGTAAGCCTTTTTTGGTGTCTAAAACCATCTTACAAGACTATCGTGCTTAGTGCTCTATGGGCTACTCGGCTTAGCAATCTTATGTCTCTTTCGTTGAGACATTGCTAGCGTCTCTCCTTGTGCATTCCAACATGAGCATTACTCCGACATACCTCATTTTTAGCTCATTTTCATAGTTTCAATTGCCCCGTTTATCTCCACCATGTGTGTTTCCGTGGGTCTTTGTCATACGATCAGCACTAGGGCTTGTTTGCAGTGTAGTTAGGATACCATACGTACAACTCCACCATAAATAACCTGTGTGCCCTGTGATTGTTCTCTATACCCTTGATATTCACTTCATCACATCCCTGCATAATTTGTTGATTCAAATTGGTAAGCATCACTATTCACTTAGGAACGGTAAGATCTCCTTTCTTGTCAGTTTTGAGTGAGTTGTGAGAGTTCCACCACCAGATTTTGTTTTGTGCAAAATGTACTAATCATGTCTTCTAGTAGTGTTGATGTGATGCAGAAAAAGGATGCAGATGATTATCCCTTCCCATTACGCTCCTACTGCAGCAACACATTTTGGGAAAAGGATTCATGAGTGGTACCTAATTCGGGTTTTTTTCCACTTCATCACAGAAATTAGTGGTAGACAAGCTTCTACTACCATTGATACTTGTTCTTTCATAAATTTGGTTAGTGTTGAGGTTGTTGACAAGCTACAATTATACACACGTGCAACAACATTGTGGTGACCCAGTATACCACTGCATGATGTAGTACACTATAGTCGTTGACATAACACCAATGAAACACTGTTCACTAGTATTACATCCCTCACAGTGGTAGAACAAAAACACAGCAGGTCCAAGACATGACTATAGATTACACCTCGACTCTTTACAAAAGATCTAGAGAACACTCTAGGTTAAAGGGAGAGAAAGAACTTCTTACAAGGAAGAACCAGAAATAATAACTCATAACTATCTAATAACTAAGACTAGTATCAAAACTATTTGGCTTGCCATTGCTGCTATTGCAATGCTCTACAGAAATAGGTTTTATGGCCAGAAAATCTACTCTTATCTAAACCGACACTTTATCTTCACTTCAACTGATGTATATGTTGACTTCATTGACTTTATTGAAGAACTTGAGCTATCGATGATGGTTTCTTGAGCAGAAATTGATGTTGACGTTGTCTTCAACGTCTTAGAACCTAGCAAGGGTTAAGAAGGTACGGTTGAGTACGAGCATACTCAGTAAGTTCACTAAAAAGTAGTGTATGATGCACTATCACTACATCCATAGACCATAGGTCGTAGGAAATGCAGGTTTTTGTAAACATTTCTTCAAAGGTTGCTTTTATTCTGAAAACTATGTCCGACAGCCTTCACACGTTGACCAGAACCTTCGTGGGGTTCCTTTCCTGCCGCGTTCGTAGCTCCTTCCCAGAACAGGGAGTAACATGTCACAATTCTTACACTCTACAGAGGTGCATCACTTTTCCCACAAGATACCTTAAGCTTTGTTGCACAGCCGGGAGTATATCCTCGTTCAAACTTCCATGGTTTGAGGCCCAACCTAAGATCCAAGCCAATCGCTTCCCTCTCCGTGACCCCGTATGAAGACATGATCCCCCGAGACAACTACCACGGTTACTCTTTGGGTAGCCTCTCGGAGACTCTATAAGTAGCTCTGTTTGGCGGTCACCATCAGCTATGGTGAACTCAGACCCAGACAACTATACATAGATAATCTAGACACCTAGCTCGCGGGGAACTAAGGGGTCCCAGCCATGTGCTGGATTCTCTGGAACTCCATGATAAATCAACAACCTCACGATAAGGTCATCCGTCCATACGAAAGGAAGAAGATACAGCTGACTTCTCCGTCCCATTCCAAATCTCATGGTTGACGCGTAATATACAACGCTAGAATCACTAGCGATATTGGTTGTTAAGTCCTAGATATTATGTTCCTTTACCACTGTAACTGTATCAATAGATTATTACCACTTGGTAAATAATCCATAATCATATTATTATGAAAATAGTATTTTCTATCCTTTTTGAAATGCAGGTGATGACAACATTTGAGTTACAAGAATTTGATAGAAAATAATCAAAGGACATGAGCAAGTTGTGAAATTTCCTTTTGTGATTGCAAGATTATGAACTCATGGTCTTCGAGACATTACAAGATCGAAATTCTGAAAGTAACATCATTGGTCTGATAAGGACTAATGTTTAAAGAAGCAAGATGCAACGATGCATAAGTAATGTAATGCAATTTGATAACCACGAAACCCCGGAATAATCGCATCTAATCTAGGGTTCGGAAACTGGCAATGGTTCTTTAGAATGTGTTGCACTTTTATATCAGTTTCACACTTGTGTTTCTTATTAAGGCTTGTGAGTGTGTGTGCAACAATATGTAAACACAACAAGTATCATACAGTACTAAAGCACTCAAATGGGTCATGGTATCTAAAATATTGCTTAAACAAGATTAAGAATTAATTAGAGCTTTTAAAGGAGTGTTGAAAGATTACTTTTAATGTTTCTTGAAGGAATCACTTTTTAGGAAAATATTACTTTACAAAGTAAAACGCATTTAAACTTAAATCTAACACTCTTAGGTTTTCCTTCTTGTTATAATTCTCAAAGATGAAAGAATTACTTTGTGTGAATAAGGACTACACTAGTAGCTGAGACTTATCTATCTTGGTCATTATATGGTATTATAATTTTTTCACTTGATAATGTTTCTTTAAGGTTAAAGGCAAGTGTTACTTCTTTTATAGGATGGTGTTTTCCTCACTTTATAAGTGAATAAAATCACTTATTTATTTGAAAAGTAATGCATATACCTTTTTAAATATGGAACAAAGCATTACTTTAATTGATTGATACTTTATTTAGATTCAATTGGATTTTTAGACTAGTAAGAGAATTAGTAGATATTATCTTGGTGATTTTATAATGAGAAAATCTTTTTAAGAAAATTAAGATACACTTAACAGTAATTTTAGGATATACATCTTAAAATGATTAGATCTATTTTTACTTCACTTGAACATCAATTGAACTTGTTATTATATTTTTAGACTTTAAACAAATAATGGTAAAGGCAATAGTAAAGATTTATATATTTCTAAGGAATTAAAATAAAAGAAAAGGATTTAAATAAGATTTATTAGCCCTTTACCTTTTATTTTACTTTAATTAAGAAAGATGATATTTTAATGTGTAGAATTTATTTTTGTGATCATTTTGGTATATTATAAGTATTTTTGTGATTTTTAAATAATAAGATATGATTTTTACAAGTTTTATCACTTTACAAATACTAAATAAATAATAAATATTAGTTAAGTGATATAATATTTTAAGTTCATAGTTTTACACTTTAGTTCTTATTTTTCCAAGAATTTTAGTACATTATTTATATTTTTCTCATTTACCAATATTAAAATATGAATTTTCAAAGTATTATTACTTATAAAATCTTTATTAAATAATTATTATTTAAATAGTTAACACAATAATGTTTGTTAATAAACTTAAATTATAGATTTTTTCTGAATATTTTGATATATTATACATATTTTTCTGAATTATAAAACAAAAGATATTCCATTTATAAGATTTAATCATTTTCTAGAATTAAAAATAAATATCAAATGGTTTTATGAGATAATGTTGATGTCAGCATGGGGTGGTGACTTTTCTTACCGAGCTATTCCTAGCCAGAACCACTAACCCGTGGGGTCAGGGCCACATCGGTAGCCACGTGGGCAAAGACCTGGTCAAACTACGCTGAGGTGGTAGGGATGACGTCGGCATGACGTCACTGTGACGTCAGCCGAGGATGATCCTGAGATCATCAATCAATCCCTCGATCGAGAGCTCGCGGGGCTGCGCTAGTGTGCTAGCAAGATGGAGCGCGATGCGACGAACCATAAATTTGCGGCGCCGCCCAAGAATGGTCACCGGAACAGTGGCCATGATGGTGGACAGCGACGGCAGTGGCAGGCATACGGTGGTACGGTGATTCACGGCAAGGGAGAAGGATTGAATAGGTCAGTGAGGACCAGTAGCTCACCCTGAGGCTGTTGCGGTGGTCGACAACAAGGATGGTGCTTCGATATGCACCAATGGCCATGAACTCTGCCGACAACCAATGAAAGGGATCGATGAAATTCTCTTTCCACCGAGCTCCCCTTGTTGTTGTGTTCTGCCTAGAGGATCTTCAGATCATGGCGCTTCTTTTGAACTACTCCACGGTCTCTGGGACAACCTCTACCGACGACGGTGGTTGGCTCCGTCCAACTAGGGTTTCGGCCCATACGGAATAGAGAGGAAAAGAGAGAGTGCGGGCGAGAGAATGAGAAGATGAGGACGAAAGGACATCTAGGTGGCGTTCTTATCCCTCCTAGCGACGATGGCGAGCATCTTGGTGCAGACGACCGCGGTGCTCCCGCCAGCGAGCTGCTTCGGCCGCCGCATGTGAGGTGGACGATGGAGATAGATCAGACGAAAGGTTATTTGGGCTGGGCCGGTACTGGGCTGTAGCAAAGTGAGCAAGCAGTGGAGGCTAGCGCACGCGGGCGACGGTTAGCGCAAGGAAATGGGTCGTGGGCCGGTTCTGATGACAGTTTTTTTCTTATCCAGTTTCTATTATCTGTTTTCTTTTGTATTTATATATTCATTTCAAATTAGAATTTCTTCAAGGGTTTAAATATCCAGAAATTTTGTGTAAGACAAGGATATTATGATAGAGATTAATTATAACCAATTTCTCTACATTTCTTGTTGTGTATACAAAATATGTTATTATATGCAAGGTTCTTTTATTTAATAATGTAAATATAATTTAGGGTTTTGGAGTTTATTTCCTATAGGAAAATCTTATAGAAATGATTTATATTACCACTAAAATAATGTATTAGTAGTGGTTTAAGAGGCTAATGATTTATCATGGTGAATGATAGTCATGGAATATATGTATATTTAACATCTTTTAATAAGCATATTAGATGTTGGTTTAAATCCCGGGTTTATAATATGGTGATTTGAATCCCAGGGTTCTCTCTATTTGGTGATTTCACCAAATCCAATCCTACTTGTTTTGTAGAGTCTAGAATTAGAACAGAACACTCTCCTAATGTGACCTTAATGATCCTCTGAGACTAAGTTTCTATTAGGGTTTAAAATAATAAAGCAAACAAGGTTTTTATCCATAAACACTCATCTGATATTCTACTTATCTCTTAGACATTTTAGTTGACTAAGAGCTACTCTCCATTGGCTGCCTAAAACTAGGGATTGGTTTAGCTACCCTTGTTATTCTAAGCTTAAAACAAAGAGGTAGACCTGGTTCCAGTCCTAGGTTAAAATGATCTTGGTTAAGGCTTCTAAAAAATCCTTACCTTAATACCTGACTAAGGTTATCTTTAGATAAGGAATTCCTTTCCTAAATATATTCTATATATCTCTCTTATCTTATTCACAAAGATTACATCTTCCTAAATAAGACAATCATCTGACTCCACCATATCCATGATCATATGATGACATGGTCATGCCACTCCAACAATACTCCACTCTTACTCCTGGTATATAACTCCTCTTAATTAACTACCATTGATGCACCTATCAATGTAGCTACCGCTAACTCCATCTATTAACTTCCTTAACTTCATCTTGCAACTACTTCCAAAGGTTGCAAGACTACAATCCTCACTATACATAACAAAGGATATCAATCCTTTGAAATAGGTATAGTACTACTCCCATAATACCAGTTTGTTCTTGTACTAGCTTGGTTAAATTATTATACTTCCAACTACTCCTACAACTTATGTTATATACTTCATCCTACTCTGGCTTGACTTCTCATAATCAAGCTAGATGATTCTTCTTACTAGGGCTTTACCTAATATGGTATACTCACAAGTCTTCTTTATCATCTAGTCATCTATTCTCAAGTGACTTGAGAATAATGACCACCAACCCTTGATCAAGCAAAGCTTAGGCTTCAACTGGCTGATCAAGATCTATCATCAACTAAGTAGTAGACTTGTACTAGTCTCTCTATAGGGTTTATCTTATTAAGAAAACTTACTTTAAGTTTATGCCCACTTGGCTTAACAAGATTATCATTGGATATTCTAATAGTACTATTAGCTTCCTTATAGCTCCATGATCACTATCTAAACTCTTGGGTTTAGGTACTGCTTCTAGTTAACTCATAGGTGCGTTAACTCCTCCCAACATCCAATGGGTTGATCTCCAGTAAAGATCTCATTCCATTGATGATGGTACACCCTTCCATAACTAGTTCCTTCTTCTTTACTAATTTACCTAGTGTTTTTGGGAAGATCAATATAATACGTCAAAGATAAGAGTCTATATGTGCTAGTTCAAGAATTGATCACACACATTGATGATCAATAGACACTAGGACTTGGTTAAATAGGATTGTCATCTATTAACATGACACTAAGGGTATGTGATGGATGGTCTTAGCTTGACTTCCCTTTCTACTCTATTTGTGATAAGAGTTAATGTTTAAGAACTACCATGATACCCATGGTAGGAATAACTATGGCAATCAAGTGTATCAAGATTTAGTTATAGATTTTCTTTTACTTAAGTTATATACTTGACTTAGTATTCAGGGTTTGTTGTAGGTAATACCTTGATATCAACTTTAGAATAATATGTATTCATCCTTGAGTTGTGGTATGGAATACCATGTAATGATCTCTAGAAGATCAAGTACTCCTTAATAAGTAGTGTGTTGTGACTTAGTTTTATTACATTTAATCTACCCTTAGATCAAATTATATTCCCCAAAGATAAGGTTTGAGAAAAGGTTATATTGAAACTTATCGCAATCAACTTGATGATCTACTTCAGTTCCACCAAGTTAAGAGAAGCTTCAATCTCATTGACAAGTTTTATTTAAAAGCGCGAAAATTATCCAGATTTTCTATGCATGAATGCAATGCACTGTGTTTAGCTGATTTCTAAGCTCTAATGCTGGGGTGTTATAAACATCGCCATTCATGTTAGCAACTTCTAGTCATGCACTACCAATTACTCAGATCGCATGTGTTCCGCTCACCATTTATGGCCCTAGAAGATATATTTCTTGTTATGTCATTCCTAGAGCGACTGACTCCTGTCATAACATCTTGGGAACAAAGTGGTATAATGAATTCCAGGTTACCTTTGGTAGTGAGTGTTCTGATCCTTCTAATTTTGGAATGGTAAGCACACGTGGTTAGCATGTACACATATTAAGAAATTTCAGGAGATTAGGCATCAAAACGTATGTGCACCTGTAACCACCAACATAAAACCACATGTTGATCCTGTCATAGAAGAACTGAGAGTGAGAGTTGATGAGACAGATGAGGTTTCTACTAATGTAATCATCTCTACTCCTAGTGTTGTTCCTTGTCATATCCAGATTGCTTTTGAAGAAAGGGCATGTATTTGACAACCTATATCATTGGACTGTGTATTGTTACTTGACGAGGATGTCGTAGTACCTACTACAACTGAGGAGATTGATGATGACATCGGTACTGATTTGGAGATTCAGCCAACATGTGAGACATATTGTGAGTTTATCTAGTGAAGCCTCCTTGTGATTTACCTTGCACTAATGTTACAGCACCATGTGATAGTTTACCAAATTCGAATTTTGATCATGTGGTACTGATTACACATAAGGAAATACTTGCTCAAATACCACCTACTGATATTGTGTATTCCATCATGCTAAATGAACCTATGAATATGAGTTGTGTTATGGATAAGATTTCTGAAATTTCATGTATGAATTCAGGCACATATTCTCCTTATTTCATCTTTAATCTAATTGGTGAATATAGCATGGATGAAAATTATCTTGGGGATCACATATGCATAACTTGTGATAGAATTGCTGAACTAAAACATGTTGTTTTCAGCCATACATGTTGTGTGTCGATGTCTTCTTGCTGTGGGACATATGCTAAAATTTGTGATAGTATGAAACTAAATTCATATCTAATTGATATATTACATCCAACACAAGTAATCTTACCTATGTTGGATTGTTCTAATCTTGCTACAATAGAACCCGAGTTTTCATATTTGTTGTGTTTGTCCTAAAAGTCTTTGTCTAGCTATGCTACTACTTTAAACTTCACTGATATTTGCAAAATGTGTTGCATGTTACCTACAAGACATAATGATAATGCACATATAACTGATTATTTTTGTGTCAGTTCATCACTTGTTTATAATAATCAGATTAGCGCAGTTGAAGCATGGCATAAACCAATTTTGTTTTCACATCTTTTGGATTTTTTGATCTTGTTCATCACAAATTTCATCATCGATCGTCTTTGAGAAAACTGAATTTAATATTGAACAACAAGACTATATATCTATTTGTTTTTCACCATGATCATGATTCTTTGTAGTTCACTTATACCTGCAATTTAAGTTGCTTGATGTATACTGGACATATTTTTCATGTGAACAAAAATAATACAACATGTTATATATATATATACTCTGCGTACACGTTATTCTTTTTGTTTCTTCCACTTCCAGCTTACCCAAAGCCGTGGACGAAGTTTCCTAAAGAAAAGGGAGGATGATGAGGTTATATACAGGGATTACGACGATTCTGACTGTTTGAATTGGAAGGAAATACTGAGTCAAATCGATGATGACTATCAAGTGAACTCATTCCTAGTGGAACATGATACTTTGATTTATAAGAACATCCCTACAATTACACCTACCCCAATTACTACTGATGATGTTCTAGCTGCTGCAAAGAAAGATCAATCCAATGAGATAAGGATTGGACCAATTAGAAGAGCTCATGCTAAGCTACTAGAACAACGGTGAACTTGTTTCTTAATAAACTTGATGTTTTAGTTAATGAGAATTTTATACTGCCTAAGTCTTTGAATTATTGTATGATCAGATACTTGGGATAAGAAGGCATAGCACAGAGTGAGCAGCTGAAGCATATGGAGCATGGCGTGTTGATCAACGAAGAATGCGCGAGGGAGGAAGCGCAAGGAGCACACAAGGATGAAGATCAACACATGGTGGAAGACTCTGCCACGGTAGAGAAACGCCACCATTTTCTGCCACGACAGGCTGCCGCGGCACAGAAGCAGCACAATTGGCTGCCACAGCAGGCTGCCGCGGCACCAAAACCATGCCGAACTCTGCCACGACAGAGTCCAAGGCCGAACACCTTTAGGGTCGGTTTGTACCTTAGTTGGGTGGGACCAACTCGGATCCCACCTTGGCCGCTGCCCCCAGACTCCTTAAATAGATGGGGCGCCACACTAGTTAGGGTTTAGACCATGTTTAAATTATTTTGAAGTTGTTTCTATTTAGAACCTCTGGAATTACTTGTGATCGAATTACCAACTTCAATTGAGTGTGATGTGTTGTTCCACTAGAAATTAATAGATTGCAAACTACCGTTCATGGTCGATGGCTACATGCGCAAGAGCGTGGTGTTGTGAATATCCCACAGGGTTTGAAAGCTATTGCATTAGTTGTCAACCATCCACAACCATTCAGGGTTCGAGTGGGAGAGATCATAGATACACGCTAGTTGTCAACCATCCACAACCATAGATCTATGACGACTTCGAACAACATGGTCATATGGTGTTTCGAGAGCTCAAAATCCAATATAATTAGGACAATTTGTGTTCAGATCGTCATAATTTCACCATATGAAATCATCATAAAATGCATGATGCATCTTAAAGCCTTATTTGTAGTGGTTTATGACCAATTTAAGTCATTGTAGTGTCTAAAATACGATACAGTGAAATGACTAGTCAGCCACATCAGCAATTACGCATACGTGTAACACGTCTATATGTCATTTTTTGTATATATGTCCATGTATCAATATACGGGCCACTTTTTTAGCAAATATTAGGCCCCATATTTTTATTAGCAAATAATGGACAAAAAAGTGATGGCCGAGGGGTTCAAACCCGCGACCATCATGTCGAAATCAGATTAGCCCATCTAACCACAAGACCACTTGTTTCTTTGTGTTGTAATACTTACGGTTACCTTTTTGTATATGTAGTCGGTAAATAAAGAAAAAAGAGAAATGGCGGGGAGGAGAATCGAACACAAGACCTCCAGAGTCCAGGCTCGTGTGGCCACTGCTTGCCACTAGGGCACATATTCTTTGGATCATAGTGCTACAACGAAAGTTTATAACTATTGAATATTTGGTCCTGGGCCGAGTTCGTCAACAGCTGGGAATGGGTCTCCATGGTAAGGGAGGTGGGATGGACTATTATCTTGGGCCTACCTTAATTGCGCGTGGTAGATTAGGTCGGTTCAGTTACAATAGTTTTTTCTGTTTTCTTAATTCTTTTGTAGCTTTTTCATTGGAAGTCCAAAATAATTGTTTTTTGTCTCTAAATTTTTATAAAAATCAGTAGATCATCTTAGGGTGTTAATTATCAATAATTTGGTTGTTTAAAAAATAGTAGATTTACTAATCTCACATTAGTCCATAGTAGGGACAATATCATAATTCAACATATGCGTTTGAAACTAGGGAGTGACAGTTCTCGTTTAGTGGTTGAGCCTCGCTAAAATTACAATGAATCTCTAAGAAACATGCTATTGTGAATTAGAAAATGATTTTTTTCAAAAAATCACGATAATGAAATCATGTAGATGTAGTTTAAATTTGACCCACTTCCTACCGATTCGGCAGATATTTGTCTTTTTCACCAGGGGTGGACGAAAAGGTTTGAATATCCTCGGTTGGGACATTGTTCATGTAAGATGGTCTAGTATTTTAGGAAAATAGGGTGGTAGCATTTTTCAATTGACCATTTGGTGTTGCCTCACAAAACGCCCGAATTTTGGCACTCAAAAAATAGAAAATGGTGTTTCGTGTGACGAAAAGGATAACTTCCTCCCGCAACATTGTTCGCCATCCCTAGATGAACATGCATGCATAATATGGGCACATTATCACAAACTATGCCATGATTATGGTCTAACATTGGTTGTTTGGCTTGAAAGCCATGAAACCTCGAACATGATAGGTCATTTTTCTGAAGGTTTTTTGAGATACAATGAATATACTAAGTTTGGTATTTTTCCTTGCTACTATGTCACATAATATAACACCACGCGAAGGATTTACATTGTTTAGACCGATTTTGAATTTCTTATGCCCGTTTCAAAATTTTCCTGTTTCAAAATATGATCAAAACGACGGGCATGAAGATAGGGGATGATCCTCGCTAAACTTGAATTGGATCTCTGAAGAAACATGATATTGTGAGTCTAAAAATAATTTTTTTTTCAAAAAATCATGTACCTGTTATTCAAATCGGACTCGCTTCCTACTAATTCGGCAAATATTTGTCTTTTTCACCAGGGGTGGACGAAAAGGTTTGGATATCCTCAGTTGGGACATTGTTCATGTAAGATGGTCTAGTATTTTTGAAAAATAAGGTGGTAGCATTTTTGAATTGACCATTTGGTGTTGCCTCACAAAACGCCCGAATTTTGGCACTCAAAAAATAGAAAATGGTTTTTTTCGTGCGACGAAAAGTAAAACTTCCTCCCGCAACATTGTTCGCCATCCCTAGATGCACATGCATGCATAATATGGACACATTATCACAAACTATGCCATGATTATGGTCATAACATTGGTTGTTTGGCTTGAAAGCCATGAAACCTTGAATATGACAGGTCATTTTTGTGAAGGTTTTTTGAGATACAATGAATATACCAAGTTTGGTTTTTTCCCTTGCTACTATGTCACATAATATGACACCACACGAAGGATTAACATTGTTTAGACCGATTTTGAATTTCTTATCCCTATTTTAAAGTTTTCCTGTTTCAAAAAATATGGTCAAAACGACGAGCATGAAGATAGGGGATGATCCTCGCTAAACTTGAATTGGATCTCTGAAGAAACATGATATTGTGAGTCTAAAATGATTTTTTTTTCAAAAAATCATGAGCATCAGATCATGTACCTGTAGTTCAAATCGGACTCGCTTCCTACCGATTCGGAGGATATTTTTCTTTTTCACCAGTGGTGGACGAAAAGGTTTGAATATCCTCGGTGGGACATTGTTCATGCAAGATGGTCTAGTATTTTTGAAAAATGGGGTGGTAGCATTTCTGAATTGACCATTTGGTGTTGCCTCACAAAACGCCCGGATTTTGGCACTCGAAAAATAGAAAATGGTTTTTCCTTGCGACAAAAAGGAAAACTTCCTCCTGCAAAATTGTTCGCCATCCCTAGATGCACATGCATGTATATTATGGGCACATTATCACAAACTATGCCATGATTATGGTCATAACATTGGTTGTTTGGCTTGAAAGCCATGAAACCTCGAACATGATAGGTCATTTCTGTGAAGGTTTTTTCGAGATGCAATCAATATACAAAGTTTGGTATTTTTTCTTGCAACTATGTCACATAATATGACACCACACGAAGGATTTACATTGTTTAGACCTTTTTGAATTTCTTATACCCATTTTTAAATTTTCCTATTTCAAACTATGGTCAAAACGGTGGGCATGAAGATAGGAGACGAGGCTCGCTAAACTTGCATTGGATCTCTGATGAAACATCATATTGTGAGTCTAAAAGTGATTCTTTTTCAACAAATCATGAGCATTATATCATGTACCTGTAGTTTAAACTGGACCTACTTCCTACGATTCGGTAGATATTTGTCTTTTTCACCAGGAGTGGACGGAAAGGTTTTCGAATTCCCAGTTGGGAAATTGTGCATGTAAGGTGGTCTAGTATTTTCAAAAATAGGGTGGTAGCATTTTTGTATTCACCGTTTGGTGTTGCTTCAAAACACCCCAATTTTGGCACCCAGAAAATAGAAAATGGCTTTTCCATGCGACGAAAAGGAAAACTTTCTCCTGCAACATTGTTCATCATCCCAAGATGCACATGTGTGCACAATATGAGCATATTATCACAAACTATACCGCGATTCTGGCCATAACACTGGTCTTTTGGCCTGAAAGCCACGAAACCTCAAACATGATAGGTCATTTGTGTGAAGGTTTTTTCGAGATGCAGTCAATATAACAAGTTTGGTATTTTTTTATTGCAACTATGTCACATAATATGACACCACACGAAGTAATTACATTGTTCGGAACATTTTTGAATTTCTTATGCCCGTTTTCAAATTTTCGTGTTTCAAACTATGATCAAAACAACGGGCATGAAGATAGGGGATGAGGCTCGCTAAACTTGCATTGGATCTCTGATGAAACATCATATTGTGAGTCTAAAAATGATTTTTTCAAAAAATCACGAGCATTATATCATGTGCCTGTAGTTCAAACCGGACTCACTTTCTACCGTTTCGGCAGACATTTGTCTTTTTCACAAGGGATGGAAGGAAAGGTTTTTGAATCCCTGGTTTGGACATTGTGCATGTAAGTTGGTCTAGTATTTTTGAAAAATGGGTTGGTAGAATTTTGAATTAGCCATTTGGTGGTTGCTTCACAAAACGCACTGTTTTTTACACTCAAAAAATGCAAAATGGCTTTTCCATAGGATGAAATGGAAAATTTTCTCCTGCAACATTGTTCACCATCCTAAGTTGCACATGCATGCACAATATGGGCACATTATCACAAACTATGTCGCAATTCTAGCCATAACACTGGTCGTTTGGCCCGAAAGCCATGAAACCTTGAGCATGATAGGTCATTTCTAATAAGATTTTTTGAGTGCAATCAATATACCAAGTTTTATATTTTTCTTGCAACTATACCACATAACATGACGCCACGTGATGGTTTTATATTGTTCGGACCGGTTTTGAATTTCTTATGCCTATTTCAAACTATGGTTAAAACAGTGGGCATGAAGGTTCTTAGTTAGGGGACGAGCCTCGCTAAACTTTCATTGGATCTCTGATAAAACAGCATATTGTGAATCTAAAAATGATTTTTATATAGAATTACGAGCATCAGATAATGTACCTATAGTTAAAATCTGACTCACTTCCTATCGATTCGGTAGGAATTTATCTTTTTTGTCAGGGGTGTAAGGAAAGGTTTGAAATCCCCCGGTTGAGATATTGTCCATGTCAGGTGGTCTAGTATTTTTAAAAAATAGGGTGGTAGCATTTTGCAAAATTCATTTGGTGGCTGCTTCACAAAATGTCCCCTTTTTGGCACTCGAAAAATGAAAAAGGCCTTTTTGGTGCAATGAAAAAGAAAACATCCTCTGGAAACATTGTTCATCATTCCAATATAAACATATGTGCACAATATGGGCATACTGTCACAAACTATACCGTAATTCTGGCCATAACACTGGTCGTTTGGCCTGAAAGCCATGCACACTCTTATCCAGCCAATCAAAATTGAAGAAGGGGCTACCCATGGATCACTCTGCCAAAGTGAATCTCAGTCGTAGGCAACATCTTGATCGAATGCTCCCTAACTCACCCCTCAGGCTCTCACCGACCGCAAATTTGGAGCTGCGCGCGTGTTGCCAAATCATTCTTGGCGCTGGAGGTTTCGAAATTGGGCCGGAGACCAAAATTCAGCCTGACCTAGGTTAGACCGCGTCCCTCGTGTCCTCCCTCATCTCCTCTATTCCACCCGCACGCGCCGCCTCCTCCCCAGCACAGACCTCCGGCACCCCTCCTCCCCTCCAGCCACCCCACACCTCCAGCGCCCCTCCTCACCTCCGGCGCCCCTCCTCCCCTCCTGCTACCCGACACCTCCGGCGCCCCTCCTCACCTCCGGTGACCCCAGATCTCAGGTGCCCCTCCTTCCTCTGAAGCACCTCCGGCCCCTCACCCTCGACCCCATCTCCCCTCACAGCGTGGGCTGTTTCCCCTCTCTCCCTCCCACAACCGCCTCCGCCACCACACTCCAAGCGATGGCTTTCCCTCGATCTCCCCACCCCAAGCGAACTCCCCCTGGATCTGCCCACTGCCACGACCTGTCTGTGCTTCCGAAGGCTAGTCTGGCCGCCCCACAGCCTCGTGCTGGCTAGATCCATCTTCTCGGGAGCTCGCCGTCCAGACCAGGGGCACTGCCGCTCTACCGGCAACGGCACCCATCTCTCCCTCTTCTCTCAGGCACCATCACCTCCTTCTCAACCTCCTCTAATGCGCTCAATCTATTGAAACAGGAATCATGCGGTAGGAACTCGAAGACGGTGACCAGATGAACGTGTGTCGCTGGAGGTGGTCGAGAACCGGCGCATCGACGGCGTGGTATGCTTCGTCGACAAGGAGGGTGTCTACTCTCTGAAGCTCTTCGTCTGTATCGGCCAAATCAGGTGCGAGGTTCGTGTGGGTTTGTTCATACACCCTGGTGGTTGTGTAAGGAACCAGTGTCTTTATATAGACCAACACATATTTTCTATCCCTTTTTTAGACTCTATAAAGGATAAAGTACAGATTTGATAATTGGTTAGCCGTGGCTGGCTATCAGTGCCTATATTCCTGTGGCGTGCGGCCTGAAAATCTTGTTGCCGGCTGTTAGCAACCATCCCATATACGGAGTATGTCTCTTCTCTCCATAATAAAGTGCATTTGTACACCCGCTTATCTTTCTATAGAAACTTATCTCTAAATGATTTTGAGATAGGACAACTTGTTTCTGGAATTACCCCTGCTACGTAGAATGGGATAGTGTCAACGTCCTTCATTATAGTACCGAAGATTCTAGGGGGCTGGCAGCACTGAACATGGTTCCGGTCAAGATATTGTGTTTGGTTCGGGAGACAACCATTATAGATTCCAGCCGAGAAGACCAGGAAAAGATAAGGATAAAGAATGTCATATATCTCAGGAGCTAGATCACTTCCCGATGAACAAGTCAGAATTGCCTCAACAAAAATGGATGGAATTGGACCGAAAAAAGCCATTCAGCTTCGTTATCGATTAGGTATCAGTGGGAACATCAAGATGAATGAGTTAACTAAGTATCAGATTGACCAAACTGAACAAATGATAGCTCAAGATCATGTTGTTCATTGGGAATTGAAGAGGGGAGAACGAGCAGACATCGAACGATTAATTTCTATTTCTCGTTATCGTGGAATTCGTCATCAAGATGGATCGCCCTTACGCGGTCAACGAACTCATACTAATGCAAGGACTGCTCGCAAGCAAATTCGGAAATGAAAGAAGGCTACCGAAAGAACAAGCAACGGATTTCGCGCTCATCCCTTGCTAAAGCGCATACGTTTTCTTGCTCCTTGGTACTTGTCTGATCAATCACACTGTTCATTAGTTCACTTGATTTTGCGTTCATTTTCGATGTCTTGAACCGCTTACTAATCACGTATACGTATAGTAGACCCCCTTCGCCACTCCGCGTCTGGCCCGTCTTGGTCTCGCTCACTTCGCCCGCCTATCGTATCGGCTCGGCTTCGTCCGTCAAGCGACAGCTTCTGTCTCTGACGGCTTCACTATCGCTCATGACTGGTAGTTGTCTCTATGTAGTAGTCGGCCTTTGTTAAGCTTCGCCAGAAGCGACTAGTCGCTTCCCGAATGCCTCTTTCTTGTACTAATTAATGTGTATGGTCTAGTCTTTCCAATGCCTCCTTCCTTGCCGCCAACGCGCGCTAGATGGAGAGTAAGCAAGCTACCTTGCTTTCGTTGCATTCGTTAAACGGTAGCTTCCGCGCCCTTCCTGCCTGCTTCAATTGATGTGAATGATCGTGTCTTCGACATCAATTGAAGTCTGATTAGATATGTCATTGAAACAAATCTGTTTTGTCTCTGTTTTCTTTTCGGATGATGAGGATGAGCCAGCCGATCCTAACATAATTTTGGAGAAGCCGGACGACGAAGCCTAAAAATAAGATAAAGATATATTCTACGCGTTCAACTATTTCCATGTGCGGCACTCTGGTAGTCTTGGCCAAATCCAATTTCTTTTAAATTCTGTTGTCTTAGGGTACATACACAACTGCAGTCATCGACTCGACGCAAATTGATCTTTCATCTACATTATTTTGCTAATCCTTCTTGGATCTTTTCTTACTAGGCGTATCAGCTAGTAATTTTCTCTGGAAGTGCGGATCGGATCCTGCTTCAGATGCAGGCGAGTACACTATTATTTTTGTGAAAATTTATACGACTTCTTCTTTTCACGTACTCGCTTCTAACTCTGATCCCTTTGCTTCTTCAGATTCACCGGATACAATCTGGTCTATCCGTTTAATAGCTATCTTTCGGCTGTCGTACGCCTGCTATCAGGTATATATTCATCTTTTGTATTTTCCTTTGCGGTAGAATCACTATAGATTGAATTAATTGCGGAACGTGGCGTGCATGAACCAATTTGATTACTGATTGCATTGTCTTTGTAGTTTATGTGTCTATTCTTGTGGTTGAGGCGAGTTTCTTTAAACTCGGTCCGTCGTACATCCATAAGGATAGATATGTATGTACTACATATTTCCGTCAAACTTTCCCTCTTTTTTTCATTCGGGATATTATTGTTTGTACAATTTAGCAGTCCCAACCAGTAGAAATCGGGTCTCAATACTCTGTGCCGGTGAGTTTTCATGGTTGCCGCGGTGTCTGTATGCATCGCGCACATCATCCGTACTTTGATTTGATGATTTTTTTTTTGCCATTGCGCAGGGAGGCTAAATCAAGATCTTATATTTTATATGATCTTTATCAAGTACGTACGTCTGCTCTTTGCACGTCTGCTCTTTGCCAAGGTATAGTTTCATCCCTTTTTTCCTTTACATCATTTTTTTGCGGGCAATACTCGAGATTTTTATTACTCAGTTATAGGATTACAATCAGCTAGCACGAGGTGCGATATAGCATCTGGAATGTGACGTACCCAACAAGTGGTACTCCCTCCAGTTCTACCCAAATTTGCTAGACTATCAGCAACCCTATTTTGCTCTCGAGCAATCTTGATGAAACTAACATCTCGAACACTACAGAGACGCTTGATCTCGTCGAATAAATGACCATAAACTGAACGGTCCTTTGTGCAATCAGTCATCGCCGATAGCACTGGAAGACAGTCTGTCTGAATTATGATTGGCTCCGTCGACCATTGATGGGCCAAAGCCAGTCCCTCCATCACCGCGCACACTTCCGCCTCTAGCGCGTCATTGCAATGGAACAAGTGACGATATGCCAAAAAAATAACAGTACCACTTGAGTCTCTTAGTACCATCCCAGCCCCCGCCCTTCCTTGTTCATCAAATAAGCCATCAATTGACAAGGCATTCCAGCCTGTGCAAGGTTTAGGCCAAGGTGCACAGATTCTCCGCGAAGTCGCCCCAGCGGGCTGCACCATAGTAGAGCACGGCCGCTTTCCTTTCATTACTTCCAGAACTGATTGTTGCCTGATTTGAAATAGTGAATCAAAGTAGCTACTAAGATATCGCCTAGTGACATAAGTAGGAGGGGATGCTTTATCGTGAATCACATCATTACATAACTGCCATATTCTCCACAATACCATGATGATCATACTTCTGATATCCTCAGAGACCGACGCGATTAAGTCAAAAAGCCACTCACGCCCAGTATTCTGCACTTCTACTCTTCTAGGCAGTGGCTAGATTTCACGCATACAGTCCCACACCTTTACAGCAGATGGGCATGCTACCAGGACATGGAACGAATCCTCATGAGTAACTCCACATAAACGACGGGTATCGATTGTCTCCAGGTGTTTTCTCTTCATATTTGTTCTTGTTGCGAGCGCATCAGTTACCACCTTCTAGGCAAAAAAATTCATCTTTTGGGGCATCGGCGATTTCCAGATCAGGTTCCACACAGGTCTCTTGACATCTGGTCGTATACTTGTAGCCCCACCTGCAGTTTGCTCGATGTGATTTGCAACCGCTAAGTGGTAGGCACTCCGCACAGTAAAGTTTCCAGATTTTTCAGGCTGCCATGCCAGGAAATCCTCGCTAGCTGTTGGCGAGGTTTTAATCTTGAGGATTGCCTCGACGTCAACGGGTCTTAAGTGTTTCACCAGTCTGTTAACATTCCATGCCCCATGTGCATCCAGGAAATCATATACTCTATTATATCTGCAGTCAGCCTTCCTAGATATTGGTTTGAATGTTGGTCCCTTTGGAATCCACGGATCCCTCCAGGCTCTGATTTTCCTTCCATTTCCTACCCGCCAAATCATTCCTCTCTTGAGTAGCTCCAGACCATACTCAATTCCCTTCCATACAACAGACGTATTACCACATACAACCCTGTCCAAGAGATTTCCATTGGGAAAATACTTAGCCCTCAACAATCTTGAACATAGACTTTCTGGTTTGTCTATTAATCTCCAAGCCCGTTTAGCTAATAGGGCCTGATTAAACAGCCTCATATCCCTAAACCCCATTCCACCATGTGATTTGGGTAAAATCATGTTGTCCCAAGCAAGTCAGGCCATTTTCCTCTTACCACTCTCCACCCTCCACCAGTATTGGCGTACCATCTTGGTCAGTTCATCACATACCGATGCAGGGAGTTTAAACATACTCATAATATATGTTGGGATAGCATGTGCCACTGACTTTATCAACACCTCCCTGACCCCCGTAGACATGTATTTTTTCGCCCAATCAATAAGTCTCCTCCAAAGACTATCTTGCAACGAGTCAAACCTTCCTTTATGCATGCGACCTTCTGGGATCGGAAGCCCTAGATATTTAGCCTCGAAAACCTCTTGAGAGACTTCCAGGATATGTTTTACTTCATTAACTAGATCAGCAGAGCATGCTTCTGAGAAGAAGATGGAACACTTCCCCGGGTTCAAAAGTTGTCTGGTCGCCTCTGCATAAGTGTTCAGAACATTCTTCACCACAATCGCTTGGGCTGCATTAGCCTTGAAGAAAAGCATAGTATCATCCGCAAATAGGAGATTTGATACTCCAGGAGCTCTCTGATAGATTTTGACCGGCTCCAAGGAATTCTCATTTGTCACCTTGTGTAGTAAACCAGACAAAGCATCAGCGACAAACAAAAAAAGAAAAGGGGACAATGGGTCACCTTGCCAAATACCCCGTGACGGCGAGAATTGGGTTAACAATTTTCCATTAAATTTCACTGAATACTTCACCGACGTGACGCACTCCATGATCCAAGATACCCAGGTAGTAGAGAAACCCCACTTCAGTAGTGATTTTTCTAGGAAGTCCCAATCCACGTGATCATAAGCTTTTGATAAGTTCAATTTATATGCACAATAAGGAGAACCTCTACTGTTTTGGATGAAGTGGAGACATTCAAAGGCAATAATTGCATTATTAGTAATGAGCCGCCCTGGAATAAAAGCACTTTGATGCTCCGATATTAGCTCATCTAGAAAGGGCCTCAATCTGTTTACAAAACATTTAGATACTATCTTGTATATAACATTGCACAGACTAATTGGTCTGAAGTCCTTAATATTCTCTGGTTGTGGCACCTTTGGGATCAATACAATGGTAGTATCATTGACCTTATTAGGCATCTTGCCGGTAACAAAGAATATTTTTACAGCATAAATAATTTCCTCCTTAATTAAACCCTAGTTCCATTGAATGAAACGTGCTAGGAAGCCATCAGGCCCATGCGCTTTGAGGGGACCTATCTGAAACAATGCATCGGAATTTCCTGGTCAGTAAACGCCTTGCACAACTGTTCATTTATCTCTGGAGTTACCTTTGTAGGTATGTGATCAATAGCACCGGCAGGTGATAGCGTTGGGTCCTTAGTGAAGATTTCCTGGAAATAGGATGATGCCATGCGCTCCATCTCAGTAGGCACCCTAGTCCATGAGCCATCCTCCTTTTTTAGCTTCTTAATAAGATTTTTTCGAGCACGCCAGACCGTACGGTGGAAATAATTCGTATTCCGGTCCCCCTCTTTTAGCCACTGTATACAGGATCGTTGCAACCACATCATTTCTTCCCGATAAAGAAGCTTATCCATGCGTTCAATTTTTGCACGGATAATAGCTCTGTCCGCATTTGCAATCTGAAGAGATTCCAGTTCTGACCTTAGACACTCAATCTCTTTAGTAACATGGCCAAACTTTTCCTTGCTCCATTTGTGCAAATCATGCATCACACCCTTCATTGATATAGATATTTTACCAAGATCACCCATGGGTCTCACTTGCACCCACGCTCGCTGCACAACCTCAGGCAGTGATGGTTCCCTCTCCCACATTATTTCATACCGTGGTGATGCCCGCCGATGCTGGTCTGTTACTTGGTCTATGCCTACTGCATGAATTAGTACCAGACAGTGGTTAGACCTAGACGATGTAAGATGCTGCACCATTGCCTCCGGAACAAATCCCGCCACGCCAAATCAGCACACACTCTATCCAATCTGACTCGAACGTTCTGCATTCTAGCCCTCTTATTATCATATGTACAGGGAGCCCCTGAAAACCCCAAGTCCGACAGCTCACAGAGAATGAGCGTGTCTCTAAAAGCCGCCATTTGGTCTTCCCCTCTCAGAGAATTAGAGAAGTGTTCGTGCTGCCACATAGCCTCGTTAAAATCACCGCAAACCACCCACGGGAGGTGTGATTAACCGCGGAGCTGCGTTAGCTTACTCCACATTAGGTGTCGATTCTCAACTCTTGGTTCTCCATAAATGAATGTTGGTCTCCAACACACACCTTCTGATGGATCAACGACTGTAGTATCGATGAACCTTTCTATAGTTTCCAACACTGTAACTTGCAGAGATTCATCCCAGAATAGTGCTAGTCCTCCACTAAGACCATCACTACTCACACCATAAAAACCTCTCAAACCCAATCTGTTTCTCAGGTTCTTAGTTCTGTCCTCGGCCTGTCTGGTCTCACATAAGAAGATCAAATTGGGGGAATTAGCATTGCATAAGGCTACAAGATCTCAAACTGTCCGGCGGTTCCCCCACCCCGGCAGTTCCAGCATAGGATATTCATTGGGATGGGCGGCACTCCATCCCGGAGCCCGCCGACAAGTTTTTGTTCTCAGAGTTCGTTCTTGCCTTTTTATTCCCCTGGATGTCAAGCGAATTAGTATCATCCAGATCAGGTTCTTCCTCATCCATAGCATCCCTCTCCTGGTACTTGTTAACAGATTTACCAGCTAGCACTAGTGTTGCTGCATTATCATCATCAAAGGCAAGCCTCTTGTTTGCCCCCTTATGCTTATCCACCATATTTATATCTGTTGGTTTCCTTGGACTAGTGCATGTATCCCTTAGATCATCATCATACTCAGTGGCGTTTGAATTAGCAAAGGACCTGCTATCACGTTGTCCTCTGCCCGCCCCTAGATGGCGACCCCTTGAACGACCACCAAAGCCCCTCGCTGGTTCAGGCTCACGACGACCTTTACTTGGCGGGGGATCAGCATACAGCCAGTTCCCAAACTTCCTGTCTCTGGTCATGTGTATTCCATTAGCACACTCTTCATGATCGTGTCCCAATAAACCACATACTTCATAGAAGCGGCCAAGTTTCTCATATCTGCACAAGAATAGCACCCTCTCCCCCTGTCTCACTATGGAGACAAACCTTAGGAAAGGTTCTCTCACATCATGACGTACATGAATGCGCAAATAATCACCATAGATACTAGGACCCTCGAACTGCACCTGCATAATCTTCCCATCTTTCTTCGCAAGTTTCTCAATAATTTTTTCCTTGCGGTATCCCTCAGGCAACTCATGAATCTGCATCCAGATCGGCATGTATTCAAGTTCCACTGATTCAGCCTTACTAATCCCATCATAGGGTTCTACCAGTACTGCATATTGCCGGAACAACCATGGTCCCTGCTCAGTAACTCTTTTCCAATCCGCTAGACAAAAAACATGTGCGATGAATAAGTTTGCGCCCAGCTTTCTGAATCTGGCATCCTGTGCAAGATTCCATGCACCTCTCATCTGCGAGTATAGCAAAAGTTGGTCTGAAGCTCTTCCCCGTATGTACCCGCATGATGGAAAGCCACCGGGTTCCCTCTAAAATCTCATCCTCAGCATCATCAACGACCATGTCACCGAAGTCTTCGTCTTGCAGATCAAGGTTCTCAAGCAGCTTGTTGATCTCCGGGATCTTGGTTTGGTGCACAACCCCCGATGTTTCAGACGAGGCATCTTGGGCGGAAGCAGGTGTCAGCGCGGTCAACGGCAATTGTGTACTCTCCATTGGAGCCGGACACAAAAAGACCACCAACTCTAGAGCGGTGGGAACGGGAGTGGACGGAGAGACAGAACCCTCCAGGATCTCCAATGTATGGATCATGGTCGAGGGGAACCGATCTAGGATCGGAGGTATACTTCTCGCCGGTCACGCCGCCGAGAAGGAAGAGGAACCCTAGGCGCTACCTAGGGGGAAAAACTTTCTTTTACATCATTACTATAGGCAATTTCCCATTTGAACACGAGGGTGGTATCTTTTGCCAAGGTAGTACAAGTTAAGCAGCCTGTTCTGTTTTAGCCATTTTGGTTGTTGGCAACAATAACTTGGCCTTTCGTACAACCATGGGGATAGATATACGTTGCATTCTCATGTTAGAGATTTTCTCAGTTTTTTACATGCAGCCAGAATTTATATTATAATATTTTAATCACAAGAAGACATTATAAGTCTTCTCACGGAAGACGTTTCGACGAGTTCTTGTGTTGGATTGGTTCGTCGATTGACCAGAAATGCGTTAGCGTTCTAATACACTATTTTCTTTTAGCATCGTATAAGTTTTATTTTCTTTGCCATTGGCGTCCCAGCAAGCTCCTATACGAGCTTGGTCTGTCGCATAACTACATATAAACTAAATAAAGTTGCTATGTAGATTTTTTCTTAAAGATCTCAGACATTTAACCATATGTATTTGACAGGAGGTTCACTCTTTTCTTTTGGAAGTAGTTTCTCGCAAGTCTTAGGTAATACACTTTAGATACCTCTTGTATATTTTATATCCCCCTTTTTTTATTGCGTTCTAATTTAATTTTCTTTTTATACATAGATGGCGTTTCGTCAACCAATCCGTTCCTCGTATCATTTGAAGTTGTCAGAACTTGCCAAGGAGCAATTGTATGAAGCAGATACGAGTGCCTTAGCCAATCCCATCCTTGTGTTGTCCACAAAAATGGGAGGACAATTGGTTCTTGGGGAACGTGGGTGGCATTCTTAACATACTTTTGATGCTCTAAGTTACCATCCACTCGCATGAGGGCCCCACGCTGAGTTACTTTGCACCTTAGGGAGTAGGATAGTCTCAAAACATTTAGGTTGGGAGAATCATAACCATATGTCCGATGCCCCACTGGTAATACTCAATGGGGTACTGACATCCTTACCCATCATTCTTTTAACTTGAAAGGAGGTGAAGAACATACATATTATATCTGTGGAGCGATATACTACTCTCTTTGTGACTATACTGGTCCTCAAACAAACACTTTCCTGTTCTCACATGGTGAGCATACGATCACTTTGGGCTTCCTATCGACGAGGATCCTTATGAAGAATATATTCTGATGTATCCCGATCTTCGGTCGTTACCACATCATGGTCTCCAACTTACGCCAAGTCGTCATGGACTCCAAAGGTGAATCCATTCCTCTATGTGAGCCCACTTCCTACCCTTTTGAATGGTATACTACTTCATACTCCATCCCATATTCATGATAGGTTCATACCGACGAGGTCGGAGGCATGGGAGGAAGCCCGGAGAACCAAGCCCGACAAGACGGTGGCTTGAAAGAGAAGACGAAAGAAGTAGCAGCTGGAGAATCGGAGTGTCCGGCCCGACCACGCCAGAGTGTCTGGCCTGCCTAGCCCCAGCCTGGCGCGGATAGTCAGTAGGCCACATCAGACTCTACCCGGACACTACCCGGAGTGTCCGGCCACTCCGGACTGTCCAGCCCACTCGACCCGGAGTGTCCGGTCCTACCGGAAGGTCCGGCCTACTCCACCCGGAGTGTCCGGCCTAAGTGATGGGCCTACGAGCCAACATCTAGGCCCTTGGCCCATGTACCCCTCTATTCCGCACCAAACCCTAGTTTTATGCCCAAACTACCCCTGAACTTATGGCTGGCCTATAAATAGAGCCCCCACCCCCTCATGTATCCCCTAGGCATGATATTTGGAATTAGTGGAAACCCCTTGTGGATCTATCTAGTTCTTGCCTCATGCTCCTTTGACAAAAGAGCCCCAAATATCACAAACCTCGTTGGATTTTGCATCGTGCCTCCGCGTTGTACAAGGCCTTGGCATCGGTGTCCCTTTGCCAAGATGTCAAGACCCTCTCCAAGATGTTATTCCCTCTCCGTGTAGGATCGAGGGAGCACGTTGACCGTTCTTTCCTTGCGAGGATTCTATCAGACCGGTGGCCACCGGCTGCAGCTATCAGCCTTGTATCGTGTGAGTTTTGCGTGTGTTCATCGTGTTCTTAGCGAGGTGTGTGTCCGCTTCCGATACCTTCTCCCTTTCCCCTCACTTTCCCATCGATTGGACCATGAGATCCGTGAAGATCAGGCCACCCACTGGGTTACCCCTTAACATCTGGTATCAATAGCTTTTGGTTGCCAAGGATTTCTCATCGATTTGGTCTTTTCCCCCATAAATTCAAAAATCCCCAAAAGATAGCCCCAATTTCGTGTTTTGGATCGATCTGTGATTTGAGTGGTTGGTTTTGATCCGTTGATTACTTGCTAAACTTGTTGATCTACCTTTCTCTGCGTTCCCATAGACTAATTCCTTGATTTCACCCATCAATTTGAGGTTTTGGTTCAAGGTTTTTCGCCAAAACTCGTCCCATTCATGTTCTGGAAGTTCTGGATCGACCGGACTGTCCAGCCTAAACGTACCGGAATATCCGCCCCACCGGAGTATCTGGCCTAAACGGACCGGAATCTCCACCCCGGTCGGACTGTCCGGCCTGCGCACCCCGGAATGTCCGCCTCCCCTGAAACCAGGAAAACTGCTTCACGATTTTGAGCATAACTTTTGCATATGAACTCGGATTTTAGTGTTCTTTAGCTCGTTTTGAAGAGGAGAAAAAGATCCACATAATTATCCAAGTGGTTCATGCTATCTACTTCATCCAAATCCCGTGAGAAAGGTGGAATCCACCAATAAAGGGTGAAGATTGGCGAGGAAAGGTATAAAAATTCTGTGACTTCTCCCCATTTACTTTCCTTTGTGAGCTACACTATCTTTGCATTCAATAAACACCAATTGATACTAGTTCCTCCTATTATAGCTTGGGCTATGAACATTTGATATCTTGTAGAATTCTGAGCAAAAGTTGTGAGCACGTTATCTCATATTGTTATCTTGTATAGTTACTGGCACAAGGAAGAGGCAACTGAAAAAAAGAGAAAAAATAGAAAAAGAAAAAGAAGAGAAAGGAAGAAAGAAACAAGTGCCTCATAGAATAGGAAGATCAAGCTCGATGATCATCAAATAGGTGGTACTTATTGTGCGTATCTTGTGGCCCACCAACTTTATTGCAATCGAACTAGCGTCTCTCCTTGCACTTATGAGACATGAGCTTATAGTCTTCGCTAGGTAATCATTTGGTTCTTAGCTCACTTTCTCCGTCGCACAAGTCACATTTATCCCACTTTGTGTGTTTCCTTGTACATAATTCCTATCTTGCGGATTGACTTGTTTGCTTTGCGATCATCGTGGTTCTTTACTTGCCATTACAATATCTTGATTTCGGATTGTTCTTAGACACGCCACCTTCCATACCCATCCACCATAAGCTTTGTGTGTGTGTGTTTTTAGTGGTTAGTTGGTTTTGGTGTTCCGCGTGAACTTCACTTTGCTTGGTTTTGATTGCTCTCAAGTGTTGCCACTTGCACAATACTATCTTCTAAGGTAAATTAAGGTTTGACGTTGCATCCCTAACCCCTTACCACTTCCATATACACCACTTGGTCTTGTGAATCATGTCTAGGGACTCCAGAACCGAGGATGATATCTATGAAGAATCCACGATGAGACACTATGCATATGCCTCCATAAGCATGGATGACATGATGGAGCACTACACCGACAATGGCTCCACATGCTTGGGTGATATGGAGTTCTACAACAATAATAACTCCCCAAGCATGGACGACTTCAAGAACGACAACGATAAGCTCCTCAAGTTGCGTCAACCAAGACGTAGCTTCCACCTCGAGAGCACCAAGGTCCACCATCAAATGGACAACTTCAAGCGCGACATGGACAACAACTTCGCCAAAACCATCAGCATGATGGCCAAGACTAACGATGCTTTGCGCTCATTACGACGCCTCACCAAGAAGAGTGCCAAGGACAAGGAGCATCGTTGTGAGCGTCATGTGGATGACCAAGTGCGCCATCTACATCAACCTTTGGCAAGGCACGCCAATGACCTCCATCAACATGATCATAAGGCACCTTCAACTACTCGTGCCACCACCAAAATGGCACCAAGAGCAAGCTCTCATCCACGCCATCAAGCTTCAACGCCCAAACTTGATGTCCTAGATGACGCATGCAACTTCATGGATGAGGAAGACGAAGACCTCTACTTTGCCAAGTTGGACGAGTACATCAAGAGGATGTCTACACAAGCAAAGGAGGCCATGGCAAAGGATGAGCCAGCTCCAAGACAAGGGCCTACCCTACAAGATGGCGATGACAAGGTTGAGAATGGTGAGCATGGGACTTTCCCTTCACCAAAGGAGGCACATGGTGTTGAGAGAACTGAGCCTATCCCTACATGCTTGAGTGATGATGTGGCACCAATTCCATGTGAGTATGAGAGCCACTTATCCCACTTGAGTGAAAGCAAGAGTGAGATGAGCAACTCCAACATACGTGAGATTGAGTTCTTCCACTTGAAGGGCATGAGTGATACACCGAGTGAGTTGAGAGTGGTAGTTGATAGGTCATGTGAGACCACTTTGATTTCTAACAACTTACCCTCTACCTCTAGTGTGTTTTCTCATGAGTTGCTAGATTCCATGGATCAAGAAGCGCCAAGCTTGGAGATGATGATGCCTCTAACCAAGAAGATGTACATGGTGGATGAAGATGATGCCATCCCCATGAAAGAAGAAGAAGTCGCCCACATGGATGCCAATACTACCATGACACCCACATCATATGAGTGGTATGAACAAGGTAAAAATAAGGGTGTTGATGATGCCACGATCCCACTAGTGGACATGATGACTTGTGATGATTTGCATGCTATATAAAATGAAGGAACATTGAAGTGTTGTCAAGTCAATCTTCCCGATGACGACTATATGGTGAACCCCAGGATCAAGAATGTTGCGGGGTAACCTCGAGGATGGCCCAATCTTTCACGAATCCCTTGAAATCAAGGTGGAGAGAGTGTGGGGATGAGGGAGAGAGCAAGAACACGAACTTACGCACGAAGAAGACGATGAACACACACACGAGGACACGATACAAGCCATTTGCTCATTCCGGCGGCTACTGGTCCGGCGCAATCCCTAGGATCATCGTCGGGCGGAGGACTCTCTCTCGAATAGGCACGACAAGTAGGGAGACTCGGTGAGATCTTGACGTCTAGGCAAAGGGACTCCGATGCCTAGGCCTTGTACAACGCGGAGGCATGATGCAAACTCCAATGAGGTTTGTGATATTTGGCGCTCCTCTATCAAAGGCGCGTGAGGCAAGCACTATATAGATCCACAAGGGGTTTCCACTAATTCCAAATATCAAGCCTAGGGTTTACAAGAGAGGTGGGGAACTATATATAGGCGCGCCACAAGTTCAGGGGTAATTTAGGCATTAAAGTAGAGTTCTGGGTGAAGTAGAGGGGTACATGGGCCATAGGGCCCAGCTATGGCTCGCAGGCCCATCTTCAGGCTGGACAGTCCGAGTCGAGTGGACCGGGCAGTCTAGGGTGGCCAGACACTCCGGATAGTGTCCGGGTAGAGTCCGATGTAGCATGCTAATTGTCCGCGCCAGGATGGGGCTGGGGTAGGCCGGACACTCTGGCATGGTCGGGTCAGACACTCCGGCAGCGGCGGACATTCCGGCTGGCATCAGGCGGATTCTCTGGCTCAGGCAGCATCAGGACAGGTGCAACTTCTGGGCTCGTGGGTCGATGCATCGGGGCTTTGTACTTGCTAATGCACAGAGTAGTGGCATGAAATAGCAAGCCATCCAAGTGTATGTCAAAGTCACATAATGAGAGGAGCGAATGCACCTGAGCTTGAAGGACCTTGGCTCGGGCACGAGTCATGGGTCCACTTGGGGGATTGGGGGTGTAGATGTAGGAGCATCTGTAGGACGGGCTGCATCAGCTCGCCCCCCCTTGGGAAAGAGTCATCCTCGACTCTTCAGGGTTATCATCTAGAACATCTCCATGGTAGGGTGAGAGATCCTTGACATTGAATGTATTGCTTGCAAGGTACTTGGATGTCGGTATGTCGATGATGTAGGCATTTCTGTTGATTCTCTTGAGGATCTTGAAGGGACCATCTCCTCTTGGCATAAGCTTGGAGTCACATTCCTTGGGGAAGCAGTCTTGGCTTAGGTGTATCCACACAAGATCACCTTCTTTGAAGATCAACTCACGTTTGTCCTTGTTTAACCTTGAAGCTTGGCAAAGGACTTGTTGTTCAATAGCCGCTCTTGTTTCTTCGTGAAGCTTCTTCATACCTTGGGCGTGCTTCTCAATGTCCATGTTGGAGCGCTCATGGAGAGGTAGTGGTAGGATGTCAAGCAAGGTGAGGGGCTTGAAACCATAGACGATCATGAAGGGGATCATCTTGGTTGTTGAGTGCTTGGAACGGTTGTAGGCGAACTCATCGTGTGGAATGCATTCCTTCCAATCCTTGAGGTTTTTCTTGATCAACACACGAAGGAGAGTCCCGAGGCTTCAGTTGACAACTTCGGTTTGGCCATCGGTTTGAGGATGCGATGCGGATGAGAAGTTGAGCTTGACGCCGAGCTTGGCCATGAGGGTCTGCCATAAGTAACTCATGAATTTGATGTCACGGTCGGAGACGATTGTTCTTGGCACACCATGTAGATGGACGGTTTCCCTGAAAACAAATTTGCAACATATGAAGCATCGTTAGTCTTATGGCATGGTATGAAGTGTGCCATTTTGGAAAAGCGATCCACGACAACAAATATAGAATCATGACCATGCTTAGATCTAGGCAATCCTAACACAAAATCCATGCTAATGGCGGACCAAGGTGTATGAGGAATAGGCAATGGCCTATAAAGACCATAGGGGTTAGCTTGCGACTTATCTTGAACACATGTCATGCATCGTTGAACGTAGCGCTCCACGTCGCGCTTCATCTTTGGCTAAAAGTAGTGAGTAGAGAGCATGTCCAATGTCTTGTCACGGCCAAAGTGACCCATAAGGCCTCCACCATGAGATTCTTGGAGAAGCAAAAGTTGGAGAGATCACTTCGGAATGCAAAGCTTATTTTGTTTAAATAGAAAGCCCTTATGCAAACAAAAATCATCCACTTCTTTATCAATGGAGCACTTTGCGAAAATTGGTTCAAAGAACGGGTCGGAAGCATACAAAGTTTTTATTTCCTCAAGACCCAACACGTTGAATTCAAGTCTCGTAAGAAGGCTTGTGTGCTTGCGAGACAAAGCGTCCGCGACTACATTATCTTTTCCCTTCTTATACTTGACAATGTACGGAAAAGACTCCATAAACTCAACCCACTTAGCGTGTGTTTTAGTCAAGTTGGCTTGGCCTTTGAGATATTTCAACGACTCATGGTCGAAATGTATGCTAAATTCTTTAGACCATAGGTAGTGTTGCCAAACTTGAAGGACACGAACTAAGGCAAAAAGCTCTTTGTCATAAATCGGATAATTAAGGCGAGCACCATCAAGTTTCTCACTATGGTAGGCTATAGGATGTCCGTTTTGCATAAGGATTCCTCCAATGCCAATATCACTAGCATCACACTGTGTCTCAAAAGTTTTAGTAATATCCGGTAACACAAGGAGAGGTGCTTCAGTGAGCCTCTTTTTAAGTTCATTAAAAGCTTTTTGTTGTGCCTTGCCCCACACGAAGGTGGCATTCTTTTTGGAAAATTCGTTAAGAGGATAAGCAATGGTCGAAAAGTCTTTCACAAAGCGACGATAGAAACCGGCAAACCCATGAAAACTTTGGAGTTCACTCACATTTCTTGGGATGGGCCAATCTCTTATGTTCTTTACCTTTGAAACATCAACTTCAATGCCCTTTGAAGAAACGACAAATCCAAGAAAAATTAACTTGTCTTTAGTAAACGTCCACTTGGGAAGATTAGCATATAGCTTTTCATGTCGAAGGATTTGCAAAACTTCCTTGACATGCTTAACATGGTCCTCAAGTGACTTGCTATAAACAAGTATATCATCAACAACGACACTCTTGACAATGAGAGAATGCAAAATATGATTCATGAGGCGCATGAAGGTGGAAGGGGCATTAGATAAACCAAAGGGCATAACCAACCATTCATAGAGACCAAGTTTGGTCTTGAATGCGGTTTTCCACTCATCACCTTCAGCCATGCGTATTTGATGATATGGTTACGAAGATCAATTTTCGAAAAAAATAGTGGCCCCACACAATTCATCAAGCATGTCATCAAGACGCGTTATAGGATGTCGATAATGCACGGTGATAGCATTGATTGGATGGCAATCCATGCATAACCGTAACGTATCATCCGATTTTGGGACAAGAATCATGGGTACTGCACTTGAACTAGTGCTAACTTGGATCAAACCTTTGGAGACGAGTTGGTTGATTTGACGTTCGATCTCCTTCGTCTCCTCCGGGTTCGTGCAGTAAGCGGCACGGTTTGGAAGGGGTGCACCGGGAATTAGATCAATGCAATGTTCGATGCCGCGAAGAGGAGGTAGTCCATGTGGGAGCTCTTTGGGGAACACATCCTTGAATTCCTGTAAAACAATCATCAAAGATGGAGGAACATTGGTTAATTCATTAGTTCCTTGCGCTAGTCCCTTGAAAATGAGGACATAGTGCAAGATGAATGGTTTTTCTAGACATCTCTCATCTCACTTTTGGTGGCAAGGAGAACACTCTTAGTTTTTTCACTCGAGTTTAGCTTGTGTCTCTCACTCACTATGATGTGGTTCTCTCGCTCACCGCTCTTCTCACAAGGTGGTGTTGTGTTTTGAGCCCTCGCTAAAGCCTTTGCATTGTCCGCAATTATTTAGCTAGGAGTCATCGATTGCAAAACACATGTTTTGTTGAGCCATTTAAAGGTGTACACATTGGTGTGACCATCATGTAGAGTAGCCTTGTCAAATTGCCATGGTCGACCAAGCAATATGTGGCAAACTGTCATTGGGACTACATCACACTCGACCGAGTCTTTGTAAGGGCTAATGGCGAAGGTGACCGATACGGTATGCTTGATCTTCATGGACCCTTGGTCACTTAGCCATTGCACGTGGTAGGGGTGCTTGTGCGGATGGAGAGTGAGGTTAATCTTCTCACACAACTCATTTCTAGGAAGGTTCTGGCAACTCCCTCCATTGATGATCACTTTGATAGATTTGCCATTGATATCGACTCATGTTTGGAAGATATTTGAGCGTTGGTCTTCATGCTCTTGTGCTTCAGTGGTCAAGATCCTTGTGACAAAAATCGATGGACTTGCGTCATGTTCACACATGAGGAGTTCTTGGTCATCTTCCACTCGTTGCCTGGCCATTGCTTCCTTGACTCGGGCATCAAATTCATCTTCACTCAAGTACTCTTCATCGCTGTTGTCATCGATGAACAAAACTTTCTTGTTTCCACACTCGGCCGACTTGTGTCCTTTTCCTCCACACTTGTAGCATTCACCGTTGAAAGGTGTGTCACTCTTTGCTTGTTTACCACTTAGGGGCAGTTTTCCTTGAGGAAGTGTGGGCTTGAAGGAAGGCTTGGAGGTACTTGAGGAGCTTCCATTGAAGGTTGTTGGCATACTGGTTAAAGCTTGCTTGTAGGTGAAATACGTCTTGTACTTGATGTCCTCTTGCACTTGACGTTTGGCCTTTGTTGCGATGTGCACAAGCTCAACCATATTGTTGTATGTTTGGAACTCGACGATGCGCTTGATTGGGTGGTTCAAGCCAATAAGTAAATGTGCCATAGCTTGCTCTATGTGCTCCTCAATGTTGGCGCGGATCAAGTTGAGTTCCATTTCCTTGAAGTACTCTTCCATGGTCTTTGTCCCTTGGCGCATGATACATTGCGAATGTATCTATAATTTTTGATGTTCCATGCTTGGTTGTATCTACTTTCTTATGTTTTGTCCACACTTTGGAGTACTTTTCATATGATTTCTTGGACTAACCTATTAACAAGAGCCACAGTGCTAGTTGCCTGTTTTCTGCTGTTTTTGGTTCCAGGAAAGTCAGAAAATGAATATTCTCATAATTGGACGGGACAAAAGCCAAAGTTCCTATTTTCCCGGAAGACTCACGGAGCCAGAAGGAGAGTCGGAGAGGGGCCACAAGTCATGGTGTCGGCCCCCTGGCTGGCCACCGACCTTGCCTCCTTCGCCTATATATTCTCCTAAGGCAGAAACCCTAAATGGTCAATCAGAAATCCACGAAAAGTTCCGTAGCACCGCCACCACCGAAGGGGAGATTCGGGGGACAGAAAGTCTCTGTTCCGGCACCCTGCCAGGACGGGCAAGTGCCCCCGGAGCCATCTCCATCGATCTCCACCACCATCTCCATCACCGTTGTTGATTCCCATGATGAGGAGGGAGTAGTTCTCTCTCGAGGCTAAGGGTTCTACCGGTGGCTATGTGTTCATCTTTCTCTCTCTATGCATGATCATATTGTGATCATGAGCTTTGTAATCAAGTAGATCTACCTTGCTACTCAAGTGCTTTAATGAATCTCTGCTCTCCCCATGTGTGTGAAAGTGACAGCGTGCACACCATGGTGGCACTTAGGCTAGAGATTGCAAATACTTGTTATGAGTTATATTTGGAGTTGGATGTCTTTATGAAATTGTGGTGTTTGTTGGACTCATCTAGTACTCAAGGTGACAGTGTGGGGTTTTCTAGATGGGAAATATGAACTTTGAGGTGTGCTGTTATAGCCCTACCGTTGATTAGAGTGTCCAACCGGAGAGTAGTTAAGAGTAGTATCATGAAGAGAATATATTTATATGAGAGTGTTCACTAGTGAAAGTATGATCCCTAGGCCTTGTTTCTAAGCACTGAAACACCGTTTGCTATTAGATCTGTTACATGTTTGCTTGCTTCCATCTTTATTTCAGTTTTCCTTTAGTCTTTTCCATGCTATCAAGCTATTTCTATCACCGTTACCACTTATAATTATCCATACCACTTGTATTTCACTATCTCTTTGCCGAACTAGTGCACCTATACACCTGACAAGTGTATTGGGTGTGTTGGGGACACATGAGACTTCTTGTATCTTGATTGCAGGGTTGCTTGAGAGGAGATACCTTTGACCACTTCCTCCCTGAGTTCGGTAAACCTTGGGTGATCCACTTAAGGGAAAACTTGCTGTTGTTCTACAAACCTCTGCACTTGGAGGCCCAACAACTATCTACAAGAATAGAAGTGCATAGAAATCAAGCTATTTTCTGGCGCCATTGCCGGGGAGGTAAGGTAAAAGGTATTCACAGCGGAGGATTAAAGAAGAAGAACCTCCCACGGCAAACACCTATTTTCTGGCGCTGTTGCCGGGGAGGTAAGGTAAAAGGTACTCACATCCTTCGGTGTGAGTGCTCGAAGTTATTTCCTTTAGATTCTGCAATTTTGTCTTTTTGTTTCTTGTTTTCACTAGTTAGGCTTAATGGAAAACAACAAAATTAGAGAGCTTTATAGTATTTATCTTAAGTTAGGACATGAAATGTTTGAAGAGAAAATTAAAAAACCTATGGAACTTTATTTGCATGCTAATAGCAATGTTATTAGTATGAATTATTTGGACACCATTATTGCTAATGCTATGGAAAAGTCTAAGCTTGGGGAAGCTAGTTTTTATGAAAATGATCTTTTTAGTTCCCAGCTTTGGAAGATAGCTATTCTATTGCTTATGATGATACTATGCCTCCAATATATGATGATTACAATGATGAGTATGATATTTTCAGTCCATCTACTATTGAGGATAAAATCAATTATGATTACAATATGCCTCCTATATTTGATGATTATGGTGATGAGAATAATAATGATAACTATTTTGTTGAATTTGCTCCCACCAAAATTAATGAGAATGACTTTGCTTATGTGGAGAGTAATAATTATTATATGCATGTGGCTCATGATAAGAATGTTTTATGTGATAGTAATATTGTTACTTTTATTCATGATGCTACTGAAAGTTATTATGAGAGAGGGAAACATGGTTTTATGCATCTCAATAATATTAAGTTTCCCCTCTTTATGTTGAAAGTCTTGAAGTTGCACTTGTTTTGCTTTCCTATGCTTGTTGCTTTGTGATTTCATGACTTGTTTCTTTACAAGATTCCTATGCATAGGAAGTGGGTTAGACTTAAATATGTTTTAAATTTGCTTCTTGATGCTCTCTTTTACTTCGATTCATATTTCTCATGTGAGCATTTTCTCAAACTATCATGCCTAACTGAAAGGCGTTAAAGAAAAGTACTTATTGGGAGATAACCCAAAAGTTTTAGATGAGTCTTGGAAGTTATTACCTCTGTAATAACCGCTCCTTATCCTTTTTATTTTGATTTTGTGCCAAGAGTAACCTCTAATGAGAGAGAAGTAATGATCGGGAAAGTTGCTGTCCCGAAACAGATTTCTGTGCTGCACCGTAAAAATTCGTGTAAAATGTCTGTACGTCCTTTTGAGGCGTGAATTTTTGTGCTTCTGCCCCAGATTATTATCTAACTTTCGTTAGTTCAACACGTTTTGATTTGAGCAACATAAGGTCTTCTAAAAAATTCGTCTTTACCTGCTGGTCCGTTTTGACAGATTTCTGCCATTATTTGCATTTGCTTCTTGTTGGTTCCTTTTTGAGTTCTTTTGGGGAATTGAGTTTTTTGAGGGAAGTGCTACAGTAGCTAGTGTTTTAATGAAAGTTTATTTGGTGTTAGAACTGAACCTTAAGACCTTTTATCTTGAGTGCACTAATGTTGCTAATAAAGATTGTGTGAAGTTTTGTATGAAGGAAAAATTTCAGGTGTATGGAAGGAATGAGTAATGAGATGAAGGATGGACTAAAGCTCAAGCTTGGGGATGCCACGCGTGTCACCCCAAGAAATATCCAAGAAGTACGAGCGTCAAAGCTTGGGGATGCCCAAGTCATCCCCTTCTTAATCAATAAAAATCCCAGGTTTCTTCCAAACGCTTCAGTTTTATTATTTCATGCATAGTTGTGTTGTTCTTGGAGCGTCTTATTTTTCCTTTTCGTTTTGGTTTTTCATTTGCTTTGTTTGCTTAGTTTTCTGAATAAATTGTTTGGACCCCCTCTTTCTTACATTGGTTTGCAAATAGTTTGGTTTGGTTTGGAAAAGAGTAGGAAAGTTCATACTTATGTGGTAATAAGAGATTTTTTTAAATGTGGCCTATGCTCTGTCATGCCATACTTGATATTGTTTTGACTTTATGCTTAGTATTCTTTGATCTAGCATGACTTGTTATAAACAATTGATATTGCTTAATGTGCCTTGGATGAATCATGCGTTGTTTTAGCATATTAAAGCATAGTATAGTGGTATTCTCCTTTGGTGCTTTATTTGGGTTGACTTGGCGCATGCTCACACCATGTTATGACTATCTCAAGTCACCATAGCCTATATGATCCTTTAGTTTTCAACTTGTAGTATCACTTTATTCTTTTATCAATGATGTTTTGTCCCTTTGCATGATTATGGCCATTATTTCTCTCTTGGTTTGCCGCTCCCAGTCTTTTGCTAGCCTCCACAACCAAGTATGAGTTCCACTCATGCATCCAACTCCTTAAACCAAGTTATTCCAAAGAGTCCACCATACCTACCTACTAGCTTATGCTATTCCAAGTATATTCATGCTTTTGTTTACCTTCCAAATTAAACTTGTTATGAGAAAATTAGTGATTAAAGCTCTCACGAACTTGATGGCACACTTACTTTTCTTGCCCTTAATAAAGTTGAACCATTGTGTCGTCTATGTTGTATATGCTTTCAATTATTTGTTGGAGATTAGCAAAACCATGATGTCATGGGGAACGCTTTCAACATTGCACGGGTACTTTGTACATAGTTGATATCACGCTCTTTTGTCTATGGATGTCGTCGGTGTGATATGAAAGGGGAGCTTGTAAGTCCATGGAGTTATGTATATGTGTTAGAGAAATGCCTGGGCCGCTGGTCTAATGCATGCTGACATGGTGGAAACCTGCAGCGTAACCATAATGAGTTGTCTATGAAGCATTCTTCTTATAAAAAAGAATCCTATATTGAGAAAAAAGAGAAAAGGAAAAAAGATTATGAAAAGAGGAAAGAGAGAAAAAAGCACCATATTCCCATGGTAAATAAGAAGATTGCTGATATGCTCGTTGTCTGCTTGCCTTGTCATTTTGATATGGGGATTCTTCCGTATCATCGGGCAAGGGGTACCCCGTTGGCAGTTCTCTATGATACACATGTGCTTACGATGACAAAAACTTACCGGTGACTAAACTAGAGTAGCATGAGGAGCGACCCTCGTATTCAAGGGACATGAGATTTCTAACTTATACTTCGTCAAGCATGTACACCATAGTTTGTTCACTTTAACCTTTATCACTTCAAGATGCTTATGATAGGGGCAATGAGAGCTGAAAGATATTAACTACCATAATTTTTGGAAGCTCTTTATGAGACTTGAATCCCTACTTCCTTCTATGAAGGCCTTTCTTCCACCATTATATTGAGTCTCCACCTTCCATCTTTATGCACCTACTTTGAGAGCATAGTGGCCATTCTTACTTCTATGTGCATTGTCCCAAGACTTGTTGATTGATGCATAGCTTTGATATTGCTTGTTTTAAACTATTTGTATATAGTCACTCTTATGAACTTTGAAGGTGTCCTATGCATTTATATTTGCTACTCTATGAGGGACAAGCTGAATGCCACTATGCTATGTTTTCTTTATGTGAAACAAACAAACGTCTTGCAAATCATTGTTATTCATGAATCTTTTGTTTGTGCCTTTTCATGTTGCATCATAGTTTCTTTGTCTTATTGCTAGAACTTTCTCTTTCATGTTATGATCCAAGCTTTGAATGTTTTACAAATACTTTAATCAAGTTTATGATGGTGCATGTAACCTCAAAAATTATTCTTTCTTTTTATCGATTACCTACTCGAGGACGAGCAGGAGTTAAGCTTGGGGATGTTGATACATTGCAAATGTATCTATAATTTTTGATGTTCCATGCTTGGTTTTATCTACTTTCTTATGTTTTGTCTACACTTTGGAGTACTTTTCATATGATTTCTTGGACTAACCTATTAACAAGAGCCACAGTGCCAGTTGCCTATTTTCTGCTATTTTTGGTTCCAGGAAAGTCAGAAAATGAATATTCTCGGAATTGGACGGGACAAAAGCGAAAGTTCCTATTTTCCCGGAAGACTCACAGAGCCAGATGGAGAGTCGGAGAGGGGAGACAGGGTGGCCACACCACCCCTAGGCGCGGGTCCCTCCAGGCCGCGCCAGGGCATGGTGTGGCCCCCCTGGCTAGCCACTGACCTTGCCTCCTTTGCCTATATACTCCTCCCGAGGCAGAAACCCTAGATGGTAAATCAGAAATCCACGAAAAGTTCCACAGCGCCACCACCACCGAAGGGGAGATTTGGGGGACAGAAAGTCTCTGTTCCAGCACCCTGCCGGGATGGGGAAGTGCCCCTGGAGCCATCTCCATCGATCTCCACCACCATCTCCATCACTGTTGCTGATTCCCATGATGAGGAGGGAGTAGTTCTCTCTCGAGGCTAAGGGTTCTACCGGTATCTATGTGTTCATCTCTCTCTCTATGCATGATCATATTGTGATCATGAGCTTTGTAATCAACTAGATCTACCTTGCTACTCAAGTGCTTTAATGAATCTCTGCTCTCCCCATGTGTGTGAAAGTGATAGCGTGCACACCATGGTGGCACTTAGGCTAGAGATTACAAATACTTGTTATGAGTTATATTTGGAGTTGGATGTCTTTATTAATTGTGCTGTTTGTTGGACTCATCTAGTACTCAAGGTGACAGTGTGGGGTTTTCTAGATGGGAAAGATGAACTTTGAGGTTTGCTGTTATAGCCCTACCGTTGATTAGAGTGTCCAACCGGAGAGTAGTTAAGAGTAGTATCATGAAGAGAATATATTTATATGAGAGTGTTCACTAGTGAAAGTATGATCCCTAGGCCTTGTTTCTAAGCACTAAAACACTGTTTGCTATTAGATTTGTTACATGTTTGCTTGCTTCCATCTTTATTTCAGTTTTCCTTTAGTATTTTCCACGCCATCAAGCTATTTTCTATCACCGTTACCACTTATTGGGTGTGTTGGGGACACACGAGACTTCTTGTATCTTGATTGCAGGGTTGCTTGAGAGGGGATACCTTTGACCACTTCCTCCCTGAGTTCGATAAACCTTGGGTGATCCACTTAAGGGAAAACTTGTTGCTGTTCTACAAACCTCTACAATTGGAGGCCCAACAACTGTCTACAAGAATAGAAGTGCATAAACATCAGCGCAGTGATTGAAGGTTCTTTAAGAGGTCACGCGTGTAGTGCTTGGGAACAAAACAGGATCTCATGTGAGCCTTCATGTCATGCCAAGTTGTGATTGGCGGCTCTTGTCTTGCGACACGAGAAACTTGAACTTGTTCCCACCAAAGGTTGGCATACTCATCAAACTCAAGCGAAGCCATAGCGACCATCTTCTCGTTGCTATAATTGTGCATATGGAAGATCTTGTCAACTTTGAGTGCCCATGAGAGATATTCTTCAGGGTCATTTGATCCCATGAACTTGGGCATTAGGAACTTGAGCTTGCCAAATGTTTCTTCCTCACTATGATCATGGTGGCGATGCTTGACCTGTTGATGATGGTCTTCATCTTCCATGCGATCATTGCGACGAGCTTGTTGAGCTTGTTGATGATCTTGCGGTTGAGGAGGTGGAACTTGGTTCTCGTGACCTTGTTGAAGAGCTTGCTCATGATGTTGTTGTTGTGGAGCTTGCTCTTTCTCTTGGCGTGGTTGTTGACGGTGTTGAGGCACTTGGGCCTCATGAGGGTGTTGAGGATGTGGAGCCTCATGACGCGGTTGATGAAGAAGAGGAGGCTCGTTCCTTGGTTGGTGATGATAATTAGGCACATGGGCCTCGCGGCGAAGATCATGGTCTTGAGCCTCATGACGTGGTGGGCGTCGCTCAACTTGTACCACTTGACGCTCCATGTTTTGGTGTTGTGGAGGAGGCACCTCGTGATGACCATGGTGTCGGTGCAGGCGTTCATGACGGTGATGACGAGGAGGGGGAACTTGGAGAGCTTCATGTCGATGGCGAGCTTGAATCTCCAAGTTGGAGTCAACACTTGTTGTGTCAAGTATGTGTCACGGACGATGGTGGTAGACTTGCGGTTCCACTAGCGGTTCTTCTTGTGGTTCCTCTTGTTGGATCAGTAATGCCCTTGCGTGATGACAGTGTGCTTCTTGCCTTGCTTGTGGCCTTGAAGAGAAATCACCATCATAGCTTGACGTTGCGGTGTGCCGTGGGGAAGGTACATAGTTCGAAGAATTTCCATATTAAACCACGCGGGAGTCATTGCGTCTTGGAGCACTTGGATGAAGATCTGGTTTAATACGAGCGTGATGACATGAAGATCTTGTAGAGCATGATGCGCGTGAACATGGTCTTGCCATTCCGTCGATGAGAACACGAAGCTTGTCATTTGTGTCGACAACAGAATGTTGGAGCGCTTCATTTTGATGGCCAAAGTTGTGATGCATTGCGTGCATTTGCCTTTCGAGGCCGTCGAAGCGGTTGTCGATGTTCTTGAACTCACCTTGCGTCTCGCCAAATTATTTGTCTTGATGTGTCTCGAGAGCTTGGCAACAATCACGGAACTCTTGTCGGAAGATGAAGTGGCTTACGTGTGTCATGTACGATCCATGTTCTTCTTCTTGTGAAGGTGGTTGGCTCGACTCACCGTGCCTATCCATCATACAAAACACAAAGGGATGTATATGGAGAGGAATATGTGGTGGGGGGAACCTTCAACCTCACCTTGGGGATTGCACCGAACTAGAAACCACAAGTAAGAGCTATTAGCTTGGAACGTGAAAACGCAAAGAAAGCTCACACTAAAGAAAGAACTAACTCTCAAAAGCTTATTTGTGGTAGGTTAGGATTTTGGAATGCCAAAGAACCAACCAAAAGAAAAGGGGTAGTCAAAAGTGGGTAAAATCCAACAAAACTCAAATCAAAGGTGAAGGTCACAACTCAAAGGGGTGACGGGAACCTACGACTATATACACACACGTGGAGATTGTTGGGATTGACACGACTATAGGAATGAGCAAAGAGAATGTCCTAAAGAAGACTACGCTCGGTTTCGTGCCAATACAAGGAGAGACTGTGGCTCGTTTGCAAAGAGGAAAAATAAGCAATGAATTTGTGCACTTGCCTTGGGTGCTCTTTCTTTCTCTCTTGCTTACAAGCTTTGAGACTCTCTTTTGCTATGGGAGACTTTTTTTCTTTTTCTTTGTATCTTTTATTTTTTCGCTCTCCCTTGATGCTACCTAGTCACACTGGCTATTGCTCTTACACTCTCACTATCCAAGGACAAATGCACAATGCTCAAGCAAACACAAGATGAGCCACTCTCGTGGGATAGGTACACACAAAGGAAGATAGGGGTTAACAAGATGACGCAAGTTATACCTTCGTTGGTGATGATGCACTTGACGTCGGTGGTGCGGAAGGATGTTCGGTGCCGTGGTGTCAATGAGCACGGAGGTGTCGATGTGGAAGCTTGTTGTTAGTTGCTGACACGCACACGGGACACGAGCAAACAAAGGAAATTAGCCAATGTGAAAAATGAGGCAAAACTGTCAAAACTGGCATTCCGGCCGGATATTCTGGCTGTGTCGGGCCGGACACTCCGGTCGGATCGAGTCGGACACTCCGTTGTTGCCGGATACTCCGGTCTGGTCGGGCGGGACACTCCGGTGAGGGTTTCCCACTCGTGTTCTTGAGCGGACATCCTCCCCTTATGGCCTCAAATCCGCGAAAAACTAGCTAAATTGGGCTGGGAAAATGCAGGAGAAAGCTGGACCAACGCCTGATGTCTACGCACTTCTATTCTTGTAGACAGTTGTTGGGCCTCCAAGTGCAGAGGTTTGTAGAATAGCAACAGGTTTTCCCTTAAGTGGATCACCCAAGGTTTATCGAACTCAGGGAGTAAGTGGTCAAAGGTATCCCCTCTCAAGCAACCCTGCAATATGAATACAAGAAGTCTCTTGTGTTCCCAACACACCCAATACACTTGTCAGGTGTATAGGTGCACTAGTTCGGCGAAGAGATAGTGAAATACAAGTGGTATGGATAATTATAAGTGGTAACGGTGCCAGAAAATAGCTTGCTGGCGTGTGGTTGACGTGGGAAAAGACTAAAGGCAAACTAAAATAAAGATAGAAGCAAGCAAACTTGTAACAGATCTAATTGCAAACGGTGTATGAATGCTTAGAAACAAGGCCTAGAGATCATACTTTCACTAGTGAACACTCTCATATAGATATATTCTTCTTTATGATACTACTCTTAACTACTCTCCGGTTGCACACTCTAATCCATGGTAGGGCTATAACAGCACACCTCAAAGTAAGCCTTTCCCATCTAGAAACCCCACACACTTACCTTGAGCACTAGATGGTTCCAACTAACACCACAATTTCATAAAGACATCCAACTCCAAATATAACTCATAACAAGTATTTGTAATCTCTAGCCTAAGTGCCACCATGGTGTGGACGCAGTCACTTTCACACACATGGGGAGAGCAGAGATCTATTAAAGCACTTTAGTAGCAAGGTAGATCTACTTGATTACAAGCTCATGATCACAATATGATCATGCATAGAGAGAGAGAGATGAACACATAGCCACAAGTAGAACCCTTAGCCTCGAGGAAGAACTACTCCCTCATCATCATAGGAATCAGCAACAGTGATGGAGATGGTGGTGGAGATCGATGGAGATAGCTCTGGGGGCACTTCCTCGTCCCGGCGGGGTGCCGGAACAGAGACTTTCTGTCCCCCTAATCTCCCCTTCGGTGGCGGCGGCGCTGCGGAACTTTTCGTGGCTGGAGGCTTGACCCTTTATGGTTTTTGCCTCGGGGGCGATATATAGGCGAAAGAAGCAAGGTCGGTGGCCGGCCAGGGGGCCCACACCATGCCCTGGCACGGCCAAGGGGGACCCGTGCCCAGGGGTGGTGTGTCTACCCAGGGGTGGTGTGTCCACCCTGTGGCCCCTCTCTGTCTCGTATTCTGGCTCCGTGAGTCTCCGGAAAAATAGACATATTGGCTTTTGTCCCGTCCAATTCCGAGAATATTCATTTTCTGACTTTCTGGAACCAAAAACAGCAGAAAACATGCAACTGGCACTGTGGCTCTTGTTAATAGGTTATTCCAAGAAATCATATGAAAAGTACTCCAAAGTGTGGACAAAACATAAGAAAGTAGATAAAACCAAGCATGGAACATCAAAAATTATAGATACATTTGCAATGTATCAACATCACCAAGGTTAACTCATGCTCGTCCTCGAGTAGTTAAGTGATAAAAAGAAAGAATAATTTTTGAGGTGACATGCACCATCATAAACTTGATCAAAGTATTTGTAAAACATTGATAGCTGCGATCATAGTACTTCAATCATAACATGAAAGACAAAGTTCTAGCAATTAGACAAAGAAACTCTGTTGCAACATGAAAAGGCATAAACAAAATATTCATGAATAACAATGCTTTGCAAGACGTTTGTTTGTTTCACATAAAGAAAACATAGCATAGTAGCATTCAGCTTGTCCCTCATAGAGTAGCAAATCATAAGTGCATAGGACACCTTCAAAGTTTATAAGAATGACTAGATACAAATAGTTTAAAACAAGCAATATCAAAGTTATGCATCAATCAACAAGTGTTGGAACAATGCACATAGAACTAAGAATGACCACTATGCTCTCAAAGTAGGTGCATAAAGATAGAAGATGGAGACTCAACATAAAAGTAAAAGAAAGGCCTTCATAGAAGGAAGTAGGGATTCAAGTCTCATAAAGAGCTTCCAAAAATTATGGTACTTTTTAGCTTTCAGCTATCATTGCCCCTATCATAATCATCTTGAAGTGATTAAGGTTAAAGTGAACAAACTATGGAGTATATGCTCGACGAAGTATAAGTTGGAAACTCATGTCCCTTGAATACGAGGGCCGCTCCTCATGCTACTCAAGTTTAGTCACCGGTAAGGTTCTTGTCATCGTAAGTACATGTGTATCATAGAGAACCGCCAACGGGGTACCCCTTGCCCAATGATACGGAAGAATCCCCATATCAAAATGACAAGGCAAGCAGACAACGAGCATCTCAACAATCTTCTTATTTACCATGGGAAAATGGTGCTTTTTTCTCTCTTTCCTCTTTTCTCATATCTCTTTTTTTTCTCTTTTTTCTCAATATCTGACTCTTTTTTATAAGAAGAATGCTTCATAGACAGCTCATTATGGTTACGCTGCAGGTTTCCACCATGATAACATGGATTAGACCAGCGGCCGAGGTGTTTCTCTAACACATATATACATAACTCCATGGACTTACAAGCTCCCCTTTCATTTCACACCGACGACATCCATAGACAAAAGAGCATGATATCAACTAGGTACAAAGTACCAGTGCAATGTTGAAAGCGTTCCCCATGATAGCATGGTTCTGCTAATCCCCAACAAATAAGTGCAAGCATATACAACATAGACGACACAATGGTTCAAGTTTATTAAGGGCAAGAAAAGTAAAGTGTGCCATCAAGTTCGTGAGAGCTTTAATCACTAGTTTTCACATAACAAGTTTAATTCGGAAGGTAAACAAAAACATGAATATACTTGGAATAGCATAAACTAGTAGTTAGATATGGTGGAATCTTTGGAATAACTTGGTTTAGGGAGTTGGATGCATGAGTGGAACTCATACTTGGTTGTGGAGGCTAGCAAAAGACTGGGAGCGACAAACTAAGAGAGCAATAATGGCCATAATCATGCAGAGCGACAAAACATCATTGATCAATGCATAAAGTGATACTACAAGTTGAAAACTAAAGAAACATAAAGGCTATGGTGACTTGAGATAGTCATAACATGGTGTGAGCATGCGCCAAGTCAACCCAAATAAAGCATCAAAGGAGAATACCACAATACTATGCTAAAACAACGCGTGATCCTTCCAAGGCGCATTAAGCAATCTCAATTGTTTATAACATGTCATGCTACATCATAGAATACTAAGAATAAAGCCAAAACAATATCAAGCATGGCATGACAAAGCATAGGCCACAGTCAAAAACAAGCTCTCTTTACCACTTAAACATGAACTTTCCTACTCTTTTCCAATCCAAACCAAACTATTTGAAAACCAATGCATGAAAGAGGAGGTCTAACCAATTTATTCAGCAAACTAAGAAAACAAAAGCAAACCAAAAACCAAATCGAAAAAGAAAAAGAAGACTCTCCAAGAACAACAGAACTGTGCATGAAACAATAAAAATGAAGCGTTTGGAAGAAACCTGGGATTTTTATTGATGAAGAAGGGGATGCCCGGCATCCCCAAGCTTTGACGCTTGTATTTCTTAGATATTTCTTGGGGTGACACGCGTGGCATCCCCAAGCTTGAGCTTTAGTACATCCTTCATCTCGTTACTCATTCCTTCCATACACCTGAAATTTTTCCTTCATACAAAACTTCACACAATCTTTATTAGCAACATTAGTGCACTCAAGATAAAGAAGTCTTTAGATACAGATATAACACTAATAAAACTTCCATTAAAACACTAGCTACTGTAGCACTTCCCTCAAAAAGCTCAATTTCCCAAAAGAGCTCAAAAAGGAACAACCAAGAAGCAAATGCAGAAAATGGCAGAAATCTGTCAAAACAGACCTGCAGGTAAATACGAATTTTTTCGAAGACCTTCTGTTGCTCAAATTAAAAAGTGTTGAACTAACGGAAGTTATATAACAACCTGGGGCAGAAGCACAAAAATTCGCGCCTCAAAAGGACGTACAAAGATTTTACACGAATTTTATGGTGAAGAACAAAAATTTGTTTCGGGACAGCAACTTTCCCAAGCATTACTTCTCTCTCATTAGAGGTTACTCCTGGCACAAAAAGCAAATAAAAAGGATAAGGATCGGTTATTACAGAGGTAATAACTTCTAGGACTCATCTAAAACTTTTGGGTTATCTCCCAATAAGTACTTTTGTTTAACGCCTTTAAGTTAGGCATGATAGTTTGAGAAGATGCTCACATAAGACATATGAATTGAAGTAAAAGAGAGCATCAAGAAGCAAATTCAAAGCACATTTAAGTCTAACCCACTTCCTATGCATAGGAATCTTGTAAAGAAACAAGTCATGAAAGCACAAAGCAACAAGCATAGTAAAGCCAAACAAGTGCAACTTCAAGACTTTCAACATATAGAGGGGAAACTTAATATTATTGAGATGCATAAAACCGTGTTTTCCTCTCTCATAATAACTTTCAGTAGCATCATGAATAAAATTAACAATATAACCATCACATAAAACATTCTTATCATGAGCCACATGCATATAATCATTATTACTCTCCACATAAGCATAGTTATTCTTATTAATCGTAGTGGGAGCAAATTCAACAAAATAGCTATCATTATTATTCTCATCACCATAATCATCAAATATAGGAGGCATATTGTAATCTTTAATTATCTCCTCGATAGTAGGTGGACAGAAAATATCATATTCATCATTGTAATTATCATATATTGGAGGTTTGGTATCATCATAAGCAATAGAATAGCTATCTTCCAAAGCTAGGGAACTAAAAATATTATTTTCATAAAGACTAGCTTCCCCAAGCTTAGACTTTTCCATAACATTAGCAATAATGGTATCCAAAGAATTCATACTAACAACATTGCTATTAACGTGCAAATAAAGTTCCATAGGTTTTTTAATTTTCTCTTCAAACACTTCATGTCCTAACTCAAGATAAATAATATAAAGCTCTTTATTTTTGTTGTTGTTTTCCATTAAGCCTAACTAGTGAAAACAAGAAACAAAAAGAAAAAATTGCAGAATCTAAAGGAAATAACTTCGAGCACTCACACCGGAGGATGTGAGTACCTTTTACCTTACCTCCCTGGCAACGGCACCGAAAAATAGCTTGATGTCTACGCACTTCTATTCTTGTAGACAGTTGTTGGGCCTCCAAGTGCAGAGGTTTGTAGAACAGCAGCAAGTTTTCCCTTAAGTGGATCACCCAAGGTTTATTGAACTCAGGGAGGAAGTGGTCAAAGGTATCCCCTCTCAAGCAACCCTGCAATATGAATACAAGAAGTCTCTTGTGTTCCCAACACACCCAATACACTTGTCAGGTGTATAGGTGCACTAGTTCGGCGAAGAGATAGTGAAATACAAGTGGTATGGATAATTATAAGTGGTAACGGTGCCAGAAAATAGCTTGCTGGCATGTGGTTGACGTGGGAAAAGACTAAAGGCAAACTGAAATAAAGATGGAAGCAAGCAAACTTGTAACAGATCTAATTGCAAACGGTGTATGAATGCTTAGAAACAAGGCCTAGAGATCATACTTTCACTAGTGAACACTCTCATATAGATATATTCTTCTTTATGATACTACTCTTAACTACTCTCCGGTTGGACACTCTAATCCATGGTAGGGCTATAACAGCACACCTCAAAGTAAGCCTTTCTCATCTAGAAAACCCCACACTGTCACCTTGAGCACTAGATGGTTCCAACAAACACCACAATTTCATAAAGACATCCAACTCCAAATATAACTCATAACAAGTATTTGTAATCTCTAGCCTAAGTGCCACCATGGTGTGCATGCTGTCACTTTCACACACATGGGGAGAGCAGAGATCTATTAAAGCACTTGAGTAGCAAGGTAGATCTACTTGATTACAAGCTCATGATCACAATATGATCATGCATGGAGAGAGAGCTGAACACATAGCTACTGGTAGAACCCGTATCCTCGAGGAAGAACTACTCCCTCATCTTCATGGGAATCAGCAACGGTGATGGAGATGGTGGTGGAGATCGATGGAGATGGCTCCGGGGGCACTTCCCCATCCCGGCAGGGTGCCGGAACAGAGACTTTATGTCCCCTGAATCTCCCCTTCGGTGGCGGCGGCGCTGCGGAACTTTTCGTGGCTGGATGCTTGACCCTTTAGGGTTTTTGCCTTCAGGGAGATATATAGGCGAAAGAGGCAAGGTCGGTGGCCGGCCAGGGGGCCCACACCATGCCCTGGCATGGCCAAGGGGGACCCGTGCCCAGGGGTGGTGTGGCCACCCTGTGGCCCCTCTCCGTCTCGTATTCTGGCTCTGTGAGTCTCCGGGAAAATAGGAATATTGGATTTTGTCCCGTCCAATTCCGAGAATATTCATTTTCTGACTTTCTGGAACCAAAACCAGCAGAAAATAGGCAACTGGCACTGTGGCTCTTGTTAATAGGTTAGTCCAAGAAATCATATGAAAAGTACTCCAAAGTGTGGACAAAACATAAAAAGTAGATAAAACCAAGCATGGAACATCAAAAATTATAGATACATTTGCAATGTATCAACGCCTAAGACAAGGTTTGGTTGGATCAAAACCACAAATAACACTCCAAATCAAGAGATTGATCCAAAGGCAAATTTGGGGCTTTTCGAATTTTTGGTGGATAGAAGAAAATTTTGTGGGGGAATTCATGAGCAACGAAGCTCTTGATACCATATGTTGCGGAGAAACCTCGGGGATGGCTTGATATTTCATGAATCCCTCGAAATCGAGGCGGAGAGAGTGTGGGGATGAGGGAGAGAGCGAAAACACGAACTGACGCACGAAGAACACGATGAGCACACACACACGAAGACACGATACAAGCCAATTTCTCACTCCAGCGGCTACCGGTCCGGTGAAATCCCTAGGATCGGCGTCGGGTGGAGGACTCTCTCTCGAACCGGCACGGCGAGAAGGGAGACTCGGTGAGATCTTGACGTCTAGGAAAAAAGACTCTGATGCCTAGGCCTTGTACAACGCAGAGGCACGATGCAAACTCCAACGAAGTTTGTGATATTTGGTGCTTCTCTATCAAAGGAGCATGAGGCAAGAACTAGATAGATCCACAAGGGGTTTCCACTAATTCCAAATATCAAGCCTAGGGATTACAATAGAGGTGGGGGACTATATATAGGCCAGCCACAAGTTCAAGGGTAATTTAGGCATTAAAGTAGAGTTCTGGGTGAAGTACAGGGATACATGGGCCATAGGGCCCAGCTATAGCTCGCATGCCTATCTTCAGGCTGGACAGTCCGGGTCGAGTGGACCGAACAGTCCGGGGTGGCCGGACACTCCGGGTAGTGTCCGGGTAGAGTCCGATGTAGCATACTTATTGTCCGCGCCAGGATGGGGTTGGGGTAGGCCGGACACTCTGGCGTGGTCGGGCCGGACACTCTGGCGTGGTCGGGCCGGACACTCTGGCGTGGTCGGGCCGGACAATCCGGCAGCGCCGAACATTATGGCTGGCATCGGGCAGATTCTCCAGCTCAGGAAGCATCAGGACCGGTGCAACTTCCGAGCTCGTGGGTCGACGCGTCGGGGCTTTGTACCTGATAATGCACAGAGTAGTGGCATGAAGTAGCAAGCCATCGAAGTGTATGTCAAAGTCACATAATGAGAGGAGAAAATCCACCTTAGATTGATGGAGCTTGGCTCGGGCACGAGTCATGGGTCCACTTGGGGGACTTGGTATTTTATATGCAGGAGCGTACGTAGGACGTGCTGCATCAAAGAAGGTCTCTCGACATCTTCTACTTTGTGATAAGCATGAAGAGTTGAGGACGACTCTTTTTGAAGGAGGGAGATGATGTAGCCCGACCTTCAGTCGTTACCCCATCATGGTCTCCAACTTACGCCAAGTCGTCATGGACTCAAAAGGTGAATTCGTTCCTCTATGCGAGCCTACTTCCTACCCTTTTGAATGGTATACTACTTCATACTCCGTCTCATATTCATGATAGGTTCATACCGATGAGTAAGGAGGCAAGGGAGGAAGCCCGGAGCACTAAGCCTGACAAGACAAAGGCTTGGAAGAGAAGACGAAAGAAGCAGCAACTGGAGAAGCGGAGTGTCTGGCCCGACCACACCAGAGTGTCCGGCCTGCCTCAGCCCCAGCCTGGCGCGGACAATCAGTATGCCACATCGGACTCTACCCTAACACTACCCGGAGTGTCCGTCCACTCCGCACTATCCAGCCCACTCGACCCGGAGTGTCCGGCCCCACCGGAAGGTCCGGCCAACTCTACCCGGAGTGTCTGGCCTAAGTGATGGGCCAGCCAGCCAACATATGGGTCCTTGGACCATGTATCCCTCTATTCCGCACCAACCCCTAGTTTTATGCCCAATCTAATTCTTTCCTCGTGCTCCCTTGACAAAGGAGCCCCAAATATCATAAACCTCGTTGGAGTTGGCATCGGTGTCCCTTTGCGTTGTACAAGGCCTTGGCATCGGTGTCCCTTTGCCAAGATGTCAAGACCCTCTCCAAGGTGTTCTTCCCTCTCCGCGTGGGATTGAGGAAGCATGTTGACCGATCTTTCCTTGCGAGGAATCTATCAGACCGGTGGCCACCAGCGGGAGAAATCGGCCTTGTATCATGTGAGTTTTGTGTGTGTCATCATGTTCTTCACGAGCTGTGCGTCCGCTTCTGCTATCTTCTCCCTTTCCCCTCGCTTTTCCATCAACTGGACCACGAGATCCGTGAAGATCGGGCCACCCACGGGGTTACCCCTTAACATATTCCTTCAGTCAAAGAGCTAAATGCTTCTTTACTACTATTACCAAACTTTTATTTCACCCTCTTGGAAATATGGGAAGACCTTTTATCTAAACATAAAAACGGATTGGTACCATTCCAGGATTGGTGTGATTATTTTCACAATAGTCGCCCGGAGCCTTTGGCTTTCGATAGCCTTCGTGATGGTCGTCCATATCTTGTAGCATTTATCACGGTTTATCTTTGCAATTTTGTCGTTGTCGGTATAGAGCCCTATATTCGTCCCGGTGTACTTGTCAGGATTGCCATAGGTAAAAAAATTTCACTTTCTTCGCGGACACCTTCTTCTTTGTATTTTTCACTCCGGCGCATTAGTATGCATCCTGTAGGGCCTACATATTCCAAGGAACCCTGGACGGTCCATTATGTCATAGGATGGAGGCATCTATATTTGAAGAGAACTTTTGGTGCCAAAGGTAGAGGAGACCGTCTTCCTACTCCAAAGAGCTTACGTATGCAACCAATCATGATAAGTACAATGTTCAGGCCTCCGAACGAATTTTCTTCTGAAACAACATATGATTTCCTTGAGAATCAGAAAAACATTGCTTGGTGCCCTTATTCTTCACGTAACTTGACTGAAGTGGATCAGCTACAAAGGGCTTTCATGCTTTCTGTTCGCCCAGGTATTCTTCCTTGGAGGTTCTTACTTGAGAACATTGACCTGTGTGGAGCTGATCCACATCACCCGGATCGTGTAGCTCGCCAATTTAGGTTGGACGAGCTGATACCATATGATCCTTTGAAGTCTTTGCTTACAGAATACAACGTTGGTATTGCATACACCTACTGGTCCCATTTGTTGTGTCCAATTCTGGAGAATATCCAGCGTCCTCTTGACATCACTTGTGAAGGCAAGTCTTCTTTGGCATGGGCTAATTGGTGGAACAAACTTTTGAAACCGTTCAGTACCATTTCACATAGCCTTGGGACCGGTAGTGCGTATGGAAAAGTCCCTTATGATGAGAGAAAGAATACGTATAAACAAAGTGGGAATTTAGTTACGCCCTCACACAAGCTCTCAAAGTTAGATCATATTATAGTAAAGGAAGTGTCGGCTAGACGTCAAGACGGGTCCATTGCCGCTATTGAGGCAAAGAGAAAGCGATCGTGGATTATTGAAAAAATATTTTGAACATTTTTCTCTCGGATAATGAACTTCCTAAAAGCTCTCGGCATGTGATTAATAACCTTTATCTCATTTATTTTATTTTAGGTGTGCCATAATTTCCTTATATAATATACCGTATACATTATTTACAGAAGAGGAAGAACAAGGGAATTGTTATCGCTTCTTCCACTGATTCTTTGTCTCCGGCGAATATGAAGGCTGACGCCAATCTTATAATTGATAAGCTAAAAGAAACATGTACAGCTGAAGCTATTCTTGAGGCCCGCTACTAAAAGAAAATTTGATTTTGGCAGTGACGAGAGTACTTCCTAACCCATAAAATTGGATATTCCTTTGTACGTACCTGATCATCTCAGATGCACAGCCTTGGATAACATACTTAGTGGAGATGTATCTCATGGTTCAGAAGATTTGGATGACTATAGCATATCAGGCCTATGTATGGATTCTCCAATCTGTTCCCCACGTGCAGCTCCAGATGTATGCCGAACAATCTATTTACCTTCCTCTCTGCACGGTAGTTCTATACAAATATTTTATTTTATTTACCGCATCGCTCATTGAATATTCATTTTACAGGATATTTATTTTGGGTTCTTTGTTGTTGTTGTTATACATCTATGTGTACAGGGGCTGTCACGTTGTATTCGATGTATTGGATACGGTGTAGTACACATATCCCTCTATCTCTTTACCCCCTTGTACTCTCCCTCTCGTGTATATGCATTCGGAGGCTTTCCGATACTATTTAACACGTAGCACGAGACCTCAACAGGTCATCGTTTCCGCCCAAGATAGATCGACAATATGGTATCAGAGCCTCCTCTTCTCTAAACCTAGCCGCCGCTCTACATCTCAGCCGCCGCCGCCGCCGCCGCTCCACAAGAAATCCAAAAACCAAGATCCTGCTGCCGCCGCTGCTGGTATCCTGATTAGCCGCCGCCGCCTCCCTAAAAACAGAAACCCTAGGAAACCTACACCCTCCTCCCTCCTCCTTGGCCATGTCGACCTCTACTGCCTCTTCGGTGGTGACCTTGGCCGCAGCGTTGGGAGCCCCTCCTACACAACTGCTCACTCGGGAAAACTTCCTCGGATGGAAGGCCCTAGTGCTGCCCGCCATACGTGGTGCCCGTGTCCTCGCTCTTGTCGAGGGGAAGGAAGCTGCGCCGGATGAAACCATGGAGGTAGAAGATGAAAACAAGAAGAGAATGACCGTGGAGAATCCAGACTACACCGCATGGATCTCGCGGGATCAACAGGTACTGCGGTTCATCTTGAACTCACTGTCGCCGGATGTGCTTGCCCACGTCACCGGCCTCGACACCTTTGCTGAAGTCTGGGCTGCTCTCATCGCCCTGATCGTGACCCCCTGACGGTCCAAGATTCAGAGTCTGCAATCAGCTCTCAATGATGCCAAGAAAAGCAACCTCACCGTCACCAAGTATTATGCGAAGATGAAGGCTCTCGCCTCTGAGCTTGCTGCAACAGGAAAACCCCTGGATGATGATGAACTGATTGGATACATCTTGCATGGGCTTGATCACAGCTACAACTCCCTCATCGCTGCAGTAAACGCAAACTCGGGTACAACACTTTCTGATCTATATAGTCAATTATGTGCTTATGATCTTCGTCAAGAATCTCCAGAAGAACTGGAGTTCACCTCCTCTGCCACTCTGGCTCACCGTGGAGGCGGGCAGCAACGAGGACACCATGATGACCGCAGCCGTGATGATCCCAGGACAACTGGGATCGCCGCTGTGACGACCGTGGTCCTCGCCAGGATGACCATGGATACCGCCAGGATGACCGCGGGTTTCGTGGCTCGGATGATCGTGGCTATGACCGCCATGATCGCTATGATGGTGATCAGCGCGATGATGGTCAAGGACGTCGCCTGCAGCGGCGTGATGATGGGGGTGGCCGCCGTCGTGGACGTGCACCCACTCACTATGTTGATGTCACCTGTCAAATATGCAAAATCCATGGTCATCCAGCAAGTGATTGTTGGTGGAGGTTCCATGACAACAACAACCGCAATGAAGATGGTGACAAAGGGGCCAACATGGCCTCTTATGGAGTGGATACCAACTGCTATCCAGACACCGATGCCACGAACCATCTGACTGGAGAGTTGCACAAGCTCTCCATCCACGACAAGTACATGGGACGCGACCGTGTTCACATGGCCGATGGTAATGGTATACAAATAGAACATATTGGTCATTCAATATTGCGCACTCCTCATAGTTCCTTAAAACTCAAAAATATCCTTCATGTTCCAAGTGCCACCAAAAACTTGCTTTCTGTTCATAAGCTTACTCTTGATAATGATGTTTTTCTTGAGTTTCACCCAAATTTCTTTTTGATTAAGAATCAGGCCACAAGGAGAACTCTATTTGAGGGACCGTGTCGTGATGGTCTCTACCCGCTAGTACCCATATCTACCGGGTGCTCCAAGCAAGCATTCATCACAATAAAGCTGTCTTCCTCGACATGGCACCGCCGCCTAGGACCTCCTTCTTCTTTTGTGGTTCAGCAAGTTCTTAGGAAAAACAATATTTCTCATACTCCTGAAATAAATCCATACATCTGTGATCCTTGTCAACTAGCTAAGAGTCATCAATTAACATATCATGTTTATACTAGTGTTTGCACTGTTCCTTTGGAGCAAGTATTCTCTGATGTATGGGGTCCAGCACCTGTTTCTGTTGGTAAACATCTATATTATGTAAGCTTTATTGATGATTTTAGTAAATTCACATGGATTTACTTACTCAAGAAACATTGTGATGTCTATCAAGTTTTTCTCAACTTCTAACTACTTGTTGAACGCAAATTTGATAGGAAAATCATTACTATGCAAACAGATTGGGGTGGAGAATATGAAAAACTCAATGGTTTCTTTCAATTACTTGGCATTACTCACCATGTTTCGTGTCCCAATGCTCACCAACAAAATGGCTCCATTGAGCGCAAACATCATCATATTGTTGATGTTGGTCTTGCCCTTCTTACTCATGCATCTATGCCTCTTAAGTTTTGGGATGACGCCTTCCTTACAGCCACTTTTCTCATAAATTTACTCCCTAGTAAAGTCATAAATTTTGAGACACATGTTGAACATCTTCTTCACACTACACCCAACTATGACTCCCTTAGAATATTTGGTTGTGCCTGCTGGCCAAATATTCGTCCTTACAACACACGCAAACTTGCTTTTCGATCAACCCAATGCGTCTTCTTGGGATACAACCCTCATCATAAGGGAGTAAAGTGTCTAGATATCAAAACTAGTCATGTGTATATCTCTCGAGATTTGTTTTTGATGAAAATGTTTTCCCTTTTGCATCACTCCATCCCAATGCAGGTTCTAGACTCAAGACTGGCATTCTCCTTTTACCTCAAGATTTTTTTTCCACCACAGCAAATAATGAGGATGCCTATATTGATGACATATGCCTATGATACGTGTTGTTACTAATCAACCTCAGTGTACTGTAGAATCGCCTATGCCTATAGGTACTCATGGCGTACAGCAAGATCCTGTCAAAAATTTGAGTGAAACTGATGAAGATTCATGTTCTGATGGTGCATTTGACCATGCAGAAGAAGACGAAACTGATTCTAATCCCGAGCCAGATTCTCCTGCTGCCTCGGATCAGCCACCACCGGATTCCAATGCTGCTTCGCCTGGCGCCACTCCCCCTCGTCAACCGCGCCAGTCCCCTGTGCATGTCCATGTCTATGCGCGACACACACAGCGCCATGCTCATCCGGAGAGGGACCAGTCTCCATCACGGGCCCCACCATGTGCTCCCGTCGGGCCTTCGCAACGGACTCCTCCGCAAGCCATCACCACCAATGATGGTATCATCACCGACATGCCCACAGGGCCTCTGTCCTCGACGCTTGCAGGTGGCAGCTCTGCCACCGCTGATTCTACTCCTATCTCTGGTGCTCCTAGATCATCTGTGGCCGGTTCAGCTGCGCCGTCTCCTGTGTCTCAGACTGTTGAACCTCAGACCAGATTACAAAAAGGTATAAAGCAACCAAAACAGTACACTGATGGAACAATTTGATATGGTATGTTTACCTCTACAGGTGAGCCATCTACACTGACAGAAGCTCTAGCAGATGATCGCTGGTGCAAGGCTATGCAAGAAGATTATAATGTCCTGATGGAGAACAAGACCTGGCATCTTGTTCCTTTAAGTTCTCACAAGAATGTTATTGACTGACAGAAGCTCTAGCAGATGATCGCTGGTGCAAGGCTATGCAAGAAGATTATAATGTCCTGATGGAGAACATGACCTGGCATCTTGTTCCTTTAAGTTCTCAAAAGAATGTTATTGACTGCAAATGGGTATATCGTGTTAAGAAAAATGCTGATGGTACTATTGACAGGTATAAAGCACGTCTGGTAGCAAAAGGTTTCAAACAAAGGTATGGCATTGACTACGAAGACAGCTTCAGTCCTATAGTTAAAGCAGCTACCATCGGACTTGTTCTGGCAGTGGCTGTTTCTAGGGACTGGAGCTTGCGGCAGTTAGATGTGAAGAACGCATTTTTAGATGGCGTTCTGGAAGAGGAAGTTTACATGAGACAACCCCCAGGTTTTGAAAACTCTCAAGCTCCTCACTATATTTGCAAATTAGACAAAGCACTTTACGGTCTCAAACAGGCACCCCGTGCATGATATTCTAGACTCAGTACAAAGTTGCAAGCTCTTGGTTTTATTCCTTCTAAGGCAGATACTTCACTTTTTCTATACAACAAAGCTGGTGTAATGATATTTTTCCTAATCTATGTTGATGACATTATAGTAACCAGCTCCTCAGATCAAGCCATGTCATCTTTACTTCATGATCTCAATGATGACTTTGCTCTCAAGGACCTAGGTGATTTGCACTTCTTCCTTGGAATTGAGGTAAAAAAGACAACAGATGGTTTATTGCTCACTCAAGAAAAATATGCCACTGATTTTCTTGATAAAGTTGGTATGCGCCACTGTACAACCTCTCCTATACCACTATCTTCCACTGAAAAACTGTCTCTAACTGAGGGTTCACCACTCGGTCCTGATGATAGTACATAGTATAAAAGTATTGTGGGTGCTTTACAATACTTGACATTAACACGGCCTGATATTTCTTTCTCAGTGAATAAGGTTTGTCAATATTTACATGCTCTCACCACTGCACATTGGACAGCTGCAAAGAGAATATTACGATATGTTCAGGGTACACTAAAGGTCAGGCTTACATTCCAACAGTCTTCCTCTAGTTTGCTCAGTGCCTTTTCAGGTGCAGATTGGGCAGGTTGCCTTGATGATAGACGATCCACAGAAGGTTTTGCAATATTTCTAGGCCCCAACTTGGTTTCTTGGAATGCACGCAAACAGGCTACAGTTTCGAGATCTAGTACTGAAGCTGAATACAAAGCTCTAGCAAATGCTACAGCTGAATTGATATCGGTTGAAGCTCTTCTTGATGAACTTGGTGTGACACTCAAGGTAAAACCATGTCTCTGGTGTGATAACTTAGGTGCCACCTATTTGTCATTCAATCCTGTTTTTCATGCAAGAACCAAACATATTGAGATAGATTACTATTTCGTTCGTGAGCGAGTTGCAAACAAGTTGTTGAATATCAAGTTTATATCCAGCAAAGATCAAGTTGTAGATGGATTTACAAAGGCCCTGACAGTTAAGGATCTATGTGAGTTTAGGCGTAATCTCAACCTTTCACAAGGTTGTGATTAAGGGCGCTGTTAGACATCTATGTGTATAGGGGCTGTCACGTTGTATTGGAAATGGTGTAGTACACCGATCCCTCTATCTCTTTACCCCCTTGTACTCTCTCTCTCGTGTATATGCCTTCGGAGGCTTTCCGATACTATTTAACACGTAGCACAGGACCTCAACAGGTCATCGTTTCCGCCCAGGATAGATCGACAATAGTTGTATTTTTTTAGGTGTTGAAGACGCTCATGTTAGCAACGAGGAAACGCCAGCTCAGATTAAAATGACGTCCATCAGTGCTCCCTCAATTAATGAAGATTTCATGAAGTTTATTGATTCGACGTTGGACGCGGCTTTTGAAGGCTTGAACAGCTCCACTATAGCAGATCCTCAACGTCAGGAAGTTCTCAAGACGGTTTACTTACTTCTGGCTGGGACGATATTGCTCGAGTTGCTGATATTCGTATTTCCCTAAAAAGGCTTATTTGTATTTCAAGTGATACACAGCAAGATCGTATAATGGTGGATTCTCAGTCCCAGAAACAAGAGGAAGCTATGGCTATAACAGATAAGGAGCATGAGTCGTTTTCTGAAGCTTTGAAGATCACGAATGGAAAGCTATCATCGATGGAAGAGCAACGTGTTGAGAAAGCGAAGCATTTAGAAGCGCTCTTAATGCACAGGTTGAAGAAGCTAGAAACGCTTTGCATGATATTGAGAAAGGTGTCATGCAACTCAAGACAACACAGTCTGGCCAGCAGGCCGAAGCGAAGAAGGTACGTGCTACACTTTCTGAATTTAATTCAAGCGTTACTCAGGAGCTATAGATCCGTCTGCAGAAGATATCCACCATAGGTGACGAAGTTGGATATATTCTTGAGAGCATGATGAAATTACGCTCTCCTTCTAGCTGATTTTGTTCCTCTTTAGCTATTTAAATAATTTAGTCTACTTTTGTTTCTACGTGGTCATTTACGTCTGAGACAATTTTGTTTGCTTGTTTGATAAGAACATCTCTAGTGACTCGTGTAAAGAAACGTCCAAAGCATATGTAGACGATGTGAGCCAAAAAAACACTCTTCAGAGGCTCGTCTAAAATACAGTCTAAAATTTAGACGACCATCCATTCTGCTACCCATCGTCTATATTTGGACGACCAAGCCACGACCGTCTAAACAAAACTGCCGCTCACGAAGCCTTCTCTCCCGCGTCCCTGGTAGCTTCCCGCGCGGCGCGTCGCTCTTCCCGCGTCCCTTGAGTGCAGAACAGCAGAAGGGACTGGTGCTCTGTATTTGCGATTCGTTTTCTTTCCGATTCATAGGGCTGCTACTAGTGAGACTGCTGCTACTTAATTTTTATACTAATTCGGCTGCTTCCTTGGTAGCCTCCACACGAACAACTCGTACACGAACTAGCACATGAACTCGGCTGAATCATTCTGCTGTGCAAGAAATTTACCTACACTGAATTATCTTGTTGTGTATTTGTCATGCAGATGGACAACTACTCGGTTGGAATATATTGTTAAATATAGGAGAGAGAATATAGACCTCCTAAATATAGACGTTTCACTGAAAAATTGGGACGTCTAAAAAAAATCTTTATACACGGCGGTCTATATGAAGATATAGACGTTCGTATTTAGACGTTCCACTAGAGATGCTCGTCCTTTATTGTCTTGCATTATTGCTGCCAAATTTTCAATCTCAATTTATTTGTATGTGACATTAGTACTATGCTCTGATATTTATTTATTCATGGCTGCACCATCTTAGAGCCCCTTTAATTTTTGTTACCATAGTTTATACTTGCGAGTTTTTTCTCCTAGTTTCTACTCATGGGGTGTGGAGTACTTTATTATTTTATGCTCAGTTTATATTTGCGAGAGCATGGGGTTATACTTTTTTATGTCCCCCACTTTGTACTCTTGAGGGATGGAGTATTTTTGGTAATAGCTAAGTTTATACGTGAGGCTATGAAGTATTTTCTTGTTTCTTGTCCTCTACTTTATGCTCATAAAGCGATTTATACTCGATTGAATATATTATTTTTTATTAGCACTCTAATTTATATTCATGAATCGATGAGATTTTTTTTGGTTATGTCCCAGTTTATACTTGTGAGGGTATGTGGTATATTATTTATTTCTATTTGCGCTTTATATGGAGTATATATATTTTTGTGCTCTAGTTTATACTTATGAAGCGACGGAGTATATTTTTGGTTTTTGCACTCTAGTTTATACTCATGAAGCGCTGAAGTATTTTTTTGTGTGTTCTAGTTTATACTCAGGAAGCGATGGAGTATATATATTTTTATTTACGCTCCAGTTTATACTCATGAAGCGATGTGAGGGTATGGAGTCAATTTTTTTATTTGCTTGCCACAGTTTATACTCATGAGGGTATGAAGTCGATTATTTCTACTTGCCCCAGTTTATACTCGTGAGACTATGAAGTCGTTTTTTTATTATTTGTTTGCCCCAGTTTATACTCATGAGGGTATGGAGTCATACAAATATTTTCGTTTACTCAAGCGTAGTAACGCTTAAGGAATTTTCCATTTACTGGTGATGGCGAGTATTTTCCATCCGACGTGATAATCCTGTATGCGCCGCTAGAATAAACTTCTTTTATGACGAAGGGATCTTCCCATTTAGGATCAAATTTTCCTTTTATTCACTGCGTAATATTCATGGGACGGATGACATCGAGCACTAAATCTCCTTGTTTAAATGACCTTCTTTTAACACGTTTGTCGAAGGCTCGAGACAGCCTAGCTTGATATGCCTCTAGATTGTTGAGAAAAAAAGCAATTTATCCAAGATAAACGCTAAATAAAACATGAATAGAATAACAGAAATTAAATTAATCATATGAATTAGCGAATACACATTAAGGAAGATATTCAAGTGGATTGCAAACCATACAACTTGAGATAAGATCAGAGAAAGATATATAGCAAACCAAAGGGAACGACATACTATCTGACTAAGATAAATAAGATAGAGTAAGATAGAGTAAGATAGAGTACATCACAATAGAGGGACCGCCAGAGGAACCGCCGATGTTGGCATTGGCACCGTCGTCAGCCATGTCGTCGAGGAAGAGGTTGCTGATGTCGGGAAAAAAGTCCTTGTTCGGGAACACGTCGGCGCAGCCGCTATCCGTGAAGGAGTCCGTGATGAAGCCAGTAGTCGCGCCAATATCGCTCCCCAAAAATCTTATCGCCCTTCTCCCGTACAGGACTCGAAGCAGCATGGTCTTGGAGGCCTACTGTCCCGGCTAGTGGTGCACGCCGCAAGAAGGGATGGAGAAGAACGGAGCAGCAGGGCAATACTCTCGAACTGGAGGCGATGTATTGAAGCGTGTCTTAGGAAAGGAGCAACTTCTCACTCTTAAAGGCACGGATAGGCAGGCGAACAAGCAGCATCGGGAGAGGAAACGAACATGCAACAGTTGAAGGCCATTAAGTTTGAATTAAATCCGAGAGGAAACGTTCGAATTAAATCTCAGAGAAAACAAAAGGAGGCTCGAGGCATTCCCGCAACCCGTGGCGTAGGTGCGCGTGTTGTAACGAGGCGAGGCCAGGCCAGGCGGGCGGCAGAGGAGGAGGAGCGCGCATGTATGTCTCTCTCCTTCTCATCCTTTTACCAAGTGGTGGAAGAGCCCCCCGTATAAGGTGGTGAAACCTTCCTTCAACTAGCAATGTGGGATTAAACATTTATCCCACCTCTTGCCATGCATGAATGGGCCACATGGGCCTCTAGGACTTTCAGGAATTATTAAGATGGAATATGGGCTGGGCCATTTATGCAAGAATTCTAACAATGCCCCATTAGATCCTAGAGGCACATGAAGTTTGCCTTTGGTTTCAAAACATTGTACTATAGTGGAGACTATTAAGTTGAACTTCCACCTAGAACTTCATGATACACTAGGCAGCAACTTGTACAGTGGACTATGTCTTGAACTGCAAGTTTGCTACAAACCTAGATTCACACAAAATCTTGACCGATACTAGGATGCTGTGGGACTTCCCTGCGAGTGGAGCTTATGCGTCATACTCTATGGCTTTTCAAGAGTTTATTAGAGAGCACCCTACTCTCATAGACTGCGATGTTTAACAGTCAGACTCATAGAGACGTGTTCTTCAAAAGATGTTCTGCAGGACAACATCTTTTCTTAAGATAAGCCACTTAGAAAATATTAAGATAATAAATCAACCTGTCGTGCAGAATAGGAAAGTATTGCATCTTCATAGAGTGGTGTTCATTAAAGTAGGGATACATATTGCATCTTCATGGAGTGCATCTTCATGGAGTAGCGATCACGTAGACTGGTTTACTACTGTGAAAAACTCATATTGTCGGTCTCATACCCATCTCCTTCGATGCATTTTCTATCATATTGCGTGATAGACCCTTTGTGAAGGCATTTGCCAAGGTTTTAGATATTTGGATATAATCCAATGCAATAACTCTGGAGTTTATCATTTTCCTGACAGATTTCAGTCTCCTCTTCACATGTGTTGATGACTTCATATTATCCTTAGAACTATTCACTTTGAAAATCACTATTTGATTATCATAGTTCATAAGGATTGTGGATATTGGTTTTTCAACCACATGTAAGTTCATCAAGAGTTCACGAAGCCACTCTGCTTCAATTGTGTCTATGTATAATGATGTGAGTTCTACTTCCATAGTTGACCTCGTTAAGATGGTCTGCTTGCAAGACTTCCAAGAAACAGCGCCACCACCAAGTGTGAATACATATCCACTCGTGGCCTTTATCTCATCAGCATCAGATATCCAATTTGAATCACTATAACTCTCTAGTACCCTCGGATACCTGGTGTAGTGAATGATGTAGCTTGCAGTACGGTTTAGATAGCGCATAAATCTCTCAGGAGCATGCCAGTGATCATCTCCTGGATTTGAAACAACTCGACTCAGTTAGTGTTAAGGGGTAACCCCGTGGGTGGCCCGATCTTCACGGATCTCATGATCAAATCGATGGGAAAGCGAGGGGAAAGTGAGAAGGTAGCGGAAGCAGACTCACACCTCGTGAAGAACACGATGAACACACGCAAAACTCACACGATACAAGGCCGATTGCTCCCATCGATGGCCACCGGTCCGATAGAATCCTCGCAAGGAAAGATGAGTCAACATGCTCCCTCGATCCCACACGGAGCGGGAAGGACACCTTGGAGAGGGTATTGATGTTTTGGCAAAGGGACTCCGATTCCAAGGCCTTGTACAACGAGGGAGGCGTGATGCAAACTCCAACGAGGTGGTGATAATAGTTGGTCCCCTTTACTAAGGGGATGAGGCAAAACTAGAGATTCCAAAAAGGGGGTGTCCTTAGTATATCATCTATGCCTAGGGTTACATGAGGGGGTGGGGGCACTATATACAGGTCAAGCACATAACAAGGGGTAGTTTAGGCAATAATACTAGTGTTTGGGGCGGACTAGAGGGCCCAACTAAAGTCATGCAGGCCCATTCCACTTAGGCCGGAGACTCCGGGGGAGGCCGGAGACTCCGGTGTCGAAGGGTCGGAGACTCCGCGGCAGACATCGCTCTCCATGCTTGTCTCCAGAGGGGTGTACTAAACGCTCATGGGGGAGTCTAGAGTCTTTGTCGGACTCTGGGCCGGAGACTCTGGGCGTCAGGGCCAGAGACTCCAGTTTTGGAGGTGGTTGTTCCTTGTCCATCTTCTTGGGTGACTTGGGGGCTTGGCGTTGTAGATGTAGTACCGTCCGTAGGACGGGCTATATCAGCCCCCCCCCCCTTAGAAAAGAGTCGTCGTCGACTCTTCATGCTCATCACTAAGAATAGGATGTCGAGAGACCTTCGTGACCCTGGGGTTCACCATGTAGTCATCCTTGAGAAGCTTGATGTGGCAACTCTTCAATGTTCCTGCACCTTCCCTGAAGCCTACAAAGCTTACAACAAAAGCAAAGCAACACTCAAAGAGAAGCCAATTCATGAAGATTATAGCATGAGTCCTCAAGTCGAAGGAAGTCACCTTAGGATGTAGAGATGGCTTGTTGAAGGGCTGCCATAGGTAACTCTCTTCGGTTCGTCTTGTCAACTCTTTGTCCATAGATGTTGACGCGGAAGCAATTGTACCTTCACAGAACAAAGACCAAGAAAAATATGTTTGTGTGTGATAGAGGAGCATGTCATTTGGGACATGTCCATTCTTGTTCACAACACTATTAGCACATCTCAAGTATAGCAAATGAAATGCATATGCAAGGTCAAAGTGCATGGGAATTGTTTGAACATCATCCAAATGTGGGAACTCAAAAACTCCATAGAATGTCTTAGTGTGGCACTCAAAGCAGTTGACTAAAATATTGATCAACATCTTTGATGAAAAGCTAGAAGAATTTGGCAAAAACACAAGAGGAAGTATATCCAAAACAACATTATTATGTGTGCAAACCAACCATTGGAAATAGAAATTGTTCAATATGTAGGATGCTATACACATATCATCAAAAAACAAAGGTCATGGGCATAAGAGTATCGCAAGCGGAAGCAAAAACAACGTGTTTGCAAACAAACCAAATGAAAGAGCAAGTTGTCCTTATGTTTGTTTCAAAAACTATACGAGGTACTTGGAAGCTCTCGTGACAATTAATGCTCATAATGGCACTATGGTTGCGCATAAAACATCAGAAAGATAAATTGTTCAACATTTTTGTTGCAACACACAAAGCATCAATATCTAATAGCAATGAAGCATGATTGTTGTCGTCGGATTGTGGACAAGTACGCCATGAGGGGGTCCTTGAGGCGTGCGGAAGAGAGGGGTGTGAGACGTACGGTGTTCTTGGACGGTGAGCACACAAATTTACCCAGGTTCGAATCCACCGGCTTTGGACGGATCCTACTCCTGCTAGCAATCCAGTAATACGTCAGAGCCGGAATATGGGTTACAATGGTTTCGCCTGTGCGAGTTGAGGGTCTAAAGTATTGGGTGCCCTAAAGGCTCTCCCTAGGACGGCTTATACAGATATCCGGCCTAGGGTTTACATGAGAGATCTATCCGGCTACGACTAAGAGTCGGTTATAGAGTACATCTTGAACTACAAGTAACATTATGGGCCTAAGTCGGTAAGTCTTCTGGGCCTTCCCGTAGCCGGATTGGACTCCGTCTTTCTCCCTGACTGGGCCACCCGTGAAGCAAAGCTCTAACCCGAAGTGGGCCACCCTGGTCAGTGAGGAACTGTGAGTATACCTGGAAAGTATATCCCCAACAGCAGCTCCCGGAGGCCTCCAAGATCCAAAGTCGGATTCATCATCGTCTAGCTTGACCTTCGGCTTGCAGAATCTTGAAGGGTTCCTGAAACTTCACAACAAAAAATACGATCCGGGTCTTAAAAAATAAGTCGGACCTATCAACAGGTTACTCGGATTTTCTAGCTTGATTTCAAACTAAGTCGGAACTTGGTTTCTAACACCACCTGACACAAGTAATGGCCAAGTCACGTCATCTGACAGGCATTCCATTAGCACGACCGTTGGTGGGTCCGCGGTTCGCGGAACCGAGGCGCCGTTTCAATGCGTGCGTGGAGATTGAGGCGACGCAATCATCGCGTGTGTCCTTCCCAGTTCCTCCCACAACGAGTGGTGGTTCCACTGTAGCATTTGCACGAATCTTGGCGCAGTTAGGTGGATATAAGGGGTTAGGATTTTCTCCTTCTCCTTCCACCAGTCCTTTGCCTTTTCCTCTCCTCCCCATCTCCCTGCGCGCACAGAGCTCCCCCGTTCCTCCCCCACAGAACTTCTAGCGCCGCCCCTTTTAGGTCACCTTCTCGCCGGAGAAATGGCTTCATCTTCTTCCTCCGGCTTGGCGGCAGCAGCGGCCGCGGCGACGGCGAAAGCGGTGGCAGAGAAAGAGAGCTTTCGCGGGATCTGGATCCCCTACGCGCTCAACGATGAAGGTCTCAAGAACATGGAGAAGGAGGGACTTCTTGCCGCCCGCGACTGGCGGAGTGGCTTCGAGGAAACCGTCCCCAACCCGCGCGACGGCGAGCGGGTCCACTTCAGCACCCACCTCGACAGAGGTTTGTCGTTTCCTCCCTCGGAGTTCTTCTCCGAGGTGATTGATCATTACGGAATTCAACTCCATCATCTTCCTCACAACTCTCTCTTAGAGATGAGCGTGTACGCTTCATTGTGTGAGGGCTTTCTCGGCATTAGGCCGAGTTTGACTCTTTTCCTGTACTATTTTCATGTCCGGAGAAACTCCATTACCACCGGTGTTCATTACATCACCGGCACTATTAGTTTTTCGCTTAGACGCGAGCGTGCGTATCCCAAAATTCTAGCTAGTGACTCGGTCAAACATTGGCCATCCACGTTTTTCTATCATAGGGATATTCCGGCTCCTGGCAAAGCCACTGCTTTGCCGGCTTTTGTTGACGGAGCTGCCACGGCCCAACCTTCTTGGGACGAGGCTGCTCCGACTCTTTCCGACGATCTGATCCTCGCTAAGAGGCGGATCGAATACTTGATCAGACACAAGGGACTGAGGGGATCCAACTTGGTCCAATGCTGGGTCTCACGTCGGATCCAGCCCCTTCAGTACCACGGAGATCGACCGATGCACTCCATCACGTCATCCAAGAAATATTCCCTCCGCATAAGCCCCAAAGCCTACACCACATAGGGCTATATAAGCCAGATCAAGTGGCTGATCTGGGAGCGGATCGAGAGGAGAATCCCGGAGGTTTCTCTGGATATGCACATGGCAGAAAACCCCGTGGTGCCGATAAGTTTCTATCAATACCCCTTTTTATGTGTTTCAATCTTCGAGTTATTTTGCAATACTGATATGTTTTCTTCTTTTCAGCTTGCTGACCTCCCCGAGTCGGAATTTGCTCCGCTCGAAGGATATCCTCCTGAGTTTTCTCAAGAGACACAGGTGGTCCCATTGCCGGACCTTGCGCTCAAGAATCGCAAAGCTCTGACAGTGGCTGTTGGCACAAAGGAGGTGCCTGTCATGAAGAGGTAACTTTCACTCACAACTTCCGCCTTTGTACTTTACTCGAATTTCTATCCGAGATGTAATGTTTCCGACTTTACTACATTCTCAGAGCAAAACCGCTCATCAAGGGCAAGGGGAAGGGGATTTCTTCGAAGCCCCTGCGACAAACGAAGCTTACCATAACTTCTCCTGCCGTGGCTCCTCTGACTCCTGCCCCTCAACCTTCCGCAACACCGGTAATCATCCCTTCTTCGGTGGTCGCAGAAGATCCGGCTCCTTCCACGGAGCCTGCGATCCTTGAATCGCAAACTGACGTCACCATGGGTGATACAGATTTAGATAAGGGTGAACCCTCTTTGGGTAATGATCCCTCGGCAAAAACCTTCGCCGAAAACCTTCTCAGCAATCTGGGACTTGCCAAGTTTGGCCTGTCTCAGAAATCAGCTGAAGAAATCCAGCGGCTCGCCAGACAATGCCTAGAGAAACGTACTTTATCTGCCGAAGAAGAAGCACAAGAAGCAGAGGACGTCAAGTTCTCTAACCTTCTCGCCCAGGTGCACCTTCGCGACGAGAGGATTAGGACTGGTGAGCTCCCAACAGCCCCAGTGATTCCTCTGACTCTCGCCGAAAAGGTGGCCGCTGAAGTGAACGCTGGTTTGGATAAACTCACCCACGAACAATATGTAAGTCGGAATTCCAACTCCTGTTTTTTCCATTAATTTATATCATATCCTCTAGCCCCCAAGCATGAAGTAGGATATATAATCCGGGTTTATGCTTTATTAGGATGCCAAAGAACGAACTAGTGTAGCCCCCAAGGCTCGTGCTGATATTAGCAAAAATATTAGCCCGAGTCTTAAGTAGCTTTCTGACTTTGGGTATTCTGACTTGTTGAAGAATGTTTGCGATAAGCGGAGAGAGATCAAAGATCTCCGGCTTAAAAATGCTGAGCTAAAAGTTGCCAAGAATGAGGCCGAAGGTAAACATTCCGAGACTCAAACCTTGTCTTTGTATTTTCAATGTCGAATTTTTCCGAACTGTTGTTCTTTTTTGACTTACAGCACTGGTGAAACAATCCTGCGCCATGATCGAAGAGGCCGAGAACCTCAAGACCTTGGTGGTCGAGAACAAGGAGCTTCGCCAAGAGCTGGACCAGCTCAAGGCAAATCATGAAAAGAGCATTGCTCAAATCCTTGAATCCTCCTCCATGTCCACTGCTGAGTGTGATCGCAAGATCGCTGCTCAAGATAAAACAATCTCGGACCTCAAGGATGAGCTTAGCAGAGAGAGGGACCTTTCCCAGGCGCTCCGGGATGAACTCTAGAGTCTCCGGGAGGAGAAGACCAAAATTGATGACGTCATTTTCGGTATGTTCCATCTGTCTGACTTATCTTTTCTTCGACTTTCTTCAATGTCGGATATTTCTTAACTTGTTTTGTATATAGGTCCTCTAAACTTGACGGACTCTTCTTCCACTGAGCCCCGCACCCACCGGCTTACCCAAGTCGGTGACCTTCTTCATGACTTCCGCCAATCCCTTGAGGACATCGGCGAAGCTCTCAATATTCCGGACATGCATAACATGTCGGATTTTCAGGTGCGGGACAAGGCAAAGGAGATGCCGGAGCTCGTCCAGGATTGGAACATGTCCTACGCGCGATCAGCAGCGTAGAACGCTCTCACCATGGTCATGAGCCATCATGGAAACATGGAGATATGGCAAGTGACCAGAGAGTACTCTACAGTGGATGAAGATGGCCAGGAGCAGGACATCAAGGCCATTATGGACTCCTGTGCCGGATATGGGTGTCATGTAGCTGACTTGACCAGCTACGATACTCCATTCTTCAACCGCGTGGACACTCCGCCTCCGCCTCTAGAAGAAACAACAGAAATTTTCGACGATGAACGCACCACCTCGGATGTGGACATCTCGGAAAGATATCAAGGAGACGTATCCAGCGAGCCAGCAGCTCCTGCATCTCCTCCTGCATCATAGATCAGAAATTTTCGTATTATTCCGGAAAAACATGATGCGTCTATAAATATGCAATACTTTAACTTTGCTAGTGCTAAGCTTTTGATCTATTCAGCACTTTTTTGGCTTTGAGTTTTTTTTGTGTGCCCGAAATGTTTACATAAGCACTTGTATATTTTTATTTCATCTATACTTATCGTTTATCTGGCTTTCCGCCTCGTCCCTTTCGTGAGCCGGCTAAACCTTCCGCCGGAAACTTTGCCGAGCAACGGAGCTCAATTGCTAAACCAGTTTAAACTCGGAAACAAAGCCGGCTTCCAGTACCAACAATTCACTACTCGGAAAATGCCCGCATCCAGCAATTAGACAAATAATCAAATTAAAGACTAGAAATTTTAGAGTTATACCTGAAGGTAGCAATTTTAGAATCGGAAATCTAAACCAGAACGAACATGAGCATAAAGTACTTTCAAGCATTCTGGGATATTCGACTATGACATGATCATTTGGAAATAAGATGGTAAAAACTTCTCAGAAAAATCTTGAGGCAACCAAAACTTTTATTTCTCACAGAACATGTACATATATATGATTACTAAGAAGGATAAACTGAGAATAAAAGGGCCGTAGCTGAGCAATATTCCATGGTCTTCTAACTCATCCGGATTTGTACTGTCTCCGGTTCTCTTTCTCTTCTTAGTAGCAGGTCTTTCTTTGACTGGCCTCATGTTAGTTAAGTAGTACGATCCATTGTGCAATACTCGACTAGCTAAAAAGGGCCCTTCCCATACTGGGGAAAGTTTGTGCTTTCTTTGTTGCACAAGCCGGAGAACCAAATCACCTTTATTGAAAGATCTATTTCGGACTCTCTAGCTATGATACTTGCGTAACTTCTGCTGATAGGCTGTAGATCTCATTTCAGCAACGACGCAAACTTCTTCGACTAAGTCGAGATCATTTTGTCGAGAAATCTCGGCATCCTCTTCGATATACGCAGCCACTCTAGGAGAAGTATGAATCAAATCACTAGGAAGAACTGCTTCTGCGTCATAGACCAAGAAGAAAGGTGTGTATCCTGTTGACCTGTTTGGAGTTGTTTGTAAACTCCAAATTACAGAGGGTAATTCCTCTGCCCAAGCCCCCGCAGCACGTCGTAGTGGTGCTTCGAGTCTCGCTTTTAGGCCTTGTAGGATTAAACCATTTGCTCTTTCGACTTGTCCGTTAGCCTGTGGATGTGCGACTGACGCAATGTCAAGCCGGATATTTTGCTCATTGCAGAATTCAGCCAATTCTCCCATAGAAAAGTTACTCCCGTTGTCCGTGATAATGCTATGCGGATAACCATACCAGATTATAACATCCTCGACAAATCTTTTGGCTGTTGCTCCATCACAACTAGTGACAGGTTTAGCCTCAATCCATTTGGTGAATTTATCCACCATCACTAAGAGGTGAGTAAATCCACTTGGAGCTAGTTTAAATGGTCCTACCAGATCAAGCCCCCAGACCGCAAAGGGCCATGAGGTATTGTTCGTAGCTCATCAGCCGGAACATGAGCTTGCTTGGCGTACTTTTGGCAGCCTTTGCATGTCTTGACTAATCGTTCGGCATCTGCTTGAGCTATAAGCCAGAAAAATCCGTGTCTAAAAGCTTTTGCCACTAAAGATTTGGCTGCAGCGTGGTGACCACACTCGCCTTCGTGGATTTCTCTTAAGATTTCTACTGCTTCTTCCGGAGATACACATTGCTGAAAGACCCCGGAAACACTCCGTTTATGGAGCTCACCTTTAACAATAGTATAGGATTTTGCTCGTCGTATAATCTGTCGGCTCACGACCTCGTCTTCGGGTAATTTGCCATCTACCAAATAATCGAGGTAGGGTTGAGTCCAGCTGGGAATTACAGCCAGAACTGCTATCAAAGTTGAGTCGGATTTGCTCGGATATTCATCATCTACTCCCTTTATTGAGGGAACTTTGAGGTGCTCTAAAAAAGCGCCATCCGGGACCTCTTTCCGCGCAGAACCTATCCGAGATAGTGCGTCTGCTTCCTCATTTTCTGCTCGAGGGATGTGTTGAACTTCAAACCCTTCGAACGATTTAGATAAATCATCCACGACAGCTTTATATGCTGCCATGTGTTTATTTGCATTACAAATATCCGACACTTGTTGAGCAACAAGATCCGAATCTCCGTAGCACATCAAACGTCAGATGCCAATATCCTTAGCAATCCGGATTCCATGCAACACTGCTTCATTCTCGGCAATATTGTTTGTCGCTGTGAAGTGGATCCGCAACACGTATAAAAGTTTATCTCCTTGGGGTGATTTGAGCACCACGCCAGCCCCCGAGCCCCCTCGAGCCTTAGACCCATCGAAAAAGAGGGTCCAATATTCTGACTCAGGGAGGATCATATTCTCCTTCGTCTCTGTCTAATCAGCGACAAAGTTAGCAAGGATCTGGGATTTGATTGCTGTCCGAGGTTTATACTCAATATCGAAAGCTGCAAGCTCTATGCCCCATTTGGCGACGCGTCCTGTGGCATCACTGTTGTTGATTATATCTCTCATGGGAGATGTGCTCACCACGGTAATTGGATGCTCCTGAAAGTAGTGTCGTAACTTACGAGATGCTAGAAAAACACCGTAAGCCAACTTTTGATAGTGCGGATACCGTTGTTTTGATTCTGTCAGGACCTCACTGACAAAGTAAGTCGGACGCTGCACTAGGTGTTCCTGATTTTCCTCTGGTATCTCCACCACCATGACGATACTAACGACCTTATTTGTCGCAGCAAGGTAGAGCAGCATCGGTTCCTTGGGTTCCGGCGCTGCAAGGATAGGAGCAGATGAGAGTACTCTCTTCAGATCTTATAGTGCAGCTTCAGCTTCGTCAGTCCAAACAAAATCCTTGGTCTTTTTTAGGAGTTTGTATAATGGTGCGGCTCTTTCTCCAAGCCGGCTTACAAATCGACTGACCGCAGCGATGCAACCAGTTAATCTTTGTACGTGCTTCAGGCGAGTTAGCCTGGAAATGTTGAGTATAGCCTTGATTTTGTCTCGGTTCACCTCTATGCCTCTTTGAGACACGATGAAACCTAACAATTTTCCGGCTGGTATTCCAAAGAAGCATTTCTTCGGGTTAAGCATGATGTTGTATTTTCGTAGATTGGCGAACGTCTCCTCCAAGTCGGAAATCAGTGTTTCCTTCTTTTTGGACATCACCGTGATATCATCCACGTATGCATGTACATTGCGTCCGAGTTGGTCATGGAGGCAACACTGCATCGTGCGCTGGTACGTAGCTCCCGCGTTCTTCAGCCCGAAGGGCATCGTAAAAAAACAGAAGGTTTCGAAGGAGGTTATGAATGAAGTTTTGACTTTGTCAGATTCCTTCATCCGGATTTGGTGATAACCGGAATATGCGTCGAGAAAACAAAGGAGTTCCGAGCCTACCGTAGAATCGATAACTTGATCAATTCTAGGCAGAGCAAACGGATCTTTTGGACAAGCCTTGTTCAAGGCAGTATAATCAACACACATCCTTAAATCAGTGGTGTCCTTTTTAGGGACCATTACAGGATTGGCCGACCACTCAGTGTGGATGACCTCTTCTATGAATCCGGCTAACTCAAGCCGTGCTAGTTCCTTAGCTATTGCCTTACGCTTTTCGTCGCCAAACCGTCGTAGGGACTGTTTGACAGGTTTAGTGTTCGGGTTTACATTTAGAGAGTGATCGGCAAGTTCCCTAGGTACTCCGGTCATGTCAGATCGTTGCCATGCGAAGATATCTTGATTTTCTTGGATGAACTTGACGAGCACGCTTTCCTATGCGCTACTTAGGCCTACGCCTATCTGGGTCACCTTGGAGGGGTCATCATCCTTCAACGGCACTTTCTTCGTCTCTTCCGATGCCTTGAACTCCGGATTTGGCTTTGTCACCTCCTTCTTCGTTGCGGGCATCTCGGACGGATCTATGCTCTTCTTGATCTCCTGGTACTCCTGGGCGTGCAGCATGGCTTCGGGAAAGGCGGCATTTCCATCCTCGCACTCTCGCGCTTTCTTCGGGTCTCTCCTGATGGTGATCACGCCGTTGGGACCTGGAATTTTCATCATATTGTAAATGTAACACGGATGAGCCATAAAAGCCTAGTAAGACGGACGTCCGAATATAGCGTGGTATGCGCTCTTGAATGGGACCACTTCGAAGGAAAGTGCCACCGTCCGATAATTCTTTGGAGTTCCAAAGGTAACATCCAAAGTAATCTCTCTAGGGAATTAGCTTGTCTTCCTGGGACAACTCCATGAAAGATCACAGAGCTATGGTTGAGTTGTGTTTCCGAGATCTTCATCCGGTGTAGCGTTTCGACATAGAGAATATCGATGCTGCTACCACCGTCCATGAGGGTCTTGGAGAAACCATAACCGTCAATAAGTGGGTTGACGATTAAGGCGTATTTTCCTCGCCTGTGTAACTTAGGCGGATGATCAGCGCGGTCAAATGTGATTGCCACTTCCGACCAGTCCAGATATTGAGGGACAGCCGGAACTGTTGCGTTGAGCTCGTGGACAACTGCTTTCTTGACCTTTGCTGGTTGAGATTTGAGGAAGGTGACATAAGCGTCCTTCTTGGTGGGAAAAGTTTTCTTCCCTTCCGGCTTGGGATTTGAAGCATCAGCTTCCTCCATGTCGGAATCTTCCTTGGTCTCTTTGTCTTTTTCGGGATTTTTCTTTCCCTTCTTCCGCTTAGCTTTGTAGCCCGCGGTATCATCTCTTTTGATGTCGTCATTGAAACGACATTCAGCGTTGGTGTGGGACGAGCCCCCAATTGCGTCTAGGTGATGCACACATGGGTTATTGGCAATGTGGGCCCAAGAGTAGGTTTTTCCTGGTTGCTGTTCTCCTCTACCTTGGACCCTTGAAATCCCACGGCCACGCCCGCGGCCTCCGCCATGTCCTCCAGACCCGGAAACAGTAGTAACCACCGCTGTTTCCGCATTGGGTTTTTCTTCTGAGGTATTTTCGCGTGTCTGAGCTTGTTGCTTTGGTTGTCTTGACGACTGAGGCACAGGTAGGACGTTAAGTAATCCCTCTGCATCGTCGTCAGCATCTGCATACTTGCTCGCTGTTTTTATCATCTCTCCCAAATCAGTGACCTTGTCACACTTCAAGCGGTGACATAGTAGACCAATTGGGAGCCCTGCGATGAAAGCTTCAATCACGGTTTGATCGTTTACTCCTTCACAGGAGTTCTTGGTGTCGATCCATCATCTGATGTAATCCCAGCAAGTTTCTCCTGCTTTCTGGGTGCAACGCTGTAGGTCTCCGACCAAACAGGGCCTCCGATATGTGCCTTCGAAATTCCGAAAGAACGCACTTTGCATGTCATACCAGTTATGGATGGTGTTCTCCAGAAGTTCATTGAGCCATGATCGTGCCGTCTTCCGCAACATAAGTGGGAGATATCGGGTTGCAACCAGGCTGTTTCCGCCTTTGGCGATGCAGCAAGGTTGGAAAAAATCCTGTAGCCAAGTATCTGGCCGAGCAATGCCGTTGTAGGCTTGGATGTGCCTTGAGATAGCAAATCCTTCCGGGAATCTTGTAGCCCTAATGCGTGGTCTGAAGTACTTTGGGCCCACGTACATGTCATTGTTTTCATAGTGTCGCGCCTCTATGTTGGAATTGATCCTGTGCCTTGCGTCGTTCGGGGATAGAGATCGTCCCGAATGTCGGCTGTGACTGCGGTGCCGTGGAGCCGGACTTCGGCTTCTGCCACCACCTCCTCCACCACGTCGTCCTCCTTGCCCTCCTTGGGAGCCGTTGTGATGACTGCTTGGTGGAGAGGGTGGGGCAGCTGAATTGCTTCCGGCTGATTGCCAGCCTCCGTCCGGAGTGTCATTATTCTAGTTCCGGGGAGGATCTTGACTACGACGAGCCCCCTGCCGGCTTGTCCTAGCATGGTTTCCTTTGTTCCTTTGTCCGTTGTTCCCACCATGGTGAGGCTTAGCCGGACGGCTTGCATATTTAGGAGATGGCATTTTTTGACGATCCTCCTCCCGACGTTTCTCTTTATCTTCTCCCCTTCGATCGTTAGACTCTTGTCGGGGAGGGTTCCTCGAATTCGGTGCAGCAATGCCATCTTTCTCGGCCGCTGGAGCGACGTTGCTCCAGTTACGCGTAGTTTTGTAATGCTGTCCTGATGATCCGGTTCTTGAATAATTGTCTTCCCGGTGTTCGGGGTGATGATACTGTGCTCGGACATAATGGGATCTTACGCCAACCCATGCTGGATCTGTGCGACATTGGTCAGAATCCGAGACCAGTTTTTGACTTCCGGACAGGGCGACCTTTTGCTGCTCGAGTCCCTTGTTGAGTATTTTGATACCCAAACGGATCTCCTCCGGTCCTGGATTAGCCGATAGAATTTCTCGGGCCGCCACGGTATTCTACTAGGGTTGGGTATACCCAATCTCCTTTGCTATCTTTTCGTGGCTTCCCCATCTCATCTCCAAAAAGGACGACACGGACATGTGGGAATTGGTCGTCATCGGTGTGACGCTTCCGTGTCTTCTGATGCAACCGAGACATGTAGTCCTTAGTTGCCATGTGTTTCTTCTCCACCTCGATGTTTTGGCTTCATCAAGGAGTTGTTGACGACGCTCTTCTGGGGCTTGGGCCCTTTCGTCCAGCTCTTCAGCAGTAAGCTCTACGGCTGTAGGGATAGGTGTGGTTAATGCAGCATCGATGAGTTTATGCTCACCTTCGGTGATCACGTGTCCATCCACCGATTCTTCTTTTTTCGGCTCTTCTAGGATAAGTGCTCCATCCGAGTCTTCCTCATATTCCTCGGCAATCACCTCCTCTGTCAGAGGGTGTTTTTCTGGGGTTTTGTTCTTCTTCTTTGCCTTCTTGGCAACGCCGGTAGCAAAGACGGCTTTGGGTCCGTTTCCCGGAGTCAAGCTCTGATCGGTACTTTCGGACATCTGGACTTTGGGATTATCTCCGACGTCCATGTCATCCTGCGCTTTGGGAGAGTGTTCCCCGGATCCTTCATCCATGGCTTCTCCTTCTTCTACAGCTTTGGAGTTATACTCCTCTTCATATTCCGCGGAGAACTTCCGGAAATCTGCTGACGTCATAGATTCATCCGAGGATGCGGGTACGTCGGCGTTTGTTCCAATTGCCTCTAGAATAGAGTCGGTGTTTTCTCCAGCATCGGCAGAGCCGGATCCGGATCCCACGTATCCGACGAAGTGCGACGCATGCTTCCTGAGGTACCTGCGGCTTTAGCGATCAGCCATGTCGAAACTTTTGATGGTCTCGAGGATTGCATCTGCGCTTTCGGCTTGCAGTATCATACGTCTTAGTGTGTACCTCAGGAAAGGCCTGTTTGTCCCGGAGTCGTCGGAGCCGGAATCAGTGTCATTGATATGTTCCTCCTCAATTTCGAATTCCACGGGTGGGTCGATCTGGGATCCGGCTTCTCCAGGAAGATCCACTCCAGATTCGACTTGGGCCGCTAGGTCTTCTTCAGGCTCGGATTTCTCCACTATCTCCGCAACTGGTGCGGGCTGGGTGGGATTAGGGTTTTCTGAGATCCGGAACTCTGCCGCCTCCGCGGACAAAGGGGACCCAGAAGATTCTTTTGCCTCTATCATCACCGCTGGTGTGGGTTGGGCAGGTTCAGCAAAACCGATGTAAACATCGATCTCGCCAAAAGACATGATTGTGTAGGCAGTCACGGCCTCCCTAGCCGGAATCCAGGTCTCGTCGAGAACGATGAGAGGGACGTCGCTGGCGTAGAGGATGCGACCGACGGTGATAGTCTCGCCGATTCTGATTCTTGCAGATTCCGCTCGGAAAGCAGATTCGAAGCTCGCTTGCCCCACGATGGGCGCCAACTGTCGTCGTATTGAGGACAAGTACGCCATGAGGGGTTCCTCGAGGCGTGCGGAAGAGAGGGGTGTGAGACGTACGGTGTTCCGGGATGGTGAGCACACAAGTTTACCCAGGTTCGTATCCGCGGGCTTTGGACTGATCATACTCCTGCTAGCAATCCAGTAATACGGCAGAGCCAGAATATGGGTTACAATGGTTTCGCCTGTGCGAGTTGAGGGTCTAAAGTACTGGGTGCCCTAAAGGCTCTCCCTAGGACGGCTATATCCGGCCTAGGGAGAGCCTTTAGGGCACCCAATACTTTAGACCCTCAACTCGCACAGGCGAAACCATTGTAACCCATATTCCGGCTCTGCCGTATTACTGGATTGCTAGCAGGAGTAGGATCCGTGCAAAGCCGGCGGATTCGAACCTGGGTAAACTTGTGTGCTCACCGTCCCGGAACAAGGTGAAATAATACCACTAACATGTTTGCAATCAAACCATAGGAAAAAGCAACTTTTCAACACGAAGGATGCAAAGCATGCAAAAGGTATCAGAGTTGGGTTCGATCTAGAACACACTTGTCAGATGCTCTCTAAAGCTCTTTTTGTCAACTCGTGCTCAACCGAGGTTGACATTCTTGTGTGGGTACCTACACACATGAAACACAAAAGGAAGAATGTGTGTGCATGGTAGATAAATGCATCATCCATTTGTTGGGCCACGCATGGATAAACAAACCTTTTTCCCTACGCGGTGAACCCAAGATCCAGCTGAGGTAGTAGGCCACGAGTATTACCACTAGACACGCGGTTGCGGAATCGATGAAGCACATCGCTTGATGCAGTGCAGTCCTCATGATCCGTTCCGATCCACAATCGTCGAAGTGCTGAATGTACAACACCTCCGCCAGTTTCCACATGTAGGAGGAGGAGCACCGGTGATGGACTACTAGGTCCGGTACGATGGCGATAGGACTAGACAGGGGCCAGAATTTCCAACACATAGAGTGACCTAACCATGAGCACTAAGCACCTGCGCCCCAGGTTATATAGGGAGTGAAAGTGGGCTCCACTCACTTGTGGCCTATTCAATAAAAGGCCAATATTAGTCACTGCGAGTCCAACTCACTGACTTAGTCCATGTCTTATTTGGGTCCAACCCAAATAGATTTCCTGTTTGGGTCTAACCCAAACTTTCTCCTGCTCTTAAGTGTGTGACCTGACAGGTGCATGGTAACTCGAACACGATCCGAGTCTCACTCATGATCGATCAATCGGTAGGGGCTTCTAGCAAAACGTGCCGACTCCCAAGTACCAAAGAGTCATGACGACATACCTTTCCAATGCGACTTTCGTCTGAGGCCATTTTGCCTCACGATATACCTTGTCAAACTATAGGAGAATAATCGTCATCCCTTGAATAGTTCGACTCTCTTTCTCGATCCGAGATAAGTGATTCATCTGACTAACTCTTAGTCGATCGCCTCGGCTAACACTTAACCAAGCGCGCATGGCCATGCTTTCCGAATCATATCTTTCGAGAGGGCCCAGAGAATATCTCTCCAGTTGGAGGGGCAAAATCCCATCTTGGTTATTCACATCATGTAGCTTGATTCTCAGTCGACCCGAACTCTGCCTTTATAATTGCCTAGTGATGGAATAACGTTTGACAGAACCTAAGTCGGTGATCCTCAACTCGGATTGTGCAATAACCTCATGTCAAAAGATTACATTGATTGAGACATACAAATGACGACTTGTTTGTTGTATCTCAATATGGGCCAGTCCGACTCGCTAAACTCTTTAGCCCAATCCGTGTAAGTCAGAATAGCATCTCCATGCCCATGACAAGTGGAATAGAGTCATCACCTGACTTTCACATCAGTCTAAGTTGTGTGTCCAACACAACCTCAATGACCAAGGACAATTAGTATGAACAACATGAATATATAGTTCCACAATTGAATCACATATTCAATGATACATATCAGTTGTTCATACAAGGACAATAACTTTATGAATACATTGGGAATAACATCATACATGATTGCCTCTAGGGCATATTCCCAACACCATCATGACGTATCTCTTCTTGTTCACATCACCATTTATGTCAGTCAAGTATGAAATAGATACATGGTGAGTATGTAAGTGGGGAAATTGCTTATCATGGAAATCATCAAAATCTCCAAAATTTGAGAAGGCTATGGGGGCCATCTTGATAGAAACCATATGTGAATTATGTTGCAAGAAAAACCAGTGAAAGAGCAATCATCCATATTATTTCTAGCAACGGGAGAAATTGTAAAACAACCATGAGAAAGTATTGTCCGAGGGGTATCATTTTGATAATCATTGCAAGAAAAACATTGGAAAGAGCAATTTTTCAACAAAGTGCAAGCAATGATATCATCAATGTAACGTTTAGAGCATGTCATGTCTATGGCAACATCATCACAATCAAATAATTTCACATGCTCAACATTATGCAAAGGCAAAGTATCACATGGAAATATCAATGAATCATATGTGATATCACAAACATTATCCATAGCATGCAAATCATCACAAGTCATCATGTCCACTAGTGGGATCATGGCATCATCAACACCCATATTCTTACCTTGTTCATACCTCTCATATGAAGTGGGTGTTGTGGTAGTATTGGTCTCCATGTGGGTGATTTCTTCTTTCTCCATGTTGATGGAATCATCTTCATGCACCATGTACGTGTTCCCTTTAGGAGGCATCATCATCTCCAAGATTGGTGCTTCTTGATCCATGAAACCTAGCACAACATGATAAAACACACTAGAGGTAGAGGGTAAGTCATTAGAAATCAAAGTGTTCTCACATGACCTATCAACTACCACTCTCAACTCACTCGGTGTATCACTCATGCCCTCAAAGTGGAAGCACTCAATCTCACGTATGGTGGAGTCACTCATCTCACTCTTGCTTTCACTCAAGTGGGCTAAGTGGCTCTCATACTCACATGGGATTGGTACCACATCATCACTCAAGCGTATATGGATAGGCTCGATGTGCTCAACTCCACGCGCCTCCTTTGGTGAAGGGAAAGTACCATGCTCACCATTCTCGACCTTGTCGCCGTCTTGTACTTTGTGTGCAATTATGGTGGTGGCACTCATATCGGAAGTATTGGTCCCCGACGCCATCTTCGCCATTGCATCCACTTGTTGGCAAAGCAAATTGTTTTCTTCTATCTCTTGGGGGGTCATATTTTTTACGGCCTCATCCAACTTGGCGAAGTTGAGGTCCATCTCTTCTTGAATGACATTCTTGGATTGCTTGGAGAAGATGTTATGATCTTCGATCATAAAAGATGCTAAGTCCCTGTGATTAATATGCTAGTCCCTGGATCAATAGCTAGCACAACACAATCGATGAATATCATGTAAAACCCAAGTCATTATTACACGAATAATCTAGAATATATTTATTACAACTTTCATAGCTTATAGCTAGCTCAAATAAAACAGCGGAAACTAATAAAACGAGTCCATCAACGCCCCAGGCTAGTTGCGTGAAGACCCATGATCCCTACATACCTTTCAATCTTCGGATTCTACACATAAAACATGCAGCCAACAAGTTGGGTCAATAATTTAAATGTATTGGCAAATTACAACAAGGAAGGAATAAGGCTAACTCTACATGCAAGGCTAGGAGTAAGCTTTGGGGGTTCATTTGCATTAAGCCAATTTTCTCTAAGTAAGAATAAAAGAGGGAGAATTTTACCCTACTTTGTAAACATTATTTAAGTAGTATAGGGTCAAGTGGAAAACGAGGATATTATGCACCTAGTGTCCAATCAACCTAGCACTTGGATATTACACACTAAGTCCCCAAAATCCCACCCATTAGAAATATTATGCACGTCCTAGGGTTTTAGAAAACTTTAAGTTTGGAAAGAGAGAGGAAGATCCTTTAGAGGCTCCATCCTTCAGATGCTCAAGGTGTTCTTTTCCGTTTACTCGGTTGATCGATCAGGTTGCAATACTCTCAAGAGGTTGTGCACTTTACCCACAATCCACGATCAAGTCCTTTTACAGACAAGACCATGGTGAGGCTTTCCCTTAGTAGCCCATCTATTAGATGGATCCAACCGTGCTAAGAACCTCCAAATGTTGGTACCCTATTGAGGTTTCCTACTAAGTACTAGTCCAAGACAGAGCTCATATGTATTGTGGTTGCACTGTAAGCTTCTGGATTCTGAAACGTGCGAGACTTCTTTGATTCCTGGGCGGTCGTCCTCCACTAAATTCCACTCGTTGACCCGACAACCATTCCGCCCATAAGAAAACTTAGTTTTATTTTGAAGGGGGTTTTGAGAGGAAAATGTTCGCTCAAGAGAGCTTTATACTTAGAAAATTTTCAGACTTTCGAACCCCCCAACGATACTTTATATATATAGCATAGTAAGCAGTACTTAGCAAAAATAGGGGGGAACCTATTAGGATGGAAACTCCTAAGTATAGAGCTACTCATGGCATACTACAAAACTGCACTTGCAAAATAATACTAAGAAAATCTACCAAAAATCCTACACATGCATACTACATGATTTGAAGATCAAAACATGCATAGTCAAAACTAGGACATAAATATGAACAAGTGGTGTAACTTGCCTTGATCCGAGCAGCACTCTACGTAACAGTAATCCTCAGCGCACTCTGAACAATCTAACGAATCACAAACATAGATCCGATCACAACTTGCATAAAACATTGCCACAAAAGTAATTATGCATGCACGCAACATGGTAATATGCAAGGATGGGTTAAAATTCAACCAATAATATTATTCTGGGGTGGTTTTGTGTTGGGAATATTATTAGTATCGATTTCCCCTGAATTTCAAGTAATTTGGATTATTACTTTATTAAATATGCCCATAAAGAGATCTATCCTTCAAAACTACCACGAAACAGATCTGAAATCTCTAAGCAAGTTATACCAATTTTAAACAGTAGAACTCGTAGATACAAAGCCAATGCAACAAGAATCAACTAAAACGGAGTTACGGTTATTTTCCTACAATTAAAATACTCCAATCTAGACTTTAATTCCTACCCCAATACTAGTACCATAAACTAGTACTTTTATTGTAGATCTATATTCTACACAATTTTATGAACCCAACTGTATATTATACACAATTTTCGGCCAAGTATTTGATTTATTATGAATTTTACAAGATAAGGATATATTCTGCATATTAAAACAATCTCTAGAAAAACATCTCGACAACCCTGCCACTTGTCGCAATGCTACTGGCCGCATGTTGCTGACTAGGCACTGACGCGGTGCTGACGGGGTGCGGTGCCACGTGGCACAACGTGATAGGGTGATACCCCTTCGCTAAAACGTTCTAATCTACACCACCGATTCGCACTCAGATGGATGGGAACAAGAGCTCCGTACCTGGCGGCGGCATCGACTCGACGGTGACGAAGGACGGCGGCGACATGGTCAGATGGTGGTGTTCGGTGGCGGTTCAGTGGTTCCCCGAGGTGGCGGAGTGGACGACGGAGTGCGGCTCCTCCTCGCAGTTCCATTGCCAAGATCAGCGTCGACCTCCTCCTCCAAGATCGACGGCAAACGGCGACTGCTCTTCGTGGTTTCGGCGGGGTTCCGATGAGGAATAGAGGGCACTCTGAGGCTCTAGAGAGGGAAAAAAAGAAGTGAGTCGACGTGGTACTGCAAGGGGAATACAGAGGATGAGAAGAGGGCCAAGGTCTATGACAGAAATGAGCCCACCTCCGAGCTTTCGAGCTCGATTTAATGGCGGTGGAGGCTGTAGATCGGAAATGAGTGGATTCGGCAGCCTTCGGGCCGAACCGAGGTTTTCTTCTAGGGTTTTGGTAGGCGGGGGTCTGTGGCTTTTATTTGCCAGAGGCATGGGGGAGGGGGTTGATATGTCCAAAACGTATCTACTTTCCCGGACACTTTTGCTATTGTTTCTCCTCTAAACTTGTGTGAATTGGATGCAACTAACGCGGATTGATGCTGTTTTCAGTAGAATTACCTTGGTGTCTAGTTTTTGTGCAGAAAATCAACTATCAGGAAAAATCCCGGAAAATATGCCAAAAATCCTATTTCACTAGAAGACTCCCGAAGCCAGAAGACGAGACGGAGTAGGGCCACGAGGGGCCCACACCACTTGTCCACGCGGGCCAGGCCAGGCCGCCCCTAGGGGTGGTGTGGCCGCCTCGGCTTCTCCCTCGGCCTCCCTCTTTGCCTATAAGTTGCCTCTTGACCTAAAAACCAAGGGGGGTTGGACGTTTTTCCAGAAAGAGTTCCCCTCCACCGCCACCACCAGATTCCGCGAATCAGCACCAGAAACTCTGTTCTATCACCCTGCCGGGACGGGGAATTGGAGGAGATCATCGCCATCATCGCCACCATCGCTTCTCCATCGACCATCCATGTTTCCCCCATCTATGAGTGAGTAATCCCCCGATGTAGGCTATGGGGATGGTAGGGATTGGATGATATTGTTCATGTAATGGCATTAGATTGTTAGGGCATGGTGCCTAGTATCTATTATTAGTGCTTTTTGACTTTGTTGCAACTTGTTATGCTTAATGCTTGTCACTAGAGCCCGAGTGCCATGATTTCAGATCTGAACATGTTATTGATTCATTATGATAGTATTATTTTTGGTCTTACCTACAAGTTGTATACACACGTTATTGTCCGGAACCAATGGCCCCGAAGTGACAGAAATCGGGATAACCAGAGGGAATGGCTTTGATGTGAGGATTACATGTGTTCATGGAGTGTTAGTGCTTTGCTCCGGTGCTCTATTAAAAGAAGCACCTTAATTGCCAGTAGTTCCCTTGAGGCCCCGCTGCAAACGGGCTAGCGGGACAAAAGATGTTGTGCAAGTTCTCATTGTGAGCACGTATGACTATATATGGAACACATGCCTATGATTATCTAGTACTTGGATGCTTTATATTATTTATCTGCAATTACCCTATGTCTTGATTGCCATGTGAATTGTTTTGTCCATGCAACGCCCGTCCATCCATCCCTATGCCTACCGCGCTTTAATCCTACTGTTTGCTACTATTTTTACTGCTATCTTTACTTTTACTACTGCTATTACTTTACTATTGCTACTGATAAACTGTTGTGAGCAAGATTGTTTCCAGGTGCAGCTGAATTGACAACTCAGTTGTTAAGGCTTATAAATATTCTTTGGCTCCCCTTGTGTCAAATCAATAAATTGGGTTTCACTTCCCTTGAAAATACTACGATACACCCCCTATACTTCTGGGTCATCAAGACTATTTTCTGGCGCCGTTGCAAGGGAGCATAGGTTTATTGATCAAGTCCACTTGGAATCACTATTGTTCGCTGCTATCCATCCATCATGGGTAAGTCTTGTGATGGCAAGGTTCCTATTTTACCATCCACGACAAGAAGAGGTACGGTTCTGAACACCTCTGTTGCTCTTGATTCACCATCCGTTATGAGTAAGTTCCTTACACCACCACATACACATGCTACACACACTGCTACTACTGCTGAATCTGAAACTTCTGATACTTATGATGCTGCTTCTACTGTGCTTGATAAGAGTGGTTCATTAGGTCCTTTCCTAGATGCTACGATTGCTAGAACTATAGCTGGAAATACTGAAACTCCTAATGAAGACACTACTACACCTGTTAGTTCACCTGAGTCTATAGAGAGCTATGGTATTGAAGATGGTTATATAGAGATGACCGATGAATTTATTAAAGAATGTCAAAACACCCATGATAGGAGTGCTGCTAAGATCTCCTTGAGAGGCGTACTATAAAACCCAAATTGTCTCATAATGCTAAGTTTGTCGCTTCTCCCATAAACATTAAAGATAAGGATTATGATTTCTCTCTTGATCTATCTTATATAGCTATTGTTGAGAAAGAACCTTTTTGTGGGACTAAGAATGAGAGTGCGATAGCACATATGACTGAGCTTTCTACTATGAGTGGTTTATTTTCTGATGATATTAAGATGCGCACCTACTTTGTTGCGAAATTTTTCCCTTTTTCACTGAAATGAGAGGCTAAAACTTGGTTTAATAATTTACCTCCTGGATCTATTGATAGCCCTGATTGCTTGATTAGTACTTTCCTACAGAAATATTTTCCTCCTAGTACTAGACATGCTATTTTGCAGGAACTTTTTGATTTTAAACAAGGAGAAAAAGAGATATTTCCTGAATCATGTGCAAGGTTTTGTGCTTTGATTCATGCACATGCTGGATGTCTATTACCTAAGAATGAACTTCTTGATATATTTTATAATGGACTAACTGAAGAATCCAGGACATACCTGGATAGTTGTGTTGATTGTGTTTTCAGGAATAGGACTCCCAAGGACGCTGAGGAATTAATGGCTAAAATAAGCAAGAACTATGAAGATTGGACTCCTCCTGAACCAACTATACCTGAACCAACTAATCATGTGCCTATACCAACATCAAAGAAGAGGGGAGTTATTGAACTAAATGATGAAATGATGAAGCTAAGAAATGTCTTAAGGAGAAGGGTATTAAAGCTGAACACGTGAAGAATCTACCTCCTATAGAAGAATTATGTAAGCCTATCCCCCACTCATACACTATTGAGGTACACTCTCTCCAACACTTTGATGAAGGTGATATTCCTTACTCTAAACCTCCTGATCAATGCTTAGAAGAATTCGATATTTTTATTATTAAGCAAGATAATTTTAATAAAAGGGTGCAAAATCATTTATTGGAAAACTCTAGAGCTATTGTTGAGCTAAAAGATATTGTGGAACGAACCTCTAGTGATGTTAAAATGCTTGTTAAACATTTTCAAATGGTTCAAACTCAAATAGATCAACTTATTAAAGTGCAAAAAGACTTGCTAGTTAATGCCGCTTAAGAAAAATATGCTTATGAAATTAGAACTAGAAGTGGTGCTGCTACCCAGGATCCTCTATATCCTGAAGGGCATCCTAAAAGAATTGAGCAGGATTCTCAACAAGTTGAAAATAGTGGTACTTCTCCTAAGAAAAGGAAAAACAAGAGTAAAACTATTGTAGAATCTCTTGAACCTGCTATAGATCCTAATAGTATATATGTCTCTGATGCTGAAACTGAAAGTGGTAATGAGGAAAATGATGCTCCTGATAAAGAAAAAGTTGAAGAAGAACCTGAAAAGCACACTAAGAATACTAAATACACTAAAGAAGATTTTGTTGCTAAGAAACATGGTAGTGAAAGAGAGCCTTGGGTCCAAAAACCTATTCCTTTCCCTGATAAGAAACACAAGTCAAAGGAAGATGAACACTATAATAAGTTTTGTGAGTGCATGAAACCTTTATTTTTGCAAATTCCTTTGACTGATGCTATTAAATTGCCTCCTTATTCAAAGTATATGAAGGATATTGTCTCTAATAAAAGGAAGATTCCTAATGAAGAAATTTCTACTTTGCTTGCTAATTATTCCTTTAATGGTAAGGTTCCAAAGCAACTTGGAGACCCAGGGATTCCAACTATTCCTTTCTCTATTAAGAATAGTTATGTTAGAACTTCTTTGTGTGATTTGGGAGCAGGAGTTAGTGTTATGCCTTTTTCTCTCTACAAGAGACTTCAACTAGAAAAACTAATACCAACTGATATATCTTTGCAAATGGCTTATAAATCTACTACTGTTCCTGTTGCTATATGTGAGGATGTGCCTATTCAAGTGACTCATAATTGCTTGATATTAACTAATTTTGTTGTGCTTGAAATGCCTGAAGATGATAATATGTCTATTATTCTTAGGAGACCTTTTCTTAACACTGTAGGAGCTGTTATTAATTGCAATCAAGGAAATGTGACTTTTAATGTTAATGACAAGGAGCATACTGTCTATTTCCCCAAGAATATTGATAGGACTTATGGTTTGAATTCAATTGAACATGTTGAGGGCATTCAAGTTGGAGAAATATATTGTCCCATACCAAGAGAAAAATATGAAGTTATTATGATTGGGACCATTGCTATCAAGGTTGAGGTAACATAATCATTAGTGGAATACAAAGTTTTGTTTCATATGAAATTGTTTTGGTAACAAGGCCTGATCAACCTTGTTAACAAAAGGATTTAAATGAACAAAACAATGTTTTTACCATGATTATCTCCGCTTACTTTTACTTTATCCATTTTAGTTTTTTCTTTCGTTTAGTTTACCTTTCTTTTGCTAGTCGCTTGCATTTTAGAGTGTCTTAGAACTCCTGAAGTTTTTGTTTTGTTTTGTCATTGCATCGTTTCAAAATCACTTTTCTGTAGAAAAATCATTCATCTATACCTGAAAATTGCTCAAAAATAAAGTGTCTAGAAAAATTCCAGAAAATTCATATTAAATCTTTACGTGAAAAAAGGGGCAGAGGAGTACCTGGAGTGACCCAGAGGGGCCCACCAGGCAGGCACACCACCTGGTGGCGGGCCAGACCAGGGGCGCGCCTGGCCATGGTGTGGGCCACCCCTAGCCCTCCACTCACTCTCTCACTTGCCTCAGCCTTCTCTCTCCTGAGAAAACATCAGTTCTTTGCTCGAAATCGCGTTCTTGTTGTTCTTGCCCATGATTTTTTGATCTCCTTGCTTAGCCCATCTTCGTTGCTGAAATTTGGAGCAATTGTTCTTCGGTATGTGAGTCCTCCACTTGTCCAAGTAGATTTGTGTTTAGTGTATTATATCTTGAGTATTTTGCTGCTATAGGTGACAGGTGATGAGAGCTTGTAAGCTTGTTCAATGCTTAGAGATATAGTTTTGATGCATGTTTAGACCTCTTACAAGCCCCTATGAGTAGTTCCTTACATTATATATTCACTTTGCAATCACTTGTTTAATGGATGTTTAAATTCCAGAATAGAAGATGAATGAGCATCAACTCAACCAACATGAACTGAGAGTGACTGAGGTTATGAAGGTTCACCGAGAGGAGGAAGTTTTTCCTTCCATTTATCCATGCTCTGAATTCATGAGGGTTGTAGGAATTTTCCAGGACTTCCATACTTTAATCACTAATGTAGGGTTGGAGCACTTTGTGGGAGATGAACCTCACCAATTTGTGAAGCTAACCATGTCTATGGTGCAGGACTTTCGATTTATTTGCTCTTTGCCTAACCGTATGGTTAACTACAAAATTTACAATATAGCTGTCGACCTCCCTTTTGATGATTTTTGTGAAGCTATTAGAGTACCTCAGTAGGGATCATGTGGAAAGATTAAAGAGCGACCTGCACCACTCTTGGACTTGTACGCGGAGATTTGCCAAGGGAGCAGCTTCTCGAATGAGAGTGGGAAATCCGTAACATTCATCTCCCATATATTCGCTACTTTTCTTACTTTATTGCCAAGTGTGTTCTCGCTAGGAAAACTACTAATAAGTTATCCTCGTATGATCTAGCATTCATCTCAGTTGCTTTAAAACGAGATAGGACTTACAACTTGGGTGCCTTGATAGCTTTCCGTCTTGCTGCTAACCGCGAGAAAGGTGGAATCTGTGGAGGCCTCATTGCCTCTCGTTTATTAGCTCTGCATGGTTTAGTGCCTCATCATTTAGACCTACAGTTTCCCATAGAGAGACTTGACCTTGATTCCATGATACAACATAAATTTGTTTCTTCTTGGGCTAATTTGAGTGATTTATCTTATGAAATAACCTTTCTCAAGGCTTGTTGGAGAAGTAGTAAGTCCGAGCGAGTTGTTCTTTTGCCTGCACCTGTTTTGTTTAACCTTGATAACAGGGTAGGATGGTCACTCACCGAGGAAGAACTCGATGCATACTTGGGAGAGCTCCCCCAACAGGAGCATGATACTGGAAGGGGGTTACAGATGATTTGGTCTAGCCCTCGAATGAGGGGGAGTCTTCATATCAGCTGCCTACCTATGATTAGGGAGCTTCTTCTTCTTCGCAAGGGCCTTACCACGATCATTCTTACAATGACCCACCTGCTTGGAACCCTTACTCGCATTTGGATTGATACCCACTTAGGCTAAAAGCCTAATCTTGGGGGGAGGTACACCGACATCACACTCATCTCCATATCATGTTTCGTCGATACTTTGTATATCCATGTTTCGTTCTCTTTTTAGTTTTCGTTCTTGCTTTGTTTTTGCATTCTAAAACACAAAAAGACCAAAAATATTTTCATTGTTTCTCTTTGTTTGCTTCTTTTATTTTTTTGCCTTGGTTTGCTTCTTCCGTTTGGTTTTGTTTTGATTATTCGAAAAACCCAAAGAGATTTTGCTTTGCTTGTTCTTTCCTTTAAAAGTCAAAAACACCAAAAATATTTGTTCTTCTTCTTTGGTTTTGTGAAGTTTGTTGCAGGGTTCAGTAGTGCTCAGTGGAATTTGGTTTCATGTTATTGTTCAAGCCACGCAAGTAAAGGGCAATAATGAGGATTAATGACAACTTGAGGTGTGGTAAGAGGCTGGTAACGAACTCTATTTGTTTTCATTTTTGTACATATACTCATCATTATGGGCATGCTTAGTCTGTTCATGTAGGGTGTATGTTATTTATGGATGCTTAGTAGTTCTTGCTTTCTTATGATTAGCTCCAGCTTGCTAATAGTTTATAGCACGTTATATGAATGTTTGCTTGCATTGCTCTATTCATAAATTGGTATGACACTATGGTATCCTCCTCTGAATGTTTCACTTGAATTGACTTGGCACATGCTAATGCATGCATATGACTGAAACAATAGTCATTTAAGCCTCGATGAATTATTTTGCCTTAGGGGCCTTGTATCACTTTCATGCCATAATTAGTCATGTTTTGTTGCAAGCATGATTATGATAGTTACTGCTCTCTTGTTTGTCGCTCCCTCTCTATTGCTAGCCTTCACTTGCGCTGAGTATAAGCTTTACTCGTGCATCCAACTCCCCAAAACCAGTTTTGCCAAAAGTGTCCACCATACCTACATATTAGCGTCATTTGCTATTACGTGCATATTAAGTATGCCTTGTTTTCTTCCGAATAAAATGTTTGCTTGTTATGAGAAAGTTAGTTAGTAAAGCTCTCACGAACATGATGGCACACTTTATTTCCTACACTTAATAAACCTGAACCATTGTGACTGTCCATGAATGTTATATGCTTGCAAATTATAGGCTGGGGATTAGCAGAACCATGGTGTCATGGGGAACGCTTTCAACACCTTTAAATATATACCAAGTTGATATCATGCTCTTTTGTTTCCGGATGTCGTCGGTGTGAAATAAAAGGGGAGCTTGTAAGTCCATGGAGTTATGTATGTGTGTTAGAGAAACGCTTGGGCCACCGGTCTAATCCATGCCTAATCATAGTGGAAACCTGCAGCGTAACCATAATGAGTATCTATGAAGCATTCTTATTATAAAAAGAGATAGCTATTGAGAAAAGTAAAAAAAGTTATGAAAAAAGAGGAAAGAGAGAAAAAAGCACCATTTTCCCATGGTAAATAAGAAGATTGTTGAGATACTCGTTGTCTGATTGCCTTGTCATTTTGATATGGGGATTCTTCCGTATCATCGGGCAAGGGGTACCCTGTTGGCGGTTCTCTATGATACACACATATTTACTATGACAAGAACATACCGATAACTAAAGTTGAGTAGCATGAGGAGCGGCCCTCGTACTCAAGGGACATGAGATTTCCAGTTTATAGTCTGTCAAGCATATAACTTAGATTGGACCTCACTTTCACCTTAACCATATTAAAGATGCTTATGATAGGGGCAATGATATCTCAAAGATAATAAGTACCATACTTTCAGCATTTGGAAGCCTTTCACACTTTTCAAAACCTGTTCATTTCCTTGTTGAGTGTCCACACATTCTATGAGCACTTTCTTGAGAGCATAGTTATCATTCTTAGTATAATGTTCTTGTCTTAAAACTTGACTAAATGTGTTATGACTTTGATGCTTGTATCTTTGACATCTTTACTTCTAGTCTTGACTTGAATTTCAGAGGTGCCTTGGCACTCATGCTCTACAATCAAAGGCAAGTGAGATACCACTCTATCATACCTTGTTATGAGCATTGTAAAGATGCTTATGCTTATGTTTCATGCTACTTATTATTTTTGAGTTGGAATCTCTTCATAGCTTGTAATGACTATTAAGTAAACTCAGTTGCATACTCCTTATTATGAATTGTCTAAGTAGTTGATCACATGCTGAGAATATATACATCATATGAAGTAAATGTATTCGTGAAAGTTTCTTTTATCGCACTCAGTTTTCAACTGAATTGCTTGAGGACAAGCAATAAGCTAAGCTTGGGGGGAGTTGATACGTCAAAAACGTACCTACTTTCCCGAACACTTTTGCTATCATTTCTCCTCTAAACTTGTGTGAATTGGATGTAACTAACACGGACTGACGTTGTTTTTAGCAGAATTACCTTGGTGTCTAGTTTTTGTGCAGAAAATCAACTATCAGGAAAAATCCCGGAAAATATGCCAAAAATCCTATTTCACTAGAAGACTCCCGAAGCCAGAAGACGAGACGGAGTAGGGCCACGAGGGGCCCACACCACTTGTCCACGCGGGCCAGGCCAGGCCGCCCCTAGGGGTGGTGTGGCCGCCTCGGCTTCTCCCTCGGCCTCCCTCTTTGCCTATAAGTTGCCTCTTGACCTAAAAACCAAGGGGGGTTGGACGTTTTTCCAGAAAGAGTTCCCCTCCACCGCCACCACCAGATTCCGCGAATCAGCACCAGAAACTCTGTTCTATCACCCTGCCGGGACGGGGAATTGGAGGAGATCATCGCCATCATCGCCACCATCGCTTCTCCATCGACCATCCATGTTTCCCCCATCTATGAGTGAGTAATCCCCCGATGTAGGCTATGGGGATGGTAGGGATTGGATGATATTGTTCATGTAATGGCATTAGATTGTTAGGGCATGGTGCCTAGTATCTATTATTAGTGCTTTTTGACTTTGTTGCAACTTGTTATGCTTAATGCTTGTCACTAGGGCCCGAGTGCCATGATTTCAGAGCTGAACATGTTATTGATTCATTATGATAGTATTGTTTTTAGTCTTACCTGCAAGTTGTATACACACGTTATTGTCTGGAACCAATGGCCCCGAAGTGACAGAAATCGGGATAACTGTAGGGAATGGCTTTGATGTGAGAATTACATGTGTTCACGGAGTGTTAATGCTTTGCTCCGGTGCTCTATTAAAAGGAGCACCTTAATTGCCAGTAGTTCCCTTGAGGCCCCGCTGCAAACAGGCTGGCAGGACAAAAGATGTTGTGCAAGTTCTCATTGTGAGCACATATGACTATATATGGAACACATGCCTATGATTATCTAGTAGTTGGATGCTTTATCTTATTTATCTGCAATTTCCCTATGTCTTGATTGCCATGTGAATTGTCTTGTCCATGCAACGCCCGTCCATCCATCCTTATGCCTACCGCGCTTTAATCCTACTATTTGTTGCTATTGTTACTGCTGTCTTTACTTTTACTACTGCTATTACTTTACTATTGCTACTACAAAACTGTTGCTACAGATAAACTGTTGTGAGCAAGATTGTTTCCAGGTGCAGCTGAATGGACAACTCAGTTGTTAAGGCTTATAAATATTCTTTGGCTCCCCTTGTGTCGAATCAATAAATTGGGTTTCACTTTCCTCGAAAATACTACGAGACATCCCCTATACTCGTGGGTCATCAGGGGTGATAACCCACAAGTATAGGGGATCATGTGTAGCCTTTTCGATAAGTAAGAGTGTCGAATTCAACGAGGAGCTAAAGGTAGGATAAATATTCTCTCAAGTTCTATAAACCACTGATACAACTCTACACACACTAAATGCTTGCATTATCTAGGAAATAAGACTACAACAACAATAAGAGTAATAGAGAAAGCTTTGCATGATAATAAATAACAATTAAAGCTAGTTGCTACAGCAATAAAATACACTGAACTAACAGAACCATGAGTGTGGAATAGTGGTGGTAATTGTGGTGGCTTTGTCCAAGTTTAAATAGGGAATAGATCAGGTTCATTGTCATCGATGCTGTTTGCTATGTGGGAGAGGCTAAATATAATGCGCTTCACTACTTGGAATTACATGCACTATATGATTGGATTGTTAGCAAACATCTGTAAGTATTAATCAATTCATTAAGGTTTTTTAACCATAGCCTTAAGTTTAATGGTCCTCTTACTCCCATACGTGCAACGTTCTGGTTCGCGTCCTCAGGTTCGTGTCACTCCGACAAAACTCCCCCCTTCGTTTTACACATACTAGAAGCCCTATGATGTTTAATCCATGCGCGCACAAATATAATGGACACCAAAGGACTGTACCATATAAACATACAACTCTAATGAACCAAAGACGTTCAACCATTTAATCTAAGAACAAAGAAACTACACAAACATGACATAGATCATAGGATTATAACTTATAGCATCAAACACCATGTTTACATAGGACGGTACAGAGGTGTGTGGGAGGATGAACCACTACATACTAGGAGGATTAGGTGATGGAGATGGCGGTGAAGATGGTGAAGAAGACGGCCGCGGCGGCAGCATGGGGAACTCCTTCCCCGCCGCCGGTATCATGGGGGAGCACCACCCCTTAGCCCCCTTCCTTCATGGCTTCTTGGGAACCCTCCCCCATGGAGATGTGATCCATGGGAGGCAAAAATGTGGCTTTGGTGGCTGCAAATTCGTGGATGGAGATGCCCTGGGCGAGTTAGGTTTCCTCCCTTTTATATAGCTTCTCGGATTCCTGTTACCCCATCTTGGGCTGCAGTAAATATGGCCTAAAAGGCCTGTCCGGACTCGGAATCAGCTAAATTTTATGTCCAGAACGTTTGTCGCGAAATTCACAACAACGTGGTAGTTGAAGAGTTTTCCGTTTGACGCTGTCTTCGACCTGAAATATGACCATCTTCAAAAAGAGTTCTGAGACAGATTTCTGCAAAAATACAATTTGACTCCAACAAGGTTTCCACTTGTATTCTTGGTAATTCCTACACATCAAAGTGTAGAACAAGAACATTGTGCACTTTTGCAACTATTAGTAGGTTAGTCCAAATAAATCATAAACTTTATATAAAAAGGAGTGTCAAAAGCATATTATTAGCATAAAACCATCAAAAATTATATATACGTTATGGATGTATCAACATCCCCAAGCTTAGTTTCTGCTCGTCCTCGAGTAGGTAAACGATCAAAACAATATAATTTTTGAGGTGACACGCAGACAACACAATCTTGATCATCATTATTGTAAAAGCATTGATAGCTAGGATTAAGGTACTCTAAACATGAATCATGAAAGATAGAGTTCTAACAATAAGACATAGCAACTATGTTGTAACACCAAAAGGCACAAGCAAAAGATTCATGAATAACAATGCTTTGTAAGATGTTTGTTAGTTTCACATAAATAAAGCATAATGAGAATGGTATTCAGCTTGTCCCTCATAGAGTAGCAAAACATAAATGCATAGGACACCTTCAAAGTTCATAAGGGTGACTAGATACAAATAGTTTAAGAACAAGCAATATCAAAGTTATGCATCAATCAACATGTCTTGGGAAAATGCACATTAAGCTAAGAATGGCCACTATGCTCTCTTAATAGGTGCATAAAGATAGAAGATGTAGATTCAACATAAAAGTAAAAGAAAGTCCTTCTTAGAAGGTAACAGGGATTCAAGTCTCATAAAGAGCGTCCAAAAATTATGGTACTTATTAGCTTTCATCTCTCATTGCCCCTATCATAAGCATCTTTAGGTGATTAAGGTTAAAGTGACACGACTAAGAGGATATGCTTGACAAGTTATAAGTTGAAATCTCTTGCCCCTTACTTACGAGTACCGAACCTCATGCTACTCAACTTTAGTGACAAGTAAGCTCTTGTCATTGTAAGTACATATGTATCATAGAGAACTACCAACGGGGTACCCCTTGCACATGATACAGGAGCTATCCCATAATCAAAATGACAAGGCAACAGACAATGAGCATCTCAGTGATCTTTTTATTTGCTATTTGCATAGGTTTTTATTGAGGATGCTTCATAGAGTGTTCATTATGGTTAAGCTGCAAGTTTCCACCATGATTAGGCATGGATTAGGCTAGCGGCCCAGGCGTTTCTCTAACACACATACAAACTCCATGATCTTACAAGTTCCCCATTTATTTCACACCGTCGGGATCCATAAGCAAAAGAATCATGATATCAACGGAATGTAAGTGCAATGTTGAAAGCGTTCCCCATGATACATTGTTCTGCTAACTTCAACTTATAAAGCGCAAGCATATACGCAACAAAGATGGAAACAATGGTTCAAGTTTATTAAGTGCAAGAAAATAAAGCGTGCAATCAAGTTCGTGAGAGCTTTAATCACTAATTTTCACATAACAAGTTTAATTCAGAAGGTAGATAAAAGCATGAATATACTTGGAACATCAAATGCTAATAGGTAGGTATGGTGGACTCTTTGGGATAACTTGGTTTTACTTGGAGTTGGATGCATGAGTGGAACTCATACTTGGTTATGGAGGCTAGCAAAAGACTGGGAGCGACCAACTAAGAGAGCAATAATGGCCATAATCATGCAAAGCAACAAAACATCATTAATTAAAGAATAAAGTGATATTACAAGTCGAAAACTAAAGGATCATAAAGGCTATGGTGACTTGGGATAGTCATAACATGGTGTGAGCATGTGCCAAGTCAACCCAAATAAAGCATCAAAGGAGAATAACACAATACTATGCTTTAATATACTAAAACAACGCATGATTCTTTCAAGGCACATTAAGTAATCTCAATTGTTTATAACATGTCATGCTACAGAAAAAATGACTAAGAATAAAGCCAAAACAATATCAAGCATGACATGACAAAGCATAGGCCACCGTAAAAAAACGAGCTCCTCTTACCACTTAAGCATGAACTTTTCCTACTCTTTTCCAATCCAAACCACACTTATTTGAAAACTAGTGTATGAAAGAGGGGGTCCAACAAATTTATTCAAGCAAACTAAGAAAACCAAGCAAGCGAAAATGAAAACGAAGACGCTCCAAGAAAAACACAACTATGCATGAAACAATAAAAATGAAGTGTTTGGAAGAAACCCAAGAGTTTTATTGATGAAGAAGGAGATGCCTTGGGCATCCCCAAGCTTTGACGCTTTTACTTCTTGGATATTTCTTGGGGTGACACACGTGGCATCCCCAAGCTTGATCTTTAGTCCATTCTTCATCTCATTACATCACTCTTTCCATGCACCTGAAATTATTCCTAATACAAAACTTCACACAATTTTTATTAGCAACATTAATGCACTCAAGATAATAAGTCTTTGGATGCAGTTCCAACACTAATAAAACTTCAATTAAAACACAAGATACTGTAGAACTTCACTCAAAAATCTCAATTCCCCAAAAAGAACCCAAAAAGGAATAAAAAATAAGCAAATGCGAATAATGGCAGAAATCTGTCAAAACAGACCAGAAGGTAAAGACCAATTTTTTCAAAGAACTTATGTTGCTCAAATTTAAAAGTGTTGAACTAACGAAAGTTAGATAACAACCTGGGGAGGAAGCATAAAAATTCACAGCTCAAACCTATGTACAGACATTTTACACGAATTTTTACGGCGAAGCACAAAAATCTGTTTCGGGACAACAACTTTGCCAAGCATTACTGCTCTCTCATTAGAGGTTACTCTTGGCACAAAAAGCAAATAAACAGGATAAGGAGCGGTTATTATAGAGGTAGTAACTTCCAAGACTCATCTAAAACTTTTGGCTTATCTCCCAATAAGTACTTTTCTTTAACGCTTTTAAGTTAGGCATAGGAGAAAGATTCAAGTATTTTTGAATGAATAAGCATTAAGATCAATACTAGAAATATCTTTCTTTTTCAAGGCTTCATGCATTCCTACAAGTTTTTAACTGAAAAGCTTCCATGGAAAGATTTTTTTTGGTTTCATAGGCATGAACACAAGTGTTCAAGATCGACCCCCACTTAACCATTACTCATATTTCCAATCACTTTCCTTTTTGAAAACGGTTTTAGGTAACAAGTACAACTAATTTTTTTGTAATTCGCATTCCCTATCCATACTAAGATAGAGATCAACTTAAAACTGAAAGTAAAACCTACTTAGAGATAAATCAAACAAGTGCACACAAGAATATTCACCCACATGCTATTGCTCCCCAGCAACGGCGCCAGAAAAGTTCTTGATAACCCACAAGTAAGGGGATCATGTGTAGCCTTTTCGATAAGTAAGAGTGTCGAACCCAACGAGGAGCTAAAGGTAGGATAAATATTCTCTCAAGTTCTATCAACCACTGATACAACTCTACGCACACTAAACATTTGCATTATCTAGGAAATAAAACTAGAGCAATAATACGAGTAATAGAGAAAGCTTTGGACGAGAATAAATAACAAGAAAGTAAAGCTAGTTGCTGCAGTAATAAAATACACTAAACTAACAGAACCATGAGTGTGGAATAGTCGTGGTAATTGTGGTGGCTTTGTCCAAGTTTAAATAGAGAATAGATCAGGTTCATTGTCTTCGATGCAGTTTTCTATGTTGGAGAGGCTAAATATACATGTGCTTCACTACTTGGAATTACATGTACTATATGATTGTATTGTTAGCAAACATCCGTAAGTACTAATCAATGCATTAAGGTTTCCAAAACCATAGCCTTAAGTTTAATGGTCCTCTTACTCTCATACGTGCAACGTTCCGGTTTGCTTCCAAAGGTTTCTATCACTCCGACAGAACTCCCCTTCCTTTTACACATACTACAAACCCTATGATATTTAATCCATGCACTCACAAATATAATGGATACCAAAGGACTGTACCATATCAACATACAACTCTAATGAACCAAAGACGTTCAACCATTCAATCTAAGAACAAAGAAACTACGCAAACATAACATAGATCATAGGATTATAAATTATAGCATCAAACACCATGTTTAGATAGGACGGTACAGAGGTGTGTGGGAGGATGAACCACTACATACTAGGAGGATTAGGTGATGGAGATGGCGGTGGAGATGATGAAGAGGGAGGCGGCGGCGCCGGCAGCGGTGCGGGGGACTCCTTCCCCGCCACCGGTATCATGGGGGAGCACCGCCCCTTAGCCCCCTTCCTTCATGGCTTCTTGGGAGCCCTCCCCTATGGAAATGGGATCCATGGGAAGGCAAAAACGTGGCTTTGGTGGCTGCACATTCGTGGGTGGAGATGCCCTGGGCGAATTTGGTTTCCTCCATTTATATAGCTTCTCGGATTCCTCTCACCCCATCTTAGGCTGCAGTAAATCTGGCCTAAAAGGCCTGTCCGGACTTGGAATCAGCTAAATTGTTTGTCCAGAACATTTGTCACGAAATTTGCAACAACTTTGTAGTTGAAGAGTTTTCCGTTTGAGGCCATCTTCAACCCAAAACGTTACCATCTTCAAAAAGAGTTCCGAGAGAGATTTCTGGAAAAATCCCAATTTGACTCCAACAAGGTTTCCACTTGTATTCTTTGTAATTCATACACATCAAAGTGTAAAACAAGAACATTGTGCACTTTTGCGACTATTAGTAGGTTAGTCCAAATAAATCATAAACTTTATTCAAAAAGGAGTATCAAAATCACACTATTAGCATAAAACCATCAAAAATTATAGATACGTTATGGACGTATCAAGGGGGAGCGGAAATTGGTTTCGATTTGGCTGGGGATTTTGTCCCTAATGCGGCGGCGTTATCGTGTTTATCTTGGACACAGATAGACGAAGGGGATGATAGGTGGGGTCGGGCAGTCAGCAACCGCGGGGGCTGGCGGGCTGCGCGGTAGCACCCCGGCTTGCTTTGGGCCAGCCCACGACGCTCCGCGCCGCTCGGTCGCTGGCGCGCACGGTAGATAGAACGCGGGTTGGCTCGGCTGGCCCGATAGGTTAGGTTCCTTTTTTTGTTATTCTTTTTATTATTTTCTGTTTTACAATTACTTTAATAACTTTTGCATACTTGGTCTAAAAATTTGTAAAAAGGAGGAGAACAACATAGGATCATAAAATAACACTTTTACTAAGGATTTAGAATGTTAGTTTTAATATACTCCTTGTCTTTAATAGACTATGGGAATAAAATAGGGTTTTGATGCACTTTTATTGTATGTTGCCATGATATATGATATGATGCATCCTTCTAGTAACATATGGAATATCAAAATTTGGGATGTTACAAACCTACCCCCTTAAGAAGAATCTCATCCTCGAGATTCGGGTTGGCTAGCAAATAGGTGTGGGTGTTCCGTCTTCAGATCATCTTCACGTTCCCACGTGGCCTCTTCCTCGGAATGGTGATTTCATTGAACTTTGCAAAACCTAATGATCTTGGTACGAGTAATCCTCTCGGCTGTTTCCAAAATCCTGATAGGTTTTTCCTCATAAGTGAGATCATTTTCCAACTGAACCTCATCCAGGGGAACTGTATCCCTTAGCGGTGTTTCATCCATTTCTAGGTGACACTTCTTTAGTTGTGACACATGGAATACATTGTGAACCGTCAATACTTCAGGAAACTCCAACTGATAGGCAACATCCCCTCTACGAGCCAAAATCTTATAGCGCCCTATGAATCGAGGTGCCAATTTACCCTTGATTCCAAATCTCTTAACTCCTCGTAGTGGCGAACTCGGAGATATGCACGGTCTCCCACTTCATAAGTCACATCTTTACGCTTGGAATTCGCATAGCTATTTTGCCTAGATTGGGCTACCTTTAACCTGTCTTGAATCTGCCTTATCTTTTCTTCGATATCTTGATCAACTCAGGTCCAAACAAACTAAGTTCTCCAACTCCATTCCATAGCAGCGGAGTTCTACATTTCCTACCATATAGAACTTCAAATAGAGCCATCTTGATACTAGTTTGATAACTATTATTGTACGAGAACTCCGCATATGGCAAGTTGTCATCCCAACTAGACCCGTAGTCTAGGGCACAAGCTCTCAACATGTCCTCCAGGATCTGGTTAACTCTTTCAGTTTGGCCATCTGTTTGTGGGTGGAAAGCAGTACTAAACTCTAGTCTTGTCCCTAGAGATTCGTGTAACTGTCGCCAAAACTTCGAGGTGAATTGGGTACCCCTATCAGAGACAATTTCCTTAGGAACACCATGCAGACTTACAATCCTTGACATATAATTCTTGGCAAGTTTGGCACTCGTATAGGTGGTCTTTACGGGAATGAAGTGAGCCACCTTGGTGAAATGATCAACTAGTACCTAGATAGTGATGCAGCCCGTCCTACGGACGCTCCTACATCTACACCAACAAGTTCCCCAAGTGGACCCATGACTCGTGCCCGAGCCAATCTCCTACAAGCTAAGGTGAACTCGCTCCTCTCCTCGTGCCAAATTGATACCTCCTTGGATGGTGTGATACTTCATGCAACTACCCTATGCATCATCATGTACGAAGCTCCAACACATCACCAAGCACCCCAGGATGGAGAACAAGGAGAAGATTGTGAAGCAGAAGATGCTGGAGCTGCTCAGACCGGAGTCTCTGGTCTGCGCACACCGGAGTCTCTAGTCCACCAAAGTCTTCGGCCTGAAGACACCGGACTCTCCGGCCCCACCTCCGGTCTGCCCCCAGAATCGAGCTCACGGACAATCTGACTGCCCCTCCGGAGGCTGGTCCGAAGACCGACCGGAGTCTCCGGTCCACGACACCGGATTCCCTGGACCGACCATCGCCAGGCATGTAAAAGGCCTTTGGGCCTTCGGCCCATGTACCCCTTAGTCCACCTAGAACTTGTCTTTTATTCCTAAAGTACCCCTGACTATGTGGCTGGCCTATATATAGCCCCCACCTCTATTGTAAACCCTAGGCGTGATATTTGGAATTAGTGGAAACCCCTTGTGGATCTATCTAATTCTTGCCTCATGCTCCTTTGACAAAGGAGCACCAAATATCCCAAACCTCGTTGGAGTTTGCATCGTGCCTCCGCGTTGTACAAGGCCTTGACATCGGTGTCCCTTTGCCAAGACATCAAGATCTCACCGAGTCTCCCATCTCGCCGTGCCGGTTTAAGAGAGAGTCCTCTGCCCGACGCCGATCCTAGGGATTATGCCGGACCGGTCACTGCCGGTGTGAGCTATTGGTATGTATCATGGTTTTGTGTGTGTTTGTTTATCGCGTTCTTCGTGCGTGCATTCGTCGTGTTCATCCTCCCCTCCTCTCCATGCACTCCATCCTCGATTTGAAAGGGAATCATGAAAGATCAGGCCACCCTCGAGGTTTTCCCTCAACATATTGGTATCAAGAGCTTCGTTACTCATGATTTCCCGCACAAATTTTTTTTCTATCCACCAAAAATTCGAAAATCCCCAAAAAACAGCCCAAATTTGCCTTTGGGTCGATCTCTTGATTTGGAGTGTTATTTGTGGTTTTGATCCGACCAAACCTTGTCTTAGGAGTTGGTCCACCTTTATCCTGCATTTTCCTAGCCCAATTTGGCCAATTTTTCGCGGATTTGAGGACCTAAGGCGTGGATTTCCGCTCAAGAACACGAGCAGTTCGCGATCTGACTCCAGACCGGAGTCTCCGGCTTGCACACCGGAGTTTCCGGCCTACACCAGAGTCTCCGACCTACCCACACCGGAGTCTCCGGCCTAGACCGGAGTTTCCGGCCTGAAACCCCGGAGTCTCCGGCCCTGACGCCTGATTTTGACAGTTTTGCCTCTAATCTTGCATTGGCTATTTTCCTCTTGTTTGTTTGTGCCCGTGTGCGTGTCGTCAACTAACACCAAGCTTCCGCATCAACAAACCCCGCGCTCATCGACACCACGGCCCACGAACATCATCCCGCACCACCATGCCAAGTTCATCATCACCAACGATGGTATAACTTGCGTCACCTTGTTAACCCCTATCTTCCTTTGTGTGTACCTATCCCATGAGAGTGGCTCATCTTGTGTTTGCTTGAGCATTGTGCATTTGTCCTTGGATAGTGAGAGTGCAAGAGCAATATCAATTGTGACTAGGTAGCATCAAGGGAGAGCAAAAAAACAAAAGAAAGAAAAAGATACAAAGAAAAAGCAAAAGAAAAATAGTCTCCCATTGCCAAAGAGAGTCTCAAACCTTGTAAGCAAGAGAGAAAGAAGAGCGCCCAAGGCAAGTGCACAAATCCATTGCTCATTTTTCTTCTTTGCAAACGAGCCACGGTCTCTCCTTGCATTGGCACGGCAACGAGCTTAGTCTTTGTTAGGACATTTTTTTTGCTCATTTTCATAGTCGTGTCAATCCCAACTTTCTCCACGTGTGTGTACATAGTCGTAGGTTCCTGTCACCCTTTTGAGTTGTTGACCTTCGCCTTTGACTTGAGTTTTGTTGGATTTTACCCACTTTTGACTATCCCTTTTCTTTTGGTTTGTTCTTTGGCTTTCCACAATCCTAACCTACCACCAATAAGCTTTTGAGAGTTAGTTCTTTCTTTAGTGTGAGTTTTCTTTGCAATTCCACTTTGCACGCTTATAGCTCTCACTTGTGGTTTCTAGTTTGGTGCTATCCCCAAGGTGAGGTACAAGGCTAACACCACCATATTCCACTCCCATATACAATACTTGTGTGTCTTGCATGATGGATAGGCACGGTGAGACGAGCCAACCACCTCCCCAAGAAGAAGATCACGGACCGTACATGACACGCGCAAGTCACTTCATCTTTCGCCAAGAGTTCCGTGAACATTGCCAAGCCCTTGAGACGCGACACGGTGAACAATTTGGCGAGACGCAAGCCAAGTTCAAGAACATCGACAACTGCTTCGACGGCCTCGAACGACAAATGCATGCGATGCATCACAACTTCGGCCACCAAAATGAAGCGCTTCAACGCCCCGTTGCCAAAACAAATGACAACTTAGACGCCTCATCGATGGTATGGCAAGACCATGTTCACGCGCATCAATCTCTTCAAGTTCTTCGCGTCGTCATGCACCTCTTCCACAAGATCTACATCCAAGTGCTCCAAGACGCAATGATGCCCCCGTGGTTGAAGATGGAAGTTCTTCGAACTATGTACCTTCCCCACGGCACGCCGCAACGTCAAGATATGATGGTGACTTCTCTTCAAGGCTAAGAGCAAGGCAAGAAGCACACCGTCATCACGCAAGGGCATTAGTGATACAACAAGAGCAACCACAAGAAGAACCGCTAATGCAACCGCAAGTCTACCACCACCGACCGCGACACATACTTGACACAACAAGTGATGACTCCAATTTAGAGAATCAAGCTCGTCATCGGCGTGAAGCTCTCCAAGATCCTCCTCCTCGTCATCAACGTCATCAACGTCCGCACCGACACCATGGTCATCACGAGGTGCCTCCTCCACCTCAATAAAACTTGGAGCGTCAAGTGATACAAGTTGAACGACGCCCACCACGTCAAGAGGCTCATGACCATGTTCTTCGTCATGAGGCCAATGTGCCTAACAAACATCACCAACCAAGGAACGAGCCTCCTCTTCGTCATCAACCGCGTCATGAGGCTGCACATCCTCAACAACCTCATGGGGCCTAAGTGCCTCAACACCGTCAACAACCGCGCCAAGAACAAGAGCAAGCTCCTCAACAACGATATCAAGAGCAAGCTCCGCAACAAGGACGCGAGAACCAAGTTCCACCTCCCCAACTACAAGATCATCAACAAGGTCACCAAGCTCGTCGCAATGACCGCAACAATGAAGAAACTTTTGGCAAGCTCAAGTTCACAATGCCCAAGTTCACCAGATCCAATGACCCCGAAAAATACCTCTCGTGGGAACTCAAAGTCGACAAGATCTTCCGCATGCACAACTATAGCAACGAGAAGATGGTCGCCATGTCATCACTTGAGTTTGATGATTACGCCAACCTTTGGTGGGAACAAATTCAAGTTGCTCGTGATGCAAGACAAGAGCCGCCAATCACAACTTGGCATGACATGAAGGCTCACATGAGATCCTGGTTCGTCCCCGCGCATTACACGCGCGACCTCTTCAACAACCTTCAATCGCTTCGTCAAGGGACAAAGACCGTGGAAGAGTACATCAAGGAAATGGAACTCAACTTGATTCGCGCCAACATTGATGAGCGCATGGAGCAAACAATGGCATGTTTCCTTATTGGCTTGAACCACCCAATCAAGCGCATCGTCGAGTTCCAAACATACAACACCATGGTTGAGCTTGTGCACATAGAAACAAAGGCTGAACGTCAAGTGCAAGAGGATATCAAGTACAACAAGCCCAAGACGTACTTCACCTACAAGAAATCTTCAACCGCTACACCAACAACTTTCAATGGAAGCTCCTCAAGTACCTCCAAGCCTTCCTTCAAGCCCACACTTCCTCAAGGAAAACTGCCCCCAAGTGGCAAACAAGCAAAGAGTGATACACCTTTCAATGGTGAATGCTACAAGTGTGGAGGTAAAGGACACAAGTCGGCCGAATGTGGAAACAAGAAAGTCTTGTTCATCCATGACAATGGTGATGAAGAGTACTTGAGTGAAGATGAGTTTGATGCCCGTGTCAAGGAAGCAATGGCAAGGCAACGAGTGGAAGATGACCAAGAACTTCTCATGTGTGAACATGACGCAAGTCCATCGCTTGTCATCACAAGGATCTTGACCACTCAATCACAAGAGCATGAAGACCAACGCTCCAATATCTTCCAAACATGAGCCAGCATCAATGGAAAATCTATCAAGGTGACCATTGACGGATGGAGTTGCCACAACCTTGCTAGCACCGAGTTGTGTGAGAAGCTCAACCTCACCCTCCATCCAAATAGGCACCCCTACCACGTGCAATGGCTAAGTGATCAAGGGTCCGTGAAGATCAAGCATACCGTATCGGTCTCCTTCGCCATTGGTCCTTACAAAGATACAGTGGAGTGTGATGTGGTTCCTATGACAGTTTGCCACATGCTTCTTGGTCGACCATGGAAATTTGACAAGGCTGCTCAACATGATGGTCGCACCAATGTATACACCTTCAAATGGCTCAACAAAACATGTGTTTTGCAACCGATGACTCCTAGCCAAATAATTGCGGACAATGCAAAGGCTTTAGCGAGGGTGCAAAGCACAATACCTACTCGTGAGAAGAGCGGTGAGAGAGAGAACCACCTCATAGTGAGTGAGAGTCACAAGCCAAACTCGATTGGAAAAACTAAGAGTGTTCTCCTTGCCACCAAAAGTGCGATGAGAGATGTTCAGAACAACCCACCCATATTGCACTATGTCCTCCTTTGCAAGGGACTAGCGCAAGGAACTAATGAACTAACCAATGTTCCTTCATCTTTGATGAGTGTTTTGCAGGAATTCAAGGATGTGTTCCCCAAAGAGCTTCCACATGGACTACCTCCTCTTCGCGGCATCGAACATCGCATTGACCTCATCCCCGACGCACCACTTCCCAACCGCGCCGCTTACCGCATGAACCCGGAGGAGACAAAGGAGATTTAACATCAAATCAACCAACTCGTCTGCAAAGGTTTGATCTAAGTTAGCACTAGTCCAAGTGTCGTACCCGTGATTCTTGTTCCAAAGACGGATGATACATTACTGTTATGCATGGACTGCCGTCCAATCAATGCTATCACCGTGTGTTATCGACATCCCATACCACGTCTCGATGACATGCTTGATGAGTTGTGTGGAGCCACTATTTTTTCGAAAATTGATCTTCGTAGTGGTTACCATCAAATACACATGGCTGAAGGTGATGAGTGGAAAACTGCCTTCAAGACCAAACTTGGTCTCTATGAATGGTTGGTTATGCCCTTTGGTTTATCTAATTCCCCATCCACCTTCATGCGCCTAATGAATCATATCATGCGTTCTCTCATTGGATAAAGTGTTGTTGTCTATTTCGATGATATTCTTGTTTATAGCAAATCACTTGAGGACCATATAACACATGTCAAGGAAGTTTTGCAAATCCTTCGACATGAAAAGCTTTATGCTAATCTTCCCAAGTGCACTTTTGCTAAAGACAAGTTTATTTTTCTTGGATTTGTCATTTCGTCGAAGGGAATTGAAGTCGATGTTTCCAAGGTAAAGGACATACGAGATTGGCCCATCCCAACAAATGTGAGTGAACTCCGAAGTTTTCATGGGTTGGCCGGTTTCTATCGTCGCTTTGTGAAAGACTTTTCCACCATTGCTTGTCCTCTCAATGAGTTGACGAAAAAGAATGCCACTTTCGTGTGGGGCAAGGCACAATAAAAACCTTTTGATGAACTTAAAAAGAGGCTCACCGAAGCACCTCTTCTTGCATTACCGGATTTCACAAAAACTTTTGAGATAGAGTGCGATGCTAGTGGTATTGGCATTGGAGGAGTCCTTATGAAAAATGGACGTCATATAGCCTACCATAGCGATAAACTTGATGGTGCTCACCTTAACTATCCGATTTATGACAAAGAGCTTTTTGCCTTAGTTCGCGTCCTTCAAGTTTGGCAACACTACCTATGGCCCAAGGAATTTATCATACATTCTGACCATGAGTCCTTGCAATATCTCAAAGGCCAAGCCAACTTGAGTAAGAGACACACTAAGTGGGTTGAATTTATGGAGTCTTTTCTGTATATTGTCAAGTATAAGAATGGCAAAGATAATGTAGTTGTGGACACTTTGTCTCGCAAACACACAAGCCTTCTTACGAGACTTGAAATCAACGTGTTGGGTCTTGAGGAAATAAAATCTTTGTATGCTTCCGACCCATTCTTTGAACCAATTTCCGCAAAGTGCTCCAATGACAAAGGAGTTGATGATTTCTATTTGCATAAGGGATTTCTTTTTAAACAAAACAAGCTATGCATTCGGAAGTCGTCGCTTCAACTCTTGCTTCTCCAAGAATCTCATGGTGGAGGCCTTATGGGTCACTTTGGCTGCGACAAGACATTGGACATGCTCTCCAATCACTACTTTTGGCCCAGGATGAAGCGTGACGTGGAGCGCTACATTCCACGATGCACGACATGTGTTCAAGCTAAGTCGCAAGCTAACCCTTATGGTCTTTATATGCCATGGCCTATTCCTCATACCCCTTGGTCCGACATTAGCATGGATTTCATGTTAGGATTGCCTAGATATAAGCATGGTCATGATTCTATATTTGTTGTTGTGGATCGATTTTCCAAAATGGCACACTTTATACCGTTCCATAAGACCGACGATGCTTCACATGTTGCAAATCTATTTTTCAGGGAAATCGTCCGTCTTCACGGTGTGCCAAGAACAATCGTCTTCGACCACGACGTCAAATTCATGAGCTACTTATGGAAGACCCTCATGGCCAAGCTCGGCGTCAAGCTCCTCTTTTCATCCGCGTCGCATCCCCAAACTGATGGCCAAACGAAAGTTGTCAACCGAAGCCTCAGGACTCTCCTTCGTGTGTTGATCAAGAAGAACTTGAAGGATTGGGAGGAATGCATTCCCCACGCTGAGTTCACCTACAACCGTGCCAAGAACTCAACAACCAAGATGAGTCCATTCATGATTGTTTATGGTTTCGAGCCCCTCACCGCGCTCGACATCCTACCACTACATCTCCATGAGAGCATGAACATGGACGTCGAGAAACGCGCACAAGCTATGAAGAAACTTCATGAAGAAACGAGAGCTACTATCGAACAACAAGTCCTTCGCCAAGCTTCAAGGTTAAACAAGGACAATAAGGAGATGATCTTTGAAGAAGGTGACCTTGTGTGGATATACCTAAGCAAAGACTGCTTCCCCAAGGAAAGTGACTCCAAGCTCAAGCCAAGAGGAGATGGTCCCTTCAAGGTCCTCAAAAGAATCAACAACAACGCCTACATCATCGACGTACCAACCTCCAAGTATCTTGCAAGCAATACATTCAATGTCAAGGATCTCTCACCCTACCATGGAGATGTTCAAGATGATATCCATGAAGAGTCGAGGACGACTCTTTCCCATGGGGGGGAGATGATGCAGCCCGTCCTACAGACGCTCCTACATCTACACCCCCAATCCCCCAAGTGGACCAATGACTCGTGCCCGAGCGAAGCTCCTTCAAGCTAAGGTGAACTCGCTCCTCTCCTCGTGCCAATTTGATACCTCCTTGGATGGTGTGCTACTTCATGAAACTACCCTATGCATCATCAAGTAGGAAGCTCCAACACATCACCAAGCAACCCCAGGATGGAGAACAAGGAGCAGATTGTGAAGCAGAAGACACTGCAGCTGCTCCGACCAGAGTCTCCGGTCTGTGCACACCGGAGTCTCCGGTCTGCGCACACCGGAGTCTCCGGTCTGCGCACACCGGAGTCTTCGGTCCACCAAAGTCTCCGGCCTGAAGACACCAGAGTCTCCGGCCCCACCTCCGGTCTGCCCCCAGAATTGAGCTTGAGGACAATCTGACTGCCCCTCTGGAGGCTGGTCCGGAGACCGACCGGAATCTCTGGTCCAGACCGGAGTCTCCGGTCCACCACACCGGAGTCTCCGGACCGACCGTCACTAGGCATGTAAAAGGCCTTTGGGCCTTCGGCCCATGTACCCCTTAGTCCGCCCAGAACTTGTCTTTTATTCCTAAAGTACCCCTGACTGTGTGGCTGGCCTATATATAGCCCCCCACCTCTATTGTAAACCCTAGGCATGATATTTGGAATTAGTGGAAACCCCTTGTGGATCTATCTAATTCTTGCCTCATGCTCCTTTGACAAAGGAGCACAAAATATCCCAAACCTCGTTGGAGTTTGCATCATGCCTCCGTGTTGTACAAGTACTTGGCATCGCTGTCCCTTTGCCAAGACGTCAAGATCTCACCGAGTCTCCCATCTCGCCGTGCCGGTTCGAGAGAGAGTCCTCCGCCCGACGCCGATCCTAGGGATTGCGCCAAACCGATCACCGTCGACGTGAGCTATTGGTGTGTATCGTGGTTTTGTGTGTGTGTGTGCGTGTGTGTGTGTTCATCACGTTCTTCGTGCGTGCGTTCGTCGTGTTCATCCTCCCCTCCTCTCCCTGCACTCCATCCTCGATGAAAGGGAATCGTGCAAGATCGGGCCACCCTTGAGGTTTGCCCTCAACAGATAGAGTCATACCCAGAACGAGTCCGGGGTAGTCCCGTGATAAAGTCCATCCCAACCTTGTCCCACTTCCAGTCGAGCACATGTAATGGTTGAAGCAGCCCTGCTGGTTTTTGATGTTCGGCCTTGACTCTGTTGATTACATCACACAAGGAGATGTACTCGGCAATTTATCTTTTCAAATTATTCTACCAAAATCTATCCTTCACATCCATGTACATCTTTGTATTACCGGGATGAATTAAGTAAGGCGAATCGTGAGCCTCCCCAAGAATTAACTTCCTAATATCGGGGTCATCGGGAACGCACAAACGCTTCTCATACCAAAGTGTTCCTTGTTCATCCGTATGGAACCCCTTTGCTTTACCCTTGCTTATATTAACTTTTATTTCTTCCAACTCCTTGTCCCCCTTCTGGGCCTCTTTTATTCGGTCTAGAAGCATTGGCACTATCTCCATAGTCACTAAGTATCCTTCCGGAACTATTTCTAACATGAGATCCTTGAACTGTTCGCACAAATCCTTTGGAAGTTCTCCTGCGGAAAGTCCATTTACATAGACCTTGCAGCTTAAAGCATCAGCTAAAACATTGGCTTTCCCAGGATGGTACTGCAGGTCTAGGTCATAGTCCTTGATGAGTTCAAGCCATCTCCTTTGCCTGATATTTAACTCCTTTTGGGTGAAGATATATTTCAGACTCTTGTGATCTGCGAACACATCACAATGTTTGCCCATGAGGTAATGTCTCCATACCTTGAGCGCATGCACAACTGATGCTAGTTCCAAATCGTGTGTGGGGTCGTTATTCTCATGGTTATTAAGTTTTCGAGAGGCGTACGGCACTACCCTCCCATCTTGCATCAGTACACTACCAAGTACTTGTCGAGAGGCATCACAATAGACTTGGAAATCCTTCTCGATGTCCGGCAGACACAAAACTGGTCTTCAATTCTTGAAAACTCGCTTCACATGCCTCAATCCATTGCAACTTATTTTCTTTCTTCAACAATTCAGTCATAGGTTTCGCTATCTTGGAAAAGTTTTCAATGAACCTTTGGTAATATCCTGCAAGGCCTAAGTAACTCCTGATATCTCGCACATTCTTAGCCGACTCCCATTCTATCACGGAAGCTACCTTACTTGGGTCCACGGCAACTCCTTTGCTTGACACAATATGACTAAGGAATGCTACTTCATTTAACCAGAACTCGCATTTGCTGAACTTGGCATACAACTTGTGGTCCCTTAACTTTTCCATAATTGGGCGTAAATCCCTCTCATGTTCCTTCTCATCCTTGGAGTATATGAGTATGTCATCAATGAACACCACAATAAACTTATCCAGCTACTCCATGAATACCTTGTTTATCATAGTCATGAAGTATGCTGGGGCATTGGTTAGACCAAAATACATCACGGTATACTCATACAACCCATATCTTGTGGTGAAGGCAGTCTTGGGTATATCCTGTTCTCGGATCTTTAACTGGAAGTAACCTGATTGGAGATCAATCTTAGAAAACACACTAGATCCCTTTAATTGATCGAATAGGTCATTCATGTTGGGTAGTGGATACTTGTTCTTGATTGTCACTTCATTCAACAACCGGTAGTCCACGACTAGTCTCTTGGTTTTATCCTTCTTGTCCACCAATAAGATAGGTGCTCCCCAGGATGATGCACTTGGTCGAATGAAGCCTTCGTCCAATTGCTCTCTAAGTTGTTTCTTAAGTTCCTTCAACTCACCGACATCCATCTTGTATGGTCTTTTGGCTGTCGGTCCTGTCCTAGGCATCAAGTCAATGAGAAACTCGATATCTCGGTCAGGAGGCATCCCTGGGAATTCTTCCACAAAGACATCTGGATACTCCTTCACAACTGGCACATCCTCCAAGCTAACCCCCTTAAGAGAGTTCACCATACTTCCCTTGAGTGCAAAAGCTGACTTAAAGCAGATTCTTTTCTTATCCGGAGTTGTGAGTGTGATAGTCCTTTTGGCACAATCTATGACTCCCTCATATTCGGTCATCCAATTCATGCCCACAATTATGTCTAAGCCTTGTGACTCTTGAACGACTAGACTTGTGGGACAGATGTGTGTCCCAATCCTTAGTTCTAACCCACGGCATCCAGAGTTTTCCACTATTTCTCCTCTAGGAGAACTTACCCTTAGAGGAGTACTAATAGTCTCTGTAGGTATCTTGCCTCTATCCACAAATACCCTTGATATGAATGAATGTGATGCACCATTATCTAAAAGAACAACTACGGGCATGGAATTAAGCTTGAACTTACCAATCACGGTGTCTGGTGCCTCACGAGCATGCTCCATGGAGACATGATTCACCGTGGCTTTGACGAATGGATTTGGCTTCTTCCCATTCCCATTACCATGGTTGTGCCCGTTACTGTTCCCATTGCCATTCCCATTTTTCATCCTTTCAGGGCAATTAGTTTGCATAATGCCATGTCTTGGTACACTTGAAGCATGTCACCTCACTCAGATCCTTTCCATTGCCATTTCCATTCCCATTGCGGTGCTTATGGCCGTTGTAGTTATGCCCACCATGACGATGACCATTGTGGTTGTGGCCATTGTGGTTGTGGGGTGGTGGTGATGAAGTACGTTGCTTCTGGTATGGAGCTGGGTTATGCTTGGCTGAGGTGGACTTTCTCTTGCGGTTCTCTATACTCTTTTGCTTTGATTCAACCACAACTGCCCTTTCCAAAAGTTCCTAATAGTTATCAAACTTCAGAGCCACAAGCTGAATGGATATCTCATCATTAAGTCCCCTTAGGAACTCTTCCTTCCTCTTTGCATCAGTAGAAACATCATTAGGTGCATAGCGCACAAGCTTGTTGAAAAGGTCCCCATACTCGAAGACAGAGCGGTGCAGCTGCTTCAAGTCGCGGAACTCGTGTCTCTTCAGTGACATGACACCAGCAGCTACATGATGAGTACGAAAGGCCCCTCAAACTAGTTCTAGGTGATAACATCAATATCAAGGTGGGTTACTTGGTAGTTATCCCACCATTCGGCAGCATGTCCTTCAAGTTGGTGCACGGCAAAGCGCACCCTGTCAGCTCCAACAACTTGGACTGTGTCTAACTTCTTGTTGATGGTGCGGAGCTAGTCATCCACCACAATTGGCTCAGAGCTACTTGAGAAGGTAGGAGGGTTCAACCTCAAAAACCGAGTCAAGCGATCATGTTGGGGCGGCAGAGGTGGTGGAGGTGGAGGGTTGTTGTTGTTGTTTTGCAAGTTTTGGGTGAGGAGTTGGATCAGCTGATTCTGGTAGTTCAGAAGTTGTGTAATCTCTGGAGGCAGATTATTGTTCCCATGTCTTGCCATTTGTGGGGTTGGGGAAACAAGTTAAGAAATAGATAGAAAGACTAAGAAATAAACTCCTACCCTTATGTAAACACAAGAAAAACACATGAGAAACACAAAAGCCACACATAGCACAAAGTTTAACATAACTCATCCAAGTTTAACTAAACCAATATTGTTTTGGTATTTATTACAATCGCGAATAACGTTGAACCATAAAGATAAAGGTGGTCCCACTATCTACCCTACTCATCATCCACTTCCTTGTCCTCAATAGAGAAGCCTTCCTTTTCGAGCATTGACTTGTATAGCTCCATGTCCTTTGTTGTGGTTTCGAGCTTCTCCTGAAGGTCCTTTGCCCCATGCAGCTCCTATGTAGCAGCTTCGAGCTTCTCTTGAAGGTCCTTCACCTCATGTAGCTCCTGTGTAGCAGCTTCAAGCTTTTGTTGAAGTTCCTTCTTCTCCTCTTGCAGATCCTCAACCTGGTTTGACTCCTTAGTCATAGGCGCGATCTTCACCTCCAAGCTCCTCTTGGTGGCTCGCAGCTCCTTCATCATGTGAGAAAAGTTCTTGAACTCCATCTCGTTTCTCGCGAGTAGCTCATTCTATTCCCTAATTCTCTTGTTCTTATCCTGCATCCTCTTATCTTGATTAACGAACTTCTTGTCTTGGGTTATGAGCATCTCTTCTAGGGACTTGATCATCTCTTCAAGCTCTTGGATCTTCTCATCCTTCTCCTTTACTAGAGCGCATAACTCGTCATTCTTTATGATCTCAAAGCAGCTGCCCTCCTCAAGATCGTTGATGTGGCACTCCAAGTCTTGGTATTGGATCCTTCGACGCTTGGATGTCTCCCTTTCCTTCGAGGTTAACTCAATTGGAACCCCTTTCTCATCACGCCTTCCAAAGATATTGATGTAGTGGCCTTCAACCTCTTCATGGTGTTGTCCACATAGGCGTCCAATGAGCTCTTGCATGCAGGTGCTAAGTCCTTTCTCCTTGGAGTCGCTAACGATGTTGAGCACAATGGCCTCCGTCTTGGGTTCAGCTTCACTTTGCCCCGGTTGGATGACTTCAATCGCCCAGCATCCTTCCTTGTGCATCATCCTCAACACGCTTCCTTTGATTGATGCCATGGGTAGCTCCAATGTCTTGATGATGTCGAGAAGGCATTCCCCAAAGCGCAGGTACTTGATGTCTTCGGTGGTGTCATAGTAGAAGCTTGTCATCTTTAAGTTAGGAGAATGAAGATTAGATACAAAGTGATAAGGAAAAGAAATTACTAGAAGAGCATAAATAACTTAGAAGAATATAGAAAGCAAAAGCACACAATCATAAAGGTGGTTTCCAATCCTAGGGGTCAATAATTTGAATGTATTGGCAAATTACAACAAGGAAGGAATAAGGCTAACTCTACATGCAAGGCTAGGAGTAACCTTTGGGGGTTCATTTGCATTAAGCCAATTTTCTCTAAGTAAGAAGAAAAGAGGGAGAGTTTTGCCCTACTTTGTAAACATTGTTTAAGTAGTATAGGGTCGAGTGGAACACGAGGATATTATGCACCAAGTGACCAATCAACCTAGCACTTAGATATTACGCACCATGTCCCCAAAATACCACCCATTGGCGATATTACGCACACCCTGGAGTTTTAGAAAACTTTAAGTTTGGAAAGAGAGAGGAAGATCTTTCAGACGCTCCATCCTTCAGATGCTCAAGGTGTTCTTTTCCGTGAACTCGGCTGATCGATCAGGTTGCAATACTCTCGAGAGGTTGTGCACTTTACCCACAATCCACGATCAAGTCGTTTTACAGACAAGACCATGGCGAGGCTTTCCCTTAGTAGCCCCTCTACCAGCTAGATCCAACCGTGCCAAGAACCTCCAAATGTTGGTACCCCGGCGAGGTTTCCTACTAAGTACTAGGCCAAGACAGAGCCCATATGTATTGTGGTTGCACTGGAAGCTTCTGAATTCTGAAACGTTGCAGACTTATTTGATTCCTAGGAGGCCGTCCTCCACCAAATTCTACTCATTGACCCGACAACCATTCCGCCCAGAAGAAAACTTAGTTTTATTTTGAAGGGGGTTTTGAGAGGAAAAGGTTTGCTCGAGAGAGCTTTATACTTAGAAATTGTTCAGACTTTCAAACCCCCCAACGATACTTTACATATATAGCATAGCAAGCAGTAGTTAGCAAAAATAGGGGGAACCTATTAGGATGGAAATTCCTAAGCATAGAGCTACTCATGGCATACTACAAAACCGCACTTGCAAAATAATACTAAGAAAATCTACCAAAAATTCTACACAAGCATACTACAGGATTTGAAGATCAAAACATGCATAGTCAAAACTGGGACATAAATATGAACAAGTGGTGTAACTTGCCTTGATCCGAGCAGCACTCTATGCAACAGTACTCCTCAGTGCACTCCGAACGATCTAACGAATCACAAACATAGATCCAATCACAACTGGCACAAAACATTGCCACAAAAGTAATTATGCATACATGCAACATGGTAATATGCAAGGATGGGTTCAAATTCGACCAAGAATATTATTCAGGGGTGGTTTTGTGTTGGGAATGTTTAGTATCGATTTCCCTTGAATTTCAAGTAATTTGGATTATTACTCTATTAAATATGCCCATAAAGAGATCTATCCATCAAAACTACCATGAAACAGATCTGAAATTTCTAAGCAAGTTATACCAATTTTAAACAGTATATCTCGTAGATACAAAGCCAACGCAACAAGAATCAACTAAAACAGAGTTACGGTTATTTTCCTATAATTAAAATACTCCAATCTAGATTTTAGTTCCTACCACAATATTAGTACTGTAAAATAGAAATTTTATTGTAGATCTGTATTCTACAAAATTGTATGAACCCAACGGTATATTATACACAATTTTTGGCCAAGTATTTTATTTATTATGAATTTTACAATATAAGGATATATTCTGTATATTAAAACAATCTCTCAAAAAACAACCCGACTACCCTGCCACTTGTCGCAATGCTACTAGCCACATGGTGCTAACTAGGCGCTGACGCGGTGCTGACGGCGCGCGCTTCCACACGGCACCACGTGATAGGGTGATACCCCTTTGCTAAAAGGTTCTAATCTACACCGCCGATTTGTGATCAGACGGATGGGAACAGGAGCTCCGTACTTGGCGGTGGCGTCGACTCGACGGTGACGAAGGACGGCGGCGAATGGTCAGACGGTGGTGTTCGGCGGCGGTATAGTGGTTCCTCGAGGTGGCAGAGTGGATGAAGGAGTGCGGCTCCTCCTCGCAGTTCCATTCCCAAGATCGGCGTCGACCTCCTCCTCCAGGATCGACGGCAAACGGCGATTGCTCTTCGTGGCTCCGACGGGGTTCCGATGAGGTATCGAGGGCACTCTAAGGCTCTAGAGAGGGGAAAAAAGAAGTGAGTCAACATGGTACTGCAAGGGGAATATAGATGAGGAGAAGAGGGCCAAGGTCTGTGACAGAAACGAGCTCACCTTCGAGCTTTTGAGCTCGATTTAATGGTGGTGGCGGCTGTAGATCGAAAACGAGTGGATTCCACAGCCTTGGGGCCGAACCGAGGTTTTTTCTAGGGTTTCCATAGGCGAGGGTCTGCGGCTTTTATTTGCCAGAGGCATGGGGGAGGGGGCAGTGGAAATTGGTTCCAATTTGGCCGAGGAGTTCATCCCTGATGCGGCAGCGCTGTCGTGTTCATCCTGGACACGAATAGACGGAGAGGGGTGATGGGTGGGGTCGGGTAGTCAGCGATCGCGGGGGCTAGCGGGCTGCGCGGCAGCACTCCGGCTTGCTGTGGGCCGGCCCGTGACGCTCCGCGCCGCTTGGTCGCTGACATGGGCAGTAGATAGAACGCGGGCTGGCTCGGCTAGCCCGATAGGTTAGGTTCCTTTTTTTGTTATTCTTTTAATTAATTTTTGTTTTACAATTACTTTGATAACTTTTGCATACTTTACTCAAATTTAATGTAACTGGTCTCTAAAAATTTGTAAAAATGAGGAGAACAACATAGCATCATAAAATAACACTTTTGTAAGGATTTGGAAGGTTAGTTTTAATATACTCCCTTCTTGTCTTTAATAGACTATGTGAACAAAATAGGGTTTTGATGCACTTTTATTATATGATGCCATGATATATGATATGATGCATGCTTCTAGTAACATCTGGAATATCAAAATTTGGGATGTGACAGAATAAGTTGCATTGGAGCTCTTGTAGTTGGATTCTTCATCTTGAACTTGAAGTTTTGGCGTTGAAGCTTGATGGCGTGGAAGAAGGCTTGCTATTGGTGCCATTTTGGTGGTGGCACTAGTAGTTGAAAGTGCCTTATGATGATGGTGTCGACGGAGGTCATTGGCATGCCTTGCCGAAGGTTTATGTTGGTGAAGCACTTGGTCGTCTACATGACGCCCGCGACGATGATCCTTTTCCTTGGCACTCCTCTTTTGATGGTTGAGCCTTCTTGAGCTTGGTTGAGCATTATGGATGGTGCTCACCATGTATTCTCTGTCTTCATGGTTAAGATGCCTTGAACGACGTCTTGTATCCTCTTGATGTTGGCGATGATCACGAGAGGATGTATGTTGATGAAGGTTCTTGCTTTGTGGCACCTTGTGTGGAAGATGATGTTTGGGCGCCACTTTTCTTGGGGTAGGTGGCACTTGATGCCTTGGAGGTTGATGCGCTTGATGCCTTGGACATGTTGGCGCTTGGCGCCTTGGAGATGTTGGCGCTTGACGGCTTGGAGGTGATGGCGCTCGTCACCTTGGAGATGGTTGTGCATGACGCCATGTAGGTGTTGACACTTGATGCCTTGGAGGTGGATCATCCAAGTAGGTGGTGCCCTTTTGTGTGGCACGCTTGGCCTTGAAGGTCATGATTTCTTGATGACGCGCCTCCTCTTTCTTGGTGTAGTAGTCTTCCATCTCCAAGCAGTGGAGGTATTCTTCATGGCTCATGGAAGAGCCCTCGAAGTTGGTGAAGCTCGCCATGTCCTCCATACTTGGTGAGGCATCGTCATTGTAGCACTCGAAGTCGTCGATGCTTGGGGAGTCATTGTTGTTGTAGTACTCCATATTACCCAATCATGTGGAGCCATTGTCGGTTGCTGGCACGTGGTTGACTTGAGCAATCCCTGGTCAATGGCACCAGAAAGATAGCTTGTTGGCACACATATATCGAGCTCGTTGGGGAACCCCAAGAGGAAGGTATGATGAACACAACAGAAAGTTTTTCCCTCAGCTTTGAAACCAAGGTTATCGAACCAGTAGGAGCAAGGAAACACCTCCCAGGTGTTGTTTCCAACTTGGAATCCTGCACAACACAACCACAGAACTTTTCCCCAAACATACAGTGAGGTTGTCAATCTCACCGGTTTTGCTGAAAACAAAGGATTAAACGTATCATGTGGAAGAAAGTAATAACTTGCAGAAAGTAAACAGAAAACAGTAAACAATTGTAGATTGATGGTAAAAGAAAGGACCGGGGTCCATAGTTCACTAGTGGTGATTCTCCTTAAGATAGACGACATGGTAGGTGAACAAATTATAGCAGGGCAATTGACAAACATCGAGAAAGCATACATGCATATACTAATCATCTTGACTCCTTTGAGATTCGATTGGGCATTACAACATTATACATAGACCATAATCCAACTGCGTCTATGGCTAATAATCCACCTTCAGGTTATCATCCGAACCCCCTCCAGTATTAAGTTGCAAGCAACAGATAATTGGATTAAGCATTGCGTGTAAAGTAAACAATACGATTGTTCTATGAACAAAGGATTGTTGTTTTCTCCCTAGTAGCAACAACACATCTAGTACCTTAGAGATTTCTGTCACTTCCCCAGATTACTAGACGCATGAACCCACTATCGAGCATAAATACTCCCTCTTGGAGTTGCTAGCATTTACTTGACCAAGATATCTACTAACAACGGAGAGAATGCAAGATCAAAAATAACAAGGACATGATAGAATCAATAATCAATCTGAAATAGCATCTCAATATCCATCGGATCCCTGCAAACACAACATGTATGATTACAAATAGATGATCTTGATCATGAATGGAGCTCACAAGATCTAAACATGATATTACAAAGCAGAAGAACCAACCATCTAGCTACTACATGGACCCGTAGTCCAAGGATGAACTACTCACGCATCACAGAGGCAGGCATGGTGATGAAGAAGGCCTCTAGGGTGAATTCTCCCCTCCGGTAGGGTCCCGGGAAGAGCTTCACATCCCTCCCGATCTAGGGATGGAGATGACAGCGGCTACAGACTCTTTCGTGGAATTTTGATCGGGTCCTCAAGGTTTCTGTATCGGAGGCAATATATAGATGAAAGGGGAGGCCGAGGGGGTACCCTAGGCGGCCACACCACCCCCTAGTGTGGGCCTGGCCTGGTCGTGTGGCCAGGTGGTGTGGCCGGCCTGTGGCCCCTCTTTGTCTCGTCTTCTAGCTCTATGTCCCCCTCGGTGAAATATTGACTTTGGCTTTTGTCCCATCCAATTCCGAGAATATTCATTTTCTGACTTTCCTGGAACCAAAAATAGCGGAAAAATAGGCAGCTGGCACTGTGGCATCTTGTTAATAGGTTAGTCCAAGAAAGTGTATAAAAATACTCCAAAGTTGGGACAAAACATAAGAAAGTAGATATAAACCAAGCATGAAACATCAAAAATTATAGATACGTTAGCAACGTATCAACATCCCGAAGCTTAACTCCTACTCTTCCTCGAGTAGGTAAGTGATCAAAGAAAGAATAATTTTTGAGGTGACATGCACCATATAAACTTGATCAAAGTATTTGTAAAACATTGATAGCTAGGATCATAGTACTTCAACATAGCATGAAAGATATAGTTCTAACAATAAGACATAGCAACTATGTTGTAACATGAAAAGGCACAAACAAAAGATTCATGAATAACGATGCTTTGCAAGACGTTTGTTTGTTTCACATAAAGAAAGCATAATGACAATGGTATTCAGCTTGTCCCTCATAGTGTATCAAAACATAATTGCATAGGAAACCTTCAAAGTTCATAAGGGTGACTAGATACAAATAGTTTAAGAACAAGCAATATCAAAGTTATGCATCAATCAACAACTCTTGGGACAATGCACATTAAACTAAGAACGGCCACTAAGCTCTCTTAATAGGTGCATAAAGATAGAAGATGGAGACTCAACATAAAAGTAAAAGAAAGGCCTTCATAGAAGGAAGAAGGGATTCAAGTCTCATAAAGAGATTCTAAAAATTATGGAACTTATTAGCTTTCAGCTCTCATTGCCCCTAGCATAAGCATCTTGAAGTGATTAATATTAAAGTGAACAAACCATGAAGTATATGCTTGAAAAATTATAAGTTGGAAATCTCATGTCCCTTGAATACGAGGGCCGCTCCTCATGCTACTCAAGTTTAGTTACCAGTAAGTTCTTGTCATAGTAAGTACATGTGTATCATAGAGAACCGCCAACAGGGTACCCCTTGCCCGATGATATGGATGAATCCCCATATCAAAATGATAAGGCAAGAAGACAACAAGCATCTCATCAATCTTCTTATTTACCATGGGAAAATGGTGTTTTTTCTCTCTTTCCTCTTTTCTCATATCTCTTTTTTTCTTTTTCTCTTTTTCTCAATCTCTATCTCTTTTTATAAGAAGAATGCTTCATAGATTGCTTGTTATGGTTACGCTGCAGGTTTTCACCATGATTAGGCATGGATTAGACCAGCGGCCCAGGCGTTTCTCTAACACACATACATAACTCCATGGACTTACAAGCTCCCCTTTCATTTCACACCGATGACATCCATAGAAAAAAGAGCATGATATCAACTAGATACAATGTACAAGTGCAATGTTCAAAGTGTTCCCCATGATAGCATGGTTCTGCTAATCCCCAACGTATAAGTGCAAGCCTATACAACATGGATGACACAATGGTTACAGTTTATTAAGTGCAAGAAAAGTAAAGTGTGCCATCAAGTTCGTGAGAGCTTTAATCACTAATTTTCACATAACAAGTTTAATTCGGAAGGTAGATAAAAACATGAATATACTTGAAATAGCAAATGCTAATAGGTAGGTACGGTGGACTCTTTGGAATAACTTGGTTTTATTTGGAGTTGGATGCATGAGTGGAACTCATACTTGGTTATGGAGGCTAGCAAAAGACTGGGAGCGACCAACTGTAGCATCCCAATTGTCTAACAATTGTAATGCTACTTGGCCTAGTAATATAATGGCTACTTCCTATACAATTGTTGCATCATAATTATATCATGCTCATGTCATCATGACACCTTGCATTTGAGCATCATATAAAACCCTCTTTCTTTGGTTCTTCTCTCATATGCATTATTATTTGTATTTGCCTCTTGATATTGTATTTGGTTATTGATATACTGCTTGATGCCCAAGTTGAGTTGGGGGCATATCTTTTATTCAAATCCATCACCTTTCTTTTCACCACCTTATAACTCCACCATTCCATTAATCCATGAGCTTGTTTTTCTTTCTTTTGATTTTATCTAGCTCATGGGAAATAGGGTGGATCTAGTTCTATAAATTCTCTTGCTTGGCCTTTATTCCACTTCTTGGGAATGCATAAGAATAATGCCATATTATTATTATTGTTTCACAAAAATAAAACATGGCAATAAATATTTTGCATGGGCCATGCAAGAGTACCATCACCATTAGCCCATTTATTTCTCTTGGTTTTATTGGTTCTTTTCTTGGTGGATCATCTCCATCCCTCTCCACATTCCCTTTTTCTCATCAACACCTTTTTCTTTATTTTTCTTCATGAATGATCACATGAGGAATTATCCATATTGTTATTCCTTTTTCCTCTACACTTGCCCATGTCATGATCATGTATCTTTTAATCTCTACACCCCTCACCCCTTCATCTTGACTTGATCTATAAGCATGTTTAAAACTCTAAAAAATTCTAAACAAAACCCTAACCCTAGTTTTCTCTCCTACCCTCTCTCTCTAAACCCTAACTCTTATTTTTCACCTCTCTTTCTTCCACTACGTCTCTCTACCATGCTGGACCCACCTGGCCACCCTCTCTCCCTGGCCCCACACCTCAGCTACCCTACCCCATCCCTAACAAAACCCTAACCCGAGCCCTCTCTAAGCTAACCCTAGCTACACCCGAGCCCCCTCTTTCTCTTCCCTCTTCCTTCCTCTATGCCATGCTGGCCCCAGCTGCTACTCCCCACTGTCCCCACCTGGCAGCCTACCTGCCCTGGCTGCCCCAGGTCGAGCCCCATCTCGACCACGTGAGAAGGAAAGTGGCTGAGGCCACTGAATCCAACCCGAGCCCCACGGTGACCCTCTTCCCCCTCCCTCATTTGTCCTTACCCACACGCCTCCTCCGCCTCTCCCAGATCCCCCAGTACCCTGCCCCCTCCCCTCCTTCTTCTTCCACGACGACCTCTCCCTCTCCCCGGCACCGCCAGTACCCCGGCGTCTCCTCGTTCCAGCCAGCGAGCACGACGTGGAAGTGGTCGAGGAGATCGAGGACGTCCCTCTATGCCGCCCTGTACACGCTGACATGGAGAAGAAGCCCCAATATCTCCATTACCCGCGCCGCCCGACGCAAACCCTAAACCGCTAGGATGCCAGCAACCCCGGCGATCCGTTGCGCCTCCGGCCGTGCCACCACCACCGACCATCCCGCGGTGAGTCCCTCTTCCTCCCTGACACCCTCCGCCTCGCTGTCGCCGTCTAGCGCCGCCGTTCTTTTCGCCGAGCGCCTTCGGTGCACGTTAGCCGCTGCCGTCTACTCTGCGCCGTGCCTCGCAGAGGCATATCTAGCCGCCGACTGCTCCTCCGTCATCCTCCAGTAAACAGCCGCACTGGCTCTCACCCGCAGCGCGTGCGCCCGCGACGCGAGTTCGATCCCCCGTGCTGCGCCGTGCGTTCCAACACGAATCTGACGCTCAGTTCTGAGAAGGAAGAGCAACAGTACGGGCCGTGGTAATCTTGTATTTAGCCCCCTCTTTTTATCTCGCGATCAACCCGCGGTCCAGCCTACCCCACCTGCCAGCCGCTGTGCCCTTTTTGCAAAAAGGCACCCACCCTTTCTTCACCCCTAACCCGCGGTCCAGCATGCCCCACTTGTCAGCCCCTGCAGGTCCAGCCGCTGACACGTGGGCCTCTAGTTCGGTGGCCCACCGGTCAGCCTTAGTGGCTAGCTAAGCCCGCGGTAGAAAAGAGTTTTCCGCACGCGTGTGCCCCGCCAGCAGCTGGCCCACCTGTCTGTGACTGTGGCTAGGTTGGCCTAAGTGTAAAACGTTTTTCTGTTTTCTGTTTTAAAATAAATTTTCTAGAAATTGTTTAAATTCAAATTCAAATCAGATTTAAATCACTTTTAAAATACAAATCCAAACAATACATGTAATATATGTTTTGGAATCTGAAAAATGTGAGGAATTCAAATATGCCATTCAAAATAATGTTTGAACACTTTAAATTTTTTAGATGATTAAAATTACAATAAAATGCCCTTTTCTTAATAAATTAATAACTTTAATTCTATAACTCCAAATTTGGCAAGTAATATGTCTAAATCGACAGCGCGTCGAGCCCGTTCTATCTATGCAGTCCTTGTTCTGAATTGAAGCATGTATCATGTCATTCATAAAAAAATCTGAACTATTTATGGCAATAAAATTTGACTAAATAAATAATAAAATGCTTTATTTTCTTGTATCCACACCTCACCTTTGCCATGCTACTTTAATGCCATGTAAATTGTGCATCATTCATCATGGCATGCTTGTTTGCTTGTCGCATCCTTAATTCATATGCTTGTGCACTTTATTTATGTTGGCCCTTGTTTGTTTGGTTCTTCTTCGAATAGACGCCCAGCAGGAGAATTGCCAGGAATCACAGGAGTACTACCCAAATCCATCTCTCGCTTCAACTGAGCTGCCAGGAAAGCACTACCACATGCTTGCATACATACAGTACCTATTGCCTCTATCTTATTCTTGCATCATTGAGTCGTGATTGCATTAAATTGAATCCCAAGTACTGCATAGCCTTTACTTTTAAACCCCACCAAAGCTTGTTCCTCCATCCCATGAGCCATTACTACAGGAGTTGTTTGAGCCATGCGAGTCGTAGAAAAGCATGTATAGGGTATGTGAGCATCTGATGGATCACGAGGTACCTAAACAACTTAACCTGAGTAGTAATGGGATAACTAATGAAAGAGGCACCGGTGAGCAATATCTGCTATTTGGTTTTATTGTAACTACCTCGGTGAATTACGCTCTTAGTTACATGCCTGAATGAATGAAAGTGGTTAAAATAGTACGGTGGGGCCCAGGGCCACTCACGGTAGACCTTTCGGCCGTCCTAACCACTTTCAGAACATCGGGACAAGAACGAGCGGCGTAATCGGCAGGCAAAGGGATCAACTACATACACAAATGAGCATGTATGCAAGCCACATACAACAGTCCTCAGAGCCATTCCATCTAAAAGAAATAGAAATATTGCAACGCCATACGGCAAGATTCAAATATCCTAGATAGAGATAATAATTTAGGATAGCTCCTCATAGCACAAACATCAGAGTATCAGGCACAAGCGGAAAACAAGATCTGAGTACGGATAAGAAGCAAATCAGTATAATATGCCCCATAAATAAAGACATCCCGCCCATAGATCTCACGGATCCCCGTTCCCGGAACCTCTACACCGAATGATCGTTGCCAACATCATCTGTCTCCTCCACCCAGTATCCATCTTGCTGGTACACCTGTTCATCTGAATCAAACAATTTATCATGTGAGACCTTAGGGGTACTCAGCAAGTCTTTATGCCGCTAAAGGGGACACAACCTGGGTGACGCAATTGCAGCAAAAGATAATATCTAGCAATTCTATAGATACTCGCTAACCATCCGCCTAACCAATGATAGACGGATGTCCGTGAATTAAGGACAATAGTTATAACAATATAATTAACAGATCCATCCTCCTCCTCGCTTACCAACGAGGAAGCGGACGAACAACCCCCCATCATCCATTGGCAGTTTTATTAACCATTCCATGAGCATTGCACTATTTACTAGTCAAGTACTTAGACAAATTAAAAGCGGTACTTTAGTTATACTTGTCTATGATCGAGAAACTGTGCTCCAAGTCGTCCATAACCGCGGACACGGCTTTCAGAAAGATTTACCCTGCAGGGGTGCACGAATAGCAACACACACTCGATCAACCTCAGAAAAACCAAATCAAAAACCCAACGAGGCATTCACGACAAAGCAATCACAGGATTTAGAAATATTTCAGGGGGCCACCCCATTAAGCTACCCGCAACGAAGTTGGCCAGCTCCGAGACGGACCCAAGGTTTGTGTGGACGGCGGTAAACGACTGGGAACCCGAAATTGTGACTGGGCTTGTCGATACAGCAAAATGTGTCACGATCCAAAATAGTACAGGTGCTCCTCGCACAATCTTAAATAAAGCAGTAACGTGGCATAAGTACAGGATAGTAATAAAGCCCCAAACTAATTGTGGCCCCAAGAAATAAGAATGAGTCAAGCTCTGGCTCAGGGGGTCCATAAGGCCTCCCGGATGTGGATAGTGCGAATAGTTAAGGAACAGGAATCAAGTACTCGGGGTCCTACGGGACACAAGTGAGCATGAAAAACCAAATAGCAGATATTGCTCACCGGTGCCTCTTTCATTAGTTATCCCATTACTACTCAGGTTAAGTTGTTTAGGTACCTCGTGATCCACCAGACACTCACATACCCTATACATGCTTTTCTACGACTCGCATGGCTCAAACAACTCCTGTAGTAATGGCTCATGGGATGGGGGAACAAGCTTTGGTGGGGTTTAAAAGTAAAGGCTATGTAGTACTTGGGATTCAATTTAATGCAATCGCGACTCAATGATGCAAGAATAAGATAGATGCAATAGGTATTGTATGTATGCAAGCATGTGGTAGTGCTTGCCTGGCAGCTCAGTTGAAGCGAGAGATGGATCTGGGTAGTACTCCTGTGATTCCTAGTAATTCTCCTACTGGGCGTCTATTCGAAGAAGAACCAAACAAACAAGGGCCAACATAAATAAAGTGCACAAGCATATGAATTAAGGATGCGACAAGAAAACAAGCATGCCATGATGAATGATGCACAATTTACATGGCATTAAAGTAGCATGGCAAAGTTGAGGTGTGGATACAAGAAAATAAAGCATTTTATTATTTATTTAGTCAAATTTTATTGCCATAAACAGTTCAGATTTTTTTATGAATGACATGATGCATGCTTCAATTCAGAACAAGGACCGCATAGATAGAACGGGCTCGACGCGCTGGTCGATTTAGACATATTACTTCCCAAATTTGGAGTTATAGAATTAAAGTTATTAATTTATTAAGAAAAGGGCATTTTATTGTAATTTTAATCATCTCGAAAATTTAAAGTGTTCAAACATTATTTTGAATGGCATATTTGATTTACTCACATTTTTCTAATTCCAAAACATATATTACATCTATTGTTTGGATTTGTATTTTAAAAGTGATTTAAATCTGATTTGAATTTGAATTTAAACAATTTCTAGAAAATTTATTTTAAAACAGAAAGCAGAAAAACGTTTTACACTTAGGCCAACCTAGCCACAGTGACAGACAGGTGGGCCAGCTGCTGGCAGGGAACACGCGGGCGGAAAACTCTTTTCTACCGCGGGCTTAGCTAGCCACTGAGGCTGACCGGTTGGCCACCGAACTAGAGGCCCATGTGTCAGCGGCTGGACCTGCCGGGGCTGACAAGTGGGGCATGCTGAACCGCGGGTTAGGGGTGAAGAAAGTGCGTGTGCCTTTTTGCAAAAAGGGCACAGCGGCTGGCAGGTGGGGTAGGCTGAACCGCGGGTTGATCACGAGATAAAAAGAGGGGGCTAAATACAAGATTACCACGACCCGTACTGTTGCTCTTCCTTCTCAGAACTGAGCGTCAGATTCGTGTCGAAACGCACGGCGCGGCACGGGGGATCGAACTCGCGTCGCGGGCGTGCGCGCTGCGGGTGATAGCCAATGCGGCTGTTTAGGGGAGGATGATGGAGGAGCAGGGGGCGGCTAGATATGCCTCTACGAGGCGCGGCGCAGAGCAGACGGCAGCAGCTACCGTGCACCGAAGGCGCTCGGCGAAAAGAACGGCGGCGCTAGCCGGCGACAGCGAGGCGGAGGGTGTCAAGGAGGGAGAGGGACTCACCGCGGGATAGTCGGTGGTTGTGGCATGGCCGAAGGCGCAACGGATCGCCGGGGTTGCTGGCGTCCTGGCGGTTTAGGGTTTGCGTCGGGCGATGCGGGTAATGGCGATCTTGGGGCTTCTTCTCCACGTCGGCGTGTACAGGGCAGCGTAGAGGGACGTCATCGATCTCCTCGACCACTTCCACGTCGTGCTCGCTGGCTGGAACGAGGAGACGCCGGGGTACTGGCGGTGCCGGCGAGAGGGAGAGGTCGTCGTGGAAGAAGAAGAAGGAGGGGTGAGGGCAGGGTACTGGGGATCCGAGAGAGGCGGAGGAGGCGTGTGGGTGAGGACAAACAAGGGAGGGGGAAGAGGGTCGCCGTGGGGCTCGGGTTGGATAAAGTGGCCTCGGCCACTTTCCTTCTCACGTGGTCGAGCTGGGGCTCGACCTGGGGTAGCCAGGGCAGGGCAGGTAGACTGCCAGGTGGGGACGGTGGGGAGTAGCAGCTGGGGCCAGCATGGCATAGAGGAAGGAAGAGGGAAGAGAAAGCGGGGGCTCGGGTGTAGCTAGGGTTAGCTTAGGGAGGGCTCGGGTTAGGGTTTTGTTAGGGATGGGGTAGGGTAGCTGAGGTGTGGGGCCAGGGAGAGAGGGTGGCCAGGTGGGGCCAGGATGGTAGAGAGAGGGAGTGGAAGAAAGAGAGGTCAAAAATAAGAGTTAGGGTTTAGAGAGAGAGGGTAGGAGAGAAAACTAGGGTTAGGGTTTTGTTTAGAATTTGTTAGAGTTTTAAACATGCTTATAGATCAAGTCAAGATGAAGGGGTGAGGGGTGTAGAGATTAAAATATACATGATTATGACATGGGCAAGTGTAGAGGAAAAAGGAATAACAATATGGATAATTCGTCATGTGATCATGCATGAAGAAAAATAAAGAAAAAGGTGTTGATGAGAAAAAGGGAATGTGGAGAGGGATGGAGATGATCCACCAAGAAAAGAACCAATAAAACCAAGAGAAATAAATGGGCTAATGGTGATGGTACTCTTGCATGGCCCATGCAAAATATTTATTGCCATGTTTTATTTTTGTGAAATAATAATAATAATATGGCATTATTCTTATGCATTCCCAAGAAGTGGAATAAAGGCCAAACAAGAGAATTTAAAGAACTAGATCCACCCTATTTCCCATGAGCTAGATAAAATCAAAAGAAAGAAAAACAAGCTCATGGATTAATGGAATGGTGGAGTTATAAGGTGGTGAAAAGAAAGGTGATGGATTTGAATAAAAAATATGCCCCCAACTCAACTTGGGCATCAAGCAGTATATAAATAACCAAATACAATATCAAAAGGCAAATACAAATAATAATGCATATGAGAGAAGAACCAAAGAAAGAGGGTTTTATATGATGCTCAAATGCAAGGTGGCATGATGACATGAGCATGATATAATTATGATGCAACAATTGTATATAGGAAGTAGCCATTATATTACTAGGCCAAGTAGCATTACAATTGTTAGACAATTGGGATGCTACAACTCTCCCCCACTAAACAGGAATCTCGCCCCGAGATTCTAGGAAGAAGAAGAAGACTCAAAGAGGGTCGGATACTTGGCACGGAGATCATCTTCACGTTCCCAAGTGGCTTCATCCACGGAATGGTGCGACCACTGCACCTTGCAGAACTTGATGGACTTGTTGCGAGTCCTTCTTTCCGCGACTTCGAGAATTTTTATGGGGTGTTCTTGATAAGACAGATCTTCTTGGAGATTGATGAGTTCATGGTCCACGGTCCTACCGGGATCCTTGAAGCACTTCTTGAGTTGAGAGATGTGGAAAACATCATGGACTTTGAGTTGTTCAGGGAGCTCAAGAGCATAAGCAACTTCTCCTCTTCTTCCACGAATTTTGAAAGGACCGATGTATCTAGGAGCCAGCTTTCCTTTGATACCAAAGCGGTGCGTGCCTCTCATGGGAGTGACACGAAGGTAAACGAGATCACCAGGGACATACTCCATGTCCGTGTGCTTTCTGTCATAATTTCTCTTCTGGCGACTTTGAGCAATCTTCAGGTTTTCAAGAATGATGTGAACTTTCTCCTCCGCTTGAGTTACAATGTCGGGGCCAAACAATATTCTTTCACCTGCGCCCGACCAACCGATCGGAGTTCTGCATTTGCGACCATAGAGAGCCTCAAATGGTGCCATCTTTAGACTTTTCTAGAAACTGTTGTTGTAAGAGAATTCAGCATAAGGAAGACATTCTTCCCACTTCATGCCGAAAGAGATAACGCAAGCACGGAGCATATCTTCCAGAATCTGATTGATCCTTTCAACTTGTCCTTGCGACTGAGGGTGGTAGGCTGTGCTGAAGTTTAATTTTGTTCCCAAAGCATTTTGGAAACTTCCCCAAAACTTGGAAGTGAAGATGCTTCCCCGGTCTGAACTGATCTCAAGAGGAACTCCATACAGAGAGACAATTCTATTGATATAGAGCTGAGCCAACTGAATTGCAGAAATTGTTGAAGTGAGCTACTTTAGAAAGCCTGTCAATGACAACAAAGATTGCATTGTTGCCCTTTTGCGACCATGGAAAAGCAGTGATGAAGTCCATCTCTACTTTCTCCCATTTCCATTCTAGAGGTTTCAATGGCTGTAGAAGGCCGGAAGGTTTCTGATGGACAGCTTTAACTCTACGGCAGACATCACACTCCGAGACATACTTGGCACAATATCATTTCAACCCAGGCCACCAATATTGTGTTTTCAAGTCCATGTACATCTTAGTGCTGCCAGGGTGGATACAAAGAACAGAATCATGCGCCTCCTTGAGAACTTGCTCTCTTAAACCCGGGTAGTTTGGAACAAACATCCGGTGTTCAAAGAAAAGAGTGCCTTGGTCGTCAACATGGAAAGGCTCATACTTCGGAAGCTGAATGTTGGAGATGATCTTTTTAGTGTAAGGATCACCAAGCTGAATGGAGCAAACTTTTTCTTCCAAGAGAGGTGTTGCTAGAAGGTTCAGAAGATACCCTTGATCCACAATTTCAAGGTTTAGCTTGCGGAATTCCTCGCACAAAAGAGGCTGTTGTTCTTCCACCATGAGATTGTTAACATAAGCTTTTCGGCTCAGAGGATCGGCCATGACATTGGCTTTGCTCAGAGTGTAGTTGATGGTCAAATCGAAATCATCGAGGTCATGTGTAGGATAGTTGATCTCATGCGTCTTTAACTGACGAGAGGAATAAGCAACAACTTGTTTTTCTTGCATAAGGACCGCACCCAATCCTTGCAATGAGGCATCACAGAATATCTGGAAAGGCTTTGATGTATCTAGAGGAACCAAGACTGGTGTGGAAGTGAGCTTCTCTTTGAGTTTTTCAAAGCTTGCTTGACATGCAGGAGTCCAAAGGTATTTCTTGCCTTTCTTGAGGAGATCGGTAAGAGGCTTCGCAATCTTTGAGAAGTTTTGAACGAATCGCCGGCAGTAACTGGCCAAACCAAGGACACTCTAGACTTCTTTGACATTTATGGGTGGAAGCCAGTCCATAATTGTCTTAATAGTTTCTGGGTTGACGGCAATGCCCTTGGCAGAGATGACGTGACCAAGGTAGGTGACTTGAGACAGCCAAAACTCACACTTGGAGAACTTTGCATACAGGCGGTTCTCACGAAGCTTGCTTAGGACACACCGAAGGTGTTCTTCATGTTCTTCTTTTGACTTAGAATAGACTAGAATGTCATCCAGATAGACCACAACGAACTTATCAAGATACTCCATGAAAACCGAGTTCATAAGCCTCGAGAAGGTGGCAGGTACGTTGGTGAGACCGAAAGACATGACCGTGTACTCATACAGGCCATAGCGGGTGGTGAAATCTGCTTTGGGAACATCTTCCTTGCGGATCTTGATTTGATGATAACCACTTCTCAAATCAACCTTAGAGAATACCACAGCTCCAGCTAGCTGATCGAAGAGATCATTAATCCGTGGAAGGGGATATTTATTCTTGATTGTTTTAGCATTGAGTGCCTGATAGTCAACACAAAGTCTATCAGTCTTGTCTCGCTTCTTCACAAAGATGTTTGGGCTACCCCAAGAAGAAGTACTGTGCTGAATGAAACCCAACTTCTCTTGTTCATCCAGCTGACGTTTGAGTTCAGCCAACTCAGCAGGACCCATTTTATAAGGCCGCTTGGAAATAGGAGCGGTACCAGGTTCAAGTTCAATGACAAACTCAACCTCACGATCCCGAGGCATACCTGGCAACTCTTCAGGAAAAACATCTGGGAACTCATAGACTACGGGAACACTCTGAATACCTTCCATAGCATCATCATTCAGAGCCGCCAAAGAGTAAAGCTGAATTGCAGGAGTCAGACTTGGAGAATAGACTATATGGCCTTCAGGAATTTTTAGAGAAACCGAACGTTCAGCAAAATCAATCACAGCTGCATTTGCTGTTAACCAATCCATTCCCAAGATAACATCAATATCAGAATTGCCCAGAATAATTAAGTAAGCCGGAAACGAAGAGCCACCAATCTCAATTTGATTGCCATGGCTGATATGAGCAGCCCTCATGTTTGACCCAGGAGATTGTACCACAAGACGATGTAATAAAGGAACCATAGCCAGATCTTGCTCATGCACAAACTTGTGAGAAACAAAAGAATGCGAAGCACCAAAATCAAACAAAACTCGTGCAGGAACTGAGTTAACAGGAAGCATACCCATCACAACTCCAGGAGCATGCTCAGCTTGAGCGGCGTTGACACAGTTTGCACGAGCAACCGTAGACCCAGGCTTAGTGTTGATGTTGAGAGCCCGAGGTGGAGGTGCACGAATCATAGGAGCACTTGCCGCAGGTCTTGGAGGTGGTGGTGGAAGAGCTTTGTTGTTCATTGGACAATTCTAGTGCTGATGCCCAGTGTTTCCACAAGTATAGCAAGCACCACGTGGACGTGGAGCAATGTAGCCAGGGACTCCGCCAGGCGCTCCAGGGTAGTTGTGGTTGTAGCCCCTGGGAGCCACAGTGAAGGAGTTTGGTGGCCTTGATGCGTAGCTTGAAGGTTTTGGTGGAGCAGGGAGCAACGATGGGGTGTTAGGAACCCAGACACGACGCTTAGAAGGAGCTGTCATAGCAGAAGAGCTTGTTGTATCACGACTGTGTTTCTTTGACTCCTCAAACACTTGCCTACTTGCTTCTTCCTGCAGAGCTATGTGTTGGAGTTCCAGGAAAGACACCGGACTTGCATGATTGATAGCATATTTGATGGAAGCATTGAGGCCTTGCCTAAACATCTTTTGCTTCTTCTTGTCATCAGAGATCTCATCGCCACCATAACGAGAAAGGTTCATGAAGTTTCTGATGTAGGTGTTGACATTGTCAGTGCCCTGCTTGAGGTTGAGAAACACTTCCTTCATCCTTTCCATGACAATTTCTGACAGATATTGCTCTTTGAAAGCAGCAGTGAATTGCTCCCAAGTAGGCTGAAAACCAGAGAGATCTGCCTTGAGGTAATTTTCCCACCAGAGAGCTGCATCTCCCTTGAGAAGGTGAGTGGCACATTTGACCCATTCTTGCTCGGGAACATCCGCAGTCATCAGCAACCTTGACACTTCACGAAGCCAATCATCCGCATCAAGTGGCTGATCAGACACCTCAAATTGGCGTGGGTTGAACTTGAGAAAACTCTTGATGTCTCCTCGCTTGGGAGGTGGAGGTAGCGTAACAAACTCATTCCTCCTCACGCTTTCCTCGAAGCGCTGCTGGTTCTGCTGCATAGTGCCCAAAGCATTTGCAATACTTGCCAAAGCAGCCCCAAGTTCAGGTGGTATGTCCTCCTCAGAACGGCGTGGTGGTGCCATCCTGTGATTGATATAAAACACAAGTTAGTACTATAATGGAGAATGATAATAATCCAAAATAGTACCAAAATGGAATTAACCAAGATTAAAGGATGCAATTCACTGAGATGATATTAAAATATCAACAAAGTTCAAGGCAACTAGAAGATACTAAGCATACATACACGACTGAACAAGGAGTGTGATACACAACTAACAAAGAAAAAAAAATCCGCAAATTTCGGCATTAAAATACCACTATATGCGCAAAACCACTTAACGAATCAAGATTAGTAACTCTACTAGTTCAATATACAAGAGCAAATGATAACAGTAGTGGTATGGTCGCGACTCCATCCCGCACTCAAATCATTACTTCGCACATGAATCAGTAAAACACATATCCCAACACCTTCTTCTTAAGATGAATCTAAAGATTGGTAACTACGAAAAGAACACCCCAACAAGATAACGTCGGATAACAAAGAGTAAGATAGATCGCATCGATATACAAGGAATCAGATAGATCGCGTCGGTTTACAAAGGCCTGTCGGTATGGAATGTACCAACAGTTGATAACCAAAAGGCAGATAGTGATAACATTTGGATGCAACAGATAGACAAGGAATTACACACACACACACAACCTATGGTACTACGAAACCTAGAACACGTGAATCCTAGGTTGAATTTTTAGAAGAGGATTGAAAACGTTACACTTCCTTACCAGAAAAAGAGTGGGTGGGTGGGTAAGAAGAAAAATGGAAGCAGTCCTACTCTCACGTTTTGTTTTTCCCTAGTATACATAACTACCAAAAATATTTGCTAGACTGACAACGACCATTTTGGCTGAGACCCTGAAGGGCGGGATGGCTCTGATACCAATTGTAACTACCTCGGTGAATTACGCTCTTAGTTACATGCCTGGATGAACGAAAGTGGTTAAAATAGTACGGTGGGGCCTAGGGCCACTCACGGTAGACCTTTCGGCTGTCCTAACCACTTTCATAACATCAGGACAAGAACGAGCGGCGTAATCGGCAGGCGAAGGGATCAACTACATACACAAATGAGCATGTATGCAAGCCACATACAACAGTCCTTAGAGCCATTCCATCTAAAAGAAATAGAATTATTGCAACGCCATACGGCAAGATTCAAATATCCTAGATAGAGATAATAATTTAGGATAGCTCCTCATACCACAAACATCAGAGTATCAGGCGCAAGCGGAAAACAAGATCCGAGTACGGATAAGAAGCAAATCGGCATAAGATGCCCCATAAATAAACACATACCGCCCACAGATCTCACGGATCCCTGTTCCCGGAACCTCTACACCGAATGATCGTTGCCAACATCATCTGTCTCCTCCACCCAGTATCCATCTTGTGGGTACACCTGTTCATCTGAATCAAACAATTTATCGTGTGAGACCCTAGGGGTACTCAGCAAATCTTTATGCCGCTAAAGGGGACACAACCTGGGTGACGCAATTGCAGCAAAAGATAATATCTAGCAATTCTATAGATACTCGCTAACCATCCGCCTAACCAATGATAGACGGATGTCCGTGAATTAAGGACAACAGTTATAACAGTATAATTAACAGATCCATCCTCCTCCTCGCTTACCAACGAGGAAGCGGACGAACAACCCCCCATCATCCGTTGGCAGTTTTATTAACCATTCCATGAGCATTGCACTATTTACTAGTCAAGTACTTAGACAAATTAAAAGCGGTACTTTAGTTATACTTGTCTATGATCGAGAAACTGTGATCCAAGTCGTCCATAACCGCGGACACGGCTTTCAGAAAGATTTACCCTGTAGGGGTGCACGAATAGCAACACACACTCAATCAACCTCGGAAAAACCAAATCAAAAACCCAACGAGGCATTCATGACAAAGAAATCACAGGATTTAGAAATATTTCAGGGGGCCACCCCATTAAGCTACCCGCAACGAAGTTGGCCCGCTCCGAGACGGACCCATGGTTTGTGTGGACGGCGGTAAACGACTGGGAACCCAAAAATGTGACTGGGCTTGTCGATACAGCGAAAACGTGTCACGATCCAAAACAGTACAGGCGCTCCTCGCACAATCTTAAATAAAGCAGTAACGTGGCATAAGTACAGGATAGTAATAAAGCCCCAAACTAATTGTGGCCCCAAGAAATAAGAATGAATCAAGCTCTGGCTCAAGGGGGTCTATAAGGCCTCCCGGATGTGAATAGTGCGAATAGTCAAGGAACAGGAATCAAGTACTCGAGGTCCTACGGGACACAAGTGAGCATGAAAAACCAAATAGCAGATATTGCTCACCGGTGCCTCTTTCATTAGTTATCCCATTACTATTCAGGTTAAGTTGTTTAGGTACCTCGTGATCCATCAGACACTCACATACCCTATACATGGTTTTCTACGACTCGCATGGCTCAAACAGCTCCTGTAGTAATGGCTCATGGGATGGAGGAACAAGCTTTGGTGGGGTTTAAATGCAGTACTTGGGATTCAATTTAATGCAATCGCGACTCAATGATGCAAGAATAACATAGAGGCAATAGGTATTGTATGTATGGAAGCATGTGGCAGTGCTTGCCTGGCATCTCAGTTGAAGCGATAGATGGATCTCGGTAGTACTCCTGTGATTCCTGGTAATTCTCCTGCTGGGCGTCTATTCGAAGAAGAACCAAACAAACAAGGGCCAACATAAATAAAGTGCACATGCATATGAATTAAGGATGCGACAAGCAAACAAGCATGCCATGATGAATGATGCACAATTTACATGGCATTAAAGTAGCATGGCAAAGGTGAGGTGTGGATACAAGAAAATAAAGCATTTTATTATTTATTTAGTCAAATTTTATTGCCATAAACAGTTCAGATTTTTTTATGAATGACATGATGCATGCTTCAATTCAGAACAAGGACCGCATAGATAGAACGGGCTCGACGCGCTGATCGATTTAGACATATTACTTCCCAAATTTGGAGTTATAGAATTAAAGTTATTAATTTATTAAGAAAAGGGCATTTTATTGTAATTTTAATCATCTCGAAAATTTAAAGTGTTCAAACATTATTTTGAATGGCATATTTGAATTCCTCACATTTTTCTGATTCCAAAACATATATTACATGTATTGTTTGGATTTGTATTTTAAAAGTGATTTAAATCTGATTTGAATTTGAATTTAAACAATTTCTGGAAAATTTATTTTAAAACAGAAAAAAGAAAAACGTTTTACACTTAGGCCAACCTAGCCACAGTCACAGACAGATGGGCCAGCTGCTGGCGGGGCACACGCGCGCGGAAAACTCTTTTCTACCGCGGGCTTAGCTAGCCACTGAGGCTGACCGGTGGGCCACCGAACTAGAGGCCCACGTGTCAGCGCCTGGACCTGTAGGGGCTGACAAGTGGGGCATGATGGACCGCGGGTTAGGGGTGAAGAAAGAGCGGGTGCCTTTTTGCAAAAAGGGCACATCGGCTGGCAGGTGGGGTAGGCTGGACCGCGGGTTGATCGCGAGATAAAAAAGAGGGGGCTAAATACAAGATTACCACGGCCCGTACTGTTGCTCTTCCTTCTCAGAACTGAGCGTCAGATTCGTATCGGAACGCACGGCGCGGCACGAGGGATCCAAGTCGCGTCGCGGGCGCACGCGCTGCGGGTGATAGCCAGTGCGGCTGTTTACGGGAGGATGACGGAGGAGCAGGCGGCGGCTAGATATGCCTTTGCGAGGCGCGGCGCGGAGTAGACGGCAGCGGCTACCGTGCACCGAAGGCGCTCGGCGAAGAGAACGGCGGCGCTAGACGGTGACAGCGAGGCGGAGGGTGTCAGGGAGGGAGAGGGACTCACCGCGGGATGGTCGATGGTGGTGGCACGGACGGAGGCGCAACGGATCGCCGGGGTTGCTGGCGTCCTGGCGGTTTAGGGTTTGCGTCGGGCGGCGCGGGTAATGGCGATCTTGGGGCTTCTTCTCCACGTCGGCGTGTACAGGGCGGCGTAGAGGGACGTCCTCGATCTCCTCGACCACTTCCACGTCGTGCTCTCTGGCTGGAACGAGGAGACGCCGGGGTACTGGCGGTGTCGGGGAGAGGGAGTGGTCATCGTGGAAGAAGAAGAAGAAGGAGGGGAGAGGGCAGGGTACTTGGGGATCTAGGAGAGGCGGAGGAGGCGTGTGGGTGAGGACAAACGAGGGAGGGGGAAGAGGGTCGCCGTGGGGCTCGGGTTGGATAAAGTGGCCTCGGCTACTTTCCTTCTCACGTGGTCGAGCTGGGGCTCGGCCTGGGGCAGCCAGGCAGGGCAGGTAGGCTGCCAGGTGGGGACGGTGGGGAGTAGCAGCTGGGGCCAGCATGGCATAGAGGAAGGAAGAGGGAAGAGAAAGAGGGGGCTCGGGTGTAGCTTGGGTTAGCTTAGAGAGGGCTCGGGTTAGGGTTTTGTTAGGGATGGGGTAGGTTAGCTGAGGTGTGGGGCCAGGAGAGAGGGTGGCCAGGTGGGGCCAGCATGGTAGAGAGAGGGAGTGGAAGAAAGAGAGGTGAAAAATAAGAGTTAGGGTTTAGAGAGAGAGGGTAGGAGAGAAAACTAGGGTTAGGGTTTTGTTTAGAATTTGTTAGAGTTTTAAACATGCTTATAGATCAAGTCAAGATGAAGGGGTGAGGGGTGTAGAGATTAAAATATACATGATCATGACATGGGCAAGTGTAGAGGAAAAAGGAATAACAATATGGATAATTCGTCATGTGATCATGCATGAAGAAAAATAAAGAAAAAGGTGTTGATGAGAAAAAGGGAATGTGGAGAGGGATGGAGATGATCCACCAAGAAAAGAACCAATAAAACCAAGAGAAATAAATGGGCTAATGGTGATGGTACTCTTGCATGGCCCATGCAAAATATTTATTGCCATGTTTTATTTTTGTGAAACAATAATAATAATATGGCATTATTCTTATGCATTCCCAAGAAGTGGAATAAAGGCCAAGCAAGAGAATTTAAAGAACTAGATCCACCCTATTTCCCATGAGCTAGATAAAATCAAAAGAAAGAAAAACAAGCTCATGGATTAATGGAATGGTGGAGTTATAAGGTGGTGAAAAGAAAGGTGATGGATTTGAATAAAAAATATGCCCCCAACTCAACTTGGGCATCAAGCAGTATATCAATAACCAAATACAATATCAAGAGGAAAATACAAATAATAATGCATATGAGAGAAGAACCAAAGAAAGAGGGTTTTATATGATGCTCAAATCCAAGGTGGCATGATGACATGAGCATGATATAATTATTATGCAACAATTGTATATAGGAAGTAGCCATTATATTACTAGGCCAAATAGCATTACAATTGTTAGACAATTGGGATGCTACACCAACTAAGAGAGCAATAATGGCCATAATCATGCAAAGCTACAAAACATCATTGATTAAAGCATAAAGTGATATTACAAGTTGAAAACTAAATGATCATAAAGTCTATGGTAACTTGGGATAGTCATAACATGGTGTGAGCATGTGCCAAGTCAACCCAAATAAAGCATCAAAGTATAATGCCACAATACTATGCTTTAATATGCTAAAACAATGCATGTTTCTTTAAAGGCACATTAAGCAATCTCAATTGTTTATAACATGTCATGATACAACAATAATCACTATCCATAAAGCCAAAACAATATCAAGCATGACATGATAAAGTCCAAGTCACAGTCAAAAACAAGCTCCTTTTACTACTTAAGCATGAACTTTCCTACTCTTTTCCAATCCAAACCATACTTATTTGAAACCTAAAGAAGGAATACAGGGGTCCAACCAATTTATTCAAGAAAACTAAGCAAACAAAAACAAAAAACAAAAACGAAAATGAAGACACTCCAAGAACAACACAACTGTGCATGAAACAATAAAAATAAAGTGTTTGGAAGAAACCTGAGATTTTTATTGATGAAGATGGGGATGCCTTGGGCATCCCCAAGCTTTGATGCTTGTACTTCTTGGATATTTCTTGAGGTGACACGCATGGCATCCCCAAGCTTGAGCTTTAGTCCATTCTTCATCTCATTACATCATTCTTTTTATACACCTGAAAATTTTCCTTCATACAAAACTTCACACAATCTTTATTAGCAAGATTAGTGCACTCAAGATAATAAGTCTTTGGGTTCAGTTCCCACACCAATAAAACTTCCATGAAAACACAAGTTACTGTATCACTTACCTCAAAAATCTCAATTCCCCAAAAAGAACCCAAAAAGGAATCAACAAGAAGCAAATGCAAATAATGGCAGAAATCTGTCAAAACAGACCAGCAGGTAAAAACAAATTTTTTCGTAGACCTTCTGTTGCTCAAATCGAAAAGTGTTGAACTAACGGAAGTTAGATAACAACCGGGGGCAGAATCACAAAAATTCACAGCTCAAACTGACGTACAGAGATTTTACACGAATTTTTACAGAAAAGCACAAAAATCTGTTTCGGGACAGCAACTTTCACAATCATTACTTCTCTCTCATTAGAGGTTACTCTTGGCACAAAAATAAAATAAAAAAGATAAGGAGCGGTTATTACAGAGGTAATATCTTACGAGACTCATCTAAAACTTTTGGGTTATCTCCCAATAAGTACTTTTCTTTAACGCCTTTAAGTTAGGCATAAGAAGTAAGAAAAGAATCAAGTGTTCTCGAATGAAGAAGCATTAAGATTGATACAGAAATATCTTCAACAAGGCAAGGTATCTCATTCAAATAAGTTCTAGAGGATCCTCTCTCAATGCTCTTGGATTCATTATTTTCATCAAACGGGATTTCAGGAACAATCCAATCAAGATTCTTTTTCTATGGCTTCATGTATTGCTACAAGTTTAAAAGGTATTGGTATCTTAATTTCCTCCCCATTAGGTTCGGTTTTGTCCATCTTTTCTCATGTACCAATAACATCTACACATAAGCCTAGCATATTAAAACGTTCAAAGACTTTTCTAGCTTCCTTATCAACATCATAGAATTCTTTAAGTAAAGTTTCCAGAATGAAATCCCTCTTTTTAGGGTCCTCAATTTCTTTAAGTCTAAGAAACATTACTTGCATTAAGGGGTTAAGGTTAACAAACCTAGCTTCCAACATATGAACTAAAGAAGCTGCAACAATTTCAAAATTCGGAGCAAGTTCTGCAAGGGATCTATCTTCAATATCCTCATGCTTACTAACATGATTAAAGAATGCTTCAATATTATCTTTTCCAATTATAGAGCCACTACCTATTGAAAGGTCTTTCAGGGTGAACTTAGGGATCACCATGTGAGCTAAGAAAGAGGTAACACTATATAAAGAATTAATTTTTGTGTGTTTTTGATAAAGAAACAAGCAAACAAAACAGAAATAAACTAAGCAAAACTAAAAAAACAAAGTAAAGATATTGGTTATGAGGGACTCCCATTGTGAAGATGTCCTTATCTCCCCAGCAACGGCGCTAGAAAAACTCTTGCTGGCGTGTGGTTGACTTGAGAAATCCCCGGTCAACAACACCAGAAAGATAGCTTGTTGGCCCAAATATATCGAGCTCGTTGGGGAACCCCAAGAGGAAGGTATGATGAGCACAACAACAAGTTTTTCCCCCAGCTTTGAAACCAAGGTTATCGAACCAGTAGGAGCAAGGAAACACCTCCCAGGTGTTGTTTCCAACTTGGAATCCTGCACAACACAACCACAGAACTTTGTCTCCAACTTACAGTGAGGTTGTCTATCTCACCGGTTTTGCTGAAAACAAAGGATTAAACGTAGCGTGTGGAAGAAAGTAATAACTTGTAGAAAGTAAACAGAAAACAGTAAACAATTGTAGATTGATGGTAAAAGAAAGGACCGGGGTCTATAGTTCACTAGTGGTGATTCTCCTTAAGATAGATGACATGCTGGGTGAACAAATTACCGCGGGGCAATTGACAAACATCGAGAAAGCATACATGCATATACTAATCATCTTGACTCCTTTGAGATTCGATTGGGCATTACACCATTATACATAGACTGTAATCCAACTACATCTATGACTAATAATCCACCTTCAGATTATCATCCGACCCCCCTAGTATTAAGTTGCAAGCAACAGATAATTGCATTAAGCATTGTGTGTAAAGTAAACAATACAATAGTTCTATGAACAAAGGATTCATGTTTTCTCCCTAGTAGCAACATCACATCTACTACCTTAGAGATTTCTGTCACTTCCCCAGATTACTAGAGGCATGAACCCACTATCGAGCATAAATACTCCCTCTTGGAGTTGCTAGCATCTACTCGACCAAGATATCTACTAACAACGGAGAGCATGCAAGATCACAAATAACAAAGACATGATAGAATCAATAATCAATCTGAAATAGCATCTCAATATCCATCGGATCCCCGCAAACACAACATGTATGATTACAAATAGATGATCTTGATCATGAACGGAGCTCACAAGATCTAAACATGATAGCACAAAGGAGAAGAACCAACCATCTAGCTACTACATGGACCCGTAGTCCAAGGATGAACTACTCGCGCATCACACCGGAGGCAGGCATGGTGATGAAGAAGGCCTCCAGGGTGAATTCTCCCCTCCGGCAGGGTGCCGGGAAGAGCTTCAGATCCCTCCCGATCTAGGGATGGAGATGACGGCGGCTACAGAATCTTTCGTGGAATTTTGATCGGGTCCTCAGGGTTTCTGTATTGGAGACAATATATAGGCGAAAGGGGAGGACGAGTGGTGCCCTAGGCGGCTACACCACCCCCTGGCACGGGCCAGGCCTGGCCACACGGCCACGTGGTGTGGCCGGCCTCTGGCCCCTCTCCGTCTCGTCTTCTGTCTCCATGTCCCCCTCGATGAAATATTGACTTTGGCTTTTGTCCCGTCCAATTCCGAGAATATTCATTTTCTAACATTCCTCGAACCAAAAACAGTAGAAAACAGGTAGCTGACACTCCAAAGTATATAAACCAAGCATGGAACATCAAAAATTATAGATACGTTAGCAACGTATCATTGGTGTAGTGCTACAAGTACTCCATGCATGAGGATCCATTGTCGATGTAGAGCTCCAAGTCCTCCATGCTTGATGAGCCATAGTTGATGACGTGCTCCATGTCTTCCATGCATGTGGAGCCGTCATAGGTGTAGTGCTCTGGGTCCTCAAAGCATGCGAAGCCATTGTCGGTGTAGTGCTCCATCATGTCCTCTATACTTATGGAGTCGTAGTCATGGTGGCTCATCATGGATTATTCATAGATATCATCCTCGGTTCCGGAGTCCCTAGACATGATTCACAAGACCAAGTGGCGTATATGGAATTGTTATAAGGGTTAGGGATGCAACATCAAACCTTACTTTACCTTGGAAGATAGTATCGTGCAAGTGGACACACTTGAGAGCAATCAAAACCAAGTAAAGTAAAGTTCACGCGGAACACCAAAACCAACTAACCACTAACACACACATACACACACAAAGCTTATGGTGGATAGGTATGGAAGGTGGCATGTCCAACAACAATCCAAAATCAAGATATTGTAAGGGAAAGTAAGGAACCACGATGATCACAAAGAAAAACAAGTCAATCCACAAGATAGGAATTATGTGCAAGGAAACACACACGGTGGGATAAATGGGACTTGTGCGATGGAGAAAGTGAGCTAAGAACCAAATGATGCCTAGCGAAGACTATAAGCTCGTCTTGCACAAGTGCAAGTAGAGACGCTAGTTCGATTGCAATAAAATTCGTGGGCTACAAGATATGCACAATAAGTACCACCTATATGATGTTCATCGAGCTTGTGCTTCCTTTTCTATGAGACAGTTCTTTCTTTCTTTCTTTTTCTTATTTTTTCTATTTTTTTCTTTTTGTTTTATTTTTCACTTGCCTCTTCCTTGTGCCAACAACTATACAAGATAACAATATTACATAGCGCGCTCACAAATTTTTCTTGGACTTCTACAAGTATCAAATGTGCATAGCCCAGGAAATCATAGGAGGAACTAGTCTCAATAGGTCTTTGTTGATCACAAAGATAGTGTAGCTCACAAGGTAAAACAAGTGGGGAGAAGACGCGGAATGTTTATACCTTTCGTCGCTGATCTTCATCCTTTATTGGTGGATTCCACCTTGCTCACAGAATTTGGATGGAGTAGATAGAATTAACCACGTAGATGATGATGTATAGCTCCTTATCCTCTTCGAAACGAGGTAAATAACACCAAAATCCGAGTTTGAATGCAAAAGTTATGCTCAAAACCGTGAAACAAAGTTGTTGTCTGCAGGGGGCGGAGACTCCGGGGTCCAGGGCCGGAAACTCCGGGGGTGGGGGGGCAGAGACTCCGGGGTCTGAGGCCGGAGACTCTAAGGTCGGGGTCTGAAGTGCATCCAGAACTCGAACGGGACACGTTTTGGCAGAAAAACTCAAAGGAAAACCTTAAATTGATGGGGGAAATCAGAGAATTAGGGCATGGGAACAAAGGGGAAGGTAGATCAACAAGTTTAGCAAGTAATCCACGGATCAAAACCTACCAAAACTCACTCAAATCATAGGTCAATCCAAAACACGAATTGGGGCTATTTTTGGTGGAATTTCGAATTTATGGGGAAAATACCAAATCGATGAGAAATCCATAGCAACCAAAAGCTGCTGATACCAGATGTTAAGGGGTAACCCCGTGGGTGGCCCGATCTTCACGGATCTCATGGTTAAATCGATGGGAAAACGAGTGGAAAGGGAGAAGGTAGTGAAAGCGGACTCACACCTCGCGAAGAACACGATGAACACATGCAAAACTCACATGATACAAGGCCGATTTCTCCCGCCGGTGGCCACCGGTCCGATAGAATCCTCGCAAGTAAAGATCGGTCAACGTGCTCCCTCGATCCCACATGGAGAGGTAAGAACACCTTGGAGAGGGTCTTGCCATCTTAGCAAAGGGACTCCCGTGCCAAGGCCTTGTACAACGAGGGAGGCATGATGCAAACTCCAACGAGGTGGTGACGATAGTCGGTCCCCTTTACTAAGGGCATGATGCAAAACTAGAGATTCCACAAAGGGGGTGTCTTTGGTCTATCATCTATGCCTAGGGTTACATGAGGGGGTGGGGGCACTATATATAGGCTAGCCACATAACAAGGGGTAGTTTAGGCAATAATACTAGGGTTTGGGGCGGACTAGAGGGGTACATGGGCCAAGGCCCAGCTCAAGGCGCGCAAGCCCATTCCACTTATGCCGGAGACTCCGGGGTGCAAGGGCCGGAGACTCCGAGGTGTGCCACACTCTCCGGGGTGGACTCTGGGCAGGCGGCCGGAGTCCGGGCCAGAGTCCGGGCCAGAGTCCTAGAGCAGAGACTCTGGTGCGAAGGGCCGGAGACTCTGGTGCGAAGGGCCGGAGACTCCGGTGTCTAAGGGCAGGAGACTTCGGTGTGGCCGGAGACTCCATGGAGGATGTCGCTCTCTCCGCTTGCCTCCGGAGGGGTGTACTAAACGCTCCTGGGTGAGTCCGGAGTCTTGGCCAGAGTCTGTGCCGGAGACTCCGGGCATCAGGGCCGAAGACTCCGGTTTTGGAGGTGGTTGTTCCTTGTCCATCTTCTTGGGTGACTTGGGACGATCTTGGGGACTTGGTGTTGTAGATGTAGTAGCATCCGTAGGACGGGCTACATCAGTTTGCTTACAACAAAAGCGATGCCAAGTCTCATGGCGCTAGCTAAATAAATAAGAGAGCCAATAATTTGAGAGTATCTTAGCTGGTCTCTCGTATTTCCTCGATTCTTTCAAAGAAACACACTAGGATCATACGTATAGGAGAAGACTTGTTGTTGAGGGCAAACCTCTAGGGTGACCCGATCTTTCATGATTCCCATTCAAATCGAGGATGGAGTGCGGGGAGAGGAGGGGAGGATGAACACGACGAACGCACGCACGAATAATGCGATGAACACACACACACAAAACCACTATGCAAACTCCAACGAGGTTTATGATATTGGTGCTCCTTGGGCAAGGAGCATGAGGCAGGAATTAGATAGATCCACGAGGGGTTTCCACTAATTCCAATATCATGCCTAGGGTTTACAATAGAGGTGGGGGCTATATATAGGCCAGTCACAAGTTTAGGGGTAGTTTAGGCAACTAAAGTATCAAAAGGGTGCGCTACAAGGCCAAAGGGCCGAGTTGGAGCGCGCAAGCCCTGGGGTGTCCGGTAGTACTGGTCGGTCGAGCGGTAGTACCAGTCTGATGCGGTAGTACCGCTGGATGGGTGCGGTAGTACCGGAGCAGGTAGAGGCTTTGGTGTGAGTCTTCAGGTGCGTGCGGTAGTACCGCTTGCTGAGTGTGGTAGTACCGGTGGGATCTGGGGCTTCGGGTCCATCTCTCTGTCCGAGGCGGTAGTACCACCGTCCATGAGCGGTAGTACCGCTTCCAGGGGCCGGTAGTACCGCTTCCAGGGGCCAGTAGTACCGCGGTCTCCTGGCAGTTGTTGGCTGCTGCGTCGCTCCCCTGGCTCGTGTCTTCATACCTGATGATGCATAGTGTCGGGGCATGAAGTAGCAAGCCATCCAGGGGTGTATCGAAGTCACATGAGTACAAGAGCGAATTCACCTTAGCTTGGAGAATCTTGGCTCGAGCACGAGTCATGGGTCCACTTGGGGGACTTGGTGGTGTAGATGTAGGAGCGTCCAAAGGACGGGCTGCATCAGCTCCCCCCTTGGGAAAGAGTCGTCCTCGACTCTTCATGGTTATCATCTTGAACATCTCCATGGTAGGGTGAGAGGTCCTTGACATTAAATGTATTGCTTGCAAGGTACTTGGAGGTCGGTATATCGATGATGTAGGGGTTGTTGTTGATTCTCTTGAGGACCTTAAGGGGCCATCTCCTATTGGTTTGAGCTTGGAATCTTGTTCCTTGGGAAAGCGGTCATTGCTCAAGTGTATCCACACAAGATCACCTTCTTGGAATATCATCTCCTTCTTGTCCTTGTTTAACCTTGCAGCTTGGCGAAGGACTTGTTGCTCGATAGTAGGTCTTGTTTCTTCATGAAGCGTCTTCATAGCTTGTGCGCGCTTCTCGACGTCCATGTTGGTGCGCTCGTGGAGAGGTAGTGGTAGGATGCCGAGCGCGGTGAGTGGCTCGAACCCATAGACGATCATGATTGGACTCATCTTGGTTGTTGAGTGCTTGGCACGGTTGTAGGCGAACTCAGCGTGTGAAATGCATTCCTCCCAATCCTTGAGGTTTTTCTAGATTGACACACGAAGGAGAGTCTCGAGGCTTCAGTTAACCACTTCGGTTTGGCCATCGGTTTGAGGACGCGACGCAGATGAAAAGAGTAGCTTGACACCGAGCTTGGCCATGAGGGTCTTCCATAAGTAGCTCATGAATTTGACGCCACGGTCGGAGACGATTGTTCGTGGCACACCGTGAAGACGGATGATTTCCCTAAAAAACAAATTTGCAACATGTGAAGCATCGTCGGTCTTATGGCACGGAATGAAGTGTGCCATTTTGGAAAAGCGATCCACGACAACAAATGTAGAGTCATGACCATGCTTAGATCAAGGTAATCCTAACACGAATTCCATGCTAATGTCGGACCAAGGTGTATGAGGGATAGGCAATGACATATAAAGACTATAGGGGTTAGCTTGCGACTTAGCTTGAACACATGTCGTGCATCGTTGAACGTAGCGCTCCACATCGCGCTTCATCTTGGGCCAAAAGTAGTGAGTGGAAAGCATGTCCAATGTCTTGTCATGGCCAAAGTGACCCATGAGGCCTCCACCATGAGATTCTTGGAGGAGGAAAAGTTGGAGCGAGGACTTCGGAATGCAAAGCTTGTTTTGCTTAAATAGAAAGTCCTTATGCAAATAGAAATCATCAACACCTTTGCCAATGGAGCACTTTGCGAAAATTGGTTCAAAGAATGGGTTGTAAGTATACAAAGATTTTATTTCCTGAAGACCCAACACATTGATTTTGAGTCTCGTAAGAAGGCTTTTGTGTTTGCGAGACAAAGCGTCCGCAACTACATTATCTTTGCCCTTCTTATACTTGACAATGTACGGAAAAGACTCCATGAACTCGACCCACTTAGCGTGTCTCTTACTCAAGTTGGCTTGCCCTTTGAGGTATTTCAATGACTCATGGTCGGAATGCATGATAAATTATTTGGGCCATAGGTAGTGTTGCCAAACTTGAAGGACACAAACTAAGGCAAAAATCTCTTTGTCATAAATTGGATAGTTAAGGCAAGCACCATCAAGTTTCTCGCTATGGTAGGCTATAGGACGTCCGTTTTGAATAAGGACTCCTCCAATGCCAATACCACTAGCATCACACTCTATCTCAAAAGAAGAGGTGCTTCGGTGAGCCTCTTTTTAAGTTCACCAAAAGCTTTTTGTTGTGCCTTGCCCCACACAAAGGTGACATTCTTTTTGGTCAATTCATTGAGGGGACAAGCAATGGTCGAAAAGTCTTTCACAAAGCGACGGTAGAAACCGGCCAACCCATGAAAACTTCGGAGTTCACTCACATTTGTTGGTATGGGCCAATCTTGTATGTCCTTTGCCTTGGAAACATAACTTCAATTCCCTTCGAAGAAACGACAAATCCAAGAAAAATCAACTTGTCTTTAGCAAAAGTGCACTTAGGGAGATTAGCATAAAGCTTTTCATGTCGAAGGATTTGCAACACTTCCTTGACATGTGTTAGATGGTCCTCAAGTGATTTGCTATAAACAAGAATATCATCGAAATAGACAACAACAATTTTTCCAATGAGAGAATGCAATATATGATTCATAAGTCGCATGAAGGTGGATGGGGCATTAGATAAACCAAAGGGCATAACCAACCATTCATAGAGACCAAGTTTGGTCTTGAAGGCGGTTTTCCACTCATCACCTTCCGCCATGCGTATTTGATGGTAACCACTACGAAGATCAATTTTCGAAAAAATAGTGGCTCCACACAACTCATCAAGCATGTCATCGAGACGCGGTATGGGATGTTGATAACGCACGGTGATAGCATCAATTGGATGGCAGTCCATGCATAACCGTAACGTATCATCCGTCTTTGGAACAAGAATCATGGGTACAACACTTGGACTAGTGCTAACTAGGATCAAACCTTTGGAGACGAGTTTGTTGATTTGATGTTCAATGTCCTTTATCTCCTCCGGGTTCGTGCGGTAAGCCGCGCGGTTGGAAAGTGGTGCACCAGGGATGAGGTCAATGCGATGTTCGATGCCGCGAAGAGGAGGTAGTCCATGTGGAAGCTCTTTGGGGAACACATCCTTGAATTCCTGCAAAACAATCATCAAAGATGGAGGAACATTTGTTAATTCATTAGTTCCTTGTGCTAGCCCCTTGCAAAGGAGGACATAGTGCAATATGGATGGGTTGTTCCGAACATCTCTCATCTCATGTTTGGTGGCAAGGAGAACACTCTTAGTTTTTCCACTCGAGTTTGGCTCGTGGCTCTCACTCACTATGAGGTGGTTCTCTCTCTCACCACTCTTCTCACAAGTAGGTGTTGTGCTATGCGCCCTCGCTAAAGCCTTTGCATTTTGGTCGCTTGGTATATATTGGTACGTCTTCTTTTTTGACAACCTCTTTTACAACCTCTTTTTCTGCAACATTTGACTCAGGCACAAATACAGTATTTGGTTTGTGCACCTTATCGACAGGCTCGAAGTAGAACTTTGCATCAGCATAGAAATATTCAGCTATCATGAACGGCTTCTTGTTAGCAAATATTCTGACCGTATCTCCTGAGTTATCTATATATTTTACACACTGATGTAAGGTAGATGGAACAACCTCTTTTCCATGCAATCATGGATGACCGAGCAATGCCTTGTATGAAATAGCTGCATCGATCACATGAAACTTCACATATGTGGATAGTGTATCAAATTTTAGAACCAATGAAATGGTACCCATGGCTTCTTGTCCCGATTGGTTGAAGTCGTGTATGACCATATTAGACTTGATCAAATATCTATGGGAGTATCCAATCTTTTTCAGTATGTGTAGGGGTAGCAGATTTATGGCTGATCCACCATCTATCATTATGAGATTTATTGGTAGAACATCAATTTCACCATACATGAGAAGAGGTCTATTATGCTTCTTTGTGCCAATTAGCTTGTCCTCATCTGTGAATGTCATATTTAGAACTTCAAACTCTTCCACTTCAGTTTGAGACACTTTCGGGAAGGTAAGTTCCATTACAAGAGCTTTCCGCATATCAGACGAAAGACACAAAGCATCATACACTGAAAGCATAGCTGGTATTTTCTTCAAATATGCAATTACATCATATCTGACTAGGGCCCTACATGTAGGGTTAGTCGAATCATTTGGAACATCATCCTTGCCTTTTTGTTCCTTCCTAGGTGGGGGATGAGGGTCTGCTAGTTGGCGACCAGATCTAAGATGAACCTGATCAACATCTAATGGTTCTTCTTCTTTAGAGAAACAAAGAGACTCATCGTCATCCTCGTGCACACCAATCGTGAGAACGTTGAATTCTTCACTAGGGACCTTCATGCGCTTTGCGGTGTTCTAATTTATTTTTGGTGCAAAGCGTAGAGGAGGAGCTTATTCCGTCACTAGGAATAGTACACAGCGCTTTGACCACCGTTGCGCCCAATCTTGAGATCCTCGGGAGGCGGGGAATCTGGGCCGTGCACCATATCTGAAGGGAACGTGGGCCTCTCCATTATGTTGCTCTTGCGCTTTGGTGTGGCCTGGAATGATCATAGGAGAAAGTCCATATTTTGGGATTAATATCGTATCATTGTAAGTGGCCCTCATATTTGAAGATGCACAACTCATCGAATCATCTTGAAGGGTGCCGACATTTTCTGCAGCCATCTTCTTCTCTTTGTCATCCTTTTGAGGAGATCCGCATCAATGGCCCCCTCAGCGATCAGATTTTGGATGATATTTTTTACCATAAAGCAATCTTCGAGTGTATGACCCAAGAGGCGATCGTAATGGCAAAAATTTGGTTCATTGAACTTTGAAACTTCTTCTGGTCGTTTGGACTTAGGAAGTTCTATGAGGTTTAACTCCTTTAATATGGTGAACATATCATCAATTTCTTCCACTGGGAAAGAATACTCCATGTTTGACATTCGCTAAGAGTCGGCTTTCTAGGAACTTATGTACCTTTTTGTTCTTGGTTCTGGCGTGCATCTCTACCAGGCTGAAAGTGGGGATTCATAGTTGTTGTCTCCATGGCATGTGTTGTCCTCGAGTTGTTTGATGGTTTCTCCCGCTGGCCACTTTCCTCCACAGGTTTACTAAACGTCAGTTTGGTTCGACAAGCCATGAGATTCATATAGTTTTCAATTTATGTTGCTTTGGAGGGCTAGATGGTAATGCCTACAGTCCTCTAGGTACTGTAAAAGCGCTCAATGAATGAATTTTGCATTTGTTCCCATGTTTTAATGGAACTTGGCACTAATTTACTATACTAAGTGAAAGCAGGCCTAGACAATGTTTGCACGAACTGTCTAAGAAGGAGGGCCCCATTATGAGTTGTATCTTGACAAGCTGCAAGGAAATGGGCTATGTCCTCATGCAGGGATCCTCTTGCATTGAACTTGCTGAATTGTGGTTGCCGATAGTTGCTCAGAAAAGGCACGAGGTCAACATCCGGTGGATACGGCTTGACATAGCCTGACCACATGGAGTGATGATTTTTGCATCATCTGCGTCTTAACCCCTTCAACAATCATTATTTGGATCGCATCAAGGCTCAGTGCAGCTCCTCCTTGTTGCCTTCTAGTACTTGCACCACTGCGTCCTTCACTACGCTTGTTTTGATTATTACTCATCTGATTCCGAAGGGCTGCTAGCTCATCTTCTTTTTGCTAAAGTGTAGCTGTCAGGTTGGCTAGTCGCTCCTCAACTGAAAGAGTTTCGTTTGTGGCGAGGACTTGTTTCGTATGAGTCACACCATGGTTATATGCTTTCTCTATGTGAGGCTCTACCTTGTTTTCTGAAGGACAAGGAGTTCTATCTATTAGGGGATTGTAAGACCTACCATAGCTTGATTCAAGTTCTTCATAGTCTGAGCCCTTCTGACTACGTGTCTTGCGGCAAGATCCTACTATGATAGTCTTGCACGCCTTCTTCCTTTTGAAGTGTGTTGATGCCGAGGATGTCTCGCTGGCGGTGTCTACTGTTCCTTCAACACCAACTGGCATCAGTGAAACACCTCCCATGAGTTTTAGGTGGACCTCCTACAAGCAGGCCATGGAGCAAGACTCGTGGCCACCTCATTCGATGGGTTTGATAGCCACACATCCACTTTTCCCATAGCACCTAGACTTGCTAAAGAGGATTCTGCCCCCTTTATCCTGCTGTATCCAGAGTCAGTAGGTATTTCTATCTATCTTCTCTTAAGAGCAACACACCTTGAACTTGCATGACCTGCTTGGGTGATGATGCAGCCCGTCCTACGGACGCTACTACATCTGCAATGGCAAGTTCCAAATCTCATCCCCAAGTCACCCAAGAAGACAGATGCAAGCGGTACTACTACTCCCATCAACGGTAATACCGTGCCCCAATACTACCGCTCGACCTCAATGGTACTACTAGCCACGACTAAAGCCCGCGCCATCGTCTTTGGATGCCCCGGTACCGGCTTGCGGTACTACCGCCTCCCAAGCGGTACTAACGGGATGCACCATCGGTACTACCGGACCTGGAGACCACCTGCCACTAGAGCCGGAGCTACCGCTCCGCTTGAAGCTGCTACCGCTCCCATCCGGTACTACCGGACGCGAGGGCCGGTACTACTAGTCACCACGGTGCCTGCACACACTAGATCTGGGCCACAACCCATGTACCCCTTTATTATGTTGCAACCCTAGAGTTATTCCCCAAACTACCCCTTGTCAAGTGGCTGGCCTATATATAGAGCCCCCACCCCCTCATGTATCCCGAGGCATAGATGATAGACTAAAGGAAACCCCCCTTTGTGGAATCTTTAGTTTTGCCTCATCCCCTTATGCAAGGGGACCGACTATCGTCACTGCCTCGTTGAAGTTTGCATCGCGCCTCCCTCGTTGTACAAGGCCTTGGCATTGGTGTCCCTTTGGCAAGTTGTCAAGACCCTCTCTAAGGTGTTCTTTCGTATCCACTTGGGATCGAGGGAGCACGTTGAACCGGTCTTTCCTTGCAAGGATTCTATTGAACCAGTGGCCACCGGCGAGAGCAATCAGCCTTGTATCATGTGAGTTTTGCGTGTGTTCATCGTGTTCTTTGCAAGGTCTATGTTCGCTTTTGCTACCTTCTCCCTTTCCCCTCGCTTTCCCATCGATTTGACCACGAGATCTGTGAAGATCGGGCCACCCTTGAGGTCACCTCTTATCAGGTGACATACTCTCTTCTCTTTGTTTCTTCCTTTAGAAACTCTTCATACTCTGGCCATTTGGCAAGAGCACGTGCTCGGCGCATGATGTCTCCACCAACATCATCTGCGGACATGGAGTAGCCTGGTAACATATCCTTCAATGTTGAACATATGTTCCATGTCATCATTGTGTAAAAGTCAGTATGAGGCCTTCCACGGATTCTCGCGTTTGCATTCCCACCCATGTTCCGGATGGGTAAGCAACTTGCTTTCGCTGACGCCTTGCTTGATTCGATTCGGGTGGTGCCAGAAGATTGACCCATGCTTGATGAGCCCTCTGACGCCGGCGATGGTGACAGACTGGCTGTCGGATCAACATGGCCTGTTTTAATATCATCCGGACTAAGATAAACCCCGCACCACATGATCGAGCGTTTGTTACTCGGCTCAGTATACCTGGGGAAGAACTTGGGCGCATCAATCTAGAGTTGACCAGGTGGTCGAGGAGATTTAGCCTCTTCCACCGCCACTGCTTTTCTTTTATCTGCTGCAGAAGCTTTATGAGCTTACCATGACATGTTTGAAGTAATCTTGCATGAGCCTTCATTGGGTGCTTCATGGTAAACCTTGCTTGATGCGCCTACCTTCAGTTTGGAAGGAGTGAGGGTGTTGAGGGGTAACCTCATGGGTGGCCCGATCTTCATGGATCTCGTGGTCAAATTAATAGGAAAGCGAGGGGAAAGGGAGAAGGTAGCGGAAGCAGATGCACACCTCGTGAATAACACGATGAAGACACACAAAACTCACATGATACAAGGCCGATTGCTCTCGCCGGTGGCCACCGGTCCGATAGAATCCTCGCAAGGAAAGATCGGTCATCGTGCTCCCTCAATCCCAAGGGGAGAGGGAAGAACACCTTGGAGAGGGTCTTGATGTATTGGCAAAGGACACCAATGCCAAGGCGTTGTACAACGAGGGAGGCGCGATGCAAACTCCAATGAGGTGGTGATGATAGTTGGTCCCCTTTACCAAGGGGATGAGGCAAAACTAGAGATTCCACAAAGGGGGTGTCTTTAGTCTATCATCTGTGCCTAGTGATACATGAGGGGGTGGGGAATCTATTTATAGGGATAAAATAGGCAAAATGGTAAGTAAAGGAATATTCTAGGGCATCAAACCCAGATCCGTGCGTAGACGGCATTTCTGACAATAAGTCCGATCGTGCCGGATCTGGCGCCAGAAATTCCGATCGTTGCCGGTTATTTCGGTCCTTCACCAAGATGGCATACAAAAGTGTGTTCCGGCTAGATTTCCGGTCTGCTGGTTCTGGAGCCGGTTTGTTCGGTGCGGGTTCTGGTCCGCCGGTTCTGGAGCCGGGAATTCCAACGGCGGGTTCGTCGGTGCTATAGCCTTCGCCGGTTTGGCTCTGCCTCTTCCATCTTCTCTTCCAAGCCCCCGACTTGTCGGGTGTGAGTCCTCGGGCTTCCTCCCTTGCCTCCGTGCTTGTTGGTGTGAACCTATCATTGTCATATGATAGAGTATGAACTAGTATACATTCAATGAGGTAGGAAATGGGATCTCAAAGAGGATAGGATTCACCGTTGGAGTCCATGACGACTTGGCATAAGTTGGAGACCTTGATGTGGTAACGACTGTAGGTCGGGCTATATCATACCCCCCTTCAAAAAGAGTTGTCCTCGACTCTGCATGCTTATCACAAAGTAGAAGATGTCGAGAGACCTTCTTGATCCCGGGGTTCACCATATAGTCGTCCTCGGGAAGATTGAGTTGATAACACTTCAATGTTCCTTCACTTTCCATGAAGCCTACAAAGCTCACCAGAGAAGCAAAGAAACACTCAAAGCATAGCCAATTCATGAAGGTTATAGCATGAGTCCTCAAGTAGAAGGAAGTCACCTTATGTTGTAGAGATAGCTCGTTGAAGGGAAGCCATAGGTAACTCTCTTCAATTCTTCTTGTCAACTCTTGGTCCATAGAGGTTGATGTGTATACACTTGTACCATCACACAACAAAGACCAAGCAACATATGTTTGTGTGTGATAGAGGAGCATGTCATTTGTGGCATGTCCATTCTTGTTCACAACACTATTAGCACAACTCAAGTATAGAAAACGGGACGCATAAGCAAGGTCAAAGTGCATGGAAATTGTTTGAACATCAACCAAATGTGGAAACTCGAAAACTCCATAAAACTTCTTAGTGTGGCACTCAAAGCAATGGACTAAAATATTGGTCAACATCTTTGATGCAAGAATAGGAGAATTCGGAAAAAACACATGAGGAAGAATATCCAAAACAACATCATTATGTATGCAAACCAACCATTGGAAAGAGAAATTGTTCGACGTGTTGGATGCCACACACAAATCATCCAAAGCAAATATCATAGGGAAATGAATATCAAAAGCAGAAGCCAAAGTAACGTGTTTGCAAACAAACCAAATGGAAGAGAAATTGTTTCTTATGTTTGTTGCAACAACTATATGAGGTACTTGGAAGCTCTCGTGACAATACATGCTCATAATTGCATTATTGTTGCACACAAAACATCGAAAAGAGAAATTGTTCAACATTTTTGTTGCAACACACAAAGCATCAATATCCAATAGCAACGAAACATGATTGTCACAAGGTGAATAAATACCATCTACATGCTTGCAAGCTAACCATAGGAAAGAGCAAGTTTTCAACATGAAAGATGCAAAGCATGCAAAAGGTATCAAACATGGGTTTGATCATGAACTCACTTCGGGGATGCTCTCTAGAGCTCTTTTTGTCAACTCGTGCTCAACCGAGGTTGACATTCTTGTGCGGGTACCTACACACATCAAACACAAAAGGAAGAACGTGTGTGCATGGTAGAGAAACACATCATCCATCATGACGTATCTCTTCTTGTGCACATCACCATGAGTGTCAATCAAGTGTAATTTATGTGCATGGTGGGTATGCAAGTGGGGAACATGCTTATCATGGCATTTACCAAAATATCCAAAATTTGAGAAAGTTATGGGGGCCATCTCAATAGAAAACGTATGATAATTATTGTTGCAAGCAAAAAAAGTGAAAGAGCAATTGTTCATCGTATTGCAAGCAACGGGAGAAATTCTAAAAAATCCATGAAAAAGCATGGTCCTAGGGATACCCGTGTTATCATCATTGCAAGCAAAACATTGGAAAGAGCAATTGTTCAACAAGGTGCAAGCAATGATATCATCAACGTAACGTTTAGAGCATGGCATGTCTATGGCAACATCATCACAATCAAATAATTTCACATGCTCAACATCATCACAATCAAATAATCAAATAATTTCACAAGCTCACCAGAGAAGCAAAGAAACACTCAAAGTATCACATGGAAATATCAATGAAGCATATGTGATATCACAAACATCATCCATAGCATGCAAGTCATCAAAAGTCATCATGTCCACTAGTGGGATCATGTCATCATCAACACCCCTATTCTTACCTTGTTCATACCTCTCATATGAAGTGGGTGTTTGACATGTCCAAAACGTATCTACTTTCCCGAACACTTTTGCTATTGTTTCTCCTCTAGACTTGTGTGATTTGGATACAACTAACGCGGACTGACGCTGTTTTCAGCAGAATTGCCTTTGTGTCTACTTTTTGTGCAGAAAATCAACTATCAGGAAAAATCCTGGAAAATATGCCAAAAATCCTATTTCACCCGAAGACTCCAGGAGCCACAATACTATACGGAGAAGAGCCAGGGGCTGGCCACACCACCTGGTGGCACGGGCCAAGCCAGGCCGCGCCAGGGCGTGGTGTGGGCCCCCCAGGCACCCCTCGGCCTCTCTCTTCACCTATAAGGAGACTTCTGACCTAAAAACTTCGAGGGGTTCAAAGTTTTTCCAGAAGGAGTTCCACTCCACCGCCACCACCAGATTCCACGAAACAGCACCAGAAACTCCGTTCTGGCACCCTGCCGGGATGGGGAATTGGAGGAGATCATCACCATCATCATCACCATCACTTCTCCATCGACCATCCATGTTTCCCCCATCTATGAGTGAGTAATCCCCCGTTGTAGGCTATGGGGATGGTAGGGATTGGATGAGATCATTCATGTAATGGGATCAGATTGTTAGGGCATGGTGCCTAGTATCTTTTATTAGTGCTTTATGACTTTGTTGTGACTTGTTGTGCTTAATGCTTGTCAGTAGGGCCCGAGTGCCATGATTTCAGATCTGAACATGTGATTGATTCATTATGATAGTATTGTTTATGGTCTTATCTGCTAGTTGTATACACACGTTGTTGCCTAGAACCAATGGCCCCGAAGTGACATAAATCGGGATAACCGGAGGGAATGATGTGAGGATCACATGTGTTCACGGAGTGTTAATGCTTTGCTTCGGTGCTCTATTAAAAGGAGCACCTTAATTGCCAGTAGTTCCCTTGAGGCCCCACTGCAAACGGGCTGGCAGGACAAAAGATGTTGTGCAAGTTCTCATTGCGAGCACGTATGACTATATATGGAACACATTCCTAGGATTGTCTAGTACTTGGATGCTTTATCTTATTTATCTGCAATTGCCCTATGTTCTGATTGCTATGTGAATTTTCTTGTCCATGTAACGCCCGTCCATCCATCCCTATGCCTACCGCACTCGAATCCCACTGTTTACTGCTATTGTTATTGTTGTCTTTACTTTACTACTGCTATTACTTTGCTATTCCTACTACAAAACTGTTGCTACTAATAAACTGCTGTGAGCAAGATTGTTTCCAAGTGCAGCTGAATTGACAACTCAGTTGTTAAGGCTTATAAATATTCTTTGGCTCCCCTTGTGTCAAATCAATAAATTGGGTTTCACTTCCCTCAAAAATATTGTGATACACCCTCTATACTTGTGGGTCATCAAGACTATTTTCTGGCGCTGTTGCCGGGGAGCATAGCTTTATTTATTAAGTTCACTTGGATTCTCTATTGTTCGCTGCTATCCATCCATCATGGGTAAGTCTCGTGATGGCAAGTTTCCTATTTTACCATCCTCTACAAGAAGAGGTACGGTTCTGAACACCTCTGCTGCTCTTGATTCACCATCTATTATAAGTAAGCTCGTTACACCACCACATACACATGCTACACACACTGCTATTACTGCTGAATCTGAAATTTTTGATGCTTATGATGCTGCTTCTACTGTGCTTGATAAGAGTGGTTCATTAGGTCCTTTCCTAGATGCTACGATTGCTAGAACTATAGCTGGAAATACTGAAAATCCTAATGAAGACACTACCACATCCGTTAGTTCACCTGAGACTAGTGAGAGTTATGATATTGAAGATGGTTATGTTGATATGACCGATGAATTTATTAAAGAATGTAAAAACACCCATGATAGGAGCGCTGCTAAGAGTCTCCTTGAGAGGCGTACTATTAGACCCAAATTATCTCCTGTTGCTAAGTTTGCTGCTTCTCCCATAAACATTATAGATGAATATTATGATTTCTCTCTCGATCTATCTTACATAGCTATTGCCGAGAAAGAACCTTTTTGTGGGACTAAGAATGAAAGTGCGGTAGCACATATGAATGAACTTTCTACCATGAGTGGCTTGTTTTCTGATGATATTAAGATGCGTACTTACTTTGTTGCTAAGATTTTCCCTTTTTCACTGAAAGAAGAAGCTAACACTTGGTTTAGTAATTTACCTCCGGGATCTATTGATAGCCCTGAGTGCTTGATTAGTACTTTCCTGCAGAAATATTTTCCTCCTAGTGCTAGACATGCTATTTTGCAGGAACTTTTTGATTTTAAATAGGGAGAAAAAGAGGTATTGCCTGAATCTTGGGAAAGGTTTTGTGCTTTGATTCATGCACAAGCTGGAAGTCCATTACCTAAGAATGAGCTTCTTGATATATTTTATAATGGACTAATAGAGGAATCTAGGACATACCTAGATAGTTGTGCTGATTGTGTTTTCAGGAATAGGACTCCTAAGGAAGCTGAGGAATTAATGGCTAAAATAATCAAGAATTATGAAGATTGGACTCCTCCTAAACAAGCTATACCTGAAGTAATTGTAGCTGAACCATCTATTCCGGTGCCTATTCCAACATCAAAGAAGAGGGGAGTTATTGCATTAAATGATGAAGTGATGAAGGAAGCTAAGAAATGTCTTAAGGAGAAGGGAATTAAAGATGCAGGTGTCAAGAATTTACCTCCTATAGAAGAATTATGTAAGCCTATTCCCTACTCACCCACCATTGAGGTACACTCTCTCCAACACTTTGATGAAGGTGATATCCCTTACTCTAAACCTCCTGATCAATGCTTAGAAGAATTCGATATCTTTATTGTTAAGCAAGATAATTTTAATAAAAGGGTGCAAAATCATCTAATGGAAAACATTAGAGCTATTGTTGAGTTGAAAGATATTGTGGAAAGAACCTCTAATGATGTTAAAATGACTGTTAAACACTTTCAAATGGTTCAAACTCAAATAGATCAACTCGTTAAAGTGCAAAACGACTTGCTAGTTAATGCTGCTAAAGAAAAACATGCTTATGAAAATTAGAACTAGAAGTGGAGCTGCTACCCTGGATCCTCTATATCCTGAGGGGCATCCCAAAAGAATTGAGCAGGATTCTCAACAAGCTAAAAATAGTGGCTCTACTCATAAGAAAAGGAAAAAGAAACATAAAACTGTTGTAGAACCCTCTGAACCTGCTATAGATCCTAATAGTATATCTATCTCTGATGATGAAACTGAAAGTGGTAATGAAGGAAATGAAGTTCCTAATGAAGAAAAAGTTGAAGAAGAACCTGAAAACCACACTAAGAATACTAAATACACTAAAGAGGATTTTATTGCTAAGAAACATGGTAGTGAAAGAGAGCCTTGGGTCCAAAAACCTATGCCATTCCTTGATAAGAAACACAAGTCAAAGGAGGATGAACATTATAATAAGTTTTGTGAGTGGATGAAGCCTTTATTCTTGCAAATTCCTTTGACTGATGCTATTAAATTGCCTCCTTACTCAAAGTATATGAAGGATATTGTCTCTAATAAAAGGAAGATCCCTAATGAAGAAATTTCTACTTTACTTGCTAATTATTCCTTCAATGGTAAGGTTCCTAAGAAACTTGGAGACCCTCGGATTCCAAATATCCCTTGCTCTATTAAGAACAGTTATGTTAGAACTGCTTTGTGTGATTTGTGAGCCGGAGTTAGTGTTATGCCTTTCTCTCTCTATAAGAGGCTTCAACTTGAAAAATTAATACCAACTGATATATATCTTTGCAAATGGTTGATAAATCTATCACTATTCCTGTGGGTATATGTGAGGATGTACCTGTTTAGGTGGCCCACAATTGCTTGATATTAACCGATTTTGTTGTGCTTGAAATGCCTGAAGAGGATAATATGTCTATTATTCTTGGGAGACCTTTTCTTAATACTGCAGGAGCTGTTATTAATTGTAATCAAGGAAAAGTGACTTTCAATGTTAATGACAAGGAACATACAGTCTATTTCCCCAAGAAGATTGAAAGGACTTATGGTTTGAATTCAATTGAACATGCTGAAGGCATTCAAGTTGGAGAAATATATTGTCCCATACCAAGAGAATAATTTGAAACTATTATGATTGGGACCATTGCTATCAAGGTTGAGGTAACATAATCATTAGTGGAATACAAAGTTTTGTCTCATATGGAATTGTTTTGGTAGCAAGACTTGATCAACCTTGTTAACAAAAGGATTTCATTGAACAAAACAATGTTTTCATTATGATTATCTCTGTTTATTTCTATCCTTTGCATTTTAGTTTTGCTTTAGTTTAGTTTTCTTTTTGTTGTTAGTTGCTTGCATGTTAGAGTGTCTTAGAACTTCTGTAGTTCTAGCCTTGTTTTGTCCTTGCATCATTTCCAAAAAAAATCTGTCTGTTAGAAAATCATTCTTCTATTTCTGAAAATTGCCCAAAAATAAACTGTCTCGAATAATTCCAGAAAATTCATATTAAATTTTTATGTGAAAAAAGGGGCAGAGGAGTACCTGGGAGGTACCAGGGGGGACCCACCAGGTAGGCACACCACATGGTGGCGCCATGCCCTGGTGTGGGCCACCCCTGGCCCCCCACTAACTCTCTCAGTTGCCACTTTCTTCTCTCTCTCGAGTAAGCTCCAGTTCATTGCTCAAAATCACGTTCTTGCTATGCTTGCTCTCGATTTTTTCGATCTCCTCGCTCGGCCCATATTTTTTGCTGAAATTTGGAGCATTTGTTCCCTAGTATGTGACTCCTCCCCTTATCCAAGTAGATTTGTGTTTAGTGGATTATATATTGAGTATTTTTCTGCCATAGGTGACTGGTTATGAGAGCTTGTAAGCTTGTTTGATGCTTAGAGATATAGTTTTGATGCATGTTTAGGCCTCTTGCAAGTCCCTATGAGTAGAATCCTTCATTATATTTACTTTGCAATCACTTGTTTAATAGGTGTTTAAATTTCCGAATACCAAGCATGCACAGCCATACTTTTGGAGAGATATTTGAGAGTGATGCACCTAGGAGGTCGAGGCCCTCAAGATAAGCCTCTCAGGCTAGGCCATCATACAACGAAGATCTCATTGCAACTCGTATTGGTAGTGAAAGGGATGATGGGGATGCTCACCCATGCTCTTTTCCTTGTTTTACTTTCTTACAAGCTGCAGGTATTCTTGATGATTTCTTGCTACTGATTGAGAGGGTTGGTTTGACCTCATATATGCAAGATGAGAGTACGCAATACTCTATGCTCACCAAAACTTTTGTTGAGAGTTTCACGTTTACTAACACACCCTGCAGTCGACTGTCTCTTTTAAAATCTATAATCTGCCCTTCACCATGCCTTTGGAGAGATTTTGAAGTATTGTAGGTGTACGCATGACAGGGACCGTGAAGAAAATTCAAGGGCGACCCGCTGATTTGTTGGAGCTTTACCGAGGGGTGACCAATGATGATGACCGCGTAGCGCAACGCGGAAAGATAAGAAATATCCAACTCCCCGCTCTTAGATACTTTGCATATTATCTTGCTACTAGTGTGCTTGGTAGGGAGAACACAAGTAATATCTCCAGCTATCATTTAGCATTCCTTGCTGCTGCGCTTAACAATGATACTCGGTACAATCTTGGCTCGTTTATTGCTCGCCGCCTAGCTTCTAGGGGGCCTATCTATGGGGGCATCATTGCCTCACGTATAGTCAATGCATTAGGTCTTTTAGTGGATCCCAATGATGCTATATTGGCACCACAAAGGCTTGACCTTGTTGCTATAAAAACTCATCACTTTGTCACTGCTACTTCTTATTTGGACAGTCTAGTATATAGGATGCTTTTCACTGATGGGGACGAAAGGGAGATCCTTTTGCCACAGACTTCTTTGTTTAGTGTTCACAGGCGACCGTGGTCACGCTCCAAGGAGGAGGTGGATGAGCAGCTCCGCTTGCTGGGTTTCCACGAGTAGCACTAGGAGGATGTGCCCTCCTATGGTTACTCCGCACATTATGGAGGGACGTACTTGAGCTCGCACCAGGACGAGGGTACTTCCTCGTCGTACCACGGTGACACTTCATCCTGGCCGGCTTGGGATTGATACCCACTTAGGACAAAATTCTAAGCTTGGGGGAGGTACGCCGACACCACACTCATCTTCATATCATGTTGCGTCGGTACTTTGTATATTCATGTTTTCGTTCTCTTTTTAGTTTTCGTTCTTCTTTTTCTTTTGCTTTCTAAAACACAAAAAGACCAAAAATATTTCTGTTGTTTCTCTTTGGTTTGCTTCTTCTTTTTGCTTTGCTTGTTTTTCCCTTTTGGTTCTTGTTTAAAAATCGAAAACACCAAAAATATTTGTTGTTCTTCTTTGGTTTTGTGAGTTTGCTACAGGGTTCAGCAGTCCTCAGTGGAATATTGGTTTCATATTATTATTCAAGCCACACAAGTGAAGAGCAATAATGAGGATTAATGACAACTTGAGGCGTGGTAAGAGGCTGGTAAGGAACTCTATTTGTTTTCATTTTTGTACATATACTCATTACTATGGGCATGCTTAGTCCGTTCATGTAGAGTATATTTTTTCTTTGGATGCTTAGTAGTTCTTGCTTTCTTATGATTAGCTCCATCTCGCTAATAGTTTGTAGCATGTCTTATGAATGTTTGCTTGCATTGCTCTATTCATAAATTGGTATGACACTGTGGTATCCTCCTATGAGTGTTTCATTTGATTGACTTGGCACATGCTCACGTATGCTCATGACTGTAATAATCAGTTAAGCCTCGATGAATTATTTTGCCTTGAGGATGTTGAATAACTTTCATGCCATGAGTAGTCCTGTTTTGTTGCAAGCATGATAATGACAGCTATTGCTCTCTCGTTTGTCGCTCCCTTACTATTGCTAGCTTTCACTTCCACTGAGTGTTTTACTCATGTTTCCAACTCTCTTAAACCAAATATTGCCAAAGTGTCCACCATACCTACCTATTAGCATCATTCGCTACTTCTGTGCATGTTCAATATGTGTTTTCTTCCGAATAAAATGTTTGCTTGTTATGAGAAAGTTAGTTAGTAAAGCTCTCACAAACTTGATGGCACACTTTATTTCCTGCACATAATAAACCTGAACCATTGTGAACTCTCCATGAAAAGTTATATGCTTGCAAATTATAGGTTGGGGATTAGTAGAACCGTGCTGTCACAGGGAACGCTTTCAACACTTGTAAATATATACCCAGTTGATACCTTGCTCTTTTTTTTGCGGATGTCGTCGGTGTGAAATAAAAGGGGAGCTTGTAAGTCCATGGATTTATGTATGTGTGTTAGAGAAACGCCTGGGCCGCTAGTCTAATCCATGCTGACATGGTGGAAACCTATAGCATAACCATAATGATATCTATGAAGCATTCTTCTTATCAAAAAAAGGAGAGAGATGGCTATTGAGAAAAAGAAAAAAAGAGATTTATGAAAAGAGGAAAGAGAGAAAAAAGCACCATTTTCCCATGGTAAATAAGAAGATTGCTGAGATACTCATTGTCTGCTTGCCTTGTCATTTTGATATGGGGATTCTTGCATATCATCGGGCAAGGGGTACCCCGTTGGCGGTTCTCTATGATACGCACATACTTACGATGACAAGAACTTACCGGTAACTAAAGTTGAGTAGCATGAGGAGCGACCCTCGTACTCAAGGGACTTGAGATTTTTAGTTTATAGTCTGTCAAGCATATAACTCAGATTGGACCTCACTTTCACCTTAACCACATTAAAGATGCTTATGATAGGGGCAATGAGAGCTCAAAGCTAATGAGTACCATACTTTCAGCATTTGTAAGCCTTTCAAATTATTCAAAACCTTTTCCTTTACTTGTTGAGTCTCCGTTTATTCTTTGAGCACCTTCTTGAGAGCATAGTTGTCATTCTTTGTGTTTGCCTCACTACTTGATTATTTGTGTTATGACTTTGATGCTTGTATCCTTGATATCTTTACTTCTAGTCATCACTTGAACTTCAGAGGTGCCTTGATATTCATAATCAAAGGCAAGCGAGATACCACTCTATCATACCTTTTTATGAGCATTGTAATGTTTCTTACGTTTATACTTCATGCTACTTATTATTTTTGAGTTGGAATCTCTTCATAGCTTGCAATGACTATTAAGTAGACTCAGTTGCATACTCTTTATTATGAATTGTCTAAGTAGTTGATCACATTGCTGAGAATATTTATATCATATGAAGCAAATGTGTTCGTGAAAGTTCTTTAATCACACTCAGTTTTCAACCGAATTGCTTGTAGATAAGCAATAAGCTAAGCTTGGGGGGAGTTGATACGTCCAAAATGTATCTACTTTCCCGAACACTTTTGCTATTGTTTCTCCTCTAAACTTGTGTGATTTGAATACAACTAACGCGGACTGACACTGTTTTCAAAAGAATTGCCTTTGCGTCTACTTTTTGTGCAGAAAATCAACTATCAGGAAAAATCCCGAAAAATATGCCGAAAATCCTATTTCACCCGAAGACTCCAGGAGCCAGAATACGAGACGGAAAAGAGCCAGGGGTGGCCACACCACCTGGTGGCGCGGGCCAAGCTAGGCCGCGCCAGGGGGTGGTGTGGGCCCCCAAGCACCCCCTCGGCCTCTCTCTTCGCCTATAAGGAGCCTTCTGATCTAAAAACTTTGGGGGGTTCGACGTTTTTCTAGAAGGAGTTCCGCTCCGCCACCACCACCAGATTACACGAAACAGCACCAGAAACTCCGTTCTGGCACCCTGCCGGGACGGGGAATTGGAGGAGATCATCGCCATCATCATCACCATCGCTTCTCCATCGACCATCCATGTTTCCCCCATCTATGAGTGAGTAATCCCCCGCTGTAGGCTATGGGGATGGTAGGGATTGGATGAGATCATTCATGTAATGGCATCAGATTGTTAGGGCATGGTGCCTAGTATCTTTTATTAGTGATTTATGACTTTGTTGCGACTTGTTGTGCTTAATGCTTGTCACTAGGGCCCGAGTGCCATGATTTCAGATCTGAACATGTTATTGATTCATTATGATAGTATTATGTATGCTCTTATCTGCAAGTTGTATACACACGTTGTTGTTTGGAACCAATGGCCCCAAATTGACAGAAATCGGGATAACCGGAGGGAATGGCTTTGATGTGAGGATCACATGTGTTCATGGAGTGTTAATGCTTTGCTCCGGTGCTCTATTAAAAGGATCACCTTAATTGCCAGTAGTTCCCTTGAGGCCCCGCTGCAAACAGGCTGGCAGGACAAAAGATGTTGTGCAAGTTCTCATTGCGAGCACGTATGACTATATATGGAACACATGCCTAGGATTGTCTAGTACTTGGATGCTTTATCTTATTTATCTGCAATTGCCCTATGTTCTGATTGCTATGTGAATTGTCTTGTCCATGCAACGCCCGTCCATCCATCCCTATGCCTACCGCACTCGAATCCCACTGTTTACTGCTATTGTTACTGCTGTCTTTACTTTACTACTGCTGTTACTGATGGGTTCGCAGCATAGAAAACAAAAAATTTCTACCGCAAGAATGAACAAAACCTAGATCTAATCTAGATAAAAGCCAAGATCTAATCTATTAGACATGAGCAACGAGATAGATGGGAACTAACCCTCGTAGATCCGAAAGCGTTAACGAGATTAGATCTCGTGGTTGATGTAGTCGGTCACTTGCCGATCTCAAGATCGTGTGGACGATCCTTCCAGCGTCGCGTTCCAGCAGCGCTTCCGCCTTCGGTCAAGTAGACGATCCTTCCGGCGTCGCGTTCCAGCAGCGCTTCCGCCCTTGGTCAAGTTGACGATCCTTCCGGCGCCACGATTCGGCAGCGCTTCCGCAGTCGGTCACACGTGCGGAGTCGAAGCAGACCTTCCTCTCCCCGTTCCAGCGAGCAGTGGAGGTAGTAGATCTTCTCCACGGAATCCCAGCAGCACGACGGCGTGGTGGTGGTGGTGGAGTAGAGAATTCTGCAGGGCTTCGCCTATGCCTGTGCAGAATATGGTGGAGGAGAGAGGCGGCAGAGATTGGACGTTATGAGAGCGTGAGAGGAGGGGGCGCCCCTGCCCCTCTATTTAAAGAGGGGAGGGCGCGCCAGGGAAGGGGAGTCCTTGTAGGACTCCCCTCCTATGGGGCCGGCGGGTTGGGGAGGTGGGGAGGAATCCTCCTCCCCCACGACTCCTTATCTTGACCCAACAGGACTCCTTGATCCCTATCTTGATTTTCAAGCAAACTCCAAGATATCTTCTAGAACCTTCCGGAACATTCCGAAACCTTCTAGAATCCTCATACAAACACTCCGGAACATTTCCTATCTCATAAAATGATCTCCTATATATGAATCTTATTCTCTGGACCATTCCGGATCTCCTCGTGATGTCCCGGATCCATTCCGAGACTCCGAACAACATTCGGTTTCCAACGCACATTCCATATCTACTTAAAACAACTTCGAACCTTAAGTGTGTCACCCTACGGTTCATGAATATGTAGACATAATAGAGACACATCTCCTATCAATAACCATCAGCGGGACCTGGAGATCCATAATGGCTCCCACATACTCAACGATGACTTCGCGATCGATTGAACCACTTACATACGCAACTAATTCCCTTTGTCTCACGATACTATACTTATCCGAGGTTTGATCGTCGGTATCTCCATACCTAGTTCTACCTCGTTACTGATAAGTACTCTTTACTCGTTCCATGATATGTCATCCCTTGTGACCTAGTCACATGCTTGCAAGCTAACTAGATGACATTCCACCGAGAGGGCCCAGAGCATATCTATCCGTCATATGGATGTACAAATCCCAATCTTGGTTCATGAGCTTCAACACATACTTTCAGAATACCCAATGACACTTTTATAACCACCCAATTACGAAGCGGCGTTTGATGTCATCAAAGTATTCATCCAGTGATGGTGATTAACATAACCTCATGGTCGAAGGAATAGGTTACTATGTGTTTGAAAGCTTACAGCAATACGAACTTAATGACTTGATCTTATGCTACGCTTACTATGGGTGTGTGTGTCCATCACATCATTCTCCTAATGATATGACCTTGTTATTAATCACATCCTAATGTCCATGATCAGGAAACCATAATCATCAATTAATCAACAAGCTAGTTCAACAAGAGGCTTACTAGGGACTCTCTTATGTTTACAAAACACACATGTATTAGTGTTTCCTAGTAATACAATTATAGCATGGGATGTAAACATTCATCATAAACACAAAGATATAATAATAACCACTTTTATTATTGCCTCTTGGGCATATCTCCAACAGTTACTTTGCTATTCCTACTACAAAACTATTGCTACTGATAAACTGCTGTGAGCAAGATTGTTTCCAGGTGTAGCTGAATTGACAACTCAGTTGTTAAGGCTTATAAATATTCTTTGGCTCCCCTTGTGTCGAATCAATAAATTGGGTTTCACTTCCCTCGAAAATACTACGATACACCCCCTATACTTGTGGGTCATCAGTGTTGTGGTAGTATTGGCCTCCATGTGAGCAACTTCTTCATCCAATATGGGGATGGCATCATCATCATCCTCCATGTACATCTTCTTGGTTAGAGGCATCATCATCTCCAATCTTGACGCTTCTTGATCCATGGAACCTGGCACATCATGAGGAAACACACTAGAGGTAGAGGGTAAGTCAATAGAAATCGAAGTGGTCTCACATGACCTATCAACTACCACTCTCAACTCACTCGGTGTATCACTCATGCCCTCAAAGTGGAAGCACTCAATCTCATGTATGGTGGAGTCACTCATCTCACTTTTGCTTTCACTCAAGTGGGCTATGTGGCTCTCATACTCACATGGGATTGGTACCACGTCATCACTCAAGCACATAGGGATAGGCTCGGTTCTCTCAACTCCATGCGCCTCCTTTGGTGAAGGGAAAGTGTCATGCTCACCATTCTTGACCTTGTCACCGTCTTGAAGTAGTGGTGGAAGTAGGCTCATTGTCGTTTTATTGGGAACGGCAGTACCTGAGGAGATTAGATAGAGGTGTGGGGACTAGCAGGGAAGCTATCGACGGCGTCCGCAAGCGGGATTGGATACAAGCGAGCGTAGCGGGACGCAAGAAGTACCCAGGTTCAGGGCCCTCGTGGTGAGGTAAAGCCCCTACTCCTGCCGGATCTGACTATGTGGAATACTAGAACTATAAGTGCTCCTCGAGCTGTATAAGCTAGCTACTGCCTTAAATGCTGTAAGACCAACCCCTTCTACTAAGGCCTTGCCTCTCCTTATATAGGCAGAGAGGCAAAGGTCTCACTGGCCAGTCCGACTGGCGGGCCCCACAGGCGGGTCCCAGCCGGCTAGTCATCTACAGTGTCCAGTATGGCTTGTCCTGTCGGAGTACGAGCGGTATGGCTGTCGTAGGCACAGTGGACGCCGTGCGAGCCTGTCGTCAGCACCGGCCACTGTTCCTGCGTCACCCACGCAAAGTCTTTGGTATGGCCGGGTAGTTGCTAGTCTTGTCACCGTACAGGGCGTACCGTGCACTGATACACACGTCGCCCTGTCCCATTGATTGAGTCCGGCTACATCACTGTATCCGGCTACCTCCTGCTGATCCGGCTACCGGGGGATAGTCGGCCTGTCTTGCCCTGTCCGGCTGCGTCTGGTCAGCCGGACGCGATCCGACTGTCTTGTTTCTTATTCGGTTGGGGTACCTGGGGATCATCCCCCTGAAACTAGCCCCCGAGCGCGTGTGGATTCCGCATTTAGGCGAAATGTGCGCGCGCTTCCTCTTGTTTTTGAATTTGTGTCCAGCTGAGCTTGGTGGTTGTGCTACCCGTGACGTTAGTGCTGATGCCGGCCACGCGCGCACGCGCCATCATTACTCTGCGGCGGGTAGCGTAACGTCCCGTCGCACGTCGCCTCGGGAAACTGCTGTCCGGCGCTTCGGTTCTCGCTCCGGGATCTTCTGCGCATCCTGCTCTGGCACACGGGATCTAGGCGGCGGTTGGGGTGTGGGTTGCCCGGATGCGCGCCACGTGCCCCGTCGATGGTTTCCCTTCTGGCTCTTTAAAGGGACGCCGCGGGGGAGGCAATTTCTTTCCTTCGCTCCCTCACTGCAGTTGCTTCTCTCTCGTTGCTTCCGCTCCTGCGCCCTTGCTCTTTGCGCCGCCCGCTCGCCGTCGTCGACGCTACGGGCCACCGTCAATCTTCCGTCGCCGCTCCCCCTCGTCAACCGGAAATGGCCGCCGACCGCGGGGCCTGGTGCGACTCCACCGTCACTGAGGACCAAATCGCGAAGTACCGCGCCACCCGTGTCCTCCCGCCGGCGGAGGAGGTGGCGGTACGGCTGGCGCCGGCCGGGGAGGTATCGCCGCATCCGGCGGAGGGAGAGCACCTCATATTCCTTTCCCACCTGGCCCGCGGGTTTGCCCTTCCGGTGAACCCGTTCCTCTTGACCTTCCTCGCTTTCTTCGATCTTCGCCTCCACCACCTCGGCGCCAACGCAATCGGAACGTTGGCGCACTTCGTTGCTTTCTGCAAGAGCTACCTCGGGATCCAGCCGGATCTCGGGCTCTTCTGCCGGCTGTTTCGAGTCCAGCCGCAGGTGCAGTTCACCCAGGGGCCACTAGTCGTCTGCGGCGGCGCCTCCATTTACTCCCGCTTGCAGACCGGCTACCCAAAATTTCTTCTTCACGATACGGTGCGACTGTGGCAGCAGTCGTACTTCTATGTGAAGAACCTCACCAATGTCGACCGGATCAATCTGCCGGCCTTCCAGGACGTCGAATCCAGCCGGCAGAACTGGGACTTGAAGTTCCACGGCGACAAGGCAGAGACGGACAAGCTGCTGAAGCACATGTGCTCGATCGTCCACTGCCGGCTGACCGGCCTAGACGTCACTCTCAGCTGGATGTCCCGGCTGATGATGCCGTTGCAGCAGCGAGCACACAAGATGTGCTACTACTCCGGCCGGCTGGACCTGACCCGGTTGTCGCGCCGGGATCCCCGCTACCACAACCTGAAGGAGTGGGTGTGGACGATCACCAAGGAGCGGCTGCCGGAGAACTGGAAGTTCAGTCTGGCGCCTTATACTCGGGAGAACCGAGCGCCCCGGGTAAGCTCCTCTAACCGGATGCATTTTTGGTGTTTTCTTGTACTTGTTCTTTGTTTTCGTCTGGCTGACTTTTGTATTCGGCAGATGTTCCCATGCATCATCCACGAGGAGGGCGCGGTGGCCCTCGAGGAATTCACGCCCGACATGCCCGAGCCGCGCGCTCGACGGTCGGCGAGGAATCGGATGGGGACGGCGACGCCTTCCCCAGCCGGAACGACGAGCCGACCGCCGACCCGCATGCGGAGGTGCACGAGGAGGAGGCCGTGCCGACCACGGAGCCGGCGACGCGCTCCGCAACGTACAGGGAAGTGGGTGGGAGCGGCTCCAGCCGTTCTGGCTCCCGCCGCCCTGCGATGGAGGAGCCGGTGCCCAAGAGGAGCCGGTCCGGCGCCCTGCCGCCTAGCCGTCTCGGTCGGAAGAAAGGGCCGCCTCCTGTTGTGCCGGGGTATGTTCTTTCTCCCCCTTCCCTTTCTGCCTATTTTCTGTCTGCCTGCCTTTTTCCTCCTTTTCTGACTTTGGCTTGTTTTGCTCTTGTCTTCTTCTCTTTCTCCTTAGCACGCTGGTTTCCTTCGGAGCCGCGAGCCCGGCATGCGTGCCAGCCAGGTCGCCGCCCCGTACCCCGACTGCGCCGACCAGCGCCCCTCCTTCTTCTGAGGCGTAGCCTTCGCCTCCCCCTCGGGCTGAGCCGACTGCCTCCGCCCAGCCGGAGGCGGGGTCCTCCTAGCCGGAAGGCTCCGCCGCAGGCGCGCGCGGGGCTGCCGGCAAGGAGCTCGTCATCATTGGCGACGACAACTCCGACGAGGAGCCCGGGGAGGAATGGCAGACGGCGGTGGTCGCGGCGAAGGAGTCCTTGGCCGTCAACGCCGTGGACGACGACGCTTCTTCCGCCGCCTCACTGTCGGACCTTGCCACCACGCTCGAGCTGGCGGTGAAGGAGATCCGGTTGCTGGAGGCCACAGCCGGCGGGAACCGGACGTTGGAGCAGAAACTCGCTGCCGCCAACGGGACCTCTCAGAGTAAGTTCGCTTCACCCGGCTTGCCCTTTTTTTGGTACTGATAGCCAGTCTTGTTGCAGCCATCCTCGTGTGCGCTCAGCGCGAGATTGATCGCTTGAAGAAAGCGAACGACCGGCTGAGCAAGTCCAATTCCACTCCGCGGCTGCAGAACAAGGATTGGCACGCGCGGGTGGACGGTCTGGAGGCCACCATCAAGGAGCGCGACGCCTCGCTCGCCAGCCGGAACGAAGCTTTCTCCCTTCTCGAGGCCCAGAACAAGGACCAAGAGAAGGAGATTAAACGGTTAGCGCTCAAGGAGAAGGCGCTGGTGGAGGAGCTGATGCAGGTCGGCCACACTGCCAAGGGTGAGTTTTCTTTCCGTCTTCTTTTCTTTCCGAATCCGGTAGCCGGATCTGACTTCTCTTTTCTGACAGCCTTTTACCCCGGCATAGACCTGCTGGCCTACAACCGGCAGTAGGAGAACTGGCCGGGAGCACAACCGATGGCCCAGGAGCTCGTCGTCCTTCTTGGCGAGGAAGCTGCCAAGCTTCGCCAGGCGGCACGGGACGTCTTCTCCTTCATATGGCCGGAGGCTCCGGTTCCGGAGACAATGGCACAGCTGGCCGTGAAGGTGGAAGAGGTGCCGGCTGAGGTGGACCGGCTGCGGGACTTGGCGGCGCGGGCCGGAGCGGAGATGGCCCTGGCTCTGATGCTCTCCTGGTACAAGGACACCCGCGTCGAGAAGATCGACGGAGGCTTCCGTGCCGGAGCTGATCTTGCCGCTATCCGCCAAGCCCATCCGGAGCTCCGCGGGTCCGCCATCAAGATCGCCGACTACATGGATCCCGACGAGGTGCTCACCGACTCGGAGTCCGTCGGCACTCCTGATGTGGAGGCCCCGATGCCGCCGCCTGCCAGTGCCGGGACCGGATCAAGCTCCGCGCCTCCTCCGCCGCCCGAAGCTTCTGCTGGCCAAGATCTCCCTCGCGGCAAGGGTCCTGCCGTTTAGTTATCGCCCCGGGATGCCGGGTGTATTTGTCTTGTGCTACATACCTATGAACCTTGTCAGTTTGTGCCGGCTGTCTTTGACGCCGGGTAACTTATGGGAGCTTCGTCTCTCTTTTGTTTGTTAATATTGATCTTGCTTGGATTTCCTTCAACTTATGCGCTTCGAATTTTCTTTCCATACTTTGCCGGTTAACTTTGCCCGGCTACACACTTTTAGTCGGGGGAACCGCACCTCCAGTGGGGGCGCGCGAGCGCACCCACTGGGTGTAGCCCCCGAGATTTGCGGTAGTTGGCGAAGACAGGTGCTTCGAATCTTTCTTCTTTCCCAATTCTTCTACCTTTATCCGACTAGACTCATCTCAGTCGGTTGCTTTTGCCGGCTGAACACCTTCAGCCGGGGGAACTAACATTCCAGTGGGGGCGCGCGAGCGCACCCACTGGGTGTAGCCCCCGAGATTCGGAGTAGGTGGCGTAGTCAGGTACTTCGAATCTTCCTTGTCTTCTCTTGCTCCTGCCCTTGCCCTCACCTGAGCTCCGATCGGCCGGCTAAACACCTTTAGCCGGTCGGGAACCACAAGATTCCACTGGGGGCGCGTGAGCGCACCTAGTGGGTGTAGCCCCCGAGATTCGGAGCGCTTGATGAAGGAAAGGACTTCAAATCTTCTTTCCTTCTCTTGAATTCCGACTCTAGGTAGTCGGGCAAAACGTACATACGCATACACACATGCCCACATAGGTTAGTAGGTTAGTCTGCCAAATTGTAGCTGGAAAGCGGCTTGTTTTTTCGAAAACTGGCTTGTCCCTTTCTAGACACTTAGTCGCTTTCCCGTGCGCTCTGCTGTTTTTGCTGCGTCCTTGCCCGGCAGCCGGGTTGCAGTCTACAGCCGGAATCGAAGGGAGCGGACAGTACATTGCACAAGGTACTAATGGCTTAGCAGCTGGATTGGTTCAAGCTAGTTGCGGGGCCAGGACACCCGATCTGTCGCATCTCCTCCCTGTTTTTCGTGTGGGATGCCTCGGGCTTTTGCTCTTGCTAGCCGGACAGCCGGGTTGTGGTCTGTAGCTGAGACGAAGAGTGGGCCTCTGACATCATCGCACAGTACTCAACCGGTTTGTTGACTTAACAGGCCGGGCCAGCCAGCGAGCCCCCTGGTAGGGGTTGTGGAGCCGAAAAAATTCATAACCGGAAAACGGATGCATACACATTTCTAGCAAGGAGCTCCCGAGATTCTCGTGGGGGTCCGCATTTTCATTCATAGGGTTTTCGGGATACATACACTGCCTGGCGACTAGGTGTAAAACGGGCGCAGCAGGGCCGTGTTCAAGGACGCTCGGTTTCCTCGTCCGATTTGTCCATCTTGTTCTTGCGTGGCTGTTGTGCGTCGATGAGGTAGTAGCAGTCGTTGGGCAGCGCCTGGCTGATGATGAAGGGGCCCTCCCAGGGTGGCGATAGCTTGTGCATGCCCTTCGTGTCTTGCACCAGCCGGAGAACCAGGTCGCCCTCGCAGAATGCGACTGGGCGGATCCGGCTTGAGTGGTAGCGACGTAGTCGCTGCTGGTATAGGGCTGATCTGGACAAGGCCAGCTCGCGGGCCTCCTCCAAGAGGTCCACTCCGTCCTCCCGTGCCTCCTGGTTGGCCTTTTCGTTGTAGAGGAGCTTGCGAGGGGAGTCGAACTGGATGTCAGCGGAGAGGACGGCTTCCGATCCGTAGACCAGGAAGAATGGCGTGTAGCCGGTTGACCTATTCGGCATGGTGCGGAGTCTCCACAGAATAGCCGAAAGTTCTTTGATCCAACATCCGGGTGAACGCTCCAACGGCTCGATGAGACGTGGCTTGATGCCGGCTAGCACCAAGCCGTTTGCTCTTTCGACTTGCCCGTTGGATTGCGGGTGCGCGACGGAGGCGAGGTCCAGTCGGATGCCCTTGTTGCTGCAGAACCGGGCGAAGGCCCCCTTGGCGAAGTTCGTGCCGTTGTCGGTGATGATGCTGTTGCGGTAGCCGAAACGGTTGATGATGTCGGTGAAGAAGGTGACAACCGTCGCCCCGTCCAGCTTTCGGATAGGCTTGGCCTTGATCCACTTCGTGAACTTGTCCACCGCCACCAGCAGGTGGGTCATGCCCGCGCGTGCTCGCTTGAAGGGACCGACCATGTCAAGGCCCCAAACCGCGAAAGGCCAGGTGATCGGTATGGTCTTGAGTACCGAAGTTGGCATGTGCCTGAGCCGCCCGAAGCACTGGCACCCATTGCATGCGCGGACCAGCTGCTCAGCATTCTCGAGGGCAGTGGGCCAATAGAAACCATGGCGGAACGCCTTGGCAACTATCGCCCTTGACGAAGCGTGGTGCCCGCACTCGCCTTGGTGGATGTCCTTGAGTAGCCGGTATCCCGTATCCGCATCAACACATCTTTGGAAGATACTGGATACGCTGCGCTTGTACAGCTCGCCGTTTATGATGGTGTACATGTGCGCGCGGTGCCGGATTTGCCTGGCCTCCACCTCGTCGTCCGGAAGTTCTCCATCGGCGATGTAGCTCATGAAGGGTTGTGCCCAGAAGGGCACTTCCCGGATGACGAGGATGTTCATGTTCTCCGGTTGACGGGTGTCGGGGGGTCGTCCGGGTGGCGTATCCGGAACGGCAGCCCCCAAGCCGCTAGGTGAGCCGGTAGCCCCCGGGTCTTGCGAGCCGGAAGGCGCTGCCTGGCCGGAATTGGTGCAGGTCTTCTTATTTGGCGGTTCTACCGGCTCCGCTTCCGCCGTTCCATCAGCCGGGAACGGCTCCTGCCCAGACGATGGAGTCCGATTCTGGCGATGGGTTGATGGGTGCCTTGCGCAGGTGCTCCAAGGAGACCCCTGGCGGGATGGCCTGCCTGGTGGAGCCGATCTTGGAGAGCACATCGGCTGCCTCGTTGTTAACGCGGGGGATGTGGTGAAATTCGCACCCGTCGAAGGGGGCGCTGAGCTTCTGGATGTGGAACCGGTAGAGAGCCATGTTTGCGTCTCTGGCGTCCCATTCCCCGGATACCTGCTGTACCACCAAGTCTGAATCGCCGAAGCACAGGATCCGGTTGACACCGATCTCCTTGGCCAGTCGGAGCCCGTGTGCTAGCGCCTTGTATTCGGCTACGTTGTTGGAGGCCTTGAAGTGGATCTGCAGTACGTACTCCAGCCGGTCTCCCTTGGGCGAGGTGAGCACGATGCTGGCTCCCAAGCCCCCGAGCATCTTCGATCCGTCAAAGTGCATCCGCCAATGGTCCGAATCTGGAACCGGTGGGAGATACTGGGTCTCGGCTCAGTCGACGAGGAAGTCTGCCAGCGCCTGCGACTTGATCGTGAGCCGGGGCTCATACTGGATGGAGTAGGCAGCGAGCTCGATGGTCCACTTGGCGACTCGGCCGGTGGCGTCCTTGTTGTCGATGATTTCCAAAAGGGGTGCGGTGCACACGACCTTAATCGGATGCTCCTGGAAGTAGTGCTTGAGCTTCTTGCATGCCAGGTACACGTCGTAGCACATCTTCTGGTAGTGGGGGTAGTTCTGCTTGGAGAGGGAGAGGACCTCGCTGAGGTAGTAGACGGGTCTCTGAACCGGCTGAGCCTTGCCTTCCTCGGGGCGCTCCACCACCAGGACGACGCTGACGACCCGGCTGATGGCTGCTATATAGAGCAACATCGGCTCCTTACTAGCCGGCATGGCTAGAACCGGTGCTGTGGATAGCATGCGCTTGAGGTCGTGAAACGCGGTGTTGGCTTGCGAAGTCCAGGAGAACTTGTCCTTCTTCTTCATCAGCTGGTACAATGGGAGTGCCTTCTCTCCCAGCTAGCTGACGAAACGACTGAGGGAAGCTAGGCATCCGGTGAACTTCTGGACTCCAAGCAGGTTCCTGGGCGGCTGCATTCTCTCGATGGCCACGATCTTCTCCGGATTCGCCTCGATGCCTCGCTGTGAAACGAGGAAACCGAGGAGCTGGCCGGACGGTACTCCAAAGACGCACTTCTCTGGGTTCAGCTTCATCCGGTACTGGCGGAGGTTGCCAAATGTTTCTCCCAGGTCCTCGAGGAGGGTGTGCTTCTCCTTGGTCTTGATGACCACGTCATCCATGTAAGCATGCACGTTTCGGCCTATCTGCGAGTGCAAGCATTTCTGCATACATCGCTGATAGGTGGCACCTGCGTTCTTTAGGCCGAAAGGCATGGTTACATAGCAGAAAGCCCCATAGGGGGTGATAAATGATGTCTTAATCTGATCAGCCGGGTTCAGCCGGATCTGATTGTACCCAGAATAACAATCTAAAAAAGACAACAAATCACAGCCGACCGTGGAATCGATGACTTGATCGATACGGGGCAAGGCGAAGGGGTATTTCGGGCACACCTTGTTCAGGCTGGTGTAGTCGATACACATGCACCAGGTCTTGTTCTTCTTCAGCACTAGGACTGGGTTCGCCAGCCAGTCCCGGTGGTACACTTCCATGATGAACCCGGCTGCAAGGAGCCGGGTGATCTCGTCACCGATTATCTTTCTCTTCTCTTCTACGAACCGGCGCAGAGGTTGCTTGACCGGCTTGGCATCTGGACGCACGTGAAGTGAGTGCTCGGCGAACTCCCTCGGCACACCCGGCATGTCCTTGGGGGACCATGCGAAGATGTCCCGATTCTCACGGAGGAAGTCGATGAGCGCGCCTTCCTATTTGCTGTCCAAGCTGGCGCCAATGGTGATGAACTTGGTCGGATCGGAGGGGTCGAGCAGGATCCTCTTCGTCTCCTTTGCCGGCTGGAAGGCTCCTTCTCTAGCCGGCTTGCTGCTAGCCGGAATGTCCTGCTAGGCCATGGCCACATTGCGCATGATCACGCACTTCTCTTTGGCTATGATGAGGGCCTCTGCCAGCTTGGAACCGGCTGAAGCGCACTCCATCGACCGCCTGAAGCATCCGGCAATGGTGATCACGCCGTGGGGTCCCGGCATCTTCGTCTTGAGGTAGGCATAGTGGGGGATGGCCATGAACTTGGCGAGGGCGGGGCGCCCGAGGAGAGCGTGGTAGGAGCTCGTCAGATTTATCACCTCGAACCAGATTGGTTCGCGGCGGAAGTTCTCCTTGGTCCCGAAGATGACATCCAGCTGGATTTTCCCCAGCGGGGCGCAAGCTGGCCCTGACAGTACGCCGTGGAACGTCGTGGTAGTCGGGCGCAGGTCACTTTCACGAATGCCCAGCTTCTCCAGCAAGGACTGGTAGAGGAGGTTGAGACTGTTTCCTCCGTCGATGAGGACGCGCGAGAATCGGCAAGTGCGCGCGTTGGAGACAATGAGGGGGTCGAGCGCCATGGCGTAGCCCCCGGGAGTCGATAGATGCTCAGGCTGATCCGCCCGGCTCCAGGTGATGGGGGTTTCCGACCAGTTCAGGTACTAGCGGACCGGAGAGGCGATGGTATTGACCTCCTTGGAGCGTCGCCTGCGGCTGTGCTTGTCGTCCTGCTCCATCTCGAAGATGTGGTAGGCGGCGTACGGCTGGGGGTAGCCGTTGTTGTTGCCGCCGTTACCCTCATTGCCGGCTCCCCTAGCCGGTGGTGGAGGTCCACCCGGTGGGGGAGGCGGGGGACGAGGCTGGTTGTCCTGGTCCTTTAGTTGGCGGGTCCAGCTGCAGTTCCGGGTGGTGTGCGTAGCCGGCTTAAAGGGACCGCTATGCCACTTGCACGGGCCATCGAACATCTGGTCGAAGGTGAGCCGTGGGTTCTGCCTCATTGCTTTATTAGCCGGCGCATCGGGCGCGCCCTCCACAACATTGACCTGCCGCGCGTGGTAGCGAGGTTTTTGCTGTCCGGCTTGGCGGTCCCCATGGAACCAGTTGTCGTTGCCGTGGCGCCTGGAGGATCTGGCTTCTCCAGCCGGATTGCTGGGTCGGTCGCGAGCCGGCTCTGTGGGAGTCGGACAGCCGTCCGCGTTTACTCGGAGGGGCTTCTTCATGGTGGCATCCTCCATGGTGTACTGGTCCACAACCGTCATGAGCTCCGCCATGGTTTTCGGCTCGTCACACAGTAGCCGGTGGCGAAGCATGGTGCCCTCTCGGCAACCCTCGATGAAGAAACTGATGGCTTGGCTCTCCAGGATGCCCTCGCAGGTGTTGCGTAGCTCCGTCCACTTGGCGAGGTACTCGCAGTCGGTCTCGTGGTCGCCCTGGACGCACAAGGCCAGGTCGTGCGGGCGCCCTGGGCGCTTGTACGTGCCGTTGAAGTTGCGGACGAACACCTTCTCGAAGTCAGGCCAGGCATTGATGCTGTTGGGTGCGAGGCTATTGAGCCATGTCCTTGCCGACCCAGTTAGCATGAGGGGGACGTAGGGCACGGCTGTGCGCTTGTTCCCGTGGGTGATGCCGACTGCTGTAGCGTAGTCGGTCAACCAATCTTCCCGCTTCATGCTACTGTCGTACTTGGGGGTGTCCCTGCCCAGGGAGAATTTATCCGGAAACGGCTCGTTCCGGATGCGAGGTCCGAAACAAACCGGACAAGTAGAATCTTCCTCCTCCGTGACGCGCGCTTGAGCGAGGAGCTCGATGCGGTCGCGGGCATCCGGACAATCCGGGTTGGGCGCTCCCACCCGGCCCGAGAGACGGGAACCGGCTGGTCTGGGCGCTCCGGCTGGCGGAGGGGGAGGTGGCGGGTTGCTGTTCACCGTCTACTCCTGGTGTGGCTGGCCCCTGTTGCCAGAGCTGCGACGCCTGCTGCAGGCCCTGGGCGGCTGAGGGGAGGACGCCTGCTGGGTGTCGCGCGGCGCGCCCCTGCTGTTGGCTAGTAGCTCGCTCCTTCTAGAGTAGCTAAGGTCTTCCTGCATCTGCCGGTTGGCACCAGCCTGCTCGTCCGCGACGCGGAGGAGCTCCTGCACGCGAGCGTGCTGGCGGGCTCGCTCCTCGCCCTCCAGGCTGGGTAGTTCCTCTGCCGCGGCTCGCGCCGCGCGCAAGTTCTAGATGGGTCTGCTGTAGGTGGGCCGTGTGAGGGCAGGTGCGAGATCCGGTTCCCCGTCCTTTTCCAACCTACCACCAAGCTCGCCGCCCCGACGTCGTACCTGGCCGCGCCGGCTCGGCTCCATGGTAGCCGGAGTGTGGCCGTGCGCACGGTCGTACTCGCGCCGGGTGATCTCGAGCTGCTTGCGGGCTGCTGCTAGCTCCATGGCCTCATGGAGGAGGATCTGTCTCTCCATGCTGAAGTTGGCCTCCGCCTCCTCCGGGTTATCCCCGAGGTTAACCGGCATCAGGAGCCGATCAATGGCATCCTCCACCGGGTTCCGGGACGGCGGTAGAGCGGAAGTTCCGACTTCGTCCGCACCTCGCTCCCGCGGCTGGCGGGGATGGGGGCTGGAACCGGCCATCATGACCTCTACAACGCGAGGTGCGGCGGAGGTGCTGCCGCCTAAGCACGGCAGCTGCGTGACAGAGACGATTTCCCTAGGGAAACGCTTCAGGACGCTGGCGACGTAAACGGGGAGGTCGCCGAACAGCAGAATGGTGCCGTTCGCCGGGAAGGAGGTTCCGGCGAAGCAGGAAGCGTTGTCGATGACGCAGTCGAACTTGCCGAGCGTGAGCACCAGGCCGGAGGCCACGCGCTCACGGGCTGAAGTGCAGGGTCCCATGCGGAACGTGACTCCGGTCGAAGCCATCCTGCCCCACGGTGGGCGCCAACTGTCGTTGTATTGGGAACGGCAGTTCCTGAGGAGGTTATATAGAGGTGTGGGGACTAGCAGGGAAGCTATCGACGGCGTCCGCAGGTGGGATTGGATACAAGCGAGCGTAGCGGGACACAAGAAGTACCCAGGTTCGGGGCCCTCGTGGTGAGGTAAAGCCCCTACTCCTGCCGGATCTGACTATGTGGAATACTAGAACTACAAGTGCTCCTCGAGATGTATACGCTAGCTACTGCCTTAAATGATGTAAGACCAACACCTTCTACTGAGGCCTTGCCTCTCCTTATATAGGCAGAGAGGCAAAGGTCTCACTGGCCAGTCCGACTGGCGGGCCCCACAGGCGGGGTCCCAGCCGGCTAGTCATCTATAGTGTCCAGTATGGCTTGTCTTGTCGGAGTACGAGCGGTATGGCTGTCGTAGGCACAGTGGACGTCGTGCGAGCCTGTCGTCAGCACCGGCCACTATTCCTGCGTCACCCACGCAAAGTCTTTGGTATGGCCGGGTAGTTGCCAGTCTTGTCACCGTACAGGGCATACCGTGCACTGATACACACGTCGCCCTGTCCCATTGATTGAGTTCGGCTACGTCGCCGTATCCGGCTGCCTCCTGCTGATCCGGCTACCGGGGGATAGTCGGCCTGTCTTTCCCTGTCCGGCTGCGTCTGGTCAGCCCGACATGATCCGACTATCTTGTTTCTTATTCGGTTGGGGTACCTGGGGATCATCCCCCTGACACTCATGTTGTTGTCGAGAGCAGTGCTCGGATCGAAGTCATCACATATGTGGCCTTGTCTTCCTCCAACTTGAAGTGTATATTCTTAACTTGGCGCTTGCTCATCCTTTTCCATGGCCACCTTGGCTTGTGTAGACATCCTTTTAACGTACTCGTCCAACTTGGCAAAGTAGAGGTCTTCGTATTCCTCATCCATGAAGTTGCATGCGTCATCTAGGACGTCAAGTCTTGGCATTGAAGCTTGATGGCATGGAGGAGAGCTTGCTCTTGGTGCCATTTTGGTGGCGGCAAGAGTAGTTGAAGGTGCCTTATGATGGTGTCGATGGAGGTCTTTGGCGTGCCTTGCTGAAGGTTGATGTAAGTGGCGCACTCATGATCTTGCCTCGTTAAATTTAGCGAAGTTGTCGTCCATGTCCTTCTTGAACTTGACGAGGTCGCTTTTCAACTTCTCCAATTAGATCGTGGCGCTCTCGAGGTGGTGAAAATGCCTTTGACGATGTCTTGTATCCTCTTGATGTTGGCGGTGATCTCTAGAGGATGTTTATTGATGAAGATTCTTCCTTTGTGGCGCCTCTTTTGGAAGATGATGTTGGGACTCCACTCTTTTTGTAGGCGGTGGCACTTTTTGCCTTGGAGGTTGTTGCATATGATTCCTTTGAGGTGGTTGTGCTTTGCGCCTTGGAGATGGTGGTGTTTGTGAAGGAAATATGCCCTGAGAGGCAATAATAAAGTTGTTATTATGTATTCCTTGTATATGATAGATGTTTATTTTTCATTCTATAATTGTATTGATAGGAAACATCAATACATGGGTGTTTAATAAACAAAAAGGGTTCCTAGTTATGCCTCTCTTATAGACTAGCTCGTTGATTAACAAGATGATCAAAGTTTCCTGATCATGGACATTGGATGTTGTTAATAACAAGGTCACGTCATTAGTGAAATGATGTGATGAACATTCATCCGAAGTATATCATTACGATCAAAGTCATTATGTTTCTATTGCTATAACATCATACAAATTAGTCTTAGTCCTTAGACCATGAGATCATGTTAATTGCTAACACAAGAAGAGTATCTTGATAACATCAAACGTGACACCGTAACAGGGTGACTATAAAGGTGGGTTTAGTGCTATGAAGGTGTTATGTTGAGGCTCATGATCAAGAGTGGAATTTGTCAATCCCGATGACGGATAGATATACTCCGGGCCCTCTCGGTGATATCACATTAAGATAGCTTGCAAGCAAGTGATGTGATCACTAGAATGTTATATCATGGGAACAAGAAAAGAGTGCATGTCGGTAACAAGATCAAACTAGGTATTTGGATACCGATGATCGAATCTCGGATAGGTATTATTTCATGAGACAAAGGGATTAAGTTACTAGCGTTAAAGGTTCTCACGATCACAAAAGTCATCGTTGAATGTGCAGGAGTCAGTATGGATCTCTAGGTCCCGCTTCTAATTATTGATTTGAGAAGGGTCTCAATCATGTCTGCATTATTCGCGAACCGTGGGGTGACACACTTAACGGTTACCGAACACCATTTTGGAGCACATATGTTTCAGACGAAAGAACTTCAAAGCGCTGGAATTATTTCGATGGAAACCAGAATTGTTTCGGGTGAAATTGCAGAAAGTGGTTCTGCATGTGATATTGAAATGTTGCAAGGGGTTTTATGTGAATGTTTGTTAATTAAAGTAATTAACAAAATTCTGAATAAAATAAATAAAATATTTTTATTAATTGAGAGTTGCATTAAATTTGGTGGAAATTTAATGCATGTGAGTGGAACTTTGGGTGGAGCTTGAATTGATGTGAGTGGAGCTTCCACCACATGAATGAGGAAGAGGTGGGGGCACCCTCCTTTGGCCGCCGGCCATGGGAAGGGAGGATCCCCCCTCTCCTATAAAAAGCCCCCCTCTCCTCCCTCACAAAGCACACCTCCTCGTGAAGGATCTCTCTCCCCCTATAGATATTTCCCTATGGTCTCGGATTAGTGAGATACATGTACGGTGACCTTGCGTCTGGAAGGATTTGTTGCTTCCGCTGATTCGCTGGAACGAGGAGGTGGAGGTTGTCCGGTGGCTTGAACGTCTGTGCGAGGACGGATGCGCTGCTGATTTGCGACACTAGGACTTCCACACGATCTTGAGATCGGCAAGCATACGACTACATCATCCACGAGTTCCAACTCGTTAACAAAACTCTGGTGTATTCAAGGGTAAGTTCTTTATGGATGTATATCCACCCGTTGCTCTGTATCTAGTAGATAGATCTTGGCGTATAGTTCTTATCGTACGATTTTTTTTGTTTTCTATGCTGCGAACCCAACAGTGGTATCAGAGCCTGATCTATGCGTAGGTGCTTTGCACGGGTAGTACACATATGTTTATATGTGGGTGATGATGATCATGTTATTGCTTCTTTCATGTATTTTGGATATTGGTGGCATAGTGGGATGAAGCAGCCCAGACCAACCTTACATGTCATCGTACATGAGACCGGTTCCACGACTAACATGCAACTAGTTTTGCATAAGTGGCTGGCGGGTGTCTATCTCTCCTACTATAGGTAATGTCTGATTTACAACGAGTTGCTAATAACTTGGTTATCCTCGTTGTGGTTCCATGTTCGTAGGTAAGACCGATTCTATCTCCGAAAGCCCTAAGCCATGTAAAACTTGCAATGGATAAATTAGAGGCGTCTAGTTTAGATTGTTGCTGGGCTAGTGTATTGATATGGTAATGTTGTAAGTAGATGTATGGTATATACTCTTACAACACAATTAACGTGTAAGTTCCATAGACCTTGGCCTTACACACAAAGGAATGATAGAGATCATACAACGATGCAAATGATAGAGATCAAATGCATGGACCATATCATTTCACATTACACATTAGATGTTTGCATCTTATATTACTAGTTTGGCGCTTTTAGTAGCATTGTAAGATGATCCCTCATTTAAATACCAAGATAAAATGTGTTCTTCCTTGAGTATGCACCGTTCTATGGATCGTGTTTCGAGACATCACGTGATGATTGGGTGTACTTGACTCCGCGCTTTCATACAACGGGTGTAAGACAGTTTTACACACGCGAATACTAAGGTTCTTACTTGGCGAGCCAAGCATGTACAGACATGGCCTCAGAACACTGATCGAAAGGTTAAGCATGAGTCATATAGTTGATATGATGCCCATATAGATGCTTTCCTTTGAAGCTACACCGACTGATGTTATGATCGGACTTGGTGTAGTGGATTTGTTTCATGTAATCACCAAAAGTACACGAGGGATGTCATTTTTGAGTGGGAGTTCATTAGTAATTTGGATTAGTTGAAATCAATCTATCATAAACTTAGTCTAAATAAACTTTACAAATTCTGTTGTAGATGGCACCACCTGCTTTTAATTTCAATGTGTTCATGGAGAAAGAGAAACTTGCTGCGAATGGTAGCAACTTCACCAACTGGGCTATGAATTTGAGTATTCTCCTCACTGCTGCACAAAAGCAATATGTGCTAGAGGCGCCGCTAGGCCCGCCGCCAGCTCTGGATGCCCCTGACGAGGAAAAGAATGTCTATATAACTCGTCAGACGACCACAACTTAGTTCATTGCGGCATACTGTATGGGCTAGAGCCAGAACTTCGAAAGCATTTCGAAAATGGTAATGCCTTTGATACCATGGGAGAATTGAAAATGATTTTCGATACCCATGCTGCCGTAGAGAGTTATAATGCTTCTGAAAAGTTCTTTAGCTGCTTGATGGAGGAGAACAGCTCTGTTAGTGAGCACATACTCAAAATGTCTGGGTACGCTGATAAGCTTGTGTCCTTGGGAATATCGATTCCCATTGACCTAGGCATACATCGTGTTCTCCAATCTCTGCCACCTAGCTACAAGAGCTTCGTGATGAACTATAACATGCAGGGGCATGAAGAAGTCTCTTCCCGACCTTCTGTCAATGCTTAAGACTGCAGAAGTGGAGATTAGGAAAGAACATCAAGTGTTGATGATCAATAAAATCACCGGTTTCAAGAAGGACAAGAAAGGCAAGCAGAAGGGAAAGAAGGGTGGCAAATCTGTTGCCGTACCTAAAAGGAAATCCCGAGCTAGCCCTAAGTCTGATACTGAGTGCTACTATTGCAAGGGGATTGGCCATTGGAAGCGGAACTGCCCCAAGTATTTGGCGGATAAGAAGGCCGCAAGGCAAACAAAGGTATATGTGATATACATGTTATTGATGTGTACTTGACTAGTACTTGCAGTAGCACCTGGGTATTTGATACGGGATCAGTTGCTATTATATGTAACTCGATTCAGGGGCTGCGGAACAAGCGATGGCTAGCAAGGGATGAGGTCACGATGCGGGTCGGCAATGGATCAAGAGTTGATGTGATCGCCGTCGGAACGCTTCCTCTCCATATGCCGTCGGGATTAGTGATAAATCTAAATAACTATTATTTTGTGCCTGCACTGACCATGAACATTATATCCGGATCGTGTTTGATGCGAAGTGGTTATTCCTTTAAATCTAAAAACAATGGTTGTTCGATTTATATGAATGATATCTTTTATGGTCATGCACCTATGTTGAATGGTTTATTTTTGTTGGATCTCGATAGTACTATTACGCATATTCATTATGTTAACGCTAAAAGGATTAAACTCGATAATGATATATCTGCATATATGTGGCACTGCCGTCTAGGTCATATTGGCATTAAACGCATGAAGAAACTCCATTCTGATGGACTTTTAGAATCACTTGATTTTGAATCATTTGATACATGTGAGCCATGCCTTATAGACAAGATGACTAGAACGCCGTTTTCCGGTTCAATGGAACGGGTGACAGATTTATTGGAAATCATACATACTGATGTGTGTGGACGAATGAGTGTCTCGGAGCAAGGTGGATGTCATTATTTTATTATTTTCACGGATGATTTAAGTAGAAACGGGTATATCTATTTGATGAAACATAAGTTTGAAACCTTTGAAAACTTCAACGAATTTCAGAATGAAGTGGAAAATCATCATAACAGAAAGATCAAATTTCTGCGGTCTGACCGTGGAGGAGAGTATCTTAGTTACGAGTTTAGCACACATATGAAAGACTGTGGAATAGTTTCACAACTCACGCCTGTCGGAACACCACAACGTAATGGTGTGTTGGAACATCGTAATCGTACTTTATTAGATATGGTTCGATCTATGATGTCTCTGACTGACTTGCCACTGTCATTTTGGGTTATGCACTAGAAACCGCTGCATTCACTTTAAATCGGGCACCATCTAAATCCGTTAAAACAACACCGTATGAATTATGGTTTGGAGACAAACCTAAGCTGTCATTTCTCAAAGTTTCGGGATGCGATGTTTACGTGAAGAAACTTCAGCCGGTTAAACTCGAACCCAAAGTGGAAAAATGCATCTTCATAGGATACCCTAAGGAAACGATTGGGTATACCTTCTATCACAGATCCGAGGGCAAGGTTTTTGTTGCCAAGAATGGATCCTTTCTTGAGAAGGAGTTTCTCGCGAAAGGTGTGAGTAGTCGGAAGGTAGAACTCGAAGAGGTTGTTGAACCTTCTCTTCATGAAATGGCGAGTAGCGCAGCACCGGAAGTTGTTTCGGAGTTGACTTCCCCTAATAAAGAGAGAGCTAATGATAATGATCATGAAACTTCGAAAGAGGACACTACAGAACCTCGCAGGTCAAGCAGGACATGTGCAGCTCCTGAACTGTACGGAAATCGTGTTATGAATTTCATGATTGATGAAATGGATGACCCTGCGACGTATGAAGAAGCGATGATGAGCCCAGATTCCAACAAATGGCTAGAAGCCATGAAATCCGAGATGGAATCCATGTACGAAAACCAGGTTTGGACCTTGGTAGACTTACCTCACTATGGAAAGGCCATTGAGAATGAATGGATTTCCAAAAGAAAAACTGATGCTGATGGTAATGTGACCATCTATAAAGCTCGACTTATCGCAAAGGGGTTTCAACAAATTCAAGGAGTTGACTACGATGAGACATTCTCTCCCGTAGCGATGCTTAAGTCGGTTAGGATTATGTTAGCAATTGCTGCATATTTCGATTATGAAATATGGCAGATGGATGTCAAAACTGCGTTCCTCAATGGTAATATTGAAGAAGAGTTGTATATGATATAACCTAAGAGTTTTGTCGATCCTAAGGATGCTGATAAGGTATGCAAACTTCAGCGATCCATCTATGGACTGAAGCAAGCATCCCGGAGTTGGAATCTCCGATTTGATGAGGTGATCAAAGAGTTTGGATTAGTACAAACTTATGGAGAGGCTTGTATTTACAAGAAAGTGAGTGGGAGCAATGTGGCATTTCTGATATTATATGTGGATGACATATTATTGATTGGAAATGATATAGATCTTTTAAATAGTGTTAAAAGTTATCTAAACAGCAAATTTTCGATGAAAGACGTTGGTGAAGCTTCATATATATTAGGCATTAAACTCTATAGAGATAGATCAAGACGCCCAATTGGGCTATCGCAAAGTACATACCTTGATAAGATATTAAAGAAGTTTAATATGGACGGAAGTAAGAAGGGGTTCTTACCTATGTTGCAAGGCAAGACATTGAGTAAGACTCAAAGTCTGGCTATGGCCGAAGAAAGAGAGATAATGGATAAGATCCCCTATGCCTCATCCATAGGATCTATAATGTACGCCATGCTATGTACAAGACCGGATGCGGCACATGCTGTTAGTTTGACTAGTAGGTACCAATCTGATCCAGGTTCGGAACACTAGATAGTGGTCAAGAATATCCTTAAGTACTTAAGAAGAACTAAGGATATGTTTCTTGTATACGGAGGTGAAGAAGAGCTGGTCGCTAAGTGTTATGTCGATGCTAGCTTTGACACCGATCTGGATGACTCTAAGTCTCAATCCGGATATGTATTTCTCTTGAACGGAGTAGCAGTTAGTTGGAGGAGTTCCAAACAACCTGTGGTGGCTGGATCAACGACGAAGGCGGAATATGTTGCTGCTTCAGAAGCAGCGCAGGAAGCGGTTTGGATGACGGAGTTCATAACAGAACTAGGTGTGGTTCCTTGTGCATTGGACCCAATGGTGATCTATTGTGACAACAATGGAGCCATAGCCAACCCCAAGGAACCAAGCCCTCACAAGAATTCCAAGCATATTAAGCGCCGGTTTCACTCCATCCGCGAGCATGTCAAGGATGGAGATATAAAGATTTGTAAAGTACACACGGACCTAAATGTAGCAGATCTGTTGACTAATGTTCTCCCTAGGGAAAAACATGATCAACACTAGAACTCCATGGGTGTTAGATTTATCACAATGTAAACTAGATTATTGACTCTAGTGCAAGTGGGAGACTGAAGGAAATATGCCCTGAGAGGCAATAATAAAGTTGTTATTACGTATTCCTTGTATATGATAGATGTTTATTTTTCATGCTATAATTGTATTGATAGGAAACATCAATACATGTGTGTTTAATAACAAAAAGGGTTCCTAGTTATGCCTCTCTTATAGACTAGCTCGTTGATTAACAAGATGATCAAAGGGTCCTGATCATGGACATTGGATGTTGTTAATAACGAGGTCACAACATTTGTGAAATGATGTGATGAACATTCATCCGAAGTATAGCATTACGATCAAAATCATTATGTTTATATTGCTATAACATCATACGAAGTAGTCTTAGTCCTTAGACCATGGGATCATGTTAATTGCTAACACCAGAAGAGTATCTTGATAACATCAAACTTCACACCGTAACAGGGTGACTATAAAGGTGGGTTTAGTGCTACGAAGGTGTTATGTTGAGGCTCATGATCAAGAGTGGAATTTGTCAATCTCTATGATGGATAGATATACTCTGGGCCCTCTCGGTGATATCACATTAAGATAGCTTGCAAGCAAGTGATGTGATCACTAGAATGTTATATCACGGGAACGAGAAAAAAGTGCATGTCGGTAACGAGATCGAACTAGGTATTTGCATACCGATGATCGAATCTCGGACATGTATTATATCATGAGACAAAGGGATTAAGTTACTAGCGTTAAAGGTTCTCACGTTCACAGAAGTCATCGTTGAATGTGCAGGAGTCAGTATGAATCTCCAGGCCCCGCTTCTGATTATTGATTTGAGAAGGGTCTCAATCATGTCTGCATTATTCACGAACCGTAGGGTGACGCACTTAAGGGTTACCGAACACCATTTTGGAGCACATATGTTTCAGACGAAAGAACTGCAAAGCGCTGGAATTATTTTGATGGAAACCAGAATTGTTTCGGGTGAAATTGCAGAAAGTGGTTCTGCATGTGATATTGAAATGTTGCAAGGGGTTTTATGTTAATGTTTGTTAATGAAAGTAATTAACAAAATTCTGAATAAAATAAATAAAATATTTTTATTAATTGAGAGTTGCATTAAATTTGGTGGAAATTTAATGCATGTGAGTGGAACTTTGGGTGGAGCTTGAATTGATGTGAGTGGAGCTTCCACCACATGAATGAGGAAGAGGTGGGGGCACCCCCCATTGGCTGCCGGCCATGGGAGGGGAGGATTCCCCCATCTCCTATAAAAAGCCCCCCTCTCCTCCCTCACAAAGCACACCTCCTCGTGAAGGATCTCTCTCCCCCTCTAGATATTCCCCTATGGTCTCAGATTAGCGAGATACATGTTCCCGGTGGCCTTGCGTCTGAAAGGAGTTGCTATTTCCGCTGATTCGCTGGAGCGAGGTGGTGGAGGTTGTCCGGTGGCTTGAACGTGTGTGCGAGGACGGATGCGCTACTGATTTGTGGCGCCAGGACTTCCACATGATCCTGAGATTGGAAAGCGTACGACTACATCATCCACGAGTTCCAACTTGTTAACAAAACTCTGTTGTCTTCAAGGTTAAGTTCTCTATGGATGTATATCCACCCATTTCTCTGTATCTAGTAGATAGATCTTGGCGTATAGTTCTCATCGTAGGAATTTTTTTGTTTTCTATGCTGCGAACCCAACACTTCATAGATATCATCCTCGGTTCTAGAGTCCCTAGACATGATTCACAAGACCAAGTGGTGTGTATGGAAGTGGTATGGGGTGTTAGGGATGCAACGTCAAATGTTACTTTACCTTGGAAGATAGTATCGTTCAAGTGGCAACACTTGAGAGCAATCAAAACCAAGCAAAGTGAGGTTCACGCGGAACACCAAAACCAACTAACCACTAAAAACACACACACAAAGCTTATGGTGGATGGGTATGGAAGGTGGCGTGTCCAAGAACAATTCGAAATCAAGATATTGTAATGGTAAGTAAAGAACCACGATAATCACCAATCAAAACAACTAAATCCACAAGAGAGAATTGTGTACAGGGAAACACACACGGTGGGATAAATGGTACTTGTGCAACGGAGAAAGTGATTAAGAACTAAATGATTACCTAACAAAGACTATAATCTCGTGTCGCACAAGTGCAAGGAGAGACACTAGTTCGATTGCAATAAATTGTTGGGCTACAAGATATGCACAATAAGTACCACCCATTTGATGTTCATCGAGCTTGCGCTTCCTATTCTATTAGGCACTTGTTTCTTTCTTTTTCTTCTTTTTCTTTTTCTTTTTCTTTTTTTTTCTATTTTTCTTTATTTTTCTTTTTCACTTGCCTCTTGTGCCAACAATGATATGGGGTGGCCCGATCTTCTCAGCAAGCAATTTTCGATGATGATGGTGGATGATACATAACTAGCGTGTAGCTATGATCTCTCCTGCTCAAACCCTTATGCCAATGCAACAGCTCTCGAACCCTGTGGGATATTCACAACACCACGCTCTTGCGCACGCAGCCGTCGACCACGAAAGGTAGTTTGCAATCTACTAATTCCCAGTGGAACAACATATCACACTCAATTGTAGTTGGTAAAATTGATCACAAGTAATTCCAAAGGTTCTATGAAAGGAACAACTCCAAAATATTTTAACATGGTATAAAACTATCTTTGTGTGGCTCCTCGACTATTTAAGGATTAAGAGGGTGGCGGTCAATACTAGGAAATAGCGGTCCGACTCAAGGTGGGGCGGCTCAAGGCACAGGCCTACTCTGCCGCGGCAGAGTTGGACCTGGTTTCTCTGTCGTGGCAGCCTGCCGTGGCAGAGTTTGGCCTGGTTTTCGTGCCGCGGCAGCCTGCCATGGCAGAAAACTATGTGGTTTCTCTGCCATGGCACAGATCCCTCGACCATGCGTTGATCTTCTCGTGGGGTGCTCCTTGCTCTTCCTCCCTCTCCTCCATCGCGCATTCTTCATTGATCAACACGCCATTTTCCTTTAGCTCCTCGCTCTGTGCTACGCCTTCTTCTCCCAAGTACCTGATCATACAATAATTCAAAGACTTAGGTAGTATAAAATTCTCATTAACTAAAACATCAGGTTCATTAAGAAACAAGTTCACCTGTTGTTCTAGTAGCTTAGCACGAGCTCTTGTAATTGGTCCAATCCTTATCTCATTGGATTGATCCTTCTTTGCAGCAGGTGGAACATCATCAATAGTAATTGGGGTAGGTGTATTTGTAGGGATGTCCTCATCATCTCCCCACTTCAAAAGGCATCGACCTTGATGCTCCAAGGTCTTCTACATCATATGGTGATAAATCAGCAACGTTGAAGCTGTTGCTAACTCCACCAAACTCCCCAATAGGTATATCAATCAAGCCATGTGGCTTCAATTTTGACTTTCGAACTAGTGGAAACATATCCTTGCGTAGATGCACCCGTACCATGTCGCCAGTCTTGAACAACAAGTCCTTCCTTGCTTGATTCCTTGCAGTAGCAATGTTCTTGCCTTTCTTCTCCATAGCCTGTCGAGTCTTCTCATGGATCTTCTTCACATATTCAGCATGTTTTGATGCCTCCATATCAACTCTCTGATGTAATGGTAAAGGCAACAAATCAAGTGGCATCAATGGCTTGAAGCCATACACCACCCCAAAAGGACAAAGCTGAGTAGTTGAATGCACAACCCTGTTGTATGCAATATCAACATGTGGCAAACACTTTTCCCACTCCCGCAGATTCTTCTTTATCATAGTCCTTAGCAGTTGTGACATTGTTCGATTCACCACCTCCATTTAACCATCTATTTAGGGATGACATGTAGTACTGAATAGTAGCTTTGTTGATAGCTTCCCCAATAAGGTCTTCCAAAAGTAGCTCATGAACTTAACATCACGGTTAGAAACAATCATCTTAGGTACTCCATGTAATATCACGATGTCCTTGAAAAACAGGTTAGCAACATGCGACGGATCGTCGCTTTTGTGGCAGGCAATAAAATGAGCCATCTTAGAGAACCTATCCACTACCACAAATATAGAATCATGACCTCTCTAAGTTTTAGGTAGACCTAGCACAAAATCCATACTAATGTCTTCCCATGGTGTAGTAGGTACAGATACAGGTGTATACAAACGAGGCTTCAATTTTGATTTCGACTTGTGGCATGTAATACAACAGCTCACAAATCTGTACACATCATGCCTCATCTTGGGCCAATAAAAATGATCAGTGAGCATGAGCAATGTCTTCTCGCGCCCAAATGACCCATCGAACCACCAGCATGTGATTCCTGCACTAAGAACAAACGCAACAACGATTCTAGAATACATAGCTTGTTAGCTCGAAACAAATAGCCATCATGTATATGATACTTATCTCATGTGTTTCTAAGTGCTATGGGGTGGCCCGATCTTCTCAGCAAGCACTTATCGATGATGATGGTAGATGATAGATAACTAGTATGTAGCTATAGACTCTCCCGCTCGAACCCTGATGCCAATGCAACAGCTCTCGAACCTTGTAGGATATTCACAACACCACACTCTTGCGCTCGTAGCCGTCGACCATGAACGGTAGTTTGCAATCTAATAATTCCTAGTGGAACAACAAATCACAGTCAATTGCAGTTGGTAGAAATTGACCATAAGTAATTCCAGAGGTTCTATGAAAGAAACAACTCCAAAATAATTTTAACGTGGTCTAACCCTAACTATGTGTGGCGCCCCATCTATTTACGAGTCTAGGGAGGCGGCCAAGGTGGGATCCGAGTTGGTCCCACCAAACTAAGATACAAACCGACCCATAACAGGTTTGGCCTCAGGACTCTGTCGTGGCAGACTTGGGCATGGTTCTGTTGCCGCGGCAGCCTGCCGTGGCAGCCGTTTGTGCCGTTTCTGTGCCGTGGAAGCCTGCTATGGCAGAGAATGGTGGAGTTTCTCTGCCGCAGCAGAAGTCTTCCACCAAGTGTTGATCTTCAACCTTGTGTTCTCCTTGTGCTTCCTCCCTCTCATCCCTTGCGCATTATTCATTGATTAACACGCCATGTTCCATTAGCTCATCGCTTCGTGTTACGCCTTCTTCTCCCAACTACATGATCATGCAATAATTCAAAGACTAAGGTAGTATAAATTTGTCATTAACTAAAACATCAGGTTCATTAAGAAACAAGTTCACCTGTTGTTCTAGTAGCTTAGCACGAGCTCTTGTAATTGGTCCAATCCTTACCTCATTGGATTGATCTTTCTTTGTAGCAGCTAGAACATCATCAGTAGTAATTGGGATAGGTGTAACTGTAGGGATGTCCTCATCATCTTCCCCCTTCAAAAGGCATCGACCTCGACGCTCCAAGATCTTCTCCATTATATGGTGACAAATCAGCAACGTTGAAGCTGTTGCTAACTCCACCAAACTCCTCAATAGGTATATCAATCGAGTAGGCATTATCATTAATCTTGGCTAACACCTTGTAAGGACCAGCACCACGTGGCTTCAATTTTGACTTTTGAAGGAGTGCAAACCTATCCTTGCATAGATGCACCCATACCATGTCACCAGGCTTGAACAAAAATTCCTTCCTTGCTTGATTCCTTGCAGCAGCAATGTTCTTGCCTTTCTTCTCAATAGCCTCTCGAGTCTTCTCATGAATCTTCTTCACATATTCAGCATGTTTTGATGCCTCCATATCAACTCTCTCATGTAATGGCAAAGGAAACAAATCAAGTGGCATCAATGGCTTGAAGCCATACACCACCTCAAAAGGACAAAGCTGAGTAGGCGAATGCATAGCCCTATTGTAGGCAAACTCAACATGTGGCAAACACTCTTCCCACTCCCGCAAATTCTTTTTTATCATAGTACTTAGCAGATGTGACAATTTTTGATTTACCACCTCCATTTGACCATCTGTTTGGGGATGACATGTAGTGCTGGATAGTAGCTTCGTTCCCAGCTTCCCCCATAAGGTCTTCCAAAAGTAGCTCATGAACTTCACATCACGGTCAGAAACAATTGTCTTAGGTACTCCATGTAATCTCACAATGTCCCTGAAAAACAGGTTAGCAACATGCGACACATCGTCGCTTTTGTGGCAGGCAATAAAATGATCCAACTTAGAGAACCTATCCACTACCACAAATATAGAATCATGACCTCTCTGAGTTTTAGGTAGACCTAGCACAAAGTCCATACTAATGTCGTCCCATGGTGTAGTAGGTGCAGAGAGAGGTGTATACAAATTGTGAGGCTTCAGCTTGGATTTTGACTTGTGGCATGTAATACAACGGCTCACAAATCTGTACACATCACGCCTCATCTTGGGCCAATAAAAATGATCAGCAAGCATGAGGAACGTCTTCTCATGCCCAAAGTGACCCATCAAACCACCAGCATGTGATTCCTGCATTAAAAACAAACGCAATGACGATTCTGGAATACATAGTTTGTTAACTCGAAACAAATATCCATCATGTATATGATACTTATCCCATGCGTTTCTAAGAGCACACAAATGACATGGTTCGGCAAAATCATGGTCAGTTGCATAAAGTGCACAAATACTCTCTAATCCAAGAATTTTAACATCAAGGTTGGTTAATAGCATGTTCTTCCTAGATAAAGCATTAGCAACAACATTCTCTTTTCCCTTCTTATACTTAATGATGTAAGGAAAAGACTCAATAAACTCAACCCATTTAGCTAATTGTCTATGCAAGTTTGATTGAGCTTTTAAATATTACAGTGCTTCATGATCAGAATGTATGATAAATTCTTCTTGCCACAAATAATGTTGCCAAACTTCAAGTACTCTAACAAGTGCATACAATTCCTTATCATAAATATGATAATTCAGTCTAACACCAGTAAGTTTCTCAGAAAAATATGCTATAGGGCGACCCTCTTGCATCAAAACGCCACCAATGCCTATACCACTAGCATCACATTCAACTTCAAATTGCTTCAAAAAATCAGGTAATGCAAGTAATGGTGCGGAAGTAAGCAAACGTTTCAATGTATCAAAAGCAATATATTGGGCCGTGCCCCATACAAAAGGAACACCTTTCTTTGTCAAATCATTCAATGGTGCAGCAATGGTGCTAAAATCCTTCACAAAGTGCCTATAGCAACCAGCTAAGCCGTGGAAACTACGCACTTGACTTACATTCATGGGAATAGGCCAATTCTGAATTGATTCAATTTTAGATTGATCTACCTCTACCCCATTCTTAGATACAACAAATCCCAGAAATATGACCTTATCTTTTGCAAAGGTGCACTTCTCAAGATTAGGATAAAGTTTATTATCACGCAAAACTTGTCGGATATGATTACAATGTTCAGTTTCGTTGTGGCTATAGATTAGTATATCATCAAAGTAAACAAACACAAAACAAACAATAAAATCTCTCAAAACATGATTCATTAATTGCATGAATGTACTAGGTGCATTAGTAAGACCAAACAACATAACTAACCACTCATACAAACCAAATTTTGTTTTGAAAGCAGTTTTCCACTCATCCCCTTCTTTCATCCTAATTTGATGATAACCACTACTCAAATCAATCTTAGGGAAAATAGCAGAACCACTCAATTCATCTAGCATATCCTCTAAGCGTGGAATAGGATGACGATATCGAATAATGATGTTATTAATAGCTCTAGAATCTACACACATGCGCCATGTACCATCTTTCTTAGGCACTAAAATAACAGGAACAACACAAGGGCTAAGAGAGACACGAATGTACCCTTTACCTAACAATGCTTGTACTTGTTTCTGTATCTCCTTTGTTTCTTCAGGATTGGTCATGTAAGGTGCACGATTGGGAAGTGTGGCGCCAGGGATCAAGTCAATTTAGTGTTCAATGCCACGCAATGGAGGCAATCCTGTGAGTACATCTTCTAGACACACATCCCCAAAATCCTGCAAAACAGAAGAGACACAAAGAGAAATAGGGGTCATGTTGTTAGAAACCAATACCTCGCCCTTATACATGAGCACAAGCGGCATGGTTGTAGGATCCTCACGAAATTCTCTCATATCCTCCTTGGTGGCTAATATCAGAAGATTGGGCACTCTCTCACTTTTCATTATATCACTTGATTTAGGATCAATTACATCATGAACAACTGTCACACTATCTCGCCGAGCTACAAAATCATCCTTCAAATTCACTTATATCTTCTATCGAGACTCATTAAGAATGTCTTGTGGTGTCATTAGCTGCATAGTAATCTTCTTTCCTTTGAATTCCAAGTGATTAGTATTGGCATGGCCATTGTGTTGCACATGGAGATCATAAAGCCAAGGACGACCCAATAGAAGATGGCAAACATTCATAGGAACCACATCAAAGTCAATAGAATCCTTGTATGGCCCTATTTGAAAATTCACACGTACCATATGATTTACCTTCATCTCACCATTATTGATCAATCATTGTACATAGTATGGCTTGGGATGAGGCAAATAAGTCAAATTCAGCCTGGCACATAACTCCTTACTTGCAAGATTTTTGCAGCTACCTCCATCAATATTACCTTGCAACCTTTGTTTGGACCAACTAGAGCTTTTGTTTGGAACAAGTTCCAACGTTGAGATTCATCAATAGGTTGCATACTAAGTATGCGTGGAGACACCACAATAGTTGGTGCACGCTCAGGATAAGCATCAGTACCATCCTCGCCATCATAATCATAATCGGCGTCAATCTCATCTCCACTCTCATACTCACCTTGTTCATTGACAAACATGACCTTGTTGTGTGGATAATCTTTCTTGTAATGTACTCTACCTCCGCAAGTATGGCACACCACATCGCAAGTATGCGTAGTTGACATATTGGAACCCGAGCTAGCAGCAGGAGCAGCGGGCTTCCGAGCATTGGAACCAAACGAAGACGTATGTGCTGGTTTAGATGATGGTGGAGGATGGCTAACAGCAGGTGGCACCATAGTAGGCAGCGTAGATCTGGCTACAAAATGGCTGGTAGATGTAAACCGTGCATGTGACTTAGCCTCCTCAGCTAGCCGTGATTCGCCCTCTCTAGCATGGTGCAATAGCTCATTCAAATTGTCGTACTTGTGATGACAAACAATGCTCTTGATTCGAAGCTTCAAATTGTGGAGAAAACGGTGCATAGTCATCTCAAGGGATTCACGAACTCTAGCACGTTGCATAAGCATCTCCATCTCCTTGTAGCACTCATCAATTGACATGTTTCCTTCCCTCAACTGTGTCAATTTGTCAAAAACTGATCGCAGGTAGTTGGTGGTCACAAAACGATCCTTCATAATGCGCTTCATCTCGCGCCAATACATGACAGGAAGTTCATTATCATCCCTTCTATTCTGCACAACTGCATCCCACCATCGCAAGGCATATCCATAAAATTCTGACGCTACAAGCTTGACCTTCTTGTCTTCTGGATAGTCAAACAAACGCTAGAGCTTCTCAATATTCAACTCCCAAGTAAGATAATCCTCAGGATCAAGTGAACTGATACATTGCAAATGTATCTATAATTTTTGATGCTCCATGCTTGGTTTTGTCCACTTTCTTGTGTTTTGTCCACACTTTGGAGTAATTTTCATTTGATTTCTAGGACTAACCTATTAACAAGAGCCAAAGTGCCAGCTGCCTGTTTTATGTTGTTTTTGGTTCCAGGAAAGTCAAAAAACGAATATTCTCGGAATTGGACGGGACAAAAGCCAAAGTGCCCATTTTTCCAGAAGACTCCAGGAGCCAGAATACAAGATGGAGAAGAGCCAGGGGTGGCCACACCACCTGGTGGCACGGGCCAGGCCAGGTCGCGCCAGGGGGTGGTGTGGGCCCCCTAGGCACCCCCTCGGTCTCCCTCTTCGCCTATAAGAAGCCTTCTGACCTAAAAACTCTGGGGCGGTTCGATGTTTTTCCAGAAGGAGTTCCGCTCCGCCGCCACCACCAAATTCCACGAACAGCACCAGAAACTCCGTTGTGGCACCCTGCCGGGACGGGGAATTGGAGGAGATCGTCGCCATCATCAGCACCATCGCTTCTCCATCGACCATCCATGTTTCCGCATCTATGATTGAGTAATCCCCGATTGTAGGCTATGGGGATGGTAGGGATTGGATGAGATCGTTCATGTAATGGCATCAGATTATTAGGGCATGGTGCCTAGTATCTTTTATTAGTGCTTTATGACTTTGTTGCAACTTGTTGTGCTTAATGCTTGTCACTAGGGCCCGAGTGCCATGATTTCAGATCTGAACTTATTATTGATTCATTATGATAGTATTGTTTATGGTCTTATCTACAAGTTGTCTACACACGTTGTTGTCTGGAACCTATGGCCCCGAAGTGACAGAAATCGGGATAACCGGAAGGGAAAGGCTTTGATGTGAGGATCACATGTGTCCACGGAGTGTTAATGCTTTGCTCCGGTGTTCAATTAAAAGGAGCACCTTAATTGATAGTAGTTCCCTAGAGGCCCCGCTGCAAACGGGCTGCCAGGACAAAAGATGTTGTGCAAGTTCTCACTGCGAGCACGTATGACTATATATGGAACACATGCCTAGGATTGTCTAGTACTTGGGTGCTTTATCTTATTTATCTGCAATTGCCCTATGTTCTGATTGCTATGTGAATTGTCTTGTCCATGCAACGCCCGTCCATCCATCACTATGCCTACCGCACTCGAATTCCACTGTTTACTGCTATTGTTACTGCTGTCTTTATTTTACTACTGTTGCTACTTTGCTATTCCTACTACAAAACTGTTGCTACTGATAAACTGCTGTGAGCAAGATTGTTTCCAGGTGCAGCTGAATTGACAACTCAGTTGTTAAGGCTTATAAATATTCTTTGGCTCCCCTTGTGTCGAATCAATAAATTGGGTTTCACTTCCCTCGAAAATACTGTGATACACCCCCTATACTTGTGGGTCATCAAGACTATTTTCTGGCGCCGTTGCCGGGGAGCATAGCTTTATTTATCAAGTCCACTTGGAATCACTATTGTTCAAGCTAAGTTTATCTTTCTCATTGTTTGCTTGTTTCTTTATCAAAAAAATACAAAAAATTAGTTCCTACTCTAGTTGTTATTTTCGTTGGTCTGCTATTGTCTTGCTTTATCATGCTTGTTGTCAATGGTTGGTTTCTTTGAAACTGAAGCTTATTGGCAAGGTGGGTTCAGGGAAGATCAAAAATATTATTATAAAGAACACCGCTTGTCACAAAAAGGGAAACACTTATGGGAACAAATTGATAGATTGTATACCATTGCTAGGAACGTGTGCTCTACTTATAATGTTACTTATTACTGTGATGAGTCTTATTGCAGAAAGAGGTATAAACACCTCCCTTTTCAATGTGAGTATAGTGATAATGATACCATATCTTCCTATGCTAAAGGAATTTATGACTTTTATGATGCGGAACAAATTGAAGAATTTATTGCTTGGAAGGGTGCTTTTGAACTTGCTAGTTTGCTTGAAAATATTGATGATTCACCTTACAAATATGTGGTGTATTGTATACTAAACTTTGCTTTGATAATTACAAGGATGAAAATGGCTATATTCTTCAATATTTTAATAGATGCTTTCCACAAATGGAAGAGACTAATGCCTTGCAGGATCCTATGGAAGAAGAAATTGATGAACCTGAAATCTCATTACATGAAAAAGAGGAGGAGAGTGATGAACAAAAGGAGGAAGAATTGATTAGCTACCCATGCCTACCTTCTAATGAGAGTAACTCTTTATCCCTTACATTATTTGATTGTCCCCCTTGCTTACTAAAGGAGAGTGAATGTTATGTTCCTGAGGTTTCTCTTGAAAATGTTTATAATAAAGCTCTAGTGCTTGTAGATCATGAAGAGCATGCTTCATGTGATATTTATATTATTTAGTTTATTCATGAGGCTACTGAAAATTATTATGAGAGAGGAAAATATGGTTGTAAAAGTTTTCATGGTATTGAAACACCTCTCTATGTGCTGAAAGTTTTGAAATTACTCTTGTTTTATCTTCCTATGCCTGTCACTTTGTTCTTTGCGAATTTATCTGCTTACATGATTCCTATGCATAGGAAGTGGGTTAGACTTAAATGTGTTTTGAATTTGCTCCTTGATGCTCTCTTTTACTTCAACTCATATTCCTTATGAGAGCATCCTCTCAAACTTTTATGCCTGAAGATGATAATATGTCTATTATTCTTGGGAGACCTTTTCTTAATACTACAGGAGCTGTTATTAATTGTAATCAAGGAAAGGTGACCTTTAATGTTAATGGCAAGGAACATACTGTCTATTTCCCCAAGATGATTGAAAGGACTTATGGTTTAAATTCAATTGAACATGTTGAAGGCATTCAAGTTGGAGAAATATATTGTCCCATACCAAGAGGAAAAATTGAAATTATTATGATTGGGACCATTGTTATCAAGGTTGAGGTAACATAATCATTAGTAGAATACAAAGTTTGGTCACATATGGAATTGTTTTGGCAACAAGACCTGATCAACCTTGTTAACAAAAGGATTTCATTGAACAAAACAATGTTTTCACTATGATTATTTTTGTTTACTTCTATTCTATCCATTCTAGTTTTTGCTTATGCCTAACTTAAAGGCATTAAAGAAAAGTACTTATTGGGAGATAACCCAAAAGTTTTAGATGAGTCTTGGAAGCTATTACCTCAGTAATAACCGCTCCTTATCCTTTTTATTTGCTTTTTGTGCCAAGTGTAACCTCTAATGAGAGTGAAGTGATGATTGGGAAAGTTGTTGTCCCGAAACAAATTTATGTGCTTCACCGTAAAGATTCTTGAGAGAGCTCTGTATGGCGGATTGAGCTGTAACTGTTTGTGCTTCTGCCCCAGGTTGTTATCTAACTTTCGTTAGTTCAACACGTTTTGATTTGAGCAACAGAAGGTCTTCGAAAAAATTCGTCTTTACCTGCTGGTCTGTTTTGACAGATTTCTGCCATTTTCTGCATTTGCTTCTTGTTAGTTCCTTCTTGAGTTCTTTTGGGGAATTGAGCTTTTTGACGGAAGTGCTACAGTAGCTAGTGTTCTAATGGAATTTTATTTGGTGTTATAACTAAACCTTGAGACTTATTTATCTTAAGTGCACTAATGTTGCTAATGAGATTGTGTGAAGTTTTGTATGAAGGAAAATTTCAGGTGTATGGAAGGAATGAGTAATGAGATGAAGAATGGACTAAATCTCAAGCTTGGGGATGCCACGCGTGTCACCCCAACAAATATCCAAGAAGTACAAGCGTCAAAGCTTGGGGATGCCCAAGGCATCCCCTTCTTCATCAATAAAAATCCCAGGTTTCTTCCAAACGCTTCATTTTTATTGTTTCATGCACAGTTGTGTTTTTCTTGGAGCGTCTTCTTTTTCGTTTTTGTTTTGGTTTTTGGTTTGCTTGGTTTGCTTAGTTATCCGAATAAATTGGTTGGACCTCCTCTTTCATATATTGGTGTTCAAATAGTTTGGTTTGGTTTGGTTTGGAAAAGAGTAGGAAAGCTCATGTTTAAGTGGTAAAGAGAGCTTGTTTTTGACTGTGGCCTATGCTTTGTCATGCCATGCTTGATATTGTTTTGGCATTATGCTTAGTATTCTTTGCTGTATCATGAATTGTTATAAAAAATTGAGATTGCTTAATGTGCCTTGGATGAATCATGGTTTGTTTTAGCATATTAAAGCATAGTATAGTGGTATTCTCCTTTGATGCTTTATTTGGGTTGACTAGGCACATGCTCACACCATGCTATGACTATCTCAAGTCACCATAAGCCTTTATGATCCTTTAGTTTTCAATTTGTAGTATCACTTTATGCTTTGATCAATGATGTTTTGTCGCTTTGCATGATTATGGCCATTATTGCTCTCTCGTTTGTCGCTCCCTTACTATTGCTAGCCTTCATTTCCACTGAGTATGTTTTACTCAAGTTTCCAACTCCCTAAACCAAACATTTCCAAAGTGTCCACCATACCTACCCATTAGCATCATTTTCTACTTCCGTGCATATTCAATATGCCTTGTTTTCTTCCGAATAAAATGTTTGCTTGTTATGAGAAAGTTAGTTAGTAAAGCTCTCACGAACTTGATGGCGCACTTTATTTTCGGGCACTTAATAAACCTGAACCATTGCGTCCTTCTTTGTTGTGCATATGCTTGCGCTTTATGAGTTGAAGTTAGCAGAACCATGTATCATGGGGACCGCTTTCAACGCTTCATAGGTACTTTGTACCTAGTTGATATCATGTTCTTTTGCTTATGGATCCCGACGGTGTGAAATAAAAGTGGAACTTGTAAGATCATGGAGTTTGTATGTATCTTAGAGAAACGCCTGGGCTGCTATCCTAAGCCATGCCTAATCATGGTGGAAACTTGCAGCATAACCATAATGAGCATTCTATGAAGCATCCTCAATAAAAGTCTATGCACATAGTAAATAAAAAGATCGCTAAGATGCTCATTGTCTGCTTGCCTTGTCATTTTGATTATGGGATAGCGCCTGTATCATGTGCAAGGGGTATCCCGTTGGTGGTTCTCTATGATACGTATATACTTACAATGACAAGAGCTTACTCGTGACTGAAGTTGAGTAGCATGAGGATCGGTCTTCGTAAGTAAGGGGCATGAGACTTTGATTTATAGCTTGTCAAGCATATCCTCTTAGTTGTGTCACTTTCACCTTAACCACATTAAAGATGCCTATGACAGGGGCAATGAGAGCTCAAATCTAACGAGTACCATACTTTCAGCATTTGGAAGCCTTTCAAACTTTTCAAAACCTTTTCTTTTACTTGTTGAGTCTCCACATATTCTTTGAGCACTTTCTTGAGAGCATAGTGGCCATTCTTAGTTCTATGTGCATTGTCCCAAGACCTGTTGATTAATGCATACCTTGATATTGCTTGTTTTAAACTATTTGTATCTTGTCACTCTTGTAAACTTCAAAGGTGTCCTATGCATTTACGTTTGCTACTCTTTCAGGGACAAGCTGAATGCCACTATGCTACGTTTTCTTTATGTGAAACAAACAAACGTCTTGCAAAGCATTATTATTCATGAATCTTTTGTTTGTGCCTTTTCATGTTGCATCATAGTTTCTTTATCTTATTGCTAGAACTTTGTCTTTCATGTTATGATTGAAGTACTATGATCCCAGCTTTGAATGTTTACAAATACTTTGGTTAAGTCTTTGATGGTGCATGTCACCTTAAAAATTATTCTTTCTTTTTATCACTTACCTACTCGAGGATGAGCAGGAGTTAAGCTTGGGGATGTTGATACATTGCAAATGTATCTATAATTTTTGATGCTCCATGCTTGGTTTTGTCCACTTTCTTGTGTTTTGTCCACACTTTGGAGTACTTTTCATTTGATTTCTTGGACTAACCTATTAACAAGAGCCACAATGCCAGCTGCCTGTTTTATGTTGTTTTTGGTTCCAGGAAAGACAGAAAATGAATATTCTCGGAATTGGACGGGACAAAAGCCAAAGTGCCTATTTTTCCAGAAGACTCCAGGAGCCAGAATACCACCTGGTGGCGCGGGCCAGGCCAGGCCACGCCAGGGGGTGGTGTGGGCCCCCTAGGCACCCCCTCGGTCTCCCTCTTCGCCTATAAGAAGCCTTCTGACCTAAAAACTCCAGGGGGGTTCGACGTTTTTCTAGAAGGAGTTCCGCTCCTCCGCCACCACCAGATTCCACGAAACAGCACCAGAAACTCCGTTTTGGCACCCTGCCGGGACGAGGAATTGGAGGAGATCGTCGCCGTTATCATCACCATCGGTTCTCTCTCGACCATCCATGTTTCCCCCATCTATGAGTGAGTAATCCCCCGCTGATGGGGAAGGTATGGATTGGATGAGATCGTTCATGTAGTGGCATCAGATTGTTAGGGCATGGTGCCTAGTATCTTTTATTAGTGCTTTATGACTTTGTTGCAACTTGTTGTGCTTAATTCTTGTCACTAGGGCCCGAGTGCCATGATTTCAGATCTGAACTTATTATTGATTCATTATGATAGTATTGTTTATGGTCTTATCTACAAGTTGTGTACACACGTTGTTGTCCGGAACCTATGGCCCCGAAGTGACAGAAATCGGGATAACCGGAAGGGAAAGGCTTTTATGTGAGGATCACATGTGTTCACGGAGTGTTAATGCTTTGCTCCGGTGCTCTATAAAAAGGAGCACCTTAATTGCCAGTAGTTCCCTAGAGGCCCCGCTGCAAACGGGCTGGCAGGACAAAAGATGTTGTGCAAGTTCTCATTGCGAGCACGTATGACTATATATGGAACACATGCCTAGGATTGTCTAGTACTTGGGTGCTTTATCTTATTTATCTGCAATTGCCCTATGTTCTGATTGCTATGTGAATTGTCTTGTCCATGCAACGCCCGTCCATCCATCCCTATGCCTACCGCACTCGAATTCCACTGTTTACTGCTATTGTTACTGTTGTCTTTACTTTACTACTGTTGCTACTTTGCTATTCCTACTACAAAACTGTTGCTACTGATAAACTGGTGTGAGAAAGATTGTTTCTAGGTGCAGCTGAATTGACAACTCAGTTGTTAAGGCTTATAAATATTCTTTGGCTCCCTTGTGTCGAATCAATAAATTGGGTTTCACTTCCCTCGAAAATACTGCGATACACCCCCTATACTTGTGGGTCATCATGAACCATTAAAAGAGGGAATTGAAAACTTGGGCTTTCCCAAACCATCATCAACAGCTTGGTTCGGAACACGTTGAGCATGGCCAAAAGGAGCATAACCACGGACATAAGAAGGAGGAGCAGCAGGTGCAGGGGGATTGGCACGTCCCCTGCCACGATGTGGGGCAGCATCAGGCGCACTACCCTCATCATGATCTTCAAACACATCATCGAGTTAGTATTCCTATCTTTGCTGAATAGCCACTGTAAGGGCCTCAATTGAACGCTGCAAGGTAGCGACATTGACATTGATTGCTATCACTTGAGTTTGAATATTAGTGATTGCGCCAGTATTCTGATCAATTGCCTCTTGCATCTCCTTGATGTTCCCATCAATGGCCTCATGCCAATTAGCAAGCTCCTCATCCTTCTTTTGCTGTGACACAACATCATCATCACTCGTAGACATTATTAGTAGGTTACTGCAAAACTCAAAATCAGTTTGGTGGAAAACTCTCACAACTCACTCACAACTGACAATAAAGGAGATCTTACCGTTCCAAAGTGAATAGAGATTCTTTACCAAACGTAATCACAGACTTATGCACTGATGTGATGAAGTGAATATCAAAGGTATAGAGAATGATCACAGGACACATAGGTTATTTATGGTGCAGCTATAGGTATGGTATCCTAAGTACACCACAAACAAGTCCTAGTGTTGATCGTACAAAACCCAAGAAACACACACGTGGAGATAAACGTGGCAATGCAACTATGAAGAGTGTTGCACTACACTGGAGAGACACTAGCAAAGCTCAAAGTAAACAGGCACAAGATTGCTCAATCTACCGGTGCACAAAGATATCACTAGGCCTCCTGCTCAAATTCTCCTTTTCTCTTTTTTCTGTTTTTTCGTTTTGTTTTGCTATTTGCTTTTTTCTCTCTTTTTTTGAATATGTATCACACATGGCCAATTTACAAAGCATAGCACCAAAATCCTAGGAGCAGCCTGCAGGAGCGGAAACTAGTCTCAATGGGAAGTTCCTACGCCTATGAAATAGAATGGTTGTAGCTAAATTTCAAGAAAAGTGCAATTTTTGTTAGACCTTGCAATTATGGTGTCGTGGCAGAAAAACAGCTCAAAATCATGCCGTGGCAGAAATTTCTGTACCACGACAGGAGAAACGCTCAAAAACATGCTACGGTAGAGCAGCAACAGAGTAGCTGGCACGCGGCAGAGAAAAGCACGGAAATTGTGCCGCGAAAGAGCGGCGACAGTGAGCTGGCGCGTGGCAGACAAAATTGTGCTGCAGCAGGATTCCGATCCATGGCAGAATCAGTGTCAAGGCAGAGAAACAGGGTGTTTCCGTGCCGCGGCAGAGTCTGTAAGAATGTTTTTAATTGCTAAACCGACTCGGCTAGGGATATGTGACCAGGACTCTAGCTTGGATCGGATCTACTATGTGGCGGCAGAAAAGGATGGTGGATTCGACTAGAATAAGAAGAAAAATGAAGAACCAAACTAGATCTAGACTAAAAGAGGAACACGACCAGCAACTATTACTCGAATACGATGTAATCTAGGATATGGCAACTCTTTTTGTGGGCCTTTTTCTGTATAGGACAAAAACACAAACTAATCTATGGATGGATTGTGGATTGCTCACCGAGTAAACAAGGAAATCTAATACCAAGATGATATGGGGTGGCCCGATCTTCTCAGCAAGCACTTGTCGATGATGATGGTAGATGATAGATAACTAGTATGTAGCTATGAACTCTCCCGCTCGAATCCTGATGCCAATGCAACAACTCTCGAACCTTGTAGGATATTCACAACACCACACTCTTGCGCATGTAGCCGTCGACCACGGACGGTAGTTTGCAATCTACTAATTCCCAGTGGAACAACAGATCACACTCAATTGCAGTTGGTAGAAATTGATCACAAGTAATTCTAGAGGTTCTATGAAAGAAACAACTTCAAAATTATTTTAACGTGGTCTAACCCAAACTATGTGTGGAGCCCCATCTATTTAAGAGTCTAGGGGAGGCAGCCAAGGTGGGATCCGAGTTGGTCCCAACCGACTAAGATACAAACCGACCCATAAGGGGTTCGGCCTCAGGACTCTGTCGTGGCAGACTTGGGCACAGTTCTGCTGCCACGGCTGCCTGCCGTGGCAGCCGTTTGTGCCGTTTCTATGCCGCGGCAGCCTGCCGTGGCAGAGAATGGTGGCATTTCTCTGCCACGGCAGAAGCCTTCCACCAAGTGTTGATCTTCAACCTTGTGTGCTCCTTGTGCTTCCTCCCTCTCCTCCCTCGTGCATTGTTCTTTGATCAACACGCCAAGTTCCCATTAGCTCCTCGCTCCATGCTACGCCTTCTTCTCCCAAGTACCTGATCATGCAATAATTCAAAGACTTAGGTAGTATAAAATTCTCATTAACTAAAAAATCAGGTTCATTAAGAAACAAGTTCACCTGTTGTTCTAGTAGCTTAGCACGAGCTCTTGTAATTGGTCCAATCCTTATCTCATTGGATTGATCTTTCTTTATAGCAGCTGGAACATCATTAGTAGTAATTGGGGTAGGTGTAACTATAGGGATGTCCTCATCATTAAGAGCACACAAATGATATGGTTCAGCAAAATCATGGTCAGTTGCATAAAGTGCACAAATACTTTCTAATCCAGGAATTTTAACATCAAGATTGGTTAATAGCATGTTTTTCCTAGAGAAAGCATCAACAACTACATGATCTTTTCCCTTCTTATACTTAATGATGTAAGGAAAACACTCAATAAACTCAACCCATTTAGCTAATCTCCTACGCAAGTTTGATTGAGATTTCAAATACTTCAATGCTTCATGATCAAAATGTATGATAAGTCTTTTGGCCACAAATAATGTTGCTAAACTGCAAGTACTCTAACAAGTGCATACAATTGTTTATCATAAATAGGATAATTCAATCTAGCACTAGTAAGTTTCTCAGAAAAATATGCTATAGGGCGACCCTCTTGCATCAAAATGCCACCAATACCTATACCACTAGCTTCGAAAACCCAGGTAATGCAAGTAATGGTGCAGAAGTAAGCAAAAGTTTCAATGTATCAAATGCAACATCATGGGTTGCGCCCCATACAAATGGCACACCTTTATTAGTCAAATCATTCAATGGTGCAGCAATAGTGCTAAAATCTTTCACAAAGCGCCTATAGAAACCAGCTTAGCCATGGAAACTACGCACTTGACTCACATTCATGGGAATAGGCCAATTCTGAATTGATTCAATTTTAGATTGATCTACTTCTAGCCCATGCTTAGATACAACAAATACCATAAATATGACCTTATCTTTTGCAAATGTGCACTTCTCAAGATTAGCATACAGTTTATCACGCAACACTTGCAAAAATTGTCGGATATGATTACAATGTTCAGTTTTGTTGTGGCTATAGATAAGTATATCATCAAAATAAACAACCCCAAAACAACCAATAAAATCTCTCAAAACATGATTCATTAATTTCATGAATGTACTTGGTGCATTAGTAAGACCAAACGACATAACTAACCACTCATACAAACCAAAATTTGTTTTGAAAGCAGTTTTCCACTCATCCCCTTCTTTCATCCTAATTTGATGATAACCACTACGCAAGTCAATTTTAGAGAATATAGCCGCACCACTCAATTCATCTAGCATATCCTCTAATGGTGGAATAGGATGACGATATCGAATAGTGATGTTATTAATCGCTCTAGAATCAACACACATGCGCCAAGTACCATCTTTCTTAGGCACTAAAATAACAGGAACAACACAAGGGCTAAGAGAAACACGAATGTACCCTTTATCCAGCAGTGCTTGTACTTGCTTCTGAATTTCCTTAGTTTCTTCGAGATTGGTCCTGTAGGGTGCACGGTTGGGAGATGTGGCGCCAGGAATCAAGTCAATTTGGTGTTCTATACCATGCAATGGAGGTAAACCTACGGGTACATCTCTTGGAAACACATCCCCAAAGTCCTGCAAAACAGAAGAGACACCAAGAGAAATAGGGGTCATGTCATTAGAAACCAATACCTCGCCCTTATACATGAGCACAAGTGGCATGGCTGTAGCATCCTCACGAAATTCTCTCATATCCTCCTTGGTGGCTAGTATCAATAACCTAGGCACTCTCTCACTTTTTGTTATATCACTCAATTGAGGCTCAATTACATCAGGAACAGCTGTCACACAATCTCACCGAGCTGTAGGATCTTCCTTCAAATTCACCTCTATTTTTTGGCGAGAATCATTCACAATATCTTGTGGTGTCATTGGCTTCATAGTAATCTTCTTCCCTTTGAATTCCAAGTGATATGTATTGGCTCGGCCATTGTGTTGCACATGGCGATCATAAAGCCAAGGCCGACCCAATAGTAGGTGACAAACAGTCATAGGAACCACATCAAAATCAATAGAATCTTTGTATGGCCCTTTTTGAAAATTCACACGTACCTTATGATTTACCTTCATCTCACTATTGTTGTCCAACCATTGTATGTAGTATGGCATGGGATGAGGTAAGTATGTCAAATTCAGTTTGGCACATAGTTCCTTACTTGCAAGATTTCTACAGCTACCTCCATCAATAATGACCTTGCAAGCCTTGCTAGGTCCAACTAGAGCTTTTGTTTGGAACAAGTTGCAACGCTGGGATTCCTCAACCGGTTGCACACTAAGTATACATGAAGATACGACAATAGTTGGAGCATGCTCGGGATACGCATCATCATCTTCCTCGGCATCATCAACATCATCATCAGAAATTTCTTCTCCACTCTACTTTGCCTTGTTTGTTGACAAACATAACCTTGCTGTTTGGACAATCCTTTTTGTAGTGACCTCTACCTCCACAAGTATGGCACACCACATCACGAGTACGTGTCGTAGACATGTTGGAACACGAGCTAGCAGCAGGAGCAGCGGCTTTCCGAGCATTAGAACCACCATTCTAAGGAGTACTTGCTGGTTTGGCCGATGGTGTAAACGGAGCAGCAGCTGGTGGCATGACAGTAGGAGGTGTAGATCTGTCCGAAAATCTGCTAGAAGATGGAAATCGAGCACGTGACTTCGCCTCTTCAGCCAGCTATGACTCGGCCTCTCTAGCATGGTGCAGCAACTCGTTCATTGTCTCATATTTTTGATAATGCACAATACTCTTGATTTGAAGCTTCAAATTGTTGAGGAAATGCTGCATTGTCATCTCTCGTGATTCACGAACATTAGCACACTCCATCTCCATGTAGTACTCATCAACTGTCATTGTGCCTTGCCTCAACTGAGTGAGCTTGTCAAACACGGAGCGCAAATAATTGGAGGGGACAAAACGATCCGCCATGATGGCCTTCATCTCACGCCAATCCCTCAGAGGAAGTTCATTGTCATTCCGTCTATTCTGCATAATAGCTTCCCACCAACGCAAAGCATAACCATCAAAGTCTGATGTAGCAAGCTTGACCTTCTTGTCTTCTAGGTAATCAAATAAATGCCAGAGCTTCTCAATCTTCAACTCCCAAGTAATATAATCCTCAGGATCAAGCGAGCCATTGAACGAAGGAATTGAGAACTTGGGCTTGCCCAAACTATCATCAGTTGGATTGTAAACACGCTGAGCACGTCCAACAGGAGCAAACCCACGGCCATAAAGAGGGGCAGCCGCAGGTGTACGGGGATTGGCATGTCCCCTTCCATGATGTGGTGTAGCATCAGCCGCACTACCCTCATCAAAGTCCTCAAACCCATCATCATGTTGTGCAGGTCTGGGCTAGAGTGTTGCCTGAATCGCCTCAATGGAACGCTGCAAGGTGGTAAAGTTGACATTCATAGCAGTCAGCTGTGTTTGAATATTATTGATGGCTCTAGTATTATTCTCCACAACATCTTGTATGTCGGTGATATTTCTATCAACAGACTCTCTCCAAGTAACAAGCTCCTCCACCTGCTTTTTCTGTGACGCAATTTTATCATCACTCAAAGACATGATTAGTAGGTTAGTGCAAAAATCAAAATCAGTATGGTGGAAACTCTCACAACTCACTCACAACTGATAAGAAAGGAGATCTTACCATTCCAAAGTGAATAGAGATGCTCTACCAAACGTAATCAAAGACTGATGCACTGAAGTGATGAAGTGAATATCAAAGGTATAGAGAACGATCGCAGGGCACACAGGTTATTTATGGTGGAGCTATAGGTATGGTATCCTATCTACACCGCAAACAAGTCCTAGTGCTGATCATACAAATACCCAAGAAACACACACGTGGAGAAAAACGTGGCAATGCAACTATGAAGGGTGTTGTACTACTCTCAAGAGACACTAGCAAAGCTCAAAGTAAACAGGCACAAGATTGCTCAATCTACCGGTGCATAAAGATATCACTAGGCCTCTTACTGAATTTCTCTTTTTTCACTATTTTTCTTTTTCTTTTGTATAGCGCTTTTTTTTCTTTTTCTGTTTGTATATTGCTTTTTCTCTTTTTTTTGATCGTATAAAAACCCAAGAAACACACACGGTAGAGATAAACGTGGCAAAGCAATTTAAGAACAGGACTATTGTAATGCACAAGAGAGATGCTAGTAATAGCTCAACTAGAACAGGCACATGATTGCTCAATCTACTAGTGCTATAATGAAACTAGGCCTCCAACAATGCACACTTTGTTATCTCTTTTTGTCACGCTTGTAGCTCTTTTCTTCTCTTTTTTTATACTGATTCTCTTTTCTTTTCTCTCTTTTTTCACAACTTTCTTTTCTTTTTTTTTGATCTTTTTTACTATATGACACAAAGCAAACGGGATGCAATAGATCTAAACAATTATGGGCCGGATATTCCAGGTTTTTTGGGGGCCGGATAATCTGGTTTACCTGGACGAAAATTTGCACCTCAAAACCCTAATGAGCAGCCTGTTCAGAGCAAAGCAACTAGTCTCGTGGGTACGTTCCTAGGCACGGATGTTGTAGATAGGCTGTATCTATGGTATGAAAACAAAGGTACGCTATGTGGACTCGGACAAACGAGGAAAACTAGCGGAACACGGTGATGGTTGACAGGGTGAAAAACAAGATCAAACCCTAAACCTATACACAAACAAAAAACTAGACTCCTACGAGGAAAAACCTGCAGATCGGATCTACGAGAAGATACAATCAGCAACTAAAACTAGAAAGCGATGCAATCTAGTCTATGGCAAATCTTTTTGTAAGGCTTTTTCTGTATAGGACGAAAAACACGAACTAATCTATGGATGGATTTGTGGATGCTTACCGAGGTAACACTGGGAATCTGATACCAAGATGATATGGGGTGGCCCGATTTTCTCAGTAAGCGGATGATAGTGATGATGATGGATAATAGATAACTAGCATGTAGCTATGAACTCTCCCACTATATCCCTGATGCAAATGCAACAGCTCTTGAACCTTGTAGGATATTCATAACACCACGCTCTTGCGCACGCAGCCGTGACCACGAACAGTAGTATGAATTCTACTAATTCCCAATGGAACAACATATCACACTAAATTATCGTTGGTAGATTCGAACACAGGGTAATTCCTGAGGTTCTATGAAAGAAACAACTCCAAAATAGTTTTAACGTGGTCTAACCTAAACTAGAGGGCATTCCCAGGCTTATATGGTCACCGGAACGTCCAAAAAACGCGAAACAAAAACGTGTCTGATACAGTTAGATTCGTCCGGATCTGATGGGAACTTTTTGGGCTGGATTATCCGGGGGCCGGATTTTCTAGGGGGGGAAACCGGTCAAATATCCGCCCTGGGACAGAACGTCACGCCGAAGTCCTTTGTAGAATCTCCAAAGCAGGGCCGGATTATCCGGGGTGTGGGGGGCCAGATTATCTAGGGTCTTTTGTACATGGAAGTACTCATTGGAAAGATCTTGGAATTATCTATCCAACAAGTGCTTCTTTGCTTGATTTGGAGTTCGTATGAGGAATCCACGTCCGTTTGAAATTCAGGACTTATGTCTGTCCCAATTGAACGTTCCTTCTCTTCGATGATCTCCCTTGCTTGTATTGCGCCTGCCTCCCGCTCCTCCCTCACGCATCCTTGGACGATCATGATGTTGGGCTTCTCTTATAGCCCTTCTCCTCCTCGCGCCATGCTTGTTTCTCCAACGAACCTGATCATACATAAATGCATAGACTTAGGCAGTATAAAGTTCTCATCAATCAAAGTACCAGATTCGTTTAGGAGTAAATTCACCTGTTGTTCAAGTAGCTTAGCACGAGCTCTTGTAATAGGTCCAATTCTAATCTCATTGGACTGATCCTTTCTTGCAACAGTTGTAGCATCTTCAGTCGTCATTGGGGTAGGTGTAATTGTAGGGATGTCTTCATCAGTGATGTTATTAATAGCTCTACAATTTACACACATGCACCATGTACCATGTTTCTTAGGCACTAAAATAATAGGAACAACACAAGGGCTAAGAGAGACACGAATGTACCCTTTACCCAACAATTCCTATACTTGTTTCTGTATCTCCTTTGTTTCTTCGGGATTGGTCATGTAGGGTGCACAGTTGGGTAATGTGGCGCCAGGGATCAAGTTAATTTGATGCTCAATGCCTTGTAATGGAAGAAATCATGCGGGTACATCGTTTGGAAACACATCCCCAAAATCCTGCAAAACAGAAGAGACACTAAGAGAAATAGGGGTCATGTTGTTAGAAACCAATACCTCGCCCTTATACATGAGCACAAGTGGCATGGCTATAGGATCCTCACGAAATTCTCTCATATCCTCCTTGGTGGCTAATATTAGAAGATTAGGCACTCTCTCACTTTTCATTATATCACTCATTTTAGGCTCTATTACATCATGAACAGATGCAACATTATCTCGCCGATCTACAGAGTTATCCTTCAAATTCACTTCTATCTTCTGACAAGAATCATTCACAATGTCTTGTGGTGTCATCGGTTGCATAGTAATCTTCTTTCCCTTTAATTCCAAGTGATACGTGTTGGCATGGCCATTGTGTTGCACATGGCGATCATAAAGCCAAGGCCGACTCAACAAGAGATGGCAAATAGCCATAGGAACCACATCAAAGTCAATAGAATCCTTGTATGGCCCTATTTGAAAATTCACATGTACCATATGATTTACGTTCATCTCACCATTGTCGCTCAACCATTGTATGTAGTATGGCTTGGGATGAGGTAAGTAAGTCAAATTCAGCTTGGCACATAACTCCTTACTTGCAAGATTTCTGCAGGTACCTCCATCAATAATTACCTTGCAAGCTTTGTTAGGTCCAACTAGAGCTTTTATTTGGAACAAGTTGCAACGTTGAGTATCATCAATAGGTTGCACACTAAGTATGTGTGGAGACACCACAATACTTGGTGCACACTAAGGAAAGGCATTAGTATAATCCTCGCTGGCATAATCATCGTCGCCATCAACTTCATCTCCACTCTCATACTCACCTTGTTCATTGACAAACATCACCTTGCCGTTTGGACAATCTCTCTTGTAATGTCCTCTAGCTCCACAAGTATGGCACTCCACATCGCGAGTACACACAGTTGACATATTGGAACTCGAGCTAGCAGTAGGAGAAGCGGGATTCCGAGCATTGGAACCAAAAGAAGACGTAGGTGCAGGTTTGGCCGATGGTGAAGGATGGCTAGCAGCTATTGTAGGTGGCGCCATAGGAGGCGGTGTAGATCTGGCCGCAAAACGGCTGGTAGACAAAAACCTTGCACGTGACTTAGCCTCCTCAACTAGCTGTGATACGACCTCTCTAGCATGGTGCAATAGTTCATTCATAGTTTCGTACTTGTGATGACGAACAATGCTCTTTATGTGTAGCTTCAATTTGTTGAGAAAACGCTACATAGTCATCTCAAGGGATTCACGAAGTCTAGCATGTTGCATAAGCATCTCCATATCCATGTAGTACTCATCAATTGACATGGTTCCCTACCTCAATTGTGTCAACTTGTAAAAAACTGATCGCAAGTAGTTGGAGGGTAGAAAACGATCCTTCATAATGCGCTTCATCTCACGCCAATCCATGACAGGAAGTTCATTGTTGTCCCTTCTATTCTGCACAATAGCATCCCACCATCCTAAAGCATATCCATTAAATTCAGACGCTGCAAGCTTAACCTTCTTGTCTTCTGGATAGTCAAACAAACGCAAGAGCTTCTCAATCTTCAACTCCCAAGTGAGATAGTCTTCTGGATCAAGTGAGCCATTAAAAGAGGGAAGTGAAAATTTGGGCTTGCCCAAACCATCATCAGTAGCTTGGTTTGGAACACGTTGAGCATGTCCCAAAGGAGCAAAACCACGGCCATAAGAAGGAGCAGCAGCAGGCGCAGGGGGATTGGCATGTCCCCTGCCACGATGTGCGGCAACATCAGGCGCACCACCCTCATCATTGTCTTCAAAAACATCATCGGGTTGGCATTCCTGCCGTTGCTGAAGTGCTACTGTTAAGGCATCAATGGAATGCTGCAAAGTTGCGACATTGGTATTGATTTTTGTTACTTGTGTTTGAATATTAGTGACTGATACGTTGCTAATGTATGTATAATTTTTGAAGTTCCATGCTTGGTTTTTATCTACTTTCTTATGTTTTGTCCACACTTTGGAGTACTTTTACAGACTTTCTGGGACTAACCTATTCACAAGATGACACAGTGCCAGTTGCCTGTTTTCTGCTATTTTTGGTTCTAGGAAGTTAGAAAATGAATATTCTCAGAATTGGACGGGGCAAAAGGCAAAGTTGATATTTTACCGGAAGACTCACGGAGCTAGAAGACGAGACGGAGAGGGGCCATAGGGCAGCCACACCATGTGGTGGCGCGGGTCCACCCTGGCCGCCCACCGACCTTGCATCTTCACCTATAAGATGCCTCCGGATGCAAAAACCCTAAATCCTCCAGCTCCAGCCACGAAAAGTTCCACAGCGCCACTTCCACCGAAGGGGAGATTTGGGGGACAAAAAGTCTCTGTTCCGTCACCCTGCCGGGATGGGGAAGTGCCCCCGGAGCCATCTCCATTGATCTCCACCACCATCTCCATCGCCGTTGTTGATTCCCATGATTATGAGGGAGTAGTTCTTCCTCGAGGCTAAGGGTTCTACCGGTAGCTATGTGTTCATCTCTCTCTCTATGCATGATCATATTGTGATCATGAGCTTTGTAATCAAGTAGATCTACCTTGCTACTCAAGTGCTTTAATAGATCTCTACTCTCCCCATGTGTGTGAAAGTGACAGCGTGCACACCATGGTGGCACTTAGGCTAGAGATTACAAATACTTGTTATGAGTTATATTTGGAGTTGGATGTCTTTATGAAATTGTGGTGCTTTTTGGAACCATCTAGTGCTCAAGCTGATAGTGTGGGGTTATCTAGATGAGAAAGGCTTACTTTGAGGTGTGCTGTTATAGCTCTACCATGGATTAGAGTGTCCAACCGGAGAGTAGTTCAGAGTAGTATCATGAAGAGAGGATATTTATATGAGAGTGTTCACTAGTGAAAGTATGACCCCTAGGCCTTGTTTCTAAGCACTGAAACACCGTTTGCAACTAGATCTATTACATGTTTGCTTGTTTCCATCTTTATTTCAGTTTGCCTTTAGACTCTTCCATGCCATCAAGCTATTTGCTGGCACCGTTGTCTTATATCCATACCACTTGTATTTTACTATCTCTTCGCCGAACTAGTGCACCTATACACCTGACAAGTGTATTGGGTGTGTTGGGGACACAAGAGACTTCTTGTATCTTGATTGCAGGGTTGCTTGAGAGGCATACCTTTGACCACTTCCTCCCTGAGGTCGATAAACCTTGGGTGATCCACTTAAGGGAAAACTTGCTGCTGTTCTACAAACCTCTGCACTTGGAAGCCCAACAACTGTCTACAAGAATAGAAGTGCGTAGACATCAAGCTATTTTCTTGGCGCCGTTGCAGGGGAGGTAAGGTAAAAGGCCCAACAACTGTCTACAAGAATAGAAGTGCGTAGACTTCTTGTTTTCACTAGTTAGGCTTAATGGAAAACAACAACAAAATTAGAGAGCTTTATAGTATTTATCTTGAGTTAGGACATGAAGTGTTTTAAGATAAAATTAGAAAACCTATGGAACTTTATTTGCATGCTAATAGAAATGTTATTAGTATGAATGCTTTCGACACCATTATTGCTAATGCTATGGATAAGTCTAAGCTTGGGGAAGCTAGTTTTTATGAAAATGATCTTTTTAGTTCCCTAGCTTTGGAAGATAACTATTCTATTGCTTATGATGATACCAAACCTCCAATATATGATGAATATGATATTTTCAGTCCACCTACTATTGAGGAGAAAATTAATTATTACAATATGCCTCCTATTTTTGATGATTATGGTGATGAGAATAATAATGATAGCTATTTTGTTGAATTTTCTCCCACCACAATTAATAAGAAAGACTATGCTTATGTGGAGAGTAATAATCATTTTATGCATGTGGCTCATGATAAGAATGGTTTATGTGATAGTTATATTGTTAATTTTATTCATAATGCTACTGAAAATTATTATGAGAGAGGGAAACATGGTTTCATGTATCTCAACAATATTAAGTTTCCCCTCTTTATGTGAAAGTCTTGAAGTTGCACTTGTTTTGCTTTCCTATGCGTGTTGCTTTGTGCTTTCATGACTTGTTTCTTTACAAGATTCCTCTGCATAGGAAGTGGGTTCGACTTAAATGTGCTTTGAATTTTCTTCTTGATGCTCTCTTTTACTTCAATTCATATTTCCTATGTGAGCATCTTCTCAAACTATCATGCCTAACTTAAAGGCTTTAAATAAAAGTACTTATTGGGAGATAACCCAAAAGTTTTAGTTGAGTCTTGAAAGTTATTATCTCTGTAATAACCGCTCCTTATCATTTTTGTGTGGTTTTTGTGCCAAGAATAACCTGTAATGAGAGAGAAATAATGGTTGAGAAAGTTGCTATCCCGAAACAGATTTTTGTGCTTCGGTGTAAAAATTCTTGAAAAATCTCTGTAAGAAGGTTTGAGCTGTAATTGTTTGTGCTTCTTCCCCAGGTTGTTATCTAACTTTAATTAGTTCAACACTTTGCGATTTGAGCAACAGAAGCTGTTCGAAAAAATTAGTTTTTACCTGCTGGTCTGTTTTGACAGATTTCTGCCATTATTTGCATTTGCTTCTTGTTGGTTCCTTTTTGAGTTATCTTTGGTGAATTGAGCTTTTTGAGGGAAGTTCTACAGTATCTTGTGATTTAATGGAAGTTTTACTTGTGTTCAAACTGAACCTAAAGACTTATTATCTTGAATACACTAATGTTGCTAATGAAGATTGTGTGAAGTTTTGTATGAAGGAAAATTTCAGGTGTATGGAAGAAATGAGTAATGACATGAAGAATGGACTAAATCTTAAGCTTGGGGATGCCACGTGTGTCACCCCAAGAAATATCCAAGAAGTACAAGCATCAAAGCTTGGGGATGCCCAAGGCATCCCCTTCTTCATCAATAAAAATCCCAGGTTTCTTCCAAACACTTCATTTTTATTGTTTCAAGCACAGTTGTGTTGTTCTTGGAGCATCTTTGGTTTTGTTTTTAGTTTTCTTTTGCTTAGATTTCTTGAATAAGTTGGTTGGATCCCAACACACTTCTTTTGGAGAGATACACACCCCGTTATTCATTGCCTAGAACACTCTAGTTTTCATTCTTATTGTTTTGTGAGTGTTCCGTTTTGCTAGCACTGTGTTTAGCCTTAGTTTTCTTGTGCTTCCAGCTTAGAACTTTTTAGTTCTTCTTTATGGATTTGTGAGACAATCTCACTGATATTTATTGATTATTATCTTTGTGAGTTCTTTCAAATAGTTTGGTTTGGATTGGAAAAGAGTAGGAAAACTGATGCTTAAGTGGTAAAAAGAGCTTGTTTTTAACTGTGGCCTATGCTTTGTCATGCCATGCTTGATATTGTTTTGGATTTATGCTTAGTATTCTTTGCTATAGCATGACATGTTATAAAAAATTGAGATTGCTTAATGTGCCTTGGAAGAATCATGCGTTGTTTTAGCATATTAAAGCATAGTATTGTGGTATTCTCCTTTGATGCTTTATTTGGGTTGACTTGGCGCATGATCACACCATGTTATGACTATCCCAAGTCACCATAGGCTTGATCATCCATTAGTTTTCGACTTGTAATATCACTTTATGCTTTAATCAATGATGTTTTATCGCTCTGCATGATTATAGCCATTATTTCTCTCTTAGTTGGTCGCTCCCAGTCTTTTGCTAGCCTCTGTAACCAAGTATGAGTTCCACTCATGCATCCAACTCATTAAACCAAGTTATTCCAAAGAGTCAACCATACCTACCTATTAGAAATTGTTATTCCGAGTATATTCATGTTTTTATCTACCTTCCAAATTAAACTTGTTATGTGAAAATTAGTTATTAAAGCTCTCATGAACTTGATGGCACACTTTACTTTTCTTGCATTTAATAAACTTGACCCATTGGGTCCATCTTTGTTGCATATATGCTTGCGCTTTATAAGTTGAAATTAGCAGAACCATGTATCATGGGAACTCTTTCAACATTGCACTCGTACTTTGTACCCCGTTGATATCATGATCTTTTGTTTATGGATCCCGGCGGTGTGAAATAAAAGTGGAACTTGTAAGATCATGGAGTTTGTATGTGTGTTAGAGAAACGCCTGGGCCGCTAGCCTAAGCCATGCCTAATCATTGTGGAAGCTTGCAGCATAACCATAATGAGCACTGTATGAAGCATCCTCAATAAAAACCTATGCAAATAGCAAATAAAAAGATCGCTGAGATGCTCATTGTCTACTTGCCTTGTCATTTTGATTATGGATAGCTCATGTATTATGTGCAAGGGGTACCCCGTTGGCGGTTATTTATGATACATATGTACTTACAATGACAAGAGCCTACTTGTGACTAAAGTTGAGTAGCATGAGGTTTGGTCTTCGTAAGTAAGGGGCATGAGATTTCGGCTTATAACTTGTTGAGCATATCCTCTTAGTTGTGTCACTTTAAACTTAATCACATGAAGATGCTTATGATAGGGGCAATGAGAGCTGAAAGCTAACAAGTACCATAATTTTTGGAAGCTCTTTATGAAACTTGAACCTCTACTTCCTTCTATGAAGGCCTTTCTTTTAGTTTTATGTTGAGTCTCCACCTTCTATCTTTATGCACCTACTTTGAGAGCATAGTTGCCATTCTTAGTTCTATGTGCATTGTCCCAAGACTTGTTGATTGATGCATAATTGGATATTGCTTGTTCTTAAACTATTTGTATCTAGTCACCCTTATGAACTTTGAAGGTGTCCTATGCATTTATGTTTTGCTACACTATGTGGGACAAGCTGAATGCCACTATGCTATGTTTTCTTTCTGTGAAACAAACAAACATCTTTCAATGCATTGTTATTCATGAATCTTTTGTTTATGCTTTTTCATGTTACAACATAGTTGCTATGTCTTATTGTTAGAACTATATCTTTCATGCTATGTTGAAGTACTATGATTCCAGCTTTCAATGTTTTACAAATACTTTGATCAAGTTTATGATGGTGCATGTCACCTCAAAAATTATTCTTTCTTTTTATCACTTAACTACTCGAGGACGAGCAGGAGTTAAGCTTGGGATGTTGATACGTTGCTAACGTATCTATAATTTTTTATGTTCCATGCTTGCTTTTTATCTACTTTCTTATGTTTTGTCCACACTTTGGAGTACTTTTACACACTTTCTGGGACTAACCTATTAACAAGATGCCACAGTGCCTGTTGCCTGTTTTCTGCTGTTTTTGGTTCTAGGAAGTCAGAAAATGAATATTCTCGGAATTGGACGGGACAAAAGCCAAAGTTGATATTTTACAGGAAGACTCACGGAGCCAGAAGACGAGACGGAGAGGGGCCACAGGGCGGCCACACCATGTGGTGGCGCGGGTCCACCCTGGCCGTGCCACCTGGTGGTGTGGACCCCCTGGCCGCCCACCGAACTTGCCTCTTCCCCTATAAGATGCCTCCCGATGCGAAAACCCTAAATCGTCCAGCCTCCAGCCACGAAAAGTTCCACAGTGCCGCCGCCACCGAAGGGGAGATTCGGGGGACAGAAAGTCTCTGTTCCGACACCCTGCCGGGACAGGGAAGTGCCCCAGAGCCATCTCCATCAATCTCCACCACCATCTCCATCGCCGTTGTTGATTCCCATGATGATGCGGGAGTAGTTCTTCCTCGAGGCTAAGGGTTCTACCGGTAGCTATGTGTTCATCTCTCTCTATGCATGATCATATTGTGATTATGAGCTTTGTAATCAAGTAGATCTACCTTGCTACTCAAGTGCTTTAATAGATCTCTTCTCTCCCCATGTGTGTAAAAGTGACAGCGTGCACACCATGATGGCACTTAGGCTAGATATTACAAATACTTGTTATGAGTTATATTTGGAGTTGGATGTCTTTATGAAATTGTGGTGTTTGTTGGAACTATCTAGTGCTCAAGGTGACAGTGTGGGGTTATCTAGATGGGAAAGGCTTACTTTGAGGTGTGCTGTGATAGGCCTAGCATGGATTAGAGTGTCCAACCAGAGAGTAGTTCAGAGTAGTATCATGAAGAGAGGATATTTATATGAGAGTGTTCACTAGTGATAGTATGATCCCTAGGACTTGTTTCTAAGCACTGAAACACCATTTGCAACTAGATCTGTTACATGTTTGCTTGCTTCCATCTTTATTTCAGTTTTCCTTTGGACTCTTCCACGCCATCAAGCTATTTTCCGGCATCGTTGTCTTATATCCATACCACTTGTATTTTACTATCTCTTCGCTGAACTAGTGCACCTATACACCTGACAAGTGTATTGGGTGTATTAGGGTCACAAGAGACTTATTGTATCTTGATTGCAGGGTTGCTTGAGAGCGATACGTTTGACCACTTCCTCCCTGTGTTTTATAAACCTTGGGTTATCCACTTAAGGGAAAACTTGCTACTGTTCTTCAAACCTCTTCACTTGGAGTCCCAACAACTGTCTACAAGAATAGAACTGTGTAGACATCAGTGACTGCGCCAGTATTCTGATCCACTGCCATTTGCATGTCCTGGATATTCTTGTCAATGCCCTCTATGGTGATTTTACACACACGCGTCAAGTGAGATTTCAACGCCTCATAATCGCGCCAATTAAAAAGTTCCTCATCCTTCTTTTTCTGTGACACAACATCATCATCACTAAAACACATGATTAGTAGGTTAGTGCAAAAATCAAAATATGTTTGGTGGAAACACTCACAACTTCCTCACAATTGACAACAAAGCAGATCTTACCATTCCAAAGTGAATAGAGATGCTTTACCAAACGAAATCAAAGACTTATGCATTGATGGGATGAAGTGAATATCAAGGTTATAAAAAACAATCACAGGACACACAAGTTATTTAATGTGGAGCTCTAGGTATGGTATCCTAAATACACCGCAAACAAGTCCTAGTGTTATCGTACAAAACCCAAGAAACACACACGTAGAGAAAAACGTGGCAATGCAACTATCAAGGGTGTTGCACTACTCTCGAGAGACACTAGCAAAGCTCAAAGTAAACAGGCACAAGATTGCTCAATCTACCGATGCACAAAGATATCACTAGGCCTCTTGCTCAATTCTCCTTTTCTTTTCTTCTTCTTTTGTATAGCTTCTTTCTCTTTTTGTTTTTTCTTTTGATATATGCTTTTTTTTCTTTTTTTTGAATATTTATCACACACGGCCAATTTACAAAGCACATCACCAAAACCCTACGAGCAGCCTGTAAGAGTGGAAACTAGTCTCAATGGGCAAGTTCCTACACGTATGAAATTGAATGGCTGTGACTAAAGTTCGAAAAGTGCAATTTTCACACTTTGTAAGTATGGCTGTCGTGGCAACAAAACTGATCAAAATCATGCCGTGGCAGAAGGATTCGTACCGCGGCAGAAGAACGGCGCAAAATCCTATCACGGCAGAGTAGCGACAGGGCATAGGCGCGCAGAAGAGAAAACGACAAAAAATCGTGCCCCATCAGGAGTCCGAACCGGGGCAGATAAGGACTCGTGGAAGGGAAATAGGTTGTTTCCGTGCCGTGGTAGAGTTGGTAGGGAATTTTTTTATATATTGCAAATCCGACTCGGCTAGGAGTATGTAACCAAGACTCTAGCTTGGATCAGATCTGAGCTTGTGGCGGCGGAAAACAAAGGTGGATGTGACTAGAAAGAGAAAAACTACAAAGAACAGATCTAGATCTAGACTAATAGAGGAACACGACCAGCAACTATTACTCGAATATGATGTAATCTAGGCTATGGCAACTCTTTTTGTGGGCCTTTTTCTATATAGGACGAAAAACACGAACTAATCTATGGATGGATTGTGGATTGCTCACCAAGTAAACGAGGATATATGATACCAAGATGATATGGGGTGGCCCGATCTTCTCAGCAAGCACTTGTCGATGATGATGGTGGATGATAGATGACTATCGTGTAACTATGATCTCTCCCGCTCGAACCCTGATGCCAATACAACAGCTCTCGAACCCTGTGGGATATTCACAACACCATGCTCTTATGCACGCAGCCGTCGACCACGAATGGTAGTTTGCAATCTACTAATTCCTAGTGGAACAACAGATCACACTCAATAGAAGTTGGTAAAATCGATCACAAGTAATTCCAGAGGTTCTATGAAAGAAACAACTCCAAAATATTTTAACGTGGTCTAAAACTATCTTTGTGTGGTGCCCCAACTATTTAAGGACTAAGGGGGCGGCGACCAATACTAGGAAATAGTGGTTCGACTCAACCTAGATTAAGATACAACCGACCCACGGTGGGGAGGCTCAAGGCGTGCAGGCATACTCTGTCGTGGCAGACTTGGACCCGGTTTCTCTGTCACGACAGCCTTTCGTGGCAGAGTTTGGCCCGATTTTCGTGTCGTGGTAGAAAAGTGCGTGGTTTCTCTGTCGCGGCAGACATCCCTCGGCCATGCGTTGATCTTCTCGTAGGGTTCTCCTTGCGCTTCCTCCCTCTCCTCCCTCGCGCATTCATCATTGATCAACACGCCATGTTCCTTTAGCTCCTCGCACCATGCTACGCCTTCTTCTCCCAAGTACCTGATCATACAATAATTCAAAGATGTAGGTAGTATAAAATTCTCATTAACTAAAACATCAGGTTCATTAAGAAACAAGTTCAGATGTTGTTCTAGTAGCTTAGCACGAGCTCTTGTAATTGGTCCAATCCTTATCTCATTGGATTAATCCTTCTTTGTAGCAGGTGGAACAACATCAGTAGTAATTGGGGTAGGTGTATTTTAGGGATGCCCTTGATACATTGCAAATGTATCTATAATTTTTGATATTCCATGCTAGGTTTTATCCACTTTCTTTTGTTTTGTTCCAACTTTGAAGTACTTTTCATATGATTTCTTGGACTAACCTATTAACAATAGCCACAGTGCCAGCTACCTGTTTTCTGCTGTTTTTGGTTCCAGGAAAGTCAGAAAATGAATATTCTCAGAATTGGACGCGACAAAAGCCAAAGTGCCTATTTTTCCGGAAGTGATCAAGTGCCAGAATACAAGACGGCGAAGGGCCAGAGGGCGGCCACACCACCTGGCCGCGTGGCCAGGCCTGGCCCGCGCCAGGGGGTGGTGTGGCCAGCCCAGGCACCCCCTCGGCCTCTCCTTCCGCCTATATATTGCCCTCGGGACGAAAACCCTAAGTACCTGATCAAAAATCCACGAAAGAGTCTGTAGCCGCCGTCATCTCCAGCCCTAGATCGGGAGGGATCTGAAGCTCTTCCCGACACCCTGCCGGAGAGGGGAATTCACCCTGGAGGCCTTCTTCATCACCATGCAAGCCTTCGGTGTGATGCGTGAGTAGTTCATCCTTGGACTACGGATCCATGTAGTAGCTAGATGGGTGGTTCTCCTCCTTCGTGCTTTCATGTTTAGATCTTGTGAGCTCCGTTCATGATCAAGATCATCTATTTGTAATTCTGCATGTTGTGTTTGCGGGGATCCGATGGATATTGAGATGCTATTTCAGATTGATTATTGATTCTATCATGTCTTTGTTCTTTGAGATCTTGCATGTTTTCCGTTGTTAGTAGCTATCTTGGCCAAGTAGATGCTAGAAACTCCAAGAGTTAGTGTTTATGCTCGATAGTGGGTTCATGCCTCTGGTAATCTGGGGAAGTGACAGAAATCTCTAAGGTACTAGATGTGTTGTTGCTACTAGGGAGAAAACAACAATCCTTTGTTCATAGAACAATCGTATTGTTTACTTTACACGCAATTCGTAAAGCAATAATCTGTTGCTTGCAACTTAATACTGGAGGGGGTTTGGATGATAACCTGAAGGTGGATTATTAGTCATAGATGCAGTTGGATGGCGGTCTATGTATAATGTTGTAATGCCCAATCAAGTTCCAAAGGAGTCAAGATGATTAGTATATGCATGCATTGCTTTCTCGATGTTTGTCAATTGCCCCGCTATAATTTGTTCACCCAGCATGTTATCTATCTTAAGGAGAGCCACCTCTAGTGAACTATGGATCCCGGTCCTTTTCTTTACATACAATCTACAAACTGTTTACTGCTTTGTGTTTACTTTCTGCAAACATTTACTTCCTTCCATTCGATACGTTTAATCCTTTGTTTTCAGCAAAACCGGTGAGATTGACAACCTCATCGCAAGTTGGGGACAAAGTTCTGTGGTTGTGTTGTGCAGGTCTCCACGTTGCTACTAGCACCGGTAGTGCGCCCTGCCAAGCTCAGCTAGTAACACCTTTGGGGTGTTTCCTTGCTCCTACTGGTTCGATTAAACCTTGGTTTCATAACTGAGGGAAACTTGCTGCTATGCTCATCATACCTTCCTCTTGGGGTTCCCAACGAGCTCTACATCAACATCACGCACCAAGCACTTTTCTGGGCGCCGTGCATTGAGCCATCAAGCGATTTTCTGGCGCCGTTGCCAGGGAGCCAAGGACATCTTCACAAGGGGAGTCGCTCATAACCGATCTCTTTACTTTGTTGTTTTAGTTTTTCTTAGTTTCTTTTTGCTTTTTTTGCTAGTTTTGTTCTTCAAAAACCCAAAAAAAATAGTTTTACAAGTTTCCTTTCTTATTTCAAAAACACAAAAAAAATTAGTTTTACTTGTTTGCTTTCCTATTCAAAAACACACAAAAATTAAGTCTCCTTTAGTTGTCACCTCTTCCTTAGATCACCATGTTGATCCCTAAATTCACCTTGAAAGACCTTTCAATTGGTAGTGGTTCTATAATTGGGAAAGACAATATTGAAGAATTCTTTAATCATGTTAGTAAGCATGAAGATACTGAGGATAGATCCCTTGCAGAACTTGCTCCAAACTATGAGATTGCTGTAGCTTCTTTAATTCACATGTTAGAATCTAGGTTTGTTAATCTCAACCCATTAATGCAAGTAATGTTTCTTAAGCTTAAGGAAATTGAAGACCCTGAAAAGAGGGATTTTATACTAGAAACTTTGATTAAAGAGTTCTATGATGTTGCCAAGGAAGCTAGGAAAGCCTTTGAACGTTTCAATATGCTAGGCTCATGTGTAGATATTGTTGGTACACGAGAAAAAATGAACAAAACCGAACCTAATGGGAGGAACCTAAGATACCAACACCCTTTAAACTAGTAGCAATACATGATGCCATAGAAAAGAATCTTGATTGGATTGTTCCTGCAAACCCTTTTGATGAGAATAGTGAACCTAAGACTATTGAGAGAGGATCCTCTAGAACTTACTTGGATGATATACCTTGCCTTGTTGAAAATATTTCTGGTTTTGGTCTTAATGCTTCTTCATTTGAGAACACTTGATTCTTTTTCTTGCTTCTTATGCCTAACTAAAAGGCGTTAAAGAAAAGTACTTATTGGGAGATAACCCAAAAGTTTTAGATGAGTCTTGAAAGTTATTACCTCTGTAATAACCTCTCCTTATCATTTTTATTTTCTTTTTGTGCCAAGAGTAACCTCTAATGAGAGAGAAGTAATGATTGGGAAAGTTGCTGTCTCGAAACAGATTTTTGTGCTTCACCGTAAATATTCGTGAGAGAGCTCTGTATGTCGGATTGAGCAGTAATTTGTTGTGTTCCTGCCCCTGGTTGTTATCTAACTTTCGTTAGTTCAACACTTTTTTATTTGAGCAACAGAAGGTCTTCGAAAAAATTCTTCTTTACCTGCTGGTCTATTTTGACAGATTTCTGCCATTTTCTGCATTTGCTTCTTGTTGGTTCCTTCTTGAGTTCTTTATTTGGTGTTAGAACTGACCCTTAAGACTTATTTATCTTAAGTGCACTAATGTTTCTAATAAAGATAGTGTGAAGTTTTGTATGAAGGAAAAAATTTCAGGTGTATGGAAGGAATGAGTAATGAGATGAAGGATGGACTAAAGCTCAAGCTTGGGGATGCCACGCGTGTCACCCCAAGAAATATCCAAGAAATACAAGCATCAAAGCTTGGGGATGCCCAAGGCATCCCCTTCTTCATCAATAAAAATCACAGGTTTCTTCCAACCGCTTCATTTTTATTGTTTCATGCACAATTGTGTTTTTCTTGGAGCGTCTTCTTTTTAGTTTTGGTTTTTCGTTTTCTTTTGTTTCCTTAGTTTTCTGAATAAATTGGTTGGACCCCCTCTTTCTTACATTGGTTTGCAAATAGTTTCATTTGGTTTGGAAAAGAGTAGGAAAGTTCATGCTTATGTGGTAAAAAGAGCTCGTTTTTGACTGTGGCCTATGCTTTGTCATGTCATGCTTTATACTGTTTTGGCTTTATGCTTAGTATTCTTTGCTGTAGCATGACTTTTTATAAACAATTGAGATTGCTTAATGTGCCTTGGATGGATCATGCATTGTTTTAGCATATTAAAGCATAGTATAGTGGTAGTCTCCTTTCATGCTTTATTTGGGTTGACTTGGCACATGCTCACACCATGTTTTGACTATCTCAAGTGACCATAGCCTTTATGATCCTTTAGTTTTCAAGTTATAGTATCACTTTATGCTTTGATCAATAATGTTTTGTCGCTCTGCATGATTATGGCCATTATTGCTCTCTTAGTTTGTCGCTCCGAGTCTTTTGCTAGCCTCCACCACCAAGTATGAGTTCTACTCATGCATCCGACTCCCTAAACCAAGTTATTCCAAAGAGTCCACCATACCTACCTACTAGCTTATGCTATTCCAAGTATATTCATGCTTTTGTTTACCTTCCAAATTAAACTTGTTATGAGAAAACTAGTGATTAAAGCTCTCACGAACTTGATGGCACACTTTACTTTTCTTGACCTTAATAAACTTGAACCATTGTGTCTTCTATGTTGTATATGCTTGCACTTATTTGTCGGGAATTAGCAGAACCATGGTTTCATGGGGAACGCTTTCAACATTGCACTTGGTACTTGTACCTAGTTGATATAATGCTCTTTTGTATATGGATGTCGTCGGTGTGAAATGAAAGGGGAGCTTGTAAGTCCATGGAGTTATGTATATGTGTTACAGAAACGCATGGGCCACTGGTCTAATCCATGCTGACATGGTGGAAACCTGCAGCGTAACCATAATGAGCTGTCTATGAAGCATTCTTCTTATAAAAAAGAGTCTTATCTTGAGAAAAAAGAGAAAGAGAAAAAAAGAGATACTATGAAAAAAGGAAAGAGAGAAAAAAGCACCATATTCCCATGGTAAATAAGAAGAATGCTGAGATGCTCGTTGTCTGCTTGCCTTGTCATTTTGATATGGGGATTCTTCTGTATCATCGGGCAAGGGGTACCCCGTTGGCGGTTCTCTATGATACACATATACTTACAATGACAAGAACTTACCGGTGACTAAACTTGAGTAGCATATGGAGCATCCCTCGTATACAAGGTACATGAGATTTCTGACTTATACTTCGTCAAGCATGTACACCATAGTTTGTTCACTTTAACCTTAATCACTTCAAGATGCTTATGATAGGGGCAATGAGAGCTGAAAGCTATAAGTACCATAATTTTTGGAAGCTCTTTATGAGACTTGCATCCCTACTTCCTTTTACAAAAGGCCTTTATTCCACCATTATATTGAGTCTCCACCTTCTATCTTTATGCACTTACTTTGAGAGCATAGTGGTCATTCTTAGTTCTATGTGCATTGTTCCCAAGACTAGTTGATTGATGCCTACTTGGATATTGCTTGTTTTAAACTATTGTATCTAGTCACTCTTATGAACTTTGAAGGTGTCCTATGCATTTATATTTGATACTCTATTGCGGGACAAGCTGAATACTATTATGCTATGTTTTCTTTATGTGAAACAAACAAACGTCTTGCAAAGCATTGTTATTCATGAATATTTTGTTTGTGCCTTTTCATGTTGCATCATAGTTTGTTTGCTTATTGCTAGAACTTTGTCTTTCATCTTATGATTGAAGTACTATGATCCCAGCTTTGAATGTTTTACAAATACTTTGATCAAGTCTTTGATGGTGCATGTCACCTCAAAAATTATTCTTTCTTCTTATCACTTACCTACTCGAGGATGAGCAGGAGTTAAGCTTGGGGATGTTGATACATTGCAAATGTATCTATAATTTCTGATGTTCCATGCTTGGTTTTATCCACTTTCTTGTGTTTTGTTCCAACTTTGGAGTACTTTTCATATGATTTCTTGGACTAACCTATTAACAAGAGCCAAAGTGCCAGCTGCCTGTTTTCTGCTGTTTTTGGTTCCAGGAAAGTCAGAAAATGAATATTCTTGGAATTGGACGGGACAAAAGCCAAAGTGCCTATTTTTCCGGAAGTGATCAAGTGCCAGAATACAAGACGGAGAAGGGACAGAGGGCGGCCACACCACCTGGCCGTGCGGCCAGGCCTGGCCCGCGCCAGGGGGTGGTGTGGCCAGCCCAGGCACCCCCTCGGCCTCTCCTTCCGCCTATATATTCCCCTCGGGACGAAAACCCTAAGTACCCGATCAAAAATCCACGAAAGAGTCTGTAGCCGCCGTCATCTCCATCCCTAGATCGGGAGGGATCTGAAGCTCTTCCCAGCACCCTGCCGGAGAGGGGAATTCACCCTGGAGGCCTTCTTCATCACCATGCAAGCCTCCAGTGTGATGCGTGAGTAGTTCATCCTTGGACTACGGATCCATGTAGTAGCTAGATGGGTGGTTCTCCTCCTTCGTGCTTTCATGTTTAGATCTTGTGAGCTCCGTTCATGATCAAGATCATCTATTTGTAATTCTGCATGTTGTGTTTGCGGGGATCCGATGGATATTGAGATGCTATTTCAGATTGATTATTGATTCTATCATGTCTTTGTTCTTTGAGATCTTGCATGCTTTCCGTTGTTAGTAGCTATCTTAGCCAAGTAGATGCTAGAAACTCCAAGAGTTAGTGTTTATGCTCGATAGTGGGTTCATGCCTCTGGTAATCTGGGGAAGTGACAGAAATCTCTAAGGTACTAGATGTGTTGTTGCTACTAGGGAGAAAACAACAATCCTTTGTTCATAGAACAATCGTATTGTTTACTTTACACGTAGTTCGTATAGCAATAATATGTTGCTTGCAACTTAATACTAGAGGGGGTTCAGATGATAACCTGAAGGTGGATTATTAGTCATAGATGTAGTTGGATGGCGGTCTATGTATTATGTTGTAATGCCCAATCAAGTTCCAGAGGAGTCAAGATGATTAGTATATGCATGTATTGCTTTCTCGGTGTTTGTCAATTGCCCCGCTGTAATTTGTTCACCCAGCATGTTATCTATCTAAGGAGAGCCATTTCTAGTGAACTATGGATCCCGGTCCTCTTTCTTTACATACAATCTATAAACTGTTTACTGCTTTGTGTTTACTTTCTATAGACTTTTACTTCTTTCCATTCGATACGCTTAATCCTTTGTTTTCCGCAAAACACAGTGAGATTGACAACCTCATCGCAAGTTGGGGACAAAGTTCTGTGGTTGTGTTGTGCAGGTCTCCACGTTGCTACTAGCACCGGTAGTGCGCCCTGCCAAGCTCAGCTAGTAACACCTTTGGGGTGTTTCCTTGCTCCTACTGGTTCGATTAAACCTTGGTTTCATAACTCAGGGAAACTTGTTGCTATGCTCATCATACCTTCCTCTTGGGGTTCCCAACGAGCTCTACATCAACATCACCCACCAAGCACTTTTCTGGGTGCCGTGCATTGGGCCATCAAGCCTCATCAAACAACTATACAAGGTAACTATATGAGATAGAGCTCACAACTTTTGCTTGGAATTGTACAAGTATAAAATGTGCATAGCCAAAGCAATCATAGGAGGAACTAGTCTCAATAGGTGTTTGTTGTTCTCAAAGATAGTGTAGCCCACAATGTAAAGCAAGTGGGGAGAAGTCGTGGAATGTTTATACCTTTCTTCGTCGATCTTCACCCTTTATTGGTGGATTCTTCCTTGCTCATGGAATTAGGATGGAGTATATAGCATGAACCACTTGGATAATGATGTAGAGCTGTTCTCCTCTTCGAAACGAGCTAAAGAACACAGAAATCCAAGTTCGTATGCGAAAGCTATGCTCAAAACAGTGTGGAGCTGAAGCTGTTGGCGACCAAATCGGCGGGACCGGAATTGGTATCAGAAATTCCAGCGGTGGAGCCGGTTTGCCGGAATTCTGACCAGAAATTCTGGTGGCAATTTCGGTTCACCGGACCTAGTGCCAAAATGAGTTCTAGGAATGAGTTCAGAATGAGACCTGGCACAAACTCGATGGAAAACTTCAGATCTGGGGGGAGAATCAAGGAATTAGTCCATAGGAACGCAAGGGAAGTTATATCAACAAGTTTATCAAGTAATCCACAGATCAAACCTACCAAAACACACTCAAATCATAGATCAATCCAAAACACGAATTGCGGCTATTTTGGTGGATTTTTTGAATTTATGGCGAAAAGACCAAATCGATGAGAAATCCGTGGCAACCAAAAGCTGCTGATACCAGATGTTGAGGGGTAACCTCGTGGGTGGCCCGATCTTCACGGATCTCATGGTCAAATCAATGGGAAAGCGAGGGGAAAGGGAGAAGGTAGCGGACACACACCTCGCAAAGAACACGATGTGATATGGGGTGGCCCGATCTTCTCAGCAAGCACTTGTTGATGGTGATGGTAGATGATAGATAACTAGCCTGTAGCTATGAACTCTCCTGCTCGAACCCTGATGCCAATGCAGCACCTCTCGAACCTTGTAGGATATTCACAACACCATGCTCTTGCGCACGCAGCCGTGACCACAAACGGTAGTATGCAATCTACTAATTCCCAATGGAACAACAGATAACACTCAATTATAGATGGTAGATTCGAACACAGGGTAATTCCAGAGGTTCTATGAAAGAAACAACTCCAAAATATTTTAACGTGGTCTAAAACCTAACTAGAGGTCGTCCTAGGGCTTATAAGGGCGGCTGGGGTGGCCAGAAACCGAAACTAAACGCAAACGACTTAAACTGATACAAGCCAACTCCGACCAGATTCGGTCGGCAGGCGGACACTCTGGTCGAAATCGGCCAGACATTCTTGTCAGGCCAAACACTCTGGGTGAAGTGTGTCGGATAGTTCCGGTCTGGCCGAAAACTTTGAAGTTTCCGGATGTTGTCCGGGTAGTGTCCGAACTGGCAGACAGAATGTCCATGCCAGTTTGCCTCTCGACCAGGCCGGACAGTCCGGGTGGATCTGGCCGGACACGCCGGTCGTGGCAGATATTTTTGCCTCCGTCTTGATGATCTTCTCTTGCACCTTCCTCCCGCTCCTACCTCGTGCATCCTTGGGCGATCATCATGCTAGAATCCTCTTGTATCCCTTCTCCTCCTCGCGCCATGCTTGTTTCTCCAACGAACCTGATCATACATAAATGCATAGACTTAGGTAGTATAAAGTTCTCATCAATTAAAGTACTAGATTCGTTTAGGAGCAAATTGACCTGTTGTTCAAGTAGCTTAGCATGAGCTCTTGTAATAGGTCCAATTCTAATCTCATAGGACTGATCCTTCCTTGCAATAGTTGGAGCATCTTCAGTAGGTGTAATTGTAGGGATGTCCTCATCATCTCCCCCCTTCAAAAGGCGTCGACCTCGACGCTCTAAGGTCTTCTCCAACATATGGTGACAAATCAGCAACGTTGAAACTGTTGCTAACTCCACCACACTCCTCAATAGGTATATCAACCGAGTAGGCATTATCATTAATTTTGGCTAACACCTTGTAAGGACCAGCACCACGTGGCTTCAATTTGGACTTGCGAAGTAGTGGAAATCTGTCCTTGTGCAGATGCACCCAAACCATGTCTCTAGGCTTGAACAGCACTTCCTTCCTTGCTTGATTCCTTGCAGCAGCAATGTTCTTGCCTTTCTTCTCAATAGCCTCTCTAGTCTTCTCATGTATGTTCTTCACGTAATCAGCATGTTTTGATGCCTCCATATCAACTCTCTCATGTAATGGCAGAGGCAACATATCAAGTGGCGTCAATGGCTTGAAGCCATACACCACCTCAATAGGACAAAGCTAAGTAGTTGAATGCACAACCCTGTTGTAAGCAAACTCAACATGTAGCAAACACTCTTCCCAGTCCCGCAGATTCATTTTAATCATGGTCCTTAGTAGTTGTGATAATGTTCGATTCACCACCTCTGTTTGACCATCTGTTTGTGACATGTAGTACTAAACAGCAGCTTCGTTCCTAGCTTCCCCCATAAGATCTTCCAAAAGTAGCTCATGAACTTCACATCACGGTCAGAAACAATCGTCTTTAGTACTCCATGTAATCTCACGATGTCCCTGAAAAACAGGTTAGCAACATGCGACGCATCGTCGCTTTTGTGGCAGGCAATAAAATGAGCCATCTTAGAGAACCTATCCACTACCACAAATATAGAATCAGGACCTCTCTGAGTTTTAGGTAGACCTAGTACAAAGTTCATACTAATGTCTTCTCATGGACTAGTCTGCGCAGAGAGAGGTGTATACAAACCGTGAGGCTTCAGCTTGGATGTCAACTTGTGGCAAGTAATGCATCGGCTCACAAATCTGTACACATTACGCCTCATCTTGGGCCAATAGAAATGATCAGCAAGCATGAGCAACGTCTTCTCACGCCCAAAGTGACCCATCAAACCACCAGCATGTGATTCCTGCACTAAGAACAAACACAACGACGATTCTGGAATACATAGTTTGTTAGCTCGAAACAAATAGCCATCATGTATATGATACTTATCCCATGCGTTTCGAAGAGCACACAAACGATATGGTTCAGCAAAATCATGGTCAGTTGCATAAAGTGCACAAATAGCTTCTAATCCAGAAATTTTAACATCAAGATTGGTTAATAGCATATTCTTCCTAGATAGAGCATCGCCAACAACATTCTCTTTTCCCTTCTTATAATTAATGATGTAAGGAAAAGACTCAATGAACTCAACCCATTTAGCTAGTCTTCTATGCAAGTTTGATTGAGCTTTCAAGTATTTCAATGCTTCAAGGTCAAAATGTATGATGAATTCCTTTGGCCACAAATATTGTTGCCAAACTTCAAGTACTCTAACAAGTGCATACAATTCTTTATCGTAGATTGAATAATTAAAACGAGCACCAGTCAATTTCTCAGAAAAATAAGCTATAGGCCGACCCTCTTGCATGAAAACGCCACCTATGCCTATACCACTAGCATCACATTCAACTTCAAATTGCTTTGAAAAATCAGGTAATGCAAGTAATGGTGCAGAAGTAAGAAAATGTTTCAATGTATCAAAAGCAATATCTTGGGCCACGCCCCAAACAGAAGGAACATCTTTCTTTGTCAAATCATTTAATGGTGTAGCAATGGTGCTAAAATCTTTCACAAAGCGCCTATAGAAACCAGCAAGACCATGGGAACTACGCACTTAACTTACATTCATTGGAGTAGGACAATTCTGAATTGATTCAGTTTTAGATTGATCTACCTCTACTCCATGCTTAGATACAACAAATCCTAGGAATATGACCTTATCTTTTGCAAATGTACACTTCTCAAGATTAGCATATAGTTTATTATCACGTAACACTTGCAAAACTTGTCTAATATGAGTGCAATGTTCAGATTCGGTGTGGTTGTATATGAGTATATCATCAAAGTAAACAACCACAAAATGACCAATAAACTCTCTCAAAACATTATTCATCAAATGCATGAAGGTACTAGGTGCATTAGTAAGACCAAATGGCATGACTAACCACTCATACAAGCCGAATTCAGTTTTGAAACCAGTTTTCCACTCATCCCCTTCTTTCATCCTAATTTGATGATAACCACTACGCAAGTCAATTTTAGGGAAAACATCAGCACTACTCAATTCATCTAGCATATCCTCTAAGCGTGGAATAGGATGACGATATCGAATAGTGATGTTATTAATCTCTCTACAATCAACACACATGCGCCATGTACCATCTTTCTTAGGAACTAAAATAACAGGAACAACACAAGGGCTAAGAGAGACACAAATGTACCCTTTATCCAGCAATGCTTGTACTTGCTTCTGAATTTCCTTAGTTTCTTCGGGATTAGTCCTGTAGGGTGCACGGTTGGGAAGTGTGGCACCAGGAATCAGGTCTACTTGATGTTCTATACCACGCAATGGAGGTAAACTTGCGGGTACATCTTCTAGAAATACATCCCCAAAGTCCTGTAAAACAGAAGAAACACCAAGAGAAATAGGGGTCATGTTGTTAAAAACCAATACCTCACCCTTATACATGAGCACAAGTGGCATGGTTGTAGGATCCTCACGAAACTCTCGCATATCCTCCTTGGTGGCTAGTATCAATAACCTAGGCACTCTCTCACTTTTTGTTATATCACTCAATTGAGGCTCAACTACATCAGGAACAGCTGTCACACAGTCTCGCCGAGCTGTAGGATCTTCCTTCAAATTCACCTCTATTTTCCGGCGAGGATCATTCACAATATCTTGTGGTGTCATTGGCTGCATAGTAATCTTTTCCCCTTTGAATTCCAAGTGATATGTATTGGCTCGGCCATTGTGTTGCACATGGCGATCATCAAGCCAAGGCCGACCCAATAGTAGGTGACAAACAGTCATAGGAACCACATCAAAATCAATAGAATCTTTGTATGGCCCTATTTAAAAATTCACACGTACCATATGATTTACCTTCATCTCACCATTGTTGCTCAACGATTGTATGTAGTATGGCTTGGGATGAGGTAAGTATGTCAAATTCAGTTTGGAACATAGTTCCTGACTTACAAAATTTCTGCAGCTACCTCCATCAATAATGACCTTGCAAGCCTTGTTAGGTCCAACTAGAGCTTTTGTTTGGAACAAGTTGCAACGCTGGGATTCCTCAACCGGTTGCACAATCAGTATACGTGAAGATACGACAATAGTTGGAGCACGCTCAGGATACGCATCAGCACCATCCTCGGCATCATCAACATCATCATCAGAAGATTCATCTCCACTTTCTACTTCGCCTTGTTCATTGATAAACATAACTTTGTTGTTTGGACAATCTTTCTTGTAGTTTCCTCTACCTCCACAAGTATGCCACACCACATCACGCGTACGTGTTGTAGACATGTTAGAACCCGAGGTAGCAGTAGGAGCAGCGGGTTTCCTTGCATTAGAACCACCAAACGAAGGCGTACTTGCTGGTTTGGCCGATGGTGTAAACAGAGCGGCAGCTGGTGGCGTGACAGTAGAAGAAGTAGGTCTGGCCGAAAATCTGCTAGAGGACGAAAAACGAGCCCGTGACTTCGTCTCTTCTGCCAACTGGGATTTAGCCTCTCTAGCATGATGCAACAACTCATTCACGGTCTCTTGCTTGTGATGACGAACAATGCTCTTGATCGGTAGCTTCAAACTGTTTAGGAATCGTTGCATGGTCATCTTAGTGGACTCACGAATTCGATCATGCTGCATAAGCATCTCCATCTCCATGTAGTACTCATCAACTGTCATGGTGCCTTGCTTCAATTGCGTCAACTTATCAAAAACTGATCGCAAGTAGTTGGTTGGTACGAAACGAGCCTTCATGATTTGCTTCATCTCGCGCCAATCCATCACAGGAAGTTCATTATCCTCCCTTCTATGCTGCACAATAGCATCCCACCAACGCAAAGCATAACCGTCAAATTCAGACGGTGCAAGCTTGACCTTCTTGGCTTCTGGATAGTCAAATAAGCGCCAGAGTTTCTCAATCTTCAACTCCCATGTGAGGTAATCTTCAGGATCAATGGAACCATCAAACTTGGGAATCGAGAACTTTGGCTTGCCCAAACCATCAGTAGCAGCTTGGTTGTGAACACGTTGAGCACGCCCAAGAGGGCCAAGCCCACGGCCATGAGCAGGTGCATGTATAGGGGGAATAACACGTCCCCTGCCAACATGTGGAGCAGCATCAACAGCACTACCCTCATCAAAGTCATCAAAGGCATCATCATGTTGAGGGTCATGTCTTCTATGTATGGCGCTGTCAAACCCTCAATGGAATGCTACAAAGTGGCGACATTGACATTGAGCGCAGCCACTTGCGTTTGGATAGTATCAACTGTTCCAACATGCTGATCCAATCTCATATTCATATCCTGGAGATTCTTGTCAATAGCATATGTCGTGTTAGTAAACACACGTGTCAAGTGGGACTTCAAAGCCTCATATTCATGCCAATTGACAAGCTCCTCATCCTTCTTGTTCTGCAGCACAACATCATCATCACTAGAAGGCATGATTAGTAGGTTAGTGAAAAAATCAAAATCTGTATGGTGGAAACTCTCACAGCTCACTCACAGCTAATAAGAAATGAGATCTTAACGTTCCAAAGTGAATAGAGATGCTCTACCAAACTTAATCAAAGACTAATGCACTTGATGTGATGAAGTGAATATCAAAGGTATAGAGAACGATCACAGGGCACACAGGTTATTTATGGTGGAGCTATAGGTATGGTATCCTATCTACACCGCAAACAAGTCCTAGTGTTGATCGTATAAAAACCCAAGAAACACACACGGTGGAGATAAACGTGGCAAAGCAACTTATGAAAAAGGAATATTGCAATGCACAAGAGAGACGCTAGTAAAAGCTCAAAGTAAACAGGCACAAGATTGCTCAATCTACAAGTTCTATAATCAACTAGGCCTCCAATATTGCACACTTCTCAATCTCCTTTTGTCACGCTTGTAGCTCTTTTCTATTTTTTATACTGATTCTCTTTTTTTTAACTATATGACTCAAAGCAAACGAGTACAACAACTTATAACAGAACTGGGCCGGATAGTCCGGTTGATATGCGCTGGAGACTCCGGATGGGCCGGATAGTCCGGTGTGATTCGGCCGGATAGTCCGGTTTTTGCCTAGCGAAAATTTCTACAGTTAAAAAACCTAATGAGCAGCCTGTCGGAGCAAAGAAACTAGTCTCGTGGGTTCGTTCCTAGGCACAGATGCTGTAGATATGCTATGTCTACGATATGCAAACAAAAGCACGCTATGTGGACTCTGACAAACGATGAACACTTGCGGAAACGGTAATGGTGGAAACATCAGAAAACGAGATCAACCATAAACCTAGACACAAACGAAAACTAGACTCCTACGAGGAAAACCTGCAGATCGGATCTACGAGAAGATACAATCAGCAACTAAAACCCGAAAATGATGCAATCTAGGCTATGGCAAAACTTTTTGTAAGGCATTTTCTGTATAGGACGAAAACAAACTAATCTATGGATGGATTTGTGGATGCTCACCAAGTAAACAAGGAAATCTGATACCAAGATGATATGGGGTGGCCTGATCTTCTCAGCAAGCACTTATCGATGGTGATGGTCGATGATAGATAACTAGCCTGTAGCTATGAACTCTCCCGCTCGAACCCTGATGCTAATGCAACAGCTCTCGAACCTTATAGGATATTCACAACACCACGTTCTTGCGCACGCAGCCATGACCACGAACGGTAGTATGCAATCTACTAATTCCTAATGGAACAACAGATCACACTCAAATTATAGTTGGTAGATTCGAACACAGGGTAATTCTAGAGGTTCTATGAAAGAAACAACTCCAAAATATTTTAATGTGGTCTAAAACCTAACTAGAAGTCGTCCCAGGGCTTATAAGGGCGGCTGGGGCGGCCAGAAACCAAAACTAAACGCAAACGACTCAAACTGATACAAACCGACTCAGACCATATTCGGTCGGCGAGCGGACACTCCGGTCGAAATTGGCCGGACAGTCCGGTCAGGCTGGACACTCCGGGTGAAGTGTGTTGGACAGTCCGGTCTGGCCAGAAACTTTGAAGTTTCCGGGTGGTGTCCGGGTAGTGTCCGAACTGGCAGACAGAATGTCCGCGCCAGTTTGCCTCTCGACCAGGCCGGACAGTCCGGGTGGATCTGGTCGGACACTCCGGTCATGGCAGATCTTTTTGCCTCCATCTTGATGATCTTCTCTTGAGCCTTCCTCCCGCTCCTACCTCGTGCATCCTTGGGCAATCATCATGCTAGAATCCTCTTGTATCCCTTCTCCTCCTCGCGCCATGCCTGTTTCTCCAACGAACCTGATCATACATAAATGCATAGACTTAGGTAGTATAAAGTTCTCATGAATTAAAGTACTAAATTCACCTGTTGTTCAAGTAGCTTAGCACGAGCTCTTGTAATAGGTCCAATTCTAATCTCATTGGACTGATCCTTCCTTGCAATAGTTGGAGCATCTTCAGTAGGTGTAATCGTAGGGATGTTCTCATCATGATGAACACACGCAAAACTCACACGATACAAGGCCAATTGCTCCCGCCAGTGGCCACCGGTTCGGTTGAATCCTCGCAAGGAAAGATCGATCAACATGCTCCCTCGATCACAAGCGAAGAGGGAAGAACACCTTGGAGAGGGTCTTGACGTCTTGTTAAAGGACACCTATGCCAAGGCCTTGTACAACGAGGGAGGTGCGATGCAAACTCCAACGAGGTGGTGATGATAGCCGGTCCCCTTTACCAAGGGGATGAGGCAAAACTAGAGATTCCACAAAGGGTGTGTCTTTAGTCTATCATCTATGCCTAGTGATACATGAGGGGGTGAGGGCTCTATTTATAGGCTAGCCACTAGTATGGGGGTAGTTTGGGGATTAATTAAGCAAAAAGGTAAATAAAGGGAATATTCTAGGGCATCAAACTTAGATCCGTGCATAGACGACATTTCCGTTAATAAGTCCGGTCACGCTAGATCTGGCGCCGAAAATTCCGGTCGTCGCCGGTCATTCCAGTCCTTCACAGGGATGACAGAGTATCAAGTAGTATACCATTCAATGAGGTAGGAAGTGGGATCTCAAAGAGGATAGGATTCACCTTTGGAGTCCATGATGACTTGGCATAAGTTGGAGACCTTGATGTGGTAACGATCGTAGGTCGGGATACATCCGAGGGGCACCGCAATCTTGGTCGACGTGGTCGATGAAGATGGTTCACGTCTTGTTGTAGTAGCCGGCGCTGAAACAGACCGCGCCAGTGAAGGTATCTTCAGCAAAGCTGCTAGTTTTTCAAGAGCAGGCCACTCACGTGTGTCTTGGAACCACATCGGCGCTTCCTGAGTTGCAGGCTTGGCATATGTTGCCTTTTCAAAGCCAAGCAGAACCAAGTTTGATGAAGTGTCCTTGTGGATACTCATATTTGGCTCATGCGCAGTAGCTCTTGTTGTAGCACGCATCCTTCTTTTGGAAGACTTGGACATCACGAGCACAAATCCATCTTTAGGTGTCGATGACACTTCTATTTCTTTCTTTTATTTAGCTCGTGATGCAGTTGTAGTCTTCCAGCTCTCGCTTGCCACAGTCACAAGCTGAACGTATGGCACATCTAGCCACAGGTCGCCGAAACGGAGAGTCACGAACTGCTGAACTTATCCCTCCATACCTCTCTGAAAAAACAATTTGGAGGAACCATATATTAGATTGGAGGAACCACATATTAGTTCACTCACATTTGATAGATATATTTGGAATTTATATATTATGGAAATCCATATGTTGTATGCTATATTGGAATTTCGAAGATGAGGGGAGAAATATGTCCCACCGAGCGTGCCAGAATCTGATGACGGAAAAATGGGGCGACAAAATACACGTCCACGTCATAAAGACATATAGTGTAATTTGAATGCGTAAATGCATAAAGTAATAAAAAATCAAACATTGCAGGTACTTTATTTCATGAACTCTCACATTTATATAAAATAACTATTAATTACATCTCCGTAGAGAAAGCCCCTGATTAAGAATTCCAACATAGCTATTATATAGCATTACAACATATGAGCACTACAAAATGTAGAAGTAAAATAAGATTAGAAAATGTAGAAACTAAAGTCCTCCATGATGTCATCATCATCGTCGGCATGCTCGAGAGCACCTAATCTTCTTTGCATTATCATATGATTTGATATCATTTATATTTTAGCATAGAGATCATATTTTGTACTTGTGTTAATATCAGAAGCACAAGCAGAATGCATGCATCAGATACATCATTAATCAATGCCATATGTAATTATTTTGTGAAGTGGTTTTAGCTGACTAAGGGAGCATCTGAAATGATGCATGCAATTTTGGCCATGGACCATGCAGGAGGCTTGTCTACATGCATGCATCACTAGCCTTAGTGTTTAATATAATCCAGTACTATTGGATGTCGTACCGACTTACTTGCATGGCGCAGGGATATGCATGGTTTAATCCCTAATTTCTATTTTAGTACAATCAATGCAAGTTAATGATTTGCTTTTTTGTTTAATTTTGATCTTACGTACATGTCAGGGCAGACGCAAGGAAATATCATCATGGGGCTGCTAATCATTTTATGAGGTTTGTAGCAGCAGAAATATGTATGTTTTTAGATGGCTTGACCTTTTATAACATGACATGTCATATAATGGTTTTCTTTAATTTTAATCTAGACTAGATTCATCTATTTTAGAGACTTGGCTAGCTAGACAATTTTTTATATTATCATACATATATGGTGCACACTATATATTCTAGACATGCGACAAGTTTAATTTCTTCATTTATATTACTAGCATGATAAGTAGTTCAAAATGCTAGTTGATTTTGGCTAGGCGTGAGATCTTGGGAGCTCTTTGGCTTATGTCAATGTGACCAAACCAAAGACATAAGTTAACTAACATATAAATTTAGAGCAACTTGGTTTATGTCAATGTGACCAAACAAAGAGCATGAATTTGGTAATATGTGAATATAGAGCAACTTGACTTGTGTCAATGTGACCAAGCCAAGAGCCAAATTTCAGTAAGAGAGGAACCAGTTCCAATATAAGAAGTGAACTTTGTCTGGTAGCCGAGTGAACTTTTTTTAACGCGAGTGAACTTTCTTTTTCTCAGAAAATCACCATGTTTGAAGTGAACTTTTTTATATTTCTAGCCATGTCCGAAGTGAACTTTCAATTATAAAGTGAACTTTTTTTTACAGTAGAGTTAACTTCCTTTCAATGCTTCTGAACTTTCTTTTTATCGAACATGTTTTCTGAATTTTTTTGCCCCGTCTGACGTGAAATACCAAATATAACGAGAATCATGGGTGCGCTCGAAGTGAACTATGTTTTCTCTCAGGGTGAACTTTCTTTTTAGCGAATGTGAACTTTCTGTTTTATCAAAAACCCTTTTGAATTTTTTATTCTTGTCTGAAGTGAACTACCAAATATAACGAGAACCCCCATTGCGCTCGAAGTAAACTATGTTTTCCCACAGAGTGAATTTTCTTTTTAACGTATGTGAACTTTCTTTTTCGTGAACTTTTTTGGACAACTGAGTGAGCTATATTTTTTCAACGATTGTGAACTTTCTTTTTCGCGGACTTTTTTCGGATGACTGAGCGAACTGTCTTTTTTCAATGCTTGTGAACTTTTTTCCTAACTTTCTTTTTCCGGACAACTAAGTGAACTATCTTTTTTTCAACGCTTGTGAACTTTTATTTTTATTGAGCAAAGTGAACTTCTATTTTCTGAACAGAGTGAACTATTATTGTTTAGCATAGTGAACTTTATTTCTGCAATACTTGTGAGCTTTGTGTTTTATCAGAGTGAACTATATATGGAGGAGTGAACTATTAGAGTGAAATATCAGGCTGGCGGGTGGTGGCACTTGAGCAATTGACAAGGTATCGCGTGAGACGACGGGAACTAGGGCGACACGGAGGCGCTCGCGCGGGCGGAGGTCGACGCGGTCGACGGTGAGGAGGGGCTCGCCGATGGCGGCTGCGGACGATGGTGGCCCGTGGAGGAGAGGCTCGGTGGGGAGGAGGTCGCTCAGCGGGTGGAGCAGGTCCGGCGGTGGGCGACGTAAGGAGGACACCACTGGCGGAGGAAGCAAGGGCGACGAGGTGGTCGCATTCGGGCCCTAGCGGGTGAGGTCGGGCGCGCGGCTGTTGGCGGCATCGAGGAGGCGGGGCTAGAGGACCGGTGGAGCTGCAAGGGAAGAAGGGGTGCGGCTCTAGGCAGACCCGGGAGGAAAGGGGAGCAGTGGCACAGGTCGCACTGGCAACGAAGGCGTTTAGGTAAGGCGACGATGGAGCTCGCGCGAGTAGGGGCGTGGTCGGCGGAGGAAGCGGGTCCGCGTCGGGGAGAGGAGGTTAGCGGCGGGGCATGGGGTTTGCGAGTGTGGGGCGGGGGGTTGGTGGGGTCAGGTGGGGTTGAGGTGTGCGCGAGAGGAACGGCTCCGCGGGTGGGACCGGGTCAATGCGGCGGGATCCCGAGGCGGGCGGGAGACGGGGGTTGTGGGTGGTTGCGTGCCGCATCGGTCACTCACGTGGTGCGGCGCGCGGGCTGCAACGGGTGGGGTGGAGTTCTTGTATAAGTTATATAGGAACCTCTTAAGGGGTTCCTCTGTAGTCCTTCTCTCTCTAAATATATATGATTTTATAGCACCTTGGTTTGTGTCAATGTGACCAAAACAAGGGCCAATTTATCATGGTCATGAAAAGTAGGCAATTTAGCATATATCAATATATCAAACCAAGACATGTAATAGAGCAACTTGGCTTGTGTCAATGTGACCAAGCCAAGAGCCAAAATTTATTAATGTAATGGTTATATAACACCTTGGTTGTCAATGTGACCAACCCAAGATCCCAATTCTTTTAAGAAGATGTGGATTTAGAGCAACTTCGTTTGAGTCAATGTGACCAAATCAAGAGCCCAAAAATTAGTGATATATGATTTTAAAGCAAATTGGCTTGTGTCAATATAACCAAGCCAAAAGTTACTGATGTCCGAAAATGCCTGTAGTTACTGACGTTGTCACTGACTACAAATGTTCTCCCTTTAATCCTAAATTAACTTTGCAGGTTCGATACTTTGCTTCTTCACTAGGTATCATATGTTATGGTCAAACCAGCTGTAAGTAATTGTCTTGTGTTTTCATCTATACCTTGAATATAAATATGAAAGTCATCAAATTCAGTAATAGTGTAGTGTTTTCATGCATTCAAATACTCCGTTCGATCCAAATTAATAAACTCGGATTTTTCTAGATTAGGATGTACCTCATGACTAGATAGATTCAAATCTAGACAAATCCGAGTCTATTAATTTGAATTGGAGGGAGTAATATAAGTACACTTAATATTGAACTTAATTTAACATCTACAGACTTACGCAATCATCTCAAGGGAAGTAGCCTTAGTTGACCAGATATATTCAAACCAAAGAAACATTTCTAGAATCCATCTTTAAATCCAAACTGATGAGGACATCCCTACAGTTACACCTACCCCAATTACTACTGATGATGTTCCAGCTGCTACAAAGAAAGATCAATCCAATGAGATAAGGATTGGACCAATTACAAGAGCTCGTGCTAAGCTACTAGAACAACAGGTGAACTTGTTTCTTAATGAACCTGATGTTTTAGTTAATGAGAATTTTATACTAACTAAGGCTTTGAATTATTGCATGATCTGGTACTTGGGAGAAGAAGGCGTAGCACAGAGCGAGGAGCTAATGGAACATGACGTCTTGATCAATGAAATATGCGAGGGAGGAGAGGGGGGAAGTGCAAGGAGCACACAAGGTTGAAGATCAACACTTGGTGGAAGACCTCTACCACGGTAGAGCAATGCCACCATTCTCTGCCACAGCAGGCTGTCACGGCACATAAACGACACAAATGCCTGCCATGGCAGGCTGCCGTGGCAGCAGAACCGCGCCCAAGTCTGCCACGGCAGAGTCCTAAGGCTGAACCCCTTATGGGTCGGTTTGTATCTTAGTTGGGTGGGACCAACTCGGATCCCACCTTGGCCGCCTCCCCTAGACTCTTAAATAGATGGGGCGCCACACATAGTTAGGGTTAGACCACGTTAATATTATTTTAGAGTTGTTTCTTTCATAGAACCTCTAGAATTACTTGTGATCGATTTCTACCAACTGCAATTGAGTGTGATCGGTTGTTCCACTAGGAATTAGTAGATTGTAAACTACTGTTTGTGGTCGACAGCTACGTGCGTAAGAGTGTGGTGTTGTGAATATCCTACAAGGTTCGAGAGTTGTTGCATTGGCGTCAGGGTTCGAGCGGGAGAGTTCATATCTACATACTAGTTATCTATCATCTACCATCATCATCGACAAGTGCTTGCTGAGAAAATCGCGGCACCCCATATCAAAACATGATACCTATACGAGTACTTTCCTATGTTCCGGATGACTTTGACCTTTATAGGGAAAGGCCTAGGGATTCAACGCAAAAATGAAATCCATGGTTGTACTGATGGCACCATTATTCATGAGCCCTCTGACCTGTAAGTCATTAGTGTCCTCATTTCGGGTTTCTTCTTGGTCAGTCCTCTTATTCTCAAGTAGTGCCTTGGCATTTGCTTTGATGCTTGACCTAGAGAGAAGGATAAATGCACATGAGTTTTAGGTGCAGACCAGCATGATCAGGAAGCAGTGCAAGCACCACTGTTGGCACAACCATGATGAAGGCCTAAGGAATTATGGATCTGAAGATTGTTTATTTGCAACTCTAGTCGAACAACTATCACCAAGTTCCTTCTGCCCACCTAATTTAGTTACTTAATCTTCCTTATTAAGTTGATGTATACCTAGAGGGGGTTAGGTTTTTTGTATGTTTTATCTCTTGACCATGCAATCATCCCCAAGTTGTGGCATACATTACTTTTATAAGTTGCAGTTTTTCATGCATTAAGTTGTAGTTACCAAATTACTTAGTCATTTTTTGGGTGCAAATAAGTTGCGGTCTCGATTCCGCTTTGTTGTCGACCAGACCATTGTAGGTTTAGAATTGCCTGTAGTATGTTTCAAGGTGATTTTGTTTGTTAGTTGCACGTTTCTGGGTTGTGGTTTGAACCGAGTGTAGGTTTTAGATCACCTAGTCACATTTTCAAGTGTAGGTATGTTGTAGTTTGTCATACACTAAGTTGTAGTTACTTGATTATGTAGTTGCTTTTTGGGTGCTATTAAGTTGCATTTTCGGTTCCACTGTGTGTGTTGTTGCTGAGAATGTTGCAGGATTCGGTTCCAGTGACTAGAGTGAGCTCGAGCCGGTGGCAGTGGCCATGACACCTAGTGCGAACGCACTTGTAGTGGCCCCCGACCACCGTAAGTTGCTTATCTGTTTTAATTAAGTTACTCACTATTTTTTAGTTGCTTGTTCATCATAACTAAATTGTTAATGCCGCATGCTTGAGTTGTTTCTAAATCCTACTTAGTTGCTTTTCAATGTTTCTAAAGTTTGATTAATTAATTTATCATTTTTAGTTGCTAGTTCATCATGACTAAGTTGCGACTACAACATGCTTAAGTTGATTATAAATCCTACTTAGTTGCATTTTTTCGGGGTGTGTTTGATCCTCTAGTTTAGTTTGATATCAACATCATCCTTATGTTGCAGACTACTAGTTCTATAGGTGTGTTCAACATGCGTAAGATGATGTTTTCAAGCATGCTTCTATTGATTTAATCTCCTAGTTACTTTTTTGGCACCAAAATGCTAAATTTGTATACTTATTTTTATTTCAGTTGTTTGTTCAAGCCTGCTCATGTTGGGGCACACATATACCTAAGTTTCTTTTAACCTATCATGCTTCTTATAGGTTTTAGTTCCTTAAGTCGTTTTATGAGTTTGTTTTTATTCATGCTGCTATAAAAAATAACTAGGGGAGACAAAACATGTGTGCCTGCATTGGTTCTATCAGCATACTAAGTATTTTTAGTTATCTACTGAATTTAATTAACTTTCTCATGTCATCATGCTAAGTTGTTTTTAGCATCTTCCTAAGTTGGTCATGGAATCAGAATTTTTATATTTCATTTGATTTTTTTGGTTAACCTAAATAATTTCCTTTTCTAGTAGTTAAGTTTGAAGTCAAGAAAAAATGACAAAAGAGCATACCAATCACGCTCGCCTACATTTACCAGAAACATACGCAGAAGCAATGAGCCGGCCTACACCATATGGTCCATATCCACAAACTAGCCAGCTGGTATGTGCATAAGGATGAGTGACAAATAGATTAAGTTAGATTTTGGTTTTAATTAAGTTGGCTTCCATAGTTCCATATCATGTTAAAGTTGGTTACTTAAATTCATTAAGTTGACTACTGGGAAGTTAATGGATTGATTCTCCACCTGGCCAGCATGCTAAAAGTTGTATCTATTTTTTTACTAATTTGTTCTTTTAACTAAATCAAAGGTGCATAATAATATATGATCAAATTACGGCTCATACCAAAAACTAATTTTTTTATCAGATGGTTTATAGTTTCAATAAAGTTGTGTTTCATTAACCCTCTTAAGTTGCCTTCTCCTATTTGATTAAGTTGACTGATGGTTTAGCTAAGTTGTCTTCCACATAGTGGTAAAGTTGGGTACTTAAATTCATTAAGCTAGCTACTGTAAGTTAATGAGTTGATTCTCCACCTACTTAAGTCGTCTTCTCCTATTAGATTAAGTTGGATACTAGTTTTAATTAAGTTGTTTTCCACATCATGTTAAAGTTGGTTACTTAAATTCATTAAGTTGACTACTAGGAAGTTAATGAGTTGATTCTCCACCTCGTCAGCATGCTAAAAGTTGTATCTAATTTTTTACTAATTTGCTTGCTTAAGTAAAGCAAGGTTGTATAATAATGTATGATCAAATTACAGTTCATATCCAAAACTAAAAAAATCATATGTTGGTTTTTGATTTCAATAAAGTTTCCTTTCATTACTATTTGATTAAGTTGGCTACTGATTTAATTAAGTTGTCTTCGACATCATGGTAAAGTATCCTACTAACATAGTTGCTTTTTACTAACGATCGAGCTGGTTTCTTTTATTATGTTAAAACAACCTACATAAGTCGACTGCATAAGTTCATTTATTTGCATATTTTGTTCCAGTAACTTATGCTCTTTTCATGCACAAACTTGTCTACTACTTTGTTTCTGATATGGTTGCTTTTCTTTTCAGATTACTACAAATGAGGACCAATACATGAGCCATCAGCAGCTATCAACGTAGAAAATATCATCGCTATATCGATGTTACCACACTTTGTATCAAAGTCAACTATGTACAAAGGCAAATAATATAGTTGCTTTTTGTGTTCCAGAATTTACAGTAGTTGCACCTAGAAATCTAGCCTTTTGTCGTGCAAACCATATTGGTGAACTATATTTTGAGCAAGTTGGAACCATGGGAGCTACTGTCTGACTTTTTCGTCTCCTATAGCTTGGTAAGTTGCACCTGGGATTCCATATAGTTGTGTTTAGCACAATCTTTTACTTCAACCTGGGACTTTTACCCAACTAGTCCCTAGTTCTTTTTCATGGATGGGTAACTACAAGTTGCTAGTTGCTAGATTACCAAGGTATGTCTTGTTTCGAAAACAGGTTCTTTTCCTAGTCCCCGATGTCCTACTGGATGTGTATGTAACTTTTAGTCTTTTTGTAGTTCCCAGGTATGTTAGGCTACATAACCAAGTTGCTAGACATGATTTTTTTTCAAAGAACTATGTTTGTTGGGATACAAGTTGAAGCCTTCAGTGATTTAGAGGAGGAAGAAGAGCCGACATATCTGAAGGAGGAAGAGAGGAGGGGGGCAGCTTCTTACAGGATAGGGCGAGGGAAAAGAGGATCCAGTGCGGTGGTTATTTCGCGCGGTTATGTTTAGGCAGTACAGTTGCGATCCCGCCCCGGGCTGTCGCTATCTTGCCCTGAAAGGACCAGCGTGGAGCGGGAGGTTTCCTTTTTGGGTGAGTGCTAGAACGGACAAACAAGCACCCGGGGGCTGGCTAGCCACATCCTTCTTTTTTTAATTAATCAGTTGATTGATCGAGTTCTTGGAAATATCTTGGCCACCAGTTGGTCCGATAGCAACTCTTGTGAGTAGAACGTGGCTCTTTGGCCTATTTGGGCTGTTGTCATGTGTGTAGACCATGGGCCTAATAGGTACTCCATCATTAGTTCAATGAGCTAATTTGGTAGTGGTCGGGATGAAAACAGAGCAAAAACAGACGGAACTGAGTGGTGCTACATTTATTTTCATATTTTTTTGCGGGAGTGGAAACGAATACAGAAACCACAGAAATAAAAACAGAAGCTGATATTGTCGGAAGCAGATACAAACCGAATATGATACATACGTGGAATGGTACAGATTTTACCCGGAACAAAGAGAACACATGAATTATGCAACAAATCTCAAGCATTCTAGAAAACCAATAAAATTGTTCCCCGATTATATATAGCACGGTGCCAGGTTTACAAGGGAATAAGGGAATGATCATTTCGTGGAAGCCTCCTCGAATGCATCTACATTGTCTCTAGTACTAGGATGAACAATTTTGCAAGTTTGGCTTGACAAGGTCATGTTTTGTGTCTGTTCGATTTGGCCATGCACATCAACCCTAAAACAAAAATGCCATATTAGAAGGAAACAGAAATTCCATTTCCACGTCTGTTCCACCAGAAAACACTATTCCGTTTTTGTTTCCGTTTTCGTCAAAAAAATATGTTTCTATTTTCCAAAATTCTATTTCTATTTCCATATTTTCATTCCATTTTCATTTTTTCGCGAAAAAGTCGATAACTTTCCGCTCCACTTTCATCCCTAGGCGCGGTGCCAGCTAATCCATGTCATGCACGGTTTTTTTAGATGGGAGGCGACTAGGTTTGGGAGTGGAGAGTAGTAGGATACATGTGCGTTTGAGGGTCATGGCTTGTGGGGATAATGCTTAGTAGGCTGGGCTCATAAGTTTTTAACAACGGATTAATTTGCAACCGATGCATGTGTATCTATAGTAAAATTTTGCAATGAATACTCACAGCATTTGCCAGATATCTTAAATCTTAAACCTGACAAGCCACATACTACTGTCATATTTTAGTAAAACTAATAATATATACATTATTATTTAGGAAAAAAGTTTTACAATAAATATTCCATGTATAAACACACCTTGTATAGAATACATTTCTATACGGGGGTTATTCTTCCTTGGTTGAGACCCTGAAGACAAAATAGCTTTGATACCAATTGTAATCCCTAGATATCATGTTTTTAAATCACAAGCCAGTATAACCCGAATTTGTGGAGGACATACTACAATGGAGGCCGCGAGGCCACCCACAAGCAGGCCACAACGGCAGGGCACGGTAATGGCCAACCATCCCCCCTAAATGCATGCTTATAGCTTCGAGTGCGAGAAAGATCGGCTGGTCGACATGTCTAACATACACACATGAGTATGTATGCCAGCGACATACATCAATACATCAGAGTAATTTCATCTATAAAGAAATAGAAATATATTGCAACACCATTACGGTAAGAACCAAATATATAGATAGATAGTAACAAAACATCAGGCGAAAGCGGAAAGAACAGATCCGGGTACAGATTAAGAGTCAAATTGGCACAGGATGTTATAAACAAAGCACATTCCCGCTCACAAATCTCAGAGATTTCCATCCCTAGTATCTCTATGCAAGAGGATCATTGCCTCCGTCACCGGTCTCATCAACATAATAACCTCCATATGGATATACCTGACAATATGATCGATAGAGTGTGAGACCCTAGGGGCACACTCAGCAAGTGTTTATGCAATTAAAGGGATAACCTTGGTTAACGCGATTCTAGTGAAAGATAAAATATCTAACAGTTATATAGAGACACGCTACGACATCCTCCTAACCAGATATAGAAGGATGCATGTTAATTAGAAACCAACAGTTATATAAGCAACATATAGTAAATATAACACATCGTCCTTCTCGCTTACCAAACGAGAAGGCGGAAGCATACCCCATCTGTTAGCAATTTTATTAACCATTCCATGAATATTTCACTAATTACTAGTCATGTTTAGTCAAGTTAAACATGGTACTTTCGTTATAGTTATCTATGATCGAGAAGCTGTGGTCCACGTTGTCCATAACCACGAAAAGATTTACCCTGCACACAAATAGCAACGCACGCATGATCAACCTTGAGAAAAACCAAATGAAAGCAAAGAGGCATCACGATAATGCATTCACAAGATTTAAAAATGATTTTAGGAGGCCACCCCGCTAAGCTACCCGCAACAAAGTCGTACGGGCTCCGCAACATACCCAAAGGTTCATGTGAAATGGATTTAAACGACTGGGAACCCGAAAGTGTGACTGGGCTTATCGATTTCGCGTAAACACTCCATAGTTTTCAAAACAATACAGGTAAATACTCCTCGAGCAACGGTAGTAAACAAAGCAGTAAAGCATGGCATAAGTAGATAATAGTAAATCTCCAAACTACTTATGGCCCCAAGAAATGACATGTGAATCGAGCTTAGGCGAAGGGGGATTCCATAAAGTCTCCCACATGTGGATAGTGCGATAGTAAGGGATATGCGTCAAGTACTCGGCTCCTATGGGACACAAGTGAGCGGATAAAATCCAAATCTTAGATATTTCTCACTGGTGCCTCTTTCTTTAGTTATCCCATTACTACACCGTTTAAGTTGTTGACATACCTTGTTATCCACAACAGACTCGCACAAACCCTACACATACAATTCTATGACCTGCATGGCTCAAACAATTCCTGTAATAAAGTCTGATAGGATGGAGGGTACAAGCTTCAGTGGGTTTTAAAAGTAAAGGCCATGTAGTACATGCAATTGCAATTTAATTCGGATCGCGACACAATGATGCAAGAATAAAGATAGAGGCATTGGTGCTATATGTAAATGTAAGAATGGGGAATTTATTGCATGTAAGCTCGCCGTGGTATAACTTGGTTCTGGATAATACTATTGTTCCTCCTTATAACCTCCTTGCTCAGCGTCTATATAGAATAAAAGCCAAACAAACAAGGGCCATAATAAATAAACTGCACAAACATATAAAGCATATGCATCAAACAGAACATGGATGCCATGACGAAATGTTGCACAATTGCATGGTATAACATAGCATGACAAAGGTGAGGCGTAGGAACAAGAATAAAGCATTTTCATAATTTATTATTCAAGTTTTACTTGCATAAACAGTTCTGTTTTATATATTTTATATGATGCATGCTTCAATTGTATCATGGAATGCATGGTTGGAAAGGGCTCGTCGCGCTGATTGATTTAGACATATCATTTGTCGAATTCGGAATTACAGATTAAAAGTTATGAATTTATCAAGAAAAGGTCATTTATTAGCATTTAAACAATTTCGAAATTTAAATTACCCAGAAATTATTTTTGACAGCATATTAATGATCCTTGCATTTTTTTTGTTCACAAAACATATATAAACATTAGGTTTGCATTTTCCAAACAAAAGATATGCAATATTCATACAAAAGCATTTTTTCCTTTTCTGTTTTTTCTTTTGTTTCAAAAAAAGGTTAGGAGGTTTTGTTACCGAGGCTCGGCCATCCACACCCACTGACGCGTGGGCCAGGGTGCTGCTGACTAGGCATGATTGGTGAGGTGGCTCGGGTGAGGTTGACTGGTGGGCCTAGCTGTCAAGCGCCCCGGCGGGGACGGCTGCATCGTTCCCTCTCTTTGTGGCGAGGGCTCTTGCCGCGGAAACTACAACGCAATCGCCACAGGTTTCAGAGGTCGTTGATGGCAATGTCGGACAACGTCATGGATGTACATCATTCGTGATTGCTTCGACGAATGTTGTCGAGCTTCATGGCATGTTAGGTGCCGCTATACAAGTATGTCGAGTCCCCGAGGGTCTAGTCATTGAATTTCAGCGGCTAGACACTTAGAACTTTAGCAGTTCAGTCCCCGAGGGTCTATCGTTGAATTTCAGCGGCTAGGCACTTAGAACTTTAGTCGTCCAGTCCCCAAGGGTCTAGTCGCTAAATTTCAGCGGCTACGCACTTAGAACTTTAGTCGTCTAGTCCCCGAGGGTTTAGTCGCTAAATTTCAGCGGCTAGGCTCTTAGAACTTTAGTCGTCCAGTACCTTACCATTTTCTATCTTCAGGGTCTGCAAAGGGAGTCATCGATCGGCAGGCCGCAAAGGAGCGCTTGGAGCACGATCTGTAGGAGATAAAGGAGGCCAATCAGCGACTCTAGGCATCTGCGGGTAAGTTGTGTTGCCTTTGGTAAATTTGGGTTCTTGATATTATGGGGATATTGAGATGTGGTCTTCTTTCCTTCAGTTGATTCTTGTGCTGCAATCACCAAGGCCCGCGAGGGCTATGTTCTAGTTGCCAAGCTGGAGACTGCGAAGGCTATGTTGGCCACGGCGGAGGAGCGAATCGTCTTGTTGACGAAGGAGCTGGAGGCGGCGAAGGCCTCGATGATCTCTTCTAAGGAGAGGGCCAAGGTTGCGGTCGCCGCAGCAGAGGAAGAGCAAAAGGCCTCCAACTCGGTCATCCTTGGGTTGCAGGACAACCTTGCGACGCTTGCAAAGCATGTGACGGAGAGCTACCGCAAACTCCTTAGTGAGTATCTTTTTCTTCTGCTCCTTCTTTTCTGGTATATGGCAAGTCCCGGAGCGGGTGAGTCCACTGGGTCAAAATGGTATTGATTTTCTAACATTGCACCTGTGATAGGTCAAAGTGACCTGGTGGTGTAGACCTTTGATGCCTCGCAATGCGTGACGGCGGTGGCGAATGCGGCCACCGCTTCGGTGCTTTGTGTCCAGGTTGTTTTCCAAGGGATCTCTCCCACCGAGGATATTCCCGATGGGCTGACGGAAGTGTGGCGCTATCTTGAGGAGGCGCTCGCAGTGGTTGAGTGGACGGCGCAATCGGCCTTCAGGCGTGGGGCCACCACGACGCTCAGTCTTGGGCTCGCACACTTCCCCGAAGACTTCGACCTCGACGACGTCACCATCAGGTATCCCTCGGCGATTGGCTCGGTGGAGATCGCGGAGGTGCTCAGGTTAACCGCCAAGGCTACTCCAGTCGCGTGGCGGGTGCTGGCGATGGGGGACCTGCTGCCGTACCACGAGACGGTGGTGGCGCCAGGCGACTCCGAGCCGGAGCACCGTGACCTGAAGTCGGAGCAGCCCTTCCGGTCGTCGTTGGTGAAGCAGCTGACAACGTACCCGTCGAACCCTTGGGAGCCATTTGTCTGGGCTAAGGGCGACGACGACGCTTCTTCTTCGAATCCTATAAAGTGAGGAAATTGCCCTAGGGCATTTGTGTTAGTTGTGGCAACTGGCCCCTTTTTTACCTTGATGACGGACAATATATTTTGTAGGTTGAAGAAAAAAGGTCAATCAACTCGCATTGCTATGTTATTGTTGTTTGTTTCATATTTTTGGTTGAGCAAGTCCCTGAGCGCGTCCACCCTTTGGTTGGGTTAACCTCATGTGTATATATGTGTGTTTGTGTTAGACTGTTAGGTTAACCGGAGTCGACTCGCCATGGCCTGTGGAGCTAGTTGCTTGACGACCCCAAGGGGTGCTCTATACTTGGCCGCTTTCCCGGACGCGACCGGAGTCGGTTAGACGAGTCCCCGAGTGTGGTACTTGGTCGTTCTAATCGCATGCCCAAGGTAGGTGAGGATGTTTGTATGTTGTTTGTAACATGTCGCCCCCTGCCTTGAAAAATCAATCGCATGGTGAGCCCAAGGCAGGATCTCATACTTAGTGCATTCCTGAGCCGCGTGAGGGACGTTTGTGGCGAGTCCCCGAGCGTGGTACTTGACCTTTCGAGTCACCGTGCACGGGGGTGTGGAGGACGGGTTTGCTATGAGAAGCGCGTTCGGTTGTCTTAGCCCGGTAGGCCAGTCGAGCGAGGCGACTCCGATGGTGGCTCTGGGTGGCGTTTTCGTGGACGACCCAAGGACTGAATACTTTCGATGCCCTTGAGCCGCACTACTTAGCCATGTCGGTCACTCGACCAAGGGTTGACTTCCGGAGGTAGCGTATTGCTAAATGTGTGAGTGTAATTGGCACAAGGAGATGGCGAGTAGACACAATTTGTGCGATCCGATTTTATTTCATCATATAGCAGCTGAGTACATTTTTTAGTTCTATGTAGAGAACTTTCGGGGGAGGTTTACATTCCATGGCCGCCCGACTTCAAGCTGGCCGTTGCCTCGTATGTCAATGAGGTAGTAGGCGTCATTGCAAAGGACTCATCCTATGGCAAATGGCCCCTCCCGTGGGGGATAAAGCTTGTGCATGCCCTTCTTGTCCTGGATCAGTCACAGGACTAGGTCACCCTCCTGGAAGGTGCGGGGGCAGACTCGGCGGCTATGGTAGCGGTGGAGTCCCTACTGGTAGATGGCGGTGCAAGAGCGAGCGAGGTCGCATGCTTCGTCGAGATGATCGATCTCGTCCTGGAGGGCGATCTCGTTGTCTGCCTCCGTGTAGTTGACGACCCAAGACGAGTCATGTTCCTGGTCGGTTGGCATGCCGGCCTCGGCGTTGTTGACCATGAAGAAGGGTGTGAAACCTGTTGAGCGATTAGCGGAGGTGCGAATGCCCCATATCATGGTGGGTAGCTCTTCGACCCAGCACCCGAGGGTTCGCTCGAGGGGGACCTATAGTCGTGGCTTGAGGCCATGGAGGACGCTTTGGTTGGCGCGCTCTGATTGGCCGTTCGATTCTAGGTGGGAGACTGAGGCGAGGTCGAGTCGTATGCCATGCTCTTCCCAGAAATCAACCATGGCGCCCTTGACAAAGTTGGTGTCGTTGTCCGTGATGATGTTGTGCTGGTAGCCGTACCGATAGATGAGCTCACAGAGGAACTTGGTAGCGGTCTTGCCGCCACACTTCTTGATTGTCTTGGCCTCCACCCATTTGGTGAACTTGTCGACTGTGACCAGGAGGTGACTGAAGCCAGATGGGGCCTTTTTGAATGGCCCACCATGTCAATGCACCATACGGCAAATTGCTAGGTGATGGGGATGGTATTGAGGGCCAAACCAGGTATATGCGTCTGGTTGGCGTACTTCTGGCACCCGACGCATGGTTGGACGATGTTGGTGGCATCGACGTGTTCAGTGAGCCAGTAGAAGCCATGTCGCATAGCTTTGGCGACTAGCGACCTGGCCCCGGCATGGTGGCCGCATTCGTCGGCGTGGATGTCCTAGAGGATCTGGTGCCCTTCTTCTGGCTATACGCAGCGCTAGAACTTGTGCATTCGTGGAGCTCGCCGTTGATGATGACGAAGGATTTGCAGCGGTGCACGATCATTCACGCCTCTGACTCATCAGTGGGAAGGATCTTGTGCTCGAGGAAGGCGACGTATGGTGCGGTCCAGTCGATGGGGTCCGTGATCATGGCGACAAGGGCAGGCTCAGGCTATAGAGGTATCCTGATGTTGATCTCCTTAAGCAGGGAGACCGAGGGCTTGTTGATGATGTCGAGGAAGACGCCCGCAGATGGTGTTTGGCGGGCTGACCCGATACAGGAGAGTGCGTATGCCTCCTCATTCTTCTACCTGTCGATCCACTCGACGGAGTAGCCGGCGAAGTGGCCCCCCAGCTGGTCCACCGCTTGGCGGTACGCTATCATGGTGGGGGAGATGGCATCGCAGGTACCAACGACTTGTGCGGCGATGAGGTCAGAGTCACCATAGCACCGTCGGCGATTGACGTTCATTCCCTTGGCGGCCCGCATGCTGTGAAGGAGGGCCTCATACTCAGCCATATTGTTGGTGCAAGGCGTGAAGTTGAGGTGCAGCATGTAGCGGAGCTTGTCGCCTTTGGGGGAGGTGAGTACGATCCCAGCCCCCGCGCCGTCCGTGTTCGTGGACCCGTCGAAGTGGAGCAACCAGTAGTGGAGATAGGGCTGCTTCTCCGGCTGCTGTGCCTCTTCCTAGTCGGCGAGGAAATCAGCCAAGGCCTACGACTTGATCGCTTTGCGTGGCTCGTACTTGATGTTGTGGACACCGATTTTGAAAGCCCACTTGGCGACTCGCCTAGTTGCCTCACGATTGTGGATGATGTCCTACAGTGGCGCGGAGGAGACGACCATGATGGGGTGCTCCTAGAAGTAGTGCGGGAGCCGTCGCTGGGATCTGAAGAATGCATACACCAGTTTCTAGTACTACGGGCATGGATGCCTTGAGTCCGTTAGGACCTCACTAATGTAGTAGATCGGGCGCTGTATGGGGCGATCCTTGCCCTCTTCTGGTTGCCCGACGACCATCACGGTGCTGACGACTCGAGTGGAGGCCGCGACATAGACAAGCATTGGCTCTTTGTTGACTGGGGTGGCGAGCAGTGGTGCTACGAGCAGCACTTCGTTGAGAGATTTGAGTGCATTGTCCGCTTATTCATCCCATTGGAACGTGGGGCTCTTGCGGATCAGGTGGTAGAGGGGCATTGCCTTCTCACTAAGCCGGGGGATGAAGCAACTAAGAGCCATGACTCGCTCGGCTAGCTTCGGAACGTCGCGCAGGCACTCGGGTTTTCCGAGCCACGTGATGGTGTCGATCTTGGTGGGGTTTGACTAAATGCCTTGCTTGGAGATGACGTACCCTAGGAGCTGTCCGGTGGGCACGCCAAAGGTGCACTTCCCTGGGTTAAGCTTGATCTTGTACCTCCGTCGATTTGCAAAGGTTTCAGCCAGGTCGGCGAGCATGTCGCTCTGGCGGGTGGACTTTACCACCATGTCGTTGATGTAGACATGGATGTTGCGGCCAATTTGACTCGCAAGGCACTCCTGCATGCACCGTTGGTAATTTGCGCAAGTGTTCTTGAGGCCGAACGCATAGCAGTGTAGCATAAGGCACCGAATGGCGTGATGAACACCGTTTTCTCTTCGTCCATGACGACCATCTTAATCTGGTTGTACCCAGAGTACGCGTCGAGGAAGCACAGCGACTCCGAGCCTGTAGTCGAGTCGATGGTCTGGTCAATGCGGGGGAGGACAAACTCCTCCTTCGAGCAGGCGATGTTCAGGTTGGTGTAGTCAATGCACATTCTCCAAGTGTTGTTCTTCTTCAGAACCAGGACTGGATTTTCCAGTCACTTGGAGTACTTGATTGGCTGGATGAAGCCTGCAGTGAGTAGACGCTGCACTTCTTCGGCGGTTACTCGGTGGCGCTCTTCATTGAAGGGCCACATCAACTGCTTCACATGTCGCACTTTGGGGTCGGCATTGAGTTTGTGCTCAGCGAGTTCCCTCGGGACACTAGGCATGTCAGATGGTTTCCATGCGAAGATGTCGCGATTCTCACGCAGGAACCCGATGAACGCGCTTTCCTATGCAGGACTCATATTCGTCCCGATGCTGACCGTCTGGCAGGAGTCGCCCGAGACGAGCTCGACGGTGAGAGTGTGTGTTGCCGCCTCAAAAGATGTTCCCTCGGAGTTCTCCGAGGTGGGCTTCTTCAGAATGGTGGGGTCGTCCTTGTCGACGTTGCTCACGTATTTCGCGAGCTCATCAGCGTGGTTGGTTTTTGTGGTGATGATAGCATCGGCGAGCTCGGCGCCTTTGTCCTCACACTCCATGGCCATATCGGGGTCACCGTGGATGGTGATGATGCCGCTTGGAATGGGGATCTTCATCATGTTGTAGGCATAGTATGGAGCCGGCATGAATTTGGTGAATGCCTGGCGCCCTAGGACATAGTGGTAGGGGTTGCGGAAGTTCACCAGCTCAAATACAATCTTCTCGGTGCAGAAGGTATCTGGTGTGCTGAAGGTGACTAGTAGCGTCACCTTGCCGATCGGGAACGCCTTCCGACCTGGGATAATGCCATGGAAGCTGGTGAGGGTCGACACGATCATCGACTCCAGGAGGTGTATCCTCTTGAACATATCTAGGTACATGATATGGATGGAGCTTCCGTTGTCCATCAGCGTCTTGGGTAGCCAGTAGTCGGCCACTTTGGGCCTAACCACCAGGGCAACTCACCCCGGATATTCGATCCTGGGCACGTGATCTTGGCGACTCCAGGTAATGCTCTACTTAAACCAGTTGAGGAAGTGGGGGACGTTGACCTGGGTCACCACATTGATGGCGATCGCGCGGGCGAGCAGCTTCTTCTCGCGTTTGGTGCTGAGCCCAGTGAAGGTGTGGAGCGAGCCGACGGCATTGCCGAACCCACCGGCATTGCCATTGTCCCTTGGCAGGTTGTTGTTGGGGTCCTCTCTTGCTCGCCTTGCCTTCCCAATCTCCTTTAGAGAATGGTAGTCGGTGGTAGTGTGAGTGGCAGGCTTCCCCTCCCTGCTATGGTAGACACAGGGCGTGACCTCGCTGCATTGTTGGCGTGGTAGTTTCCGCTGTCGTGATAGTTTCCTCCGTCTCGGTGGAAGTTCTTCGGGTCGTGCTGCCCATAGCCGGCGTTGGCGGTGAAGTCGACTCGCCCATCACCGCGGCACTTGCTGGTGAAGTGAGTGTTGTTGTAGCGCATGTCACGCTATCGCCTGTTGTCATTGCCGCTGGTGCGGTGTCTTCCCGCCGACTTGTCATTAGAGTCTTGGTTTGGGTCCTCCTCCGCGTAGCGCTTGGCGATCTCGAGGAGGTCGAGGATGTTGTCGAGCGTCCGGTAACACTATAGATCTTGGTGACCAGAGGTTCGTACTGGCACGCATTCTTGAAGTAGTGGATCCCCGTGTTTGGGTGGATGCCAGAGGCGTTGATCCATAGGTCTTGCCACCACTGGACCCAGTGGTGGGTCGACTCGCGCTGTCCCTGAATGCATCGCTCCAGGTCCTTGATGGTGGTGGCGCAGGTGTAGGTACCCTCGAAGTGCCTAACGAAGGCATCTCACATGTCCTCCCACGAATCGATGTTGTCCGCGGGGAGGGTGTTAATCCATTGGGTCGCTCCCTCCATCATTAGGGGGAGGTAGCGGGCGGCAAGCAGGTTGGTGTGGCAGGCGATCCCCATCGCCATGAGGTATGTGTCGAGCCACACCACTGGGTCGTACTTGAGTCGTACGTTTCAATCTCCTTTGGCACTTTAAAGTTTTTCGGGTATTTTTTGCCTCGGATGATTGGTCCGAAGCACTGCGGGCCAACTCTACTAAGTGAGCCTCTTGGCTCTGGCTCGCCGCGGTTGGTGAGGGTGTGCCGCAGATCGTGCGGTTGGAGAGCTCACCAAGCCTAGTTGTTGACGATCTGGGTCAGTGCGTCGATTAGTTGGCCGTTGGCGGCGACCGTGTTGTTCGCTGGTCGCGGCTCGTTGGTGGAGAGCGCAGGGTTTGTGGCCCATGGTTTGAGCTGCAGGGGCTCGGGCGGTGGGCAGTTCAGGGTGTTGGCAACTGTTGGACGGCCACTTCAGGCCACTCTGCTCCCCGATGAGCGGGAGTACATCCGTCTCCATGGGTCAACTCCCATGGCTTGTTGCTCGACGACCCTGGCAAGTAGGGTCTGGGCGTACTAGATCTGCAGTGCGCCCTCTCCCTGGATGTTGAGGTTGGCGACTGCAGCTTGTCCCATGATGACATTGTCCATTGGGGTGGAGTACAGCGGGAGCCCGTTGGCGTCGCGGGCTTGTGGCGAGATGATGATCCGTGGCTGATCCGGCAGAGACGTGCAACCTATGGGTGCCGGTGGATCTCTAGTCACAAGTGCCCTGGGTGGCGGGCAGTTGTTACCGCCAGGCGGCGCGTTCTCGCAGAACCCACGCTCGACCGTGCGGGCGGGGTCGTTCTTGTCGTTGAAGTTCAGGACGTGACCCTGGATGCTGGAGTTCAGGCGGTTCCTGATGCGGCGTTGGTGGTAGAGAGACAGATCATCCACGGTTTGCCGCTCGAGGCGGAACTTCTCGCGCTCCGCCTGCTCCTTGCGCGTCGCCTCTTCCAGTCATAGGCGGGCTTCCTCTACCTCCATTGTTTTCGCCGTCGGCGGGATCAGCGTAGAGAATGGATCTGGCATGGCGGTCATGCTGCCTGCCATGTAGATCGCATTGAAGCGATTGGAGCTGGCACGGAAGTCCTTGGGGGACTCAGACCCGGAGTCAAAGTCAAAGATCCCGATGATGGAAGGGTTCTCGAAATCCCAAGGGTTGGAGACTCGCGTGATGGAGTCTTCACGTGATGCGGCGGTGATGGATCTGGCGACCGAGGTAGGGGTCGCTGAATCGACGTCGTCGTGGAGGGCCGCATCATCCACGGTTGTGTCAGTTCTGGTCGTGTTGCTAGCGGCTAAATCATACTCGGAGGTGAGGCGGTTGATGGAGTGAATCTGGCCCTCCGAGAGTATGTCGCGGCATGGCGGCAATCAGCCAATGATCGTTGTTGCCGTCGGGTCAACAACATCCATGAAGCCGACGAACATGTTGATGGTGCCGACTGGCATCACCGCGCTGTGTGTGATCGGGCACGACACTAGGATGTAGCTGTTGGGTAGGATCTGAAGGATCCCGCCGCTAGTAACCATGCGGTCGTTGGCGATCAGCCAATCGATTGGCGAGTAGGGTCTCGCTGCAGAACTCGGGCCAGACCATCCATGCCCCATGGTGGGCACCACTATTGTGGGAATGACCATGGTAGTGGATACCAGGGGTAGCGATTGGAAGGATTTGGGGCAAGAACGGGCAGCCATCTGTGGAGCGAGATGATGGAAAATACATAGGGATTTACCCAGGTTCGCCCCCCTATAGGGTAAAGACATACTCCTGCTAGATTGTATTATCGGCGAGTGGGTTACAAGGGTGGTGAGCTTGGCGGCTACGCATCGAGTCGCTTGGATGGGGTGTATGATGGAACATAAGGACAGCGAGTACCCTAGGGAGGTTTATATAGGGGGTACCTCGCTAGGGTTTACACATATTCAACCGAATCAGTTAAGGACTCGGAGGATTTGACCTAATCCGACTAGGCTTCCGGTATGCTTCTGGGCCTCCAGCTTCTAGTCGCGAGGCTCCCTTTCAGTCGCATTCCAGTCGACGTCCTGGAGGCCCACTCGTAGAGCCCTCATCCTAGTTGAAACGTCTTGCTATGCATACCCCATTTGGCATATCCCCATCTGGTGAGGCTTACTGGTGGGCCTAGCTGTCAGCTAGAATGAAAAGAGAAAACGGTGGCATCAGGCAAAATCGAGACCTAACGGTATGCGAACCAGCAAAACAAGGCCATACCGCTGGGCTCATGGTGACCTTGTTTTAGAAAAGGATAACATCCTTATACTAGGTTGCTACAGGTGTACTGAGCCTGTCAAACAGTTCCAACATCGAGTGTCACATCCCAGATTTTAGAAATTGGGAATTAAATAGGGTTCATGGCATTGCATCATAAGCATCATTGAAAAAAAAATTCCAAAACTATTTGCTTAAATTCTATTTCAAATTCCCAAAAGTTCCTATAAGGAATATACAAAGATTTATAGATCTACTATTTTAAAACTAGTAAAAAGTCTACTTAAAAGATCCTAAGATGATCCCCAAGATTTTATAAAAATTTAGAAACAAAAATCAATTCATTTGGAGTTAGTATGAACAAGTTATAAAAGAATTACTAAAACATAAAAAGAAGAATTGAAAGAATAAAAAAACCTAAACCCTAACCCGCGGACCTCCCCGGCCTAGCCCACTAACCTCCCACCTAACTACCGCGCACGCGAGGCAGCTCGCAATAGCGACCAAGCCTGCCAGCGGCCTACCTAGGAGCAGCGTGGCCAACTTGCCTCCTCTCTGCGCTGATAGGCGAGACCCACCCCAACCTTCTCCTTCCTCACGACGGAGACCTGCCCCACCGGGAGTTCATCCCTAGTCCACCTGAATCCGCGAATTTCTCGTCGATTCGGCCGAATCCGAGCCACCGCCTCCTTGTATAGCTTGTATATAAGAGCTCCTGCGTCCACCTCATTCTGTTTTTTCACAAAAATCGAACCCTAGCGCCGCCCGGCAGATTTCGATCTCGCTGGAACTATCGCCGACATCGAGCTCGAGTCCCAGGTTCTGAGCCTCGCCGCGACTGCTTTTCCTCGCTAAGCTCATCGCCTCCTCTCTCCGCACCCGCTGACCATCTCCCCCTCTATACAGATAAGCACAACGGCCTCAATCGCTCGCCGGAGTGTCGCGGAGCCGAGGGAGCACCAACCGCTCCTCCACGCTGCCTGGTGAAACGCCGTTCGCCGCCAAGACCACCGCGGTGATGTCCACTTGCCGCCGCACCTCGTCATCCATTCCACCATCGAAGATCACCATGGAAAGCCTCCCGCCACCGTCGCCTGAGCCCCCGCCAAGCCGTCTGCCACCGCCAACGACGCCAGCCGGTGAGCTCGCCTCGGACACCCTCCACTGTCAGATCTTCATAAGATCTAACACCTCCTATTCTTCTCTAGACCGAACCGGTATCGTCAAACCAGAACGCGCCACGTCACGCGGCATATTCGAGAGAATATTCCTCTGCTTTCAGAAAATAGAAAATAGGTAGAAATTGTATTAAAATTGAAAATTTCATAGTAAAATATGTACATGTCCAAAAATTGTAAATAATATATCGTTGGAAAGATAATTTCATGTAGAATACTCTTATGCAATTGGATACGACAATAACTGTAAGTATTTGCCATGTTGATTTAATTGGTTTAATACCCTTTTTAGTGTAATAAATTCACAGAAAATAAACTACTGATCAAAAAATTAGAAATGGCCTATCCCTGACATCACAAAAAGGAGTAGAACCTTATTCTGAAATAAAATCGTAGGTTTATAGTACACATAATTTTAAGTATATTAAAATGCATTATGTAGTATTTTAATTATTTAAAAATATCTGTAAGTCCTTTTGGCGTGATTATTGTTGCGGATATATATATATATATCCGTTAGAATTTTTCCAAGATTTTACAACACTTTTAACAACAGATGCTTAATATCCTAATAACTAGTTCTCTAAATTGCGTAAATTGTTTTCAATGCATTAAAGGTTTTCCATGCATGACATCGGTAGATATATTGATCAGAGAACAACGATAAGCTAATGAAACTTGTATTAAAGTTTCTGCATGCATTTGTTGCACTTGTTTGATCTCTATGTGTTGTTGTTTATTTGTTGCATTGCTTTCGTGTAGATTGTAAGGATTGTAGCCCTTGCAATTTCCCGGATTGTGTGTCTCACTCTAGCAACTACCAAGGCAAGTGGAGCTTCATAAAAGTCCTATTTATTTTATATATACATTGTAGCTTTGTTTTTTGTATTTGCAAGTTTATATTTATTGCTATGCTATATCCTATTATGGTCGTAGCCTTTCTTGTTAGGTGAGCCACCGTAAGTAGGTGTGCTTAGTTGTGCTTATGTAGACGAGGATGGGATACACCTTGATAAAGATTGTTTTGAAAGTATGTGTTTGGAAAACTTGAAAAACAACTTAATTAATGAACTCTTTAGGTGGAATTTATAATTTCTTGGTTCATGAATACCAGGCCCATGTCTATGGTTTACCGAGTATCTCACTTGTGGATGGCCACCCAGGTTCCAGAGAAATGATTAGTGTCTTTGTTTGGTAGCTTACGTGTACAACCATATGCCAGTGAGTTATGGGTGGCTGGATGGACTTATTAGGTCGTGGTGAACTGAGCTCTTCGTATCCAAAGATGTAGTGAAATGTGATAGGTTGGTATGGTGCATGGATGGACTTGTGGAACTACTTCCCGAATTGTCTCTTCTTGGGCTTCTCCCTATCATGACTAAATATGCGTGTCATGGTACGAACGGGTCGACCAGGTCATATGGTTAAAGTGTACAACCCCTGCAGGGTGTAAAACTGAGCCTGGTAATGGACGATTGAGTTGCTGAATTATGACATGTCCTTGTTCATTCTAACTTTGTAATTGCTAAAACTTGTGGTTGAAACTTAATTGGGTTGTGTGTGATAATCAAATGCTTTACAAATGATAGGATGAATTATTTTCCTACTACAACTAAGCCTGAACCCCATAAGCCAAATATGCATGCAGAGTTTAGTCTTGTTGTTCTCTCATAGTTTCACTTGCCAATACATTCAAAGTATTGACCACTCGTTGGCTGCAACCTTTCATATTGCAGATTATTGTTCTGATTGTTCTAAGTGATCTTATATGTTGCAACCCTCCACTCAACAGTTGTTCACCTATGGCACAATTGAAGATGGAGCCTATTATTTATTTATGCTTCCATATGCTACTTGAATATTTGATCTAGCTTTGAGCTAAGCATTATGTAATAATTGTAAATTCTGGATCATTCGATGTAATAATGATGCACTGTTAAATTCTTTGGTATTCAACTATACTGTGTGTGCTAGTGAACCAATGCAGGGATTGGAACTATACACAGGAACTTAGACTTATCAGGCGAGGGTGTTACATCGAGACTGAACCATGGCAGGAGAACAACACGTCGGCGTGATCTTTCGATCAAGATCCGGACCGCGATACTGGGACAAAACTCGAGTATGATAACTCATTTTAAAGAGGGAAGCTAGGGCTTCAAAACGATGTAGAGAACAGGGTCATATATGCACTGTGCTGGTGGTGGCGTTGCGAATAACAGAGGCTAACGCGGGCTACTACTATCAAAACTATCTTTGCATTTTTCTTGAAACTCGACAGCGACGGTGCTGTGTTTTGGCAACGAGAGCGGCAACTACGGTGCACCAAAATACGTGCGGTCGGTGGCTACGAGGAGCTGGGCATGTCCGCGGCCGTGGGTGCGCACTACATTGAGCGTGGTGGCGATGCACGAAGCGAGGAAGGGGACAGGGATGTCTGCGGATTTACTTTCTCACCTCGGTGGTGCAGTTGAAGGTGGACTGCTCGAGGCGGACACGATCTGCAACAGGGCTCGGTGGTAGAGAGGTAGGGCCAGCTCTGGTTTGTGGTGGCGGATGCTACTGTTCTGGAGGGTTCTAGCGGGGCTCTCTGGTTCCAGACGACAAGAAGGACCGGGGCTACCATGACTCCTCCGGCTAGCAAGCAAGGCCAAAGCTAGGTTAGGGTTTTGGCCATGGCCATGGCAGAGAGGAGGAAGGAAGAACGGAGGGGTGTTAGGGATGTCAATCTGGCCAGGGGTGTAGTGGTCTGGGTCGTATATAATGGGAAGGGAAGCACACACGAGGCATGGGGCTCTCGTCCTTGCATCAGGGTGGCAACCACGTGGGCGCGCTGCTCTTGAACACTTGGTCTAACTGAACCAGATAGGAGAGGGCAGGGTTGGTGATGGCGACAAATGCTGCCACTTTTCATTGGGACTCCAAGTGCAGAGTGTTGTAGCAAGCTTCTTTTCCCCACAAGGGTGACTTGAGGGTTTATATCGAACTCTCAGGGAATTGGTTGTAAAAGGATGTTTGTCTTCTCCTCTTCAAGCAATCTATAAAGTAGAATAATTTGACTTATGTCCCCAACTCCACCAAGTGGTTGTCAAGCATAAGGTTTCGTATTAGTAAAATGAAATAAAATATAAAACAAATTAGAGTAAATAAAGTAAAGTAATGCAAACTAGATGATATGGAAGGTAGAGTTGTTTTGGGGTTTTTATGAGTGATTGCAAGTAGAGAAAGTATTTTTGTATTTTCGAAATAATAAACTGCAGAAAATGTAAAAGATAGTAGATGCAAAGGAAAGGTGTTTCTTATGATAAAAATCGGACCGGGGTTCATGGGTTCACTTGTCTACTCTCTTTTCAAGTTGTATAGCGATCACAAAACAATTCATCAATGATAAAGATTCATAAAAATTATATAAGTGCTTGATAAAATGAATTAATATGGGCATCACATTCTAATATTGAGATGGAATACATATCTCCCTTATAATCCTCAAGAAAGGGAAATCTCCATGCAATCCTGATTTAAGAACAAATCAGAGTATAGCTTTAAGCAATATTATATGATGTTTGAAATACATAATATGCTACCATGATTTAAAAAGGTCATCACACTGTCACGTGATAACTGTAGCACATGCTTTCACTTTACCCCTAGTGAGGCAGCAAAAGAAAGGTAAAAAACAAAGTAGATCTCAAATATAATGTCACAATTCAATATCTACCCCTATGCTACTCCACTTAACACACACTTCTCCCCAAATAAGTTCTTGCATACAAGTTGGATCAAAACAAGCAATGAAGAACGGGGTGCATGATATGTATCTATTAAAACATCGTACACAAAATAGATTCCAATCTCAAATATCAAATGATAGAACAAAGATCCACCACATAGGAATTACAAATATGACCATAATCATGTTGCGCTCATATGGTACTAGATCTATGAAGAACAAGAGAGAAATATATCAAGCTACTGCCACAAACCCATAGCCCGGAGGTGGACTACTCCCTCTTCATCATGGTGATGAAGCTGGAGATGTTGGAGAGGGTGGAGATCTCCCGGAGGTAGCTCTAGTGGAGTTTTCCCCTCTAATTTTCACTGGATCTGATTATGTTTGGTGGTGTTTTCATCTCTGGTGGCTTCTCTCTGTGAGGACGCCCCAAGAGGTCCTTATATAGGGGTTTTTACGTCAAGAGAACTCTGTGGGTGAAAGAATCAAGGCGATCGGACGGTCGAGGAGGGAAAGACCCTAGGTGGTGCGCCCACCAGGCCTGGGTGCGCCTCCTGGGCTCTTTTGGCCCTCCTGGCCCTCTTGGTGAGATTCCAGTGCTCTAGAATCTTCTCGTGGATAAATATTTGCATTCCCAAAAGTACAGGTCCATTTGACTTAGTTTAGGTCCTAAAACATAAAAAAACATTGACAACAGGGTTTTTCTGCCCTGTAGGGTTATAACCAAAATAAAGGGGATCATTGGTAAATCCCCAAAAATCAATATAAAATAGGGATATAACATTATATATGATTTAAATATGTGGGAAAACATGTTAACAAACTACAAAGTTCATGTATGCATTTTACATGCATCAACATCCCCGATCATAACCTATGCTCGTCCTCGAGCATGAAGGTGATAAAACTAAACATGGACTTTGGAGTTTGTTAAGTTTGCTTGCTTCATTATCATGTAGAGTTCATAGGCTCAATTCCTTTCAATGAAACAAAATATGGAAGTGTACTATCAAGTTTTATCTTTTACACATCCATAAATATGCTAATCAATAAGTGATGGTGTGATAAAACAAATGATGAACAAAATAAACCTTCAAGCGTATTGTTGAAGGAGATAAGCCCTAGAGGCAAATAATAAAGCGTATTGTTTGATATATCTCTTGTGTTCATAATACGTTTCATACTATGATATAACTATATTAATACGAAACGTTAATACACATGTGGTATGTAAACAAACTGTGTCTCTAGTTACCTGTAGCAAACTAGCTCATTGGTCATGAGGATGATCTAGGGTTTCAAGATCATGGGCATTTATGCCACTTGAAAATGAGGTCATGTCATTAGTTGAATGACATGATAGACAAACATCTGACAGTTGTATCTTAATGATATCTAGTTATAAAGTTCACCATTGATGATAAACACAAAAAACCTCGCAACTTGATCCTTAGACTGTGAGATAATGCAAATCACTGTTCTAGAGGGAGCTTTAGATGGTATCAAGTATCATACCGTGACTGGATGATCAAAAAGGTGCCACTCAGGTTTCCCAAAGGGGCGTGTAGAGGAGTACATATCAAGACCAGGATTTGCCAGTCCATGTAACGGATAGATACATATGTGGCCATCTCGGTGATGTTGCATTAACAAAGCTTGCAAGTGTGTGACTTGATCACGGAATGCAATGACATGGGAACGAGTAAACAAGTTCATCATTAATGAGACGGAACTTAGGTATGGAGATACCGAATAAGTCTCAGATGAACTAGGTATCAAGTGGCAAAGGGAATAGGAAACGACATTTACGGTTCAAGCGACAAGATTCATGGAATGCACAGGTGTCATCATGGGCATCTAGGTCCCAATGATGATCATTGATATGAGAGCAGTCTCAATCATGTCCGGAGTGTTCCCGAACCAAAGGATGTCACGCTTAAGGGTGGGTACGCATAGGGATAGATGTGGTACCGTAGGAGAAATAGAGAGAGAAACCAGAATAGTTTCGGGTAAGATCTGATATTGATCGGAGGGGGTCCGGAAGGAGTTCTAGAGTGAAGGAATATAATAATATGTGTATTTAATATTATTTCGACGAATTAATATTAAAATATTTATTTTATTTTATTTTTAGGGTAGCCCATTGCTAATGGGCCTCACCCGGAGGGGAGGCCCAAAGGGGTAAGGCGCCTTGGGAGGAGGGCCAGCCGGCCAGGGCTTGGTGGGTCTCCACATATTCTTTGAGCACCTTTTTGAGAGCATGGTTGTCATTCTTTGTGTTTGTCCCATTACTTGATTATTTGTGTTATGACTTTGATGCTTGTATCCTTGATATCTTTACTTCTAGTCATCACTTGAACTTTAGAGGTGCCTTGGCATTCATAATCATAGGCAAGCGAGATACCACTCTATCAAACCTTTTTATGAGCATGGTAATGTTGCTTATGTTTGTGCCTCATGCTACTTATTATTCTTGAGTTGGAATTTCTTTATAGCTTGCAATGACTATTAAGTAGACTTGGTTGCATACTCTTTATTATGAATTGTCTAAGTAGTTGATCACATTGCTGAGAATATTTACATCACATGAAGCAAATGTGTTCGTGAAAGTTTTTTTATTGCACTCAGTTTTCAACTGAATTGCTTGAGGACAAGCAATAAGCTAAGCTTGGGGGGAGTTGATACGTCCAAAACGTATCTACTTTTCCGGACACTTTTGCTATTGTTTCTCTTCTAAACTTGTGTGATTTGGATGCAACTAATGTGGACTGACGCTATTTTTAGCAGAATTGCCTTGGTGTCTATTTTTTGTGCATAAAATCAACTATCAGGAAAAATCCCGGAAAATATGCCAAAAATCCTATTTCACCCGAAGACTCCAGGAGCCAGAATACGAGACGGAGAAGAGCCTTGGGGTGGCCACACCACCTGGTGGCGCGGGACAGTCCAGGCCGCGCCAAGGGGTGGTGTGGCCCCCAGGCACCCCCTCGGCCTCTTTCTTCGCCTATAAGGAGCCTTTTGACCTAAAAACTTCGGGGGTTTGACGTTTTTCCAGAAGGAGTTCCGCTCCGGCGCCACCACCATATTCCACAAAACAGTACCAGAAACTCCGTTCTGGCACCCTACCGGGACGAGGAATTGGCGGAGATCATCGCCATCATCATCACCATCACTTCTCCATCGACCATCCATGTTTCTCCCATCTATGAGTGAGTAATCCCCCACTGTAGGCTATGGGGATGGTAGGGATTGTATGAGATCGTTCATGTAATGACATCAGATTGTTAGGGCATGGTGCCTAGTATCTTTTATTAGTGCTTTATGACATTGTTGCGACTTGTTATGCTTAATGCTTGTCACTAGGGCCCGAGTGCCATGATTTCAGATCTGAAAAAGTTATTGATTCATTATGATAGTATTGTTCTTGGTCTTATCTACAAGTTGTATACACACGTTGTTGTCCGGAACCTATGGCCCCGAAGTGAAAGAAATCGGGGTAACCGGAAGGGAAAGGCTTTGATGTGAGGATCACATGTGTTCACAGAGTGTTAATGCTTTGCTTCGGTGCTCTATTAAAAGGAGCACCTTAATTGTCAGTAGTTCCCTAGAGGCCCCGCTGCAAACGGGCTGGCAGGACAAAAGATGTTGTGCAAGTTCTCATTGCGAGCACGTATGACTATATATGGAACACATGCCAAGGATTGTCTAGTACTTGGGTGCTTTATCTTATTTATCTGCAATTGCCCTATGTTCTGATTGCTATGTGAATTGTGTTGTCCATGCAATGCCCGTCCATCCATCCCTATGCCTACCACACTCGAATCCCACTGTTTACTGCTTTTGTTCCTATTGTCTTTGTTTTGCTACTGTTGTTACTTTACTATTCCTACTACAAAACTGTTGCTACTGATAAACTACTGTGAGCAAGATTGTTTCCAGGTGCAGCTGAATTGACAACTCAGTTGTTAAGGCTTATAAATATTCTTGGGCTCCCCTTGTGTCGAATCAATAAATTGGGTTTCACTTCCCTCGAAAATACTGCGATACACCCCCCTATACTTGTGGGTCATAAGTGTATGAACCACAAAATATATGGTTATTGGGATGTTGCAAAACTGAAATTAATGAGATGTACCACTTATACTCTCTCTTCTTCTAAAACAAAGTAGTCATGCCAAAAAATTCCTTCTCGGGTAAACATTTCATTTGATTCCTTTCACCATAATTTGTTTTGAATAGAGCAAGGGTCCAGAAGGACCTAGAGGTGCATCAATATTGAAGCGGTGAAAGGTTCCAGGTCACAAGAGGACCCAATAAATATAGGAAATTAGTGATGAGTCCCTGGTTTTTACAAACATGACCTCACACTGATAATGTAAAATGCAATCTGGTCCAATCAGTCCCTTTGCCTAGAACCAATCCTATTACCATCGGGGATGAAACCACTTAGATGTCACGACCTCCATTACATCTCATCCAGCAGTGACAAGAGTTACCCATGGACCCTGAACCAAAGTTGAACTGCGTGCCATATGTCCTTGTCCATCCCTCAACGAATGAGAATGATGTGCCCGACTACACTTTAACTAGAACTAGCAAAACATTTTCATGATTTTTGGTTACATCTCTTGCATCTAGATAATTATATCTTATATATAATATAGTTGGTTTTCTAAATGTGAATTATCTCAATTGCTTCCTCAGAGAGCCGTAGCAACGCACGGGCATTCAACTAGTTATTTTAAAATCTTGGAACCCATTGGAATAATATATTGAGTATTTTTCTGACAAAGTATATTTATTTAAGATCTTAAAAAATGATTTTTATTTATTTTTAAGTATTATTATTATTTTTACAAAATTCTATAAAGGATTAAATGTCCTTGATTACTTGTTCCAAGTTTTGTTTGTAAAAAAATTAAGTTAGTATTTTTGTAAAATAGTAGATTTATTTTCATCTGCAAAAATGATCTTTATTCATTTTTAGGACTTTTTCCTTATTTTATTAACTTTTAGTTAGAGTTTTAATGTCCTTAACATTTATTTGTCTTTAACTTAAACAAGTTAGGTTTATTATTTGCATATTTGGAAGTTCTAACCTCTTAATGAAAGTTTGCTATTTTCTTTAATTAAAAAGAAAAGTATTACTTAAAGTCTTTGGAATTATAATAAACATTATATTTAGTATTATTTTTTATAATGACTAGTATTATTTTAAGAGTTTAAAATTGAATTTAGTTTTTAACTCTTTTAAATATTTAATTAAAAATCCTTTAAGGAAATTAGACTTTATTTTTATCAAATTAAATTTACCTTTCAAAGAAATACAAACTAGCATTTTTCTATAATAACACTCCCTTTTAGAATTGTAAAAATGAATTTTATTCAGTTTATGTATTTGATATATTTTTATAAAATTCAATAACTCATTTCTTTATTTATAATCTAATTCAAATTTCTTGTGAATTCAATTTAATCATTTGTATTCTCAAATATGAAATGATTCCCCTTGAACACAAAGATACGTAGAGGTCATGTCGGAATCTGTCGCACTCGCCCGGATGTTTCCATCAGAACAAGAGAGATCCCGATCCCTTGCTATCTTCATTAGTTCGCACGAAAATTATCCAGATTTTCTATGCATGAATGCAATGCACACACCTCATCTCAGCTTATTTGTAATGTCTAATGCTGGGATGTTACAGACTCTCCCCCTTAAAATAAACTTCATCCCCGAAGTTCATACTCTCTCTCATTTTAGAATGAGGAGTGGATTTGTATTGATCATGCCATTTCTCAACTCCATTGTGATCATAATTTTGGATAATTGTGGTATCCCATGTCCATACCTTTTCCTTGAATTCCCTTCATACTTGACAATATCCACTATCGCTTCTAATTTATCGTATGATTTCTTTTACTATAAGGATTATATCCTTACAGTCCTCTTTAGAATTGTTTGTGGACACATTTTGTTCCTTCCAATAAGGTCTTCTTACTACTATACCCTAGACTATTTTGGTAGGCTCTCCTCCTTCTCAAGGACAACTTACGAGTTGTTTTCTTCTTAAACTAATCCACTAGGTTTAATCTATTATATCTCCTTCGATCTTTCATCCGGACATACTTTCGGGAATACTTTATAATGATGGCTTCTTATAGCCCTATGAGAATAGGACTTAACCTCATAACTTTGTATTTTTTTCCACAACCATTAATGAGAAGGTTGGACAACAACACTTCAGTGTTTATTGTTTACTCTTCCCCTTGGGGTCTCCTAATGGTCTCTAAACTTCATGTATTATACCCATTAACTCAATAGTTAGGGTATCGGTCTCTGTCTAACTTATACCTTACCTCTAGAACGTCTCACGAAGGAATCTGCGGTATATCCACATAATTGTGGATCTCTGAAATGAATCTTCCAACATTATTTGCCTTACTCTTAACCTTCTAGACATCATTTTTCACCGGCAAATCCGCTGTTGCGAAAACGTCTCGAAAGACGACCTTTAATTTAATACTCCTTTATGTTCTTCTTAACTTAGGCCAAGTTTTATGTTCTTTAAACCTTGCAAGATGGCTTGTTTAGCTAAACCGCTAGGATACTAGCTACGGATACCAACTGCAGATCCTTCTAGGTGTATGGATTACCCTATGAACTTTGTACTTCTTGTTAGTATTCTCTCTGAGTTGTTAGAGCTTGAATATCACATTTGTTCCAAAACTTCTTCTTTGCACTAATCCATGATACTTTCATGATTTTGGTACAACTACTTCAGTAGCTTCTAAGCAACACCACCCATTTTAATTGACTTAAATTTATTCCTTACGTTGTTCCACACCTTTTTGGTACTCATTATCCTTCTTATTGCCAGCTCATAATAAGTTGGGATTAATCCATCCTTCAAAAATAGTATTGATACTCCTTATATTTGGCTTTCTTCTTCCTACAGTCTTCATCTTGATCTTCGGAACTCGTCACTCCCTTGCACGAATTCCCTTTTCTATCTAGGTCTATAACATCAAGTAGTAACTTGATGCACATGCATTTGCACACCAAGTCAAACTTCATGTACAGATTTAGTCAATCAAGAAAATCCAAGAAAAACCAAGAAATACTCAAACATATACCATGTATTAAACACATGTCTTCGAAATCTTACAACTACCAACCACAACAAGACACTCCCTCTATACACTACCTCCTTATATTACAAGAGATTTCTTGCTCATGTGAGCATGTTCTCACTTATTTTAGCAAGCCTCTCAAGCACTACAATACGCATTACCCAATATGAACATTATTCAAGCACGCTACTCTATGGACTACTTCCATTCTTACTTTCTTTACTCACTTCCGTGCTTCTGGAATTTTCGTCCACGATGGCACGAAGTTCGACGACTACCTTCTGGTGCATCAGAACATCCAGTAGGTGCATAACCTTGAGTAGAAGTACCAAGAACGAGATTAGCCATTGAGAAATGACTATCATACTCATTATCTTCTTCAGTATTCTGCTTTCCTCCTCCGGGCGCATCTTCAAAGTAAGAGGTATTATTTGCTTTTTCCACAATCCAGTCGTACATATTGGTGTAGTAACTACCAGGACACTCTTCTAGTTCAATGGGATTATTATTAGCCCCGTATGGTCCATATGATTCTTCAGGATTATAACTGGTTTCTACCCCCCTTACCCGCTCCCCATGGTATAGCTTTCCCCATGACTTCATCATAATACTGGTCTTCGCATCTAGTATTACCTTTAACGGCATTATTCAGGTTGGGTGCATTCCATATTTTCTATTCCTCCTCATACTTGGTCCATGGGTCTACTGGTTGCTGAGGTTCAACTGGATAATAGGCATAGACTTCAGAGTGTGGGTCATTAAACTTTGTTTCTTCAAACACCTCCCCTAAAAAGACTGGTTTCGGGTGCTTTGCTTCTGTAACTAACTTCTTTCTATGTGCCACCGCCTTTGCAGGATCAGTGAAATCCTCAATGACCGTGTCCAACTCTTGAACTAGCACTTGATGAGTGTTATGAAACGTGTTCAGTAAAGACTTATAACGATCCATATACTCTATTGCTAGAGTAGGTTTAGTCCTTACCATAGTAGAATGATCTAACTCAGGATCAGAACTAAGGGTTTCGTGAGGTATAGCAGTATAGGTAGTACCTACCAGTGCCTTGGAATTATGTTCCCTTATCTTGGTTATGGCTGCTACTACTGCAATCTGATAGGCTATTTCCATACATCTTGTTTCTCCCGATGGCATTTCTCCACGCACTCCCAACTTCTTGGGTAACATGATCAGGATACGGTACTTGGCCAATATCCGTCCATCATAGAAACTATAAACCTTGACTAGAAGTCGAGACTTACAATCCAGGCTCCATAGAAGTTGTCTTAGAGTGATTGTCTAGTCATCCTTATAATCATCTAAGGTCTTGTTCAATCTTGAATATTCCAAGGTGGATACCTAGGTGACATTCTTGTACTATAGATAAGAAATTATCATCAGTCATCTTGAGTTAAAACTCATGGTACTTATTTAAAATTACATAATAAAGAATCATCGCACTAGCAACATGATGGAATTATTCCCAATTGAATATCCATCATATTTATAGAGAAACTCTTTATTCTTGCTAACATTCTTCCTACAGGTTCTACCCATTTACTAGGTTTACCAACCTAAGGTCAAAGCATATGCTCTGATACCAGCTGCGGTGACCCAGCATACAACTGCATGATGTAGTACACTATAGTCATTGACATAACACCAATGAAACACTGTTCACTACTATTACATCCCTCAGAGCGGTACAACAGAAACACGGCAGGTCCAAGACATGACTATAGATTACAACTTGACTCTTTACAAAAGATCCAGAAAACACTCTAGGTTAAAGAGAGAGAGAGAAAAAACTTCTTACCAAGAAGAATCAGGATAATAACTCAGAGCTATCTAGAGGCTAAGACTAGTATCTGAATTAATGGACTTGCAATTGCTGCTATTGCAATGCTCTACAGATATAGGTTTTATGGTTAGAGCATATACTCCTATCTAATCAAGATATTTGTCTTTATTTCAGTTGATGAATATGTTGACTTCATTGACTTTATTGAAGAACATGAGTTGTCGATGATGGTATCTTGAGCAAAAATTAATGTTGATGTCGTCTTCAATGGCTCAAAATCTAGCAAGGGTTAAGAAGGTACGGTTGAGTACGAGCATACTCAGCAAGTTCACTAAAAAAATGTATGATGCACTATCTCTACAGCCACAGACCATAGGTTGTAGGAAATGCAGGTTTTCGTAAACATTTCTTCAAAGGTTGCTTTTATTTTGAAAACAACGTCTGATAGCCTTCACAGGTTGACTAGAACCTTCATGGGGTTCCTTTTCTGCCGCGTTCGTAGCTCCTTCCCGGAACAGGGAGTAACATGTAACAATTCTTACACTCTGCAGAGGTGCGTTGCTTTACCCATAAGAGACCTTAGCCTTGTTGCACAACCAAGTCATGAGCTTTTCCACACTTCATTGGTATGAGGCCCAGTCTAAGATCCAAGCCAGTATTGCCCTCTCCACGACCCCGCAGGAAGACACGATCCCCGAAGACGGACTACCACGGTTACTGTTTGGGTAGCCTCTCGAGGACTCTGTAAGCAGCTCTGTCTGGCAGTCACCATCAGCTATGGTGAACCTTGACCAAGACAGCTATGCACAGATAATCTAGACACCTAGCTCACGAGGAACTAAGGGGTCCCACCCATGTGCTGGATTCTCCACGAGAATATCAATATCCTCACGATAAGGTCATCCGTCCATGCGAAAGGGTGAAGATACATCTGACTTTCCCGTCCCATTCCAAGTCTTATGGTTAACGCGTAATATACGGCGCTAGAATCACTGGCGACATTGGTTGTTAAGTCCTAGATATTATGTTCCTTTACCACTGGATTTGTCTCAATAGATTATTACCATTTGGTAAATATTCCATAATCATATTATTATGAAAATAGTGTTTTTTGACCTTTTTGAAATGCGGGTGATGACAACATCTGAGTTACAAGCATTTGATAGAAAATAATCAAAGGACATGAGCAAGTTGTGAATTTGCCTTTTGTGAGTACAAGATTATGCACTCACGGTCTTCGAGATAATAGAAGATCCAACTTTTGTAAACAGCATCATTAGTCCGGTAAGGACTAATGTCTAAAGAAGCAATATGATTTGATACATAAGTAATGTAATGAAGTTTGGAAAACCCCAAAGTAATATTCAATATAGTGAATAGGTTAAGTTTGGGTGATTTCATAAAGATTTAGTTTGTTTATAAGTTTACTTAAACAAATATATAAATATAAGGAACTTAATGCTAACATGTATGATTCAAATTAAGTAGAACAACACATGATTAGAGTTATTTGATATCATGCAACTATTATGGAAGTTTATGTTTTAGATTGATAAGAGCTGAAGAACTTATTATGAGATTATTGTTTGAAGTGGCAAAACGAATAACTTTTGAAGAAAAGGTTTCTTTGATTAGGTTTAACCGAATATGATCAATGTCATTTGCGTTTGTTCGATAAGTTTGGATTTGAGATGCCTTGTGACTTAATTTGGAACAGACAAAAGTTAACTATAAAAATATGATTAGATCTAGGGTGTGATGTGTTTAAAAGTATTAATAATCTTAAAACTTTCCAACAATCATGTTTGAAGGTATAAGATCATTAACTTTCAACTTAAGGGAACGATGAGTTTAAATGTGATTTGTTATTATGAATATAGTTTGTCTTATGATTTTAAAAGAGTTTTATAAGGTTAATAAGTTAGTTTGTCTTATGATTTACTTAAAATTGTTGGTTTAGATTGGACTTATGATTTTAAAAGAGTTTTATAAGGTTAATAAGTTACACTTAGGTTTTATTATAGATCTAAGTTATAGTTTTGCACTTATTATTTAATTATTAGGGATTTAAGGTGTTATATGGAGAATTGTGATTATTATTATTTAAGAGGTGTTTTCATAGAATTTACAAAATAAGTATCTTATAAAATAGATAGGGATTGATTATTTTAATATCTTGGAACCCATTGGAATAATATATTGAGTATTTTTCTGACAAAGTATATTTATTTAAGATCTTAAAAATGATTTTTATTTATTTTTAAATATTATTGTTTTTACAAAATTCTATAAAGGATTAAATGTCCTTGAGTACTTGTTCCAAGTTTTGTTTGTAAAAAAATTAAGTTAGTATTTTTGTAAAATAGTAGATTTATTTTCATATGCAAAAATGATATTTATTCATTTTTAGGACTTTTTCCTTATTTTGTTAACTTTTAATTAGAGTTTTAATGTCCTTAACATTTATTTCTCTTTAACTTAAATATGTAAGGTTTATTATTTGCTTATTTGTTTGTTCTAACCTCTTAATAAAAGTTTGATATTTTCTTTAATTAAAAAGAAAAGTATTAATTAAACTCTTTGGAATTTTCATAAACATTATATTTCGTTTTTTTATAATGACTAGTATTATTTTAAGAGTTTAAAATTGAATTTTTTAACTCTTTTAAATATTTAATTAAAAATCCTTTAAGGAAATAAGACTTTATTTTCATCAAATTAAATTGACCTTTCAAATAAATACAAACTAGCATTTTTCTATTATAACACTCCCTTTTAGAATTGTAAAAATGAATTTTATTCAATTTTATGTATTTGATATATTTTTATAAAATTCCAAAGGAATATATACTTGAATAATAATAATTTTAAATTCAATTACTTAAAATTCCATTTGTTATTTTTCTTAAATAAAGGACATATCTATTAGTCCATTGCTATTTTATTTATATTTTTAGTATTTTTATTTTATTTCTTAGAGCCATTTAAGTCCTAGGGGTATTTTGGTCATTTGACAATTTAATTAGATTTTTCCTTTTAAATTTGGACCTAGCTCATTGGGCTGACCCGGCCCAACCCGGCTGGTCAAACCTTCTCCAGTGAGGGGTACTGGACCACATCGGCCCAGTATGCACCCCTCACTCCTCTCGCCCTCATGTTCTTCCTCAACCTGTTGCGGCGTGGTGTCATCGACGCTGTTGCCGCTCGATTACCACTGCCCCTAGGCCTCCCCGGCCATCGCCGTGGTGCATGGCGAGGTAGCCAGCGCTGCTCCACCGTCTGGCCCTGTTGGATTTTTCTGCAAACCTCTCTCGTGTCCAGGCTGACTCCACCTCGAACCCTAAGGTTTGGGGGTTATCAGCGATGTGGAGTTTTGATGCCCCTTTGGTGTTGTGTTGTGCTTCTGGCGGTCCTGTGGTGCCTCTACTGCTGCCTGTGTGGCTGTGACCATCGTGCCATGGCTTGGCGCGGGTTTCAGCGCCCTCAGGTGCTCCCCGTGCCGCCGTGTGCACTCGCCGGTGACTCTGCTTCCTCTTATATCTACAGCGAGGACCACATATGAGTTCCTCTTCTCTCCCTCTGTGATTCTCTGGCTTACTTTGCTTCTCTCTAAGTGATGGCCATGTCTGAACCCTAATAACCTCTATCCACAACACAAGGGTTCATCCCGTTGTGCTAGGGTTCATCCCTGGTTGCCATGTTTTTCTAAGGTGGTTTCCTACTGAATCTAGCTATGTATGATTCACTTCTATACTATGGTTCTTGGTGTTGACTGTTAATTCTACCAGTAAGATGTTAACTGACTTTTACTTACTGTCTTGTATTATGGCTATGATCTAGCTTGAGATTAATTCTCTGGTTATTATTGATATGCTTTGGGATGAAAGAATTGGAGTTGGATATTTAATCCAATTACTTTTTGATACTTGCACACGATAGAATACAGAGGTGTCAAAATATGATTCCTAATTGCTATTTTAGGAAAATGATTAGGTGTTCTGTTGCAAGCATTGTATTATAGAATCCTTGGTAGAAGCTGCTTGGTTGGGATAGGCCCTTGTGACACCCTCATTTGAGTGGTACACAGGTCATCCAGATACTACACTGTTTTCTATTTGTGTTCTATTGTACCTAAGAGTTATATAACATTTTATTGGGTAAATTAACCTGTGGTGTTGGTCTGAGGCAAAGCTACATAGAAGTAGTTGTTTTCACCTGCTGCTTTACTTCTTTGATGATTTGTGATGGATACCTCTAGGTATCAGTCCTACAGTGCGTGTGGAATTTATTTTGGTAGGATGTTGTAATAATAATAAGGTAGATCCTTACTGTTTAAGATAAAAAAATTAAGATGTGTCATCTCTGAGGTGCTACCATCCATAGGATGTGCCCAGAAATGTTTATTCAAGATGCTTGTGTATCTAGTTAAGAAACTAGAGATCTCTCTCCAAGATCAGCGATGCAAAGGCTGAGATCTTGGTAGTGACTTGTAAAGATTTATCATTGGGTTTTTGTCTTTCTTCTACGATGGATATACACCTCACTTGGGTGTTTTACTAAGAAGATCATATAAAACAAAACATGCTCTATTTAATCTATGATGATTTCATCATGTGATTGTTTTATGTGTACTCACCACACTACTTGATGGCTTGTGAGATTGTGGTGTTGCTTGCTGGCTTGATCTTGTGAACTTGTGCTTGCTGGCTTGATCTGACTCTGCACCTCCTGGTGCTGCTCCTCTGATCTTGTACTTGGCCTTGCTATCCACCGGCTCGACCTTCTCCTCATGTTACCATCTTGTGGTGAACTGGTGGTTGATTTGGTAAACTGGCTGGTGGTTTTGTTAAGGTTTTGGCAAGCTCAATGAGTTCTGATTATGTGCTTCAGAAGGAGAAATGGTTTGCCTGTAGCTATGCTTCGACTGAGTGCTCTGTTTGAGTGCTTGCACTGCTACTGCTGTCTTGACAACACACCCCATGCTTTTTAGTGACTAAGCTGTATATCTGTGTGGTCTTGTCGTGTGGATTAGTTCAAGTGAAAGTATCTTCACCTATTACCCTTTTACTAGTTACTATATTGGTGAAATTTACCCTTTTCTGCTAGGCTTATGATGTGGTACTGAAGCTTTTTGGATGAAATAGAATAGATACTACATAGTGGTGAAACTTGCCCCCTTTACCTATACTCAATGATGTAAAAAGAACAGTGCACCACACTGTTCACTACTGAGAGTAAAACAAACTAACTAACCCTTTATTTTCATTTCTTGTTTTATTAGTCTTTGTTTTCAGGTACCCAGAGGAAATACAGGAAGATCTCTACTGGATGTAGGAGTTTAGTTATAAGTGTTTTCTTTATTCTTTTCTAATTTACTTATTCCTTTGTAAAAGACCTTGCAATGTATATATTGTTTTGTAATAAAAAATTCTTTTAGTTATTTCCTTTATTGTAATTCCTTTTTCTATTTATTTGTTTTCTCTACTTTATTTTCATTCTCTTATTGTAGAAGAACAATAATACTATATGTATTTATGTAGTAATAAAGATTATCCTTATCCATTATGAAGTCTTATATATTAATCATTTTGTTTATTCATTGTAATATTTATATAACATTAATGAATTCAATAACTCATTTCTTTATTTATAATCTAATTCAAATTTCTTGTGAATTCAATTTAATCATTTGTATTCTCAAATATGAAATGATTCCCCCTGAAAACAAAGATACAGTAGAGGTCATGTCGGAATCTGTCGCACTTGCCTAGATGTTTCCATCAGAACAAGAGAGATCCTGATCCCTTGCTATCTTCTTTAGTTCGCGTGAAAATTATCCAGATTTTCTATGCATGAATGCAATGCACACACACCTCATCTCAGCTTATTTCTAATGTCTAATGATGGGATGTTACACATGTCATACGGATAGAACACATAGCAATATGTGGGCATTGATTTTCTAGTTGCTACCCTCTTTTATGTTCTTCTTCATATCGTGACACTATTTGATGAAGCGGCCCCAACCGACCTCACGTGGTGATTCGCTAGACTGGTCCACAATTAAATGTCTTTGGGGGTGTCTGTCTCTATACGGTAGTTGATATGGCACCGACATAGGAGGGCCCTAAAAAGGGAAGTAAAACGGTAATCATTGAATCCGTGTTGTGGCTCGACGTTCGTTGGTGGGAAGGGGTTCTACCGCGAAAGCCCTAAAGCCGCGTCAAACTTGCAATAGATAAAGTACATGCGTCTATCTTTATTTTGCATAGGGGCATGTGTTGCGACATGGCAATGACAAGTTTGTGAAACTTTAATTCAAGCTCTTGATGGTGATCAAGATGTTGCGACCACGTCATAACACCTTTCTTTGTGAAGTGTTACTTTGTGCATCCTATCTTGCTAGTATGTTAACATATACTACGGTAGCATAATAGGATAATCCCTCACAGAATTCCAGTCTTAGTATTCGCCTTGTGTTTGCACCACCAAGAAAGTTCTCCACTATGAGGCAGGACGTGACGATTGGGTGTCAAACATATCTGTGTTTGCATACGGTGGGTGTAAGCCATGCTGCACTACGGATACACATAAGTTAGAACTGGCGATCCTAGCATGTGTAGACATGGCCTCGGGATACAAGAGACCAAAAGGTCGAGCATGAATCACATGGTTGATGTGATCGACATTGGGGAATGTCCACCTTTGAAACTGCATTGCCGCACGTGACGATCGGGGGTGATGTAGCAGATTGGGATCATGTGATCACTAAAACGAATAGAGGGATGTTCGTTTGAGTGGGAGTTCTTTTTGTTTTAGTTTAGGAACATGAAATAAAACTTGAACTCATTATTATGAACATGGTCTAAACACTTTGCAAATCCATTCTAGATGTCTCGCCCACCCACCTTCAACCTGAGCTCATTCCTAGAGAAGGACATGCTGAAAACTGATGGAACCAACTTCACCGCATGGTTCCGCGGTCTGAGGATCCTCCTAGTCCCCTACAAGTAGACTTATGCCATTGGGGCTGAGCTTCCAGCTAAGCCTGCAGATTCCGCTTCCCAGGATGAAAAGAATGTCTGGCAGTCTAAGGCGGACGATTTCTCCCTCATCCATAGTGGAATGCTCTATATCATGGAGGCGGAGCTTCAAAAAAATGCTTTTGAGATTGTTGAAGATCTCAAAGCTGTCTTTGCTCCATAGGCTCAGGAGGAGAGGTATGATGCTTCCGAGCTCTTCTTCTCGCCAAGATGGAAGAGCACAGTAGTATTAGTGAGCATGTAGTCAAAATGTCTGGCTACGTTAAACACTTGAATGCCCTGGATTGAAAAATCCCGGAGGAGCTACCAATTGATAGGGTGTTGCACTCGTTGCCCCTAGCTACAAGAGCTTTGTGATGAACTACAACATGCAAGTGATGACTAAGACCCTTGCTGAAGTGTTCGCCATGCTAAAAACTACTGAGGTAGAAATCAAGAAAGAGCACACGATGCTGACGGTCAATAAGACCACCAACTTTAAAAGGTCGGGGAAAAGGGCAAGGGCAATAAGCCAAAGAAGGATGGTAAACCAGTTGCCAACACCTCTAAGGCTACTAGGCCCGACCCCAGGACCGGCATCACGTGCTACTACTGCAAAGGGGATGGGCGCTAGAAACGCAATTGCCCTAAGTACCTTGAGGACAAGAAAGCCGGCAAGATAGCCGCCAAAGACAAAGGTATATGTGATATACATGTTATAGATGTGTTCCTTACCGACGCCAGGATTAAGACTTAGGAAATGCAATACCGGTTATATTACTCACATATGTAACTCTTAGAAGGAGCTGTAGAGTAAGAGGCGACTGGGGAAGGGCGAGGTGACGATGCGCGTCGGCAATGGCACGAAAGTCGATTTAGTGGCTATCGACACTTTACCTCTACAACTGCCATTAGGATTGATTTTAATTTTGAATAAATGCTACTATGTACCCGCATTGAGTATGAATATTGTAAGTGGATCTTTCTTATTGCAAGATCATTATTCGTTTAAATCTGGAACAAATGGTTGTTCTATTTATATGAATGATGTTTTCTATGTTCATGCACCTGTGAGTTATGGTTTATTCTTACTAGATCTTGATTACAATACTCACATCCATAATATTGATGCTAAACATTGTAAGCATAATGATGATAATGAAGGAAATATGCCCTGAGAGGCAATAATAAAGTTGTTATTATGTATTCCTTGTATATGATAGATGTTTATTTTGCATGCTATAATTGTATTTATCGGAAACGTCTATACATGTGTGTTTAATGAACAAAAAGGGTTCCTAGTTATGCCTCTCTTATAGACTAGCTTGTTGATTAACAAGATGATCAAGGTTTCCTGATCATGGACATTGGATGTTGTTAATAACAAGGTCACAACATTTGTGAAATGATGTGATGAACATTCATCTGAAGTATAGCATTACGATCAAGTCATTATGTTTATGTTGCTATAACATCATACGAAGTAATCTTTATCCTTAGACCATGAGATCATGTTAATCGCTAACACCTAAAGAGTATCTTGATAACATCAAACGTCACACCATAACATGGTGACTATAAAGATGGGTTCAGTGCTACGAAGGTGTTATGTTGAGGCTCATGGATCAAGAGTGGAATTTTCAATCCCGATGGCTGATAGATATACTCTGGGCCCTCTTGATGATATCACATTAAGATAGCTTGCAAGCAAGTGATGTGATCACTAGAATATTATATCACAGGAACGAGAAAAGAGTGCATGTCGGTAACGAGATCAAACTAGGTATTTGGATACCGATGATCGAATCTCGGACATGTATTATATCATGAGACAAAGGGATTAAGTTACTAGCGTTAAAGGTTCTCACAATCACAGAAGTCATCGTTGAATATGTAGGAGTCAGTATGGATCTCTAGGTCCCGCTTCTGATTATTGATCTGAGAGGAGTCTCAATCATGTCTGCATTATTCGAGAACCGTAGGGTGACACCCTTAAGGGTTACCGGACACCATTTTGGAGCACATATGTTTTAGACGAAAGAATTGCAAAGCGCATGAATTGTTTTGATAGAAACCGGAATTGTTTCGGGTGAAATTGCAGAAGTGGTTCTGCATGTGATATTGAAATGTTGCAAGGGGTTTTATGTGAATGTTCATTAATTAAAGTAATTAATAAAATTCTGAATAAATTTAATAAAAGAGTTTTATTAAATGAGAGAGCATTAAACTTAGAGAATTTTAATGCATTTAAAGTGGAGACTTTAAAAGGGAATGTGAAGAGGCATTTTAATGTGGAGGGGTTACCACCACATGAATGGGGGAGGTGAGGGGTCACCCCCTGTAACTACCTCGGTGAATTACGCTCTTAGTTAATGCCTGGATGAACGAAAGTGGTTAAAATAGTACGGTGGGGCCCAGGGCCACTCACGGTAGACCTTTCGGCCATCCTAACCACTTTCAAACAACGGGACAAGAACGAGCGGCGTAATCGGCAGGCGAAGGGATCAACTACATACACAAATGAGTATGTATGCAAGCCACATACAACAGTCCTTAGAGCCATTCCATCTAAAAGAAATAGAAATATTGCAACGCCATACGGCAAGATCCAAATGTCCTAGATAGATATAATAATTTAGGATAGCTCCGCATACATCACACATCAGAGTATCAGGCGGAAGCAGAAAACAAGGTCCGAGTACGGAGAAGAAGCAAATTGGCATAAGATGCCCCATAAATAAACACATCCCGCCCACAGATCACACGGATCCCCGTTCCCGGAATCTCTACACCCAGTATCCATAGGCGTGTAGAGGAGTAGATATCAAGACCAGGATTTGCCAGTCCATGTAACTGATAGATACATATGTGGCCATCTCGGTGACATTGCATTAACGAAGCTTGCAAGCGTGTGACTTGGTCACGTAATGCAATGACATGGGAACGAGTAAAAAAGTTCATCGGAACGAGATCGAACTATGGTATGGAGATACCGAAGATCAAGTCTCAGATGAACTAGGTCAAGTGGCAAAGGGAACGAGAAATGATGTTTACAGTTCGAGTGATAAGATTTGTGAAATGCATGAGGGTCATGATGGGCATCCAGTTCCCGCTAATGATCATTGATATGAGAGGAGTCTCGATCATGTCCGAATTGTTCCCAAACCGAAGGATGTCACGCTTAAGGGAGGGGATGCATACACATAGATATGGTACCAAAGGAGAAATAGAGAGAAACCATAATAGTCCCGGGTAACATCCAATGTTAATTGGAGGGGGTCCGGAAGGAGTTTTGGAGTGAAGCAATATAATAATATGTGTATTTTATATTAATTGGATGAATTAATATTAAATATATATATTTTTAAGGCAGCCCATTTCTAATGGGCCTCACCCGGAGGGGAGGCCCAAAGGGGCAAGGCGCCTTGGGAGGAGGGCCATCCGACCAGGGCTTGGCGGGCCGCCCAAGTGGGGCCCCCCTTGGTGGCTGGGGGCTATGGGCTTTAGTCCCACACCGCCAGCCCCTTGGGTGATGCCGCTTCCCTCCCACTATATATAGGGGGTCACCCCCTTCCCTTTGGGATCATCTCATTCTCTCACTATCCCTCTCTCGTTTCCATTGAGGGCTTCTCCGTAATATTGGAGAGGACCTCTAGGATTTTGAGTTCTCCATCTTCACACTATTGTCGTGTGACCTTCGGTCCGCCATCTTCCTCTTCTGTTGCTCGGTTGTATCGGAGCCCGGGAGATGTCGCCTACACCGAACATGTGTAGTACTTTAGAGGCACCACACTTGGGGTGCTTGGAGCTGTTCGTCTTCATCAACATACGCCTTCCTGCGTAAGGCGTTCATCGGTTTCCTTTTCTGTCTTCCTTTTCCATTACTTATGTCTACATAGTATAGATCCTGGTATTAGTGTTCGCATAGTTAGAATTTTTTGTTTTCTTTTACAGAACCCTTCAATTGTTTCATGCACCTAGTCTATGATCTTTCACTCCACATGCTACTAAACTTAGGCCTATCATTGTATACTCCTGTTGGTATTGTGAAACCGCATCACTGAATTACCTCTTGCCCCTGTGTAGCTATATGCCCCCCTTTTGGCATTTTTTTGCTTATTTGTCACAAAAGATAATATAATTCCTTGATTGTTTTCAAGGTGGGTGTGACACCCCCGAGATTAAGGCTTGAAAAATCCTTGACCTCGGTTTGATATAAGCCTAACCTAAATCTCGAACACGTACAGAGGAAGAATCGGTAACACAATAGTGACCCTATGACACAAAAGTTATTACAACTAGCTCATATCTAAGCAAAGAAACAAATTAGTACAAGCAGAGGTCACTGACCACAAACATCAAACAACGGAAGGAAAATTATGCTATTAAGTATAGCAAACTTAACAAATGGCCTAAGAGGCCTGAAGTATAATGATGATGTCCCAATCCATAGATTCTAGGCTGCCGATGGGGAACCCCAAGCTACTCATCGATATCGATGCTGTAATGAACTCATCTCTTATGGTAACACTTACCTGCTGCAAAAGTATCAACAAAGCAAGGTTGAGTACAGGGTGTACTCCACAAGACTTATGGCTGATGGAGTTATTTTGCATAAAGCTATTTTTGTGTAAAAGAGGTAGGATAAGCTCAACTAATAGAACCTTTTAAAAGGGTATAAGAAAATGATATCACTAGCTTTGATCATTCTTTGATATCCACCAAATCTTTATCAGCTGAACCTACCAGCTAGGATCATCCCCTCAATCCACGAGGAAGCATCCTTAAGCACACTCACTTCTCTTATCAAGTTTTACGATTAGGTTATTCTTCTCTATGATCTTTGAATCCGTTCCCAAGTCGTCCATAATCGTGGACACGGATTTTCAAAAATATTATTACCCTGCAGGTGTGCACAACTTTACCCACACGTACCAACTGACTCTTAATGTCACTTAAGATTAGCCATCTTCCTTGGAAGGCTTATAGAGGGTGATTGGACACGACCTTTACCTTGCTTTCGCCGAGACCATGAGTCACGCCCTAAGGAGATGCCGCCGTAACGGGTCAAGTCCCGAAGTTGGCCCCTAGAGATGTGTGCAGGGAACTGATGTCTACGCATGCTTCTATTCTTGTACACAGTATTGGGCCTCCAAGTGCAGAGGTTTGTAGAACAGAAGCAAGTTTCCCCTTAGTGGATCACCCAAGGTTTATCGAACTCATGGAGGAAGTGATCAAACGTATCCCTCTCAAGCAACCATGCAATCAAGATATAAGAAGTCTCTTGTGTCCCCAACACACCCAATACACTTGTCAGGTGTATAAGTGCACCAGTTCAGCAAAGAGATAGTGAAACACAAGTAATATGGATGATTATAAGTGGTAATTGCAATCTGACATAAGAGTGGCAACAAGCAAACATGTAACAAGACTGATTGTACATGGTGTTTCAATGCTTAGAAACAAGGCCTAAGGATCATACTTTCACTAGTGAACACTCTCATATAAATATAGTTCAGCAAAGATACAAGTCGTCCATAATCGTGGACACGGGTTTTCTAAAATATTATTACCCTGCAGGTGTGCACAACTTTACCCACACGTACCAACTGACTCTTAATGTCACTTAAGATTAGCCATCTTCCTTGGAAGGCTGAAAGAGGGTGATTGGACACGACCTTTACCTTGCTTTCGCCGAGACCATGAGTCACGCCCTAAGGAGATGCCGCCGTAACGGGTCAAGTCCCGAAGCCGTCCCCTAGAGATGTGTGCAGGGAACTGATGTCTACGCATGCTTCTATTCTTGTACACAGTATTGGGCCTCCAAATGCAGAGGTTTGTAGAACAGCAGCAAGTTTCCCCTTAGTGTATCACCCAAGGTTTATCGAACTCATGGAGGAAGTGATCAAATGTATCCCTCTCAAGTAACCATGCAATCAAGATACAAGAAGTCTCTTGTGTCCCCAACACACCCAATACACTTGTCAGGTGTATAAGTGCACTAGTTCAGCAAAGAGATAGTGAAACACAAGTAATATGGATGATTATAAGTGATAATTGCAATCTGACATAAGAGTGGAAGCAAGCAAACATGTAACAGGACTGATTGTACATGGTGTTTCAATGCTTAGAAACAAGGCCTAAGGATCATACTTTCACTAGTGAACACTCTCATATAAATATCTTCTCTTCATGATGCTACCCTGAACTACTCTCCAGTTGGACGATGTAGGGCTATAAAAGCACACCTTAAAGTTTGTATTCCTCATCTAGATAACCCTCACTGTTACCTTGAGCGCTAGATGGTTCCAACAAACACCACAATCTCATAGAGACACCCAACTCAAATTTTAGTCATGATAAGTATTTCTGTAACCTTAGACAAAGTTCCACACGGTGTGCGCACTGTCAACTTCACGCACGTGGGGATAAGCAGAGATTAATCAAAGCACTGGAGTAGTAGAATAGATCTATAGATTACAAAGCTCATGATCTCATAAGATCACGCATAGAGAGAGAGAGATGAACACATAGCTACCGGTAGAGCCCTTAGGCTCGAGAGAGAACTACTCCCTCCTCGTCATGGGAGTCAGCAATGGCGATGTAGATGGCAGTGGAGTCGATGGAGATGGCTCCAGGGACACTTCCCTATCCCGGCAGGGTGCCGGAACAGAGACTTCTGTCCCTCGAATCTCCTCTTTGATGGAGGCGGCGCTGCGGAACTTTTTGTGGAATTATGATCTGGTCTTTAGGGTTTTCGTCCCAGGGGCAATATATAGGAGAAGAGGCGATGCCAGAGGTGGGCCAAGGTGGGCACACCCCCTGGTGGCGCGGCTAGGGGTGACCCGTGCCACCCTAGGGTGTGCCTGCCTCCTGGCTCCCCTCCGTCTCCCCTTTGGACTCTGTGTCATGTCAGGAAAAACAGGAACTTTAGGCTTTGTTTCATCCAATTCCGAGAATATGTCTTTTCTAGCTTTTCGAAACCAAAAACAGCAGAAAATAGGCAACTCGCACTGCGACAACTTGTCAATAGATTAGTTCTAGAAAATGTATAAATACTTCAAAGTATGAACAAAACGTAAGAAAGTAGATACTAAACAAGCATGGAACTTAAAAATTATAGATACGTTTACGACGTATCTGAAGGAAATATGCCCTGAGAGGCAATAATAAAGTTGTTATTATGTATTCCTTGTATATGCTAGATGTTTATTTTGCTCTAGGCCCTCTCGGTGATATCACATTAAGATAGCTTGCAAGAAAGTGATGTGATCACTAGAATGTTATATCACGGGAACGAGAAAAGAGTGCATGTCAGTAACGAGATAAAACTAGGTATTTGGATACCGATGATCGAATCTCGGACATGTATTATATCATGAGACAAAGGTATTAAATTACTAGCATTAAAGGTTCTCACGATCACAGAAGTCATCGTTGAATGTGCAAGAGTCAGTATGGATCTCAAGGTCCCGCTTCTGTTTATTGATCTGAGAGGAGTCTCAATCATGTCTGCATTATTCGTGAAACATAGGGTGACACACTTAAGGGTTGCTGGACACCATTTAGGAGCACAAATTTTTTAGGCAAAAGATTTGCAAAGCGCGGGAAATGTTTCGATAGAAACAGGAATTGATTCGATAGAAACCGGAATTGTTTCGGGTGAAATTGCAGAAAGTGGTTCTGCATGTGATATTGAAATGTTGCAAGGGGTTTTATGTGAATGTTTTTTAATTGAAGTAATTAATAAAATTTTGAATAAAATAAATAAAAGAGTTTTATTAATTGAGAGTTGCATTTAATTTGGTGGAAATTAAATACATGTGAGTGGGATTTTGGGTGGAGGCCATGGTTATGTGAGTGGAGGTTCACCACATGAATGAAGGAGGGGAGGAGTCCCCCCCTCATGTGCCGGCTATGGGAGGGGAGGGGTCTCCCTCCCTCCTATATAAAGCCCCCCTCTCCCCTCTCACAAACCACACCTCCTCGTGAAGGATCTCTCTCTCCCTCTAGATTTTCCCCCATGGTCTCGGATTAGCGAGATACATGTTCCCAGTGGCCTTGCGTCTGGAAGGAGTTGCTGCTTCCGCTGATTTGCTGGAGCGAGGAGGTGGAGGTTGTCCGGTGGCTTGGACGTGTGTGTGAGGACGGATGCGCTGCTGATTTGCGGCGCTCGGACTTCCACACGATCTTGAGATCGGCAAGCGTACGACTACATCAACCACGAGTTCCAACTCGTTAACAAAACTCGTTGTCTTCGAGGGTAAGTTCTCCCTGGATGTATGTCCACCCGTTGCTCTCTATCTAGTAGATAGATCTTGGCGTATAGTACTCATCGTAGGAATTTTTTTGTTTTCTATGTTGCGGACCCAACAGTATCAACATCCCCAAGCTTAACTCCTACTCGTCCTCGAGTAGGTAAGTGATAAAAAGAATAATTTTTGAGGTGACATGCACCATCACAATCTTGATCAAGCTATTTGTAAAACATTGATACCTGGGATCATATTCCTCTAACATAGACATGAAAGATATAGTTCTAACAATAAGACATAGCAACTATGTTGTAACATGAAAAGGTACAAACAAAAGATTCATGAATAACAATGCTTTGAAATACGATTGTTTGTTTCACATATAGAAAACATAATTAGAATGGTATTTAGCTTGTCCCTCATGGTATAGCAAAACATAAATGCATAGGACACCTTCAAAGTTCATAAGGGTAACTAGATACAAATAATTTAAGAACAAGCAATATCAAAGTTATGATTCAATTGACAAGGTTTGGGACAATGCACATTAAACTAAGAATGACCACTATGCTCTCTCAATAGGTGCATAAAGATATAAGATGGAGACTCAACAAAATAGTAAAAATAAAGGCCCTTCATGGCAGGAAGCAGGGATTCAAGTTTCATAAAGAGCTTCCAAAAATTATGGTACTCATTAGCTTTCAGCTCTCATTGCCCCTATCATAAGCATCTTTAGGTGATTAAGGTTAAAGTGAACAGATATGAGGATATGCTTGACAAGTTATAAGTTGAAAATCTCATTCCCCTTGCTTACGAGTACCGAACCTCATGCTACTCAACTTTAGTCACGAGTAAGCTCTTGTCATTGTAAGTACATGTGTATCATAGAGAACTGCCAACGGGGTACCCCTTGCCCAAGGATACATGAGCTATCCCATATCAAAATGACAAGGCAATAGATAATGAGCATCCTAGTGATCTTTTTATTTGCTATTTGCATAGGTTTTTATTGAGGATGCTTCACAGATTGCTCACTATGGTTATGCTACAAGTTTCCACCATGATTAGGCATGGCTTAGGCTAGCCGCCCAGGCGTTTCTCTAACACATATACAAACTCCATGAGCTTACAAGCTCCCCTTTTATTTCACAACGTCGAGATCCATAAGCAAAAGAATTTGATATCAACTAAATAATGTGCAATGTTGAAAGCGTTCCCCATGGTAACATGGTTTTGCTAATTCACAACTTATAAAGCGCAAGCATAAACGCAACATAGATGGACACAATGGTTCAAGTTTATTAAGTGCAACAAAAGTAAAGTGTGCCATCAAGTTTGTGAGAGCTTTAATCACTAATTTTCACATAACAAGTTTAATTCCGAAGGTAGATAAAAACATGAATATACTTGGAATAGCAATAATTCTAATAGGTAGGTATGGTGGACTCTTTGGAATAACTTGGTTTTATTTGGAGTTGGATGCATGAGTGGAACTCATACTTGGTACATGTGGAGGCTAGCAAAAGACTGGGAGCGACCAACTAAGAGAGCAATAATGGCCATAATCATGCAAAGCGACAAAACATTATTAATTAAAGTGTTAAGTGATATTACAAGTCGAAAACTAAATGATCATAGAGGCTATGGTGACTTGGTATAGCCTTAACATGGTGTAAGCATGCGCCAAGTCAACCCAAATAAAGCATCAAAGGAGAATACCACAATATTATGCTTTTGTATGCTAAAACAACGCATGATTCTTTCAAGGCACATTAAGCAATCTCAATTGTTTGGAACAAGTCGTGCTACAACAATAATTACTAAGCATAAAGTCAAAGCAATATCAATCATGACATGATAAAGTCTAGGCCACAGTCAAAACAAAACTCCTTTTGTACCACTTATAAGCATGAACTTCCTACTCTTTTCCAACACCAATCGAAAACTAAAGCTAAACACAGTGCTAGCAAAGGAGAACACTCATAGAACAATAAGAGTGAAAACTAGAGTGTTCTAGGCAATGAATAACGGGGTGTATCTCTCCAAAAGAAGTGTGTTGGGATCCAACCAACTTATTTAAGCAAACCAAACAAAAGAAAAGTAAACACAAAAACAAAGACGCTCCAAGAACAACACAATTGTTCATGAAACAATAAAAATGAAGTGTTTTGGAAGAAAACCTGAGATTTTTATTGATGAAGAAGGGGATGCCTTGGGCATCCCCAAGCTTTGACGCTTGTACTTCTTGAATATTTCTTGGGGTGACACGGGTGGCATCGCCAAGCTTGAGCTTTTGTCCATACTTCATCTTATCACATTATTCTTCCCCTACACTTGAAAATTTTCCTTCATACACAACTTCACACAATCCTCATTAGCAACATTAGTGTATTAAAGATAATAGGTCCTTTGATTTAGTTTCATCACAAGTAAAACTTCCATTAAAACCCAAGGTACTGTATCAATTCCTTCTAAAAGCTCAAGTGATCAAAGAGAACTCAAAGAGAAAGAGATTAAGAGGCAAATGCAAATAATGGCAGAAATCTGTCAAAACAGACCAGCAGGTAAAAACCAATTTTTTCGAAGACCTTATGTTTCTCAAATAGAAAAGTTCTGAACTAACGAAAGTTATATAATAACCTGGGGCAGAAGCACAAAAACTTACAGCTCAATCCGATGTACAGAGATTTTTCACGATTTGTTAGTGAAGCAAAAATAAAATCTGTTTCGGGACAGCAACTTTCCCAAGTCTTACTTCACTCTCATTAGAGGTTATTCTCGGCACAAAACCACACAAAAAGGATAAGGAGAGGTTATTACAGAATTAATAACTTCCAAGACTCAACAAAACAAAAATAAACTGAAAGTAAAAATATAATGGGTTGTCTCCCAAAAGCTCTTTCTTTATAGCCATTAAGATAGGCAAGATAATTTTGATGATGCTCACATAAGAATTATGAATTGAAGTAAAAGAGAGCATCAAGAAACAAATATAGAACATATTTAAGTCTAACCCACTTCCTATGAAAAATAATCTTGTAAAGAAATAATTCATGAAAGCACAAAGCAACAAGCATAGAAAAGCAGAACAAGTGCAACTTCAAAAATTTCAACATAAAGAGGGGAAACTTAATATTGTTAAGATCCATAAAACCATGTTTCCCTCTCTCATAATAACTTTCAATAGCATCATGAATAAAATTAACAATATAACTATCACATAAAACATTCTTATAATGAGCCACATGCGTAAAAGAATTAATACTCCCCACATAAACATAGTCATTCTTATCAATTATAGTGGGAGCAAATTCAACAAAATAGCTATCATTATTATTCTCATCACCATAATCATCAATTATATGAGGCATATTGTAATCATCATAAGCAATAGAATAGCTATCTTCCAAAGTGTGTTCGTTTGTAAACATATCATCATTGGAAGGAACATGGATAGCACTAATAGTACAGCAATTATTAATATCATCATTTTCAGAATTGGTACCAAAGAGATTTTCAATATAAAAAGAAGTGTGCTTTTCCCAATCATGATCACTACTATAGGTAATATGCATAAGAATATCATCAAGTTCAGACTCGTCAAAAACTATAATAGGAGCAACATGCTTAGGGAAAAATATTGTTTCCTCACTCCTTTTACTCCTCCTCTTCTTCTTTTCCTTCTTCTCTTTAGGAGGGAGAGGCTTGAAAGGAAGCTTCTCCATATACCCTGGTTTATTGTTAGAGACAATAGAAGAAACTTTGGAGGATTCCTCCTTTTTATTAATAAGAACAAAACACATATTAGTCTTGTCATATTTTGGTAAAATCTCATCTTTTATAATATTTTGTATGTAAGTATTTGTGTGGCAATTATCAACACAATAAAGATGACAACCATGCAGGATCCTATTCATATCAAAAGCACTCACATCTACCAAAGAGGTTTTTCTTGATAACTCTTCACACCCCAAAAATAATGTAAGTTCATCATGCTGATTAGGAGTGATCATGTCATCACAATACAAACTTGCGATACTCATTAGATTAGAAAGGCTATTATTATGGCCTGATCATTGAAAATTGAAATGACCCACTTGAAAGCAAAGTTCAAAAATAAAAGGATAGAGGGCACAAACTTTTTTACCAAGATCATTTTAGAGCCCTATACCACGTTCTAGTTTTTCCTTTCCTATGGGTGATACAATATTCGTCTTCAATTTGATTCTTATCACAAGGTCTATGTACTCCACATAAATTAACATGCTTATAAAAAATAGTACTTTCAGAGGTTTGGGCATGTTTATTGCTATCATTAATAACAATTACATTTTTCATGCAAGTGTCTTTAAAAGGCTCATGATACATGTCCCATTTTTCTTTGGGAGCATTAATATGACAAGCAAAGGCTCTAAAACAATCAACAAGAAGTTGAGGATCAAGACCATATTTAGCACTAAGCTCTTGAAAATCAGTAGTTTCAGAGAAAGACTTAATGCAATAATACTCATAGTTTATACCTGGTTCTTTACCTTTGTCGTTATCCCAATCTTCAGTATTTCTTTGAATTGCTTCAAGAAGATGCCACTTAGCTTTGACCTCCTTACTTGTGAAGGATCCCGCTCAACAGGTATCTAGATAGTCCTTGTAATGTCCTGAAAGCCTTGCATAAAAATTAATAATAATATTATTACTGAGCAGCTCATGAATGGGACATTTGAGCATTAGTGACTTCAATCTCCCCCATGCTTGGGCAATACTTTCTCCATCATGAGGATGAAAATTATAAATGTAATTCCTATCTTTATGAATTTCATGAGGAGGACAAAATTTAGAGTAAAAGAGAGATTCAAGTTCCTTCCACTCCAAATGATGAGGATCGTCTAGTAGCTCATACCACTTCCTTGCTTTGCCCTTAAGTGATAAAGTGAATAGCGTCCTCTTAACTTGGTTCATTGAAATAGCTGCACACTTGAACAACTCGCATAATTCATGTATAAAGAGTAAATGATCACCAGGATGGACAGTTCCATCTCCAAAGTAACAGTTATTTGTAACACGTTCAACAATTTCCATAGGTATTTCAAAAGGGACACTATCAGTATGTGGATTTAAAATATCACAAGTATCATTAGAATTACCACATATGGGAGATAAAGTATCATCAGAGTAAATTTTCTTCTTTAAAGCTGGGGAACTAAAAAGATCATTTTCATAAAAACTAACTTCCCCAAGCTTAGACGTTTCCCTAGCATTAATAACAAAGGTGTTCAAAAAATTCATACTAATAACATTCTATTAGCATGCAAAGAAAGTTCCATGGATATTTTCTTTTCAAACGATTTATGTTCTACCTTAGGGAAAATACTAAAAAGATCTCTAATTTTTTTTTGTTTTCCATTAAGCCGAACTAGTGAAAACAAAAACAAGAAACAAAAAGATATAATTGCAGAATCTAAAGGAAATAACTTCGAGCACTCACACACCAGCAACCATACTAGAAGATAGCTTAGTAGACAGAGGATGTGAGTACCTTTTACCTTACCTCCCCGGCAACGGCGCTAGAAAATAGCTTGATGTCTATGCATGCTTCTATTCTTGTAGACAATGTTGGGCCTCCAAGTGTAGAGGTTTGTAGAACAGTAGCAAGTTTCCCTTAAGTGGATCACCCAAGGTTTATCAAACTCAGGGAGGAAGTGGGCAAAGGATCACCCAAGGTTTATCAAACTATTTTCTGGCGCCGTTGCCGGGGAGTGAAGCGCTATGGAGAGTGGAACTTGTAAAGGAAACTTCTACTGTGAGTATTGTTTACTTTTGCTAGTTGCTTTATTTTTGTTATGGATAATTCGCTGAGTTTCTTATTTGGTAATGCTACTACCACTGCTAAGGTAGTACATAAGCCACCACCTGCTGAGAAGGATGTTTTCAAAATACGTACAAGAATTATTGATCGTGTTATGGATAACTACTATGTTGGGGATGGAACTGTCCATCTCGGCGATCATTTACTCTTTATACACGAATTATGCAGGTTGTTCAAGTGTGCAGGTATTACTACAGATCAAGTTAAGAAGAAGTTATTCTCATTATCACTGAAAGGAAGAGCTGAGGAATGGTATAAGCTGTTGAAGAATGGTCAAGCTCTGGAATGTGAGGAAATAGTGCCTCTCTTTTATTCAAAGTTTTATCCTCCTAGTGAAATTCATAAAGATCGGAATCAAATATACAACTTTTGGCCTCTTAATGGAGAGAGTACTGCTCAAGCTTGGGGGAGATTGAAGTTACTAATGCTCAAATGTCCCATTCATGAGCTCCCCAACAATATTATTATCAATAACTTTTATGCAAGGCTCCCTCTACATGACAAGGATTTATTGGACACTTCTTGTGCTGGATCATTCACTCGTAGGGAAGAAGTGAAATGGGACCTTCTAGACCGTATTCTAGACAATGTTGAAGCTTGGGAAAATGACAAAGGTAGAATGTCAGGTATAAATTATGATTATGAATGCATTGAATCTTTTATGGGAACTGATGACTTTCAAAATATTAAAAATGCTTATGGTCTAGACTCTCAAGCTATTGCTTCTTATTTTAAGGCTTTTGCTTCTTATATTGAAGTGCCTAAAAAGAAGTGGAATAAGTATCATGAACCTTATAAAGATATTGCTAAGAGTGTTCCTGCAAGAAATACTGAAGTTTATACTGCTAGTCATGTTTTACCTAAACCTTATATTGAGAAAATGCCTTTCCCAGTTAAGGTAAAGGAGCATTCTATGATAGCTAGTATGGTTAATGAAAGTATGAGTAGGGCTGCTGAACCTGATAAACAAATGATTGATGAACCTATTGTAGCAAATGTGAAAGACTTTGTTGCTAAATATGAAAAAGAGGGACACACTATCCTTTGTAAGGATACCTCTAATATTGTTTCGCATAGTAGTGTTATGAGAGCTAGTATTCCTGTGTTTTCTATTAGAATAAGTGATCATTGCTATAATAGTCCTTGTGATAGCTATATTGTTAAGATTATGCACGATACTGAAAGCTATTATGAGAGAGGGAAAAGTGTTCTTGTGCATCTCAATAATATCAAGTTTCCTCGTTTTATGCTGAAAGTTTTTATGTTGCACTTCTTTTGCCTTCTTATGCAAGTTGCCTTTGGTTCCAATAACTTGTTTGTTTACAAAATTCCCTTGCATAGGAAGTGGGTTAGACTTAAATGTGCGTGTGTTTTTGCTTCTTAATGCTCTCTTTCACTTCAAATCATATCCCTATGAGAGCTTCTTCAAAATTATCATGCCCATCTTAATGGCTATAAAGAAAGAGCTTTATGGGAGACAACCCAATTTGTTTTTGCTTTTAGTTTGTTTTTGTTTCTTTGAGTCTTGGAAGTTATTACTTCGGTAATAACCGCTCCTTATCCGTTTTGTTTGGTTTTTGTGTCAAGATCAACCTCTAATGAGAGAGAAGTAAGATTTGGGGAAGTTGCTCTCCCGAAACAGATTTTTGTGCTTCACCGTAAAAATTCGTGAGAGATCTATGTATATCGGATTGAGCTGTAATTTTTTGTGCTTCTGCCCGGGTGGTTTTTTAACTTTCGTTAGATTTGCACTTTTTGATTTGAGCAACAGAAGATTTTCGAAAAAATTGATCTTTACCTGCTGATCTGTTTTGACAGATTTTGCCAATCTTGCATTTGCTTCTTTATTCGATTTCCTTTTTGAACTCTTTTTGGGTTTTCGAAAGGAGTTGCTATAGTAAATTTTGTTTTGATGGTTTTCAGACAAAGTTGGACTCAAAAGGTTTTATCACTTCACTTATACTAATGTTGCTAATAAGAACTGTGTGAAGTTTTGTGTGAAAGAAATTTTCAGGAAGTGCAGATAATGGTGTAACAAGGAAGAGAAAGGTTTTATGGCTCGAGTAATAAGTATATGAAGATGAAGATATCGATGATATTCAAGTGATGACTCCGGAAGGATCCACTCAATACCAAATTCAGAGACCTGCAGAGTCCGTTTCCAACTAGGTAACAGTTCTGGTAAGAAAAGTTCCGCGAAAAATACAATACAACTATATTTTTGCAGTTTTCAGTCAATAAGGAAAGCTATGAAGCGAAAAAGGGACGGAACCGGAAACAGGGGGCCCACACCACCCCATGGCGTGGGCCCACCCCTGGCCGCGCCACCAGGTGGTGAGGCCACCCAGGACTCCGTCTCCAACCCGTTTTCTCCCAGTACCTTCCTTTTGATATGAAACTTCGTAATATATAACCCCCCGGATCTTCCGAGGTTCGTATATCGTGTTTTCGTTGTGTTTTTGTTTCGATCTGTTTCTGCCAGGTGTAATCTCAGATTTGGAAACCACGATGTCCTTTGTTGATGGGAAGCCTTTACCCTGGAAGACGGACGAAGATGAGAAGATACCACCACCACCTAAGGAGTAATTCGTCATCAGGTTTGGCATCCCCTTGGTTTGTTCCAAGCTTGGGGGAGTGCCGCGGTATCATATCACTATCTTCTATTTTTTACCTTGTTAGTAGAGTCATATCATGAATAGAGGAGTTATTGTGTAGTATGGTTTGCATTATGGAAGTGTCCTCTCTCTCGTTAGATTTGTATCCCTTGGTGTGAGTTTCCATTATGGAGTACTAGTGAGAAGTTCTAGCATTCACTCTTTTGCATAGCTTATGATAGTTTTCAATTCGTGGTTATATGATTGATATTGTTGTTAGTATTGGTAGCACTTTGGGATCATTGAGTTAATTCAGTTGGTTTTGGCAAACCTGGCTCGGTTAGTAGCAACACCCTTTTTGAGAGTTGAAAATAAAAAGATAGAAGTACTCTAGAGGAAAATAATTTCATCATCTTTCTTTCTTGATTTGCTCATAAGTCTAGTTTTCTCTAGTTAAGATCTTTTGTGCTTCCAAGGAAGATTGCATGTTTGTCTTTACCATTTGTATGTTTGTTTGTTTCCTTCAACTCTTATACTTGGTACCCAGCCTTGCTAGCCAAAAACCTGTACTGAGAGGAAATTCTTCTCGTGCATCCACCTCCTTTAAACCAAAACCTTCGCCATTTGTGTCCACCATACCTACCTAGTAGCATTATTGCTGTTCCAAGTAAATTCTTGTTTTATCTACGTCCCAAATTAAACTTGTTATGTGAAATTTAGTGATTAAAGCTCTCACGAACTTGATGGCACACTTTATTTTCTTGCATTTAATAAACTTGAACCATTGGGTCCTTCTTTGTTGCGTATATGCTTGCGCTTTATGAGTTGAAGTAAGCCGAACCATGTATCATGGGGACCGCTTTCAACACTTCATTTGGTACTTTGTACCTAGTTGATATCATGTTCTTTTGCTTATGGATCCCAGCGGTGTGAAATAAAAGTGGAACTTGTAAGATCATCGAGTTTATATGTGTGTTAGAGAAACGCCTGGGCCGCTAGCCTAAGCCATGCCTAATCATGGTAGAAACTTGTAGCATAACTATAGTGAGCATTCTATGAAGCATCCTCAATAAAAACCTATGCAAATAGCAAATAAAAAGATCGCTGAGATGCTCACTGTCTGCTTGCCTTGTCATTTTGATTATGGGATAGCTCATGTGTCATGTGCAAGGGGTACCCCGTTGGCGGTTCTCGATGATACGCATGTATTTACAATGACAAGAGCTTGCTCGTGACTGAAGTTGAGTAGCATGAGGATCAGTACTCATAAGTAAGGGGCATGAGATTTCAACTTATAACTTGTCAAGCATATCCTCTTAGTTGTGTCAGTTTAACCTTAATCACCTAAAGATGCCTATGACAGGGGCAATGAGAGCTGAAAGCTAGTAAGTATCATAATTTTTGGGAGCTCTTTATGAGACTTGTAATCCCTGCTTCCCTCTTTGAAGGGCCCTTTCTTTTACTTTGTAGTTGAGTCAGTAAACCTATTCCCTTCTATCTCGGCAAGTATTTTGAGTTGATGTGTTTCATTCATTCATACGATGATTTATGCATTCATGTTTCTTATGTTCCTTGTTTTGCACATTGCTCTTATCTTGATGTTTACTACCTTGAAAGCTTTCGTTGAAAAACCAGCTATTTGTGAACTCCACCAAATTATCAACTATTCTTCGACCAAGAGCTAAGTTTGCCATTACCAATTACGATTCACTTTACGTATCTTTATTGTGTTTCCTTTACTCATTGCAAGTTGAGTTGTATAATAGTGAGTTGTCTTCTATTATGATCTATGTATTTGATGAATGTGATGCTTCTTGTCCGTATTCTTTTATCGACACTTCACTCCATAAACTTGAGGTCATGTTTATTGAGCTCAGTTTCGCTTGGGGACAAGCGAAGTCTAAGCTTGGGGGGAGTTGATACGTCCATTTTGCATCCCTATTCTATCTCTTAATTCACTATTATTCATTGATATATTTCGTATTGAGAGGTAATACTTATGTTATTTCATCTGTTTTTGCATGGTTGATGACTTTTGGAGCATGGACCGTTGCAGTCAGGATTCTGATGGAAAAGGTGCTGTTTGGAGGCAAAATTCGCGAAGATCAGAAAATCCGGGAAAATATACGGAAAATTCTATTTTTCTAGAAGAGTCAAGATGCCAGAAGATGGAGTGGAGGTGGGCCACAGGGGGCCCACACCACCCCAAGGCGCGGGCAGGCCTATGCCGCGCTAGGGAGTGGTGTGGCCACCCTGGCCCACTCCAGCCTCTCCCCTCTGGCGTATATCTTCCTCCCGAAACCCTAAGACTCGGAGAGCGACCACAGAAATATTCCGCTGCCTCTACGGGGCGGAAAACACCGAGAGAGAAAGATCTCTCCGGCAGACAGATTTCTGCCGGGGGAATTCCTTCCCGGCGAGGGGAGATCGTCGCCATCAACATCACCATCAAGCTGGACTTCATCGGGATAATCATCATCATCACCACCACCACCATCACCATCAGCACCCTCATCACCATCTCCATATTGCTGTAACAATTGCGTTGAATCTTGCTATAGTTCATAGGGGAAACTTTCCTGGTGTTGATTACTCTTTGTAGTTGATGCTATTGAGTGAACCATTGAATTATTGTTTATGTTCAGTTTGTTATACATCATTATTCCATCTCTGATCATGATCCATATGATGTCTTGTGAGTAGTTCGTTTTGTTCTTGAGGACATGGGAGAAGTCATGTTGTTAGTAGTGGAGTTGCGTTGAGAGAGATTCAATAGATTGTTATTTAAGTTGTGGTGTACTTCTTCTAGTGGTGTCATGTGAACGTCGACTACATGACACTTCACCTATATGGCCCTAGGGGAATGCATTGTGTATTTGGCTACTAATCGTAGGGGTTGCCGGAGTGACAGAAACCTAAACCCCCGTTAGGAAACCATTGCACAAGGGACGTAAGGGTCATAGAGTTTAAAGCTGTGGTTAGGTTTCTACCTTAATTACTTTCTTGTACTTACGGATGTTTGCAAGGGGGTTTAATCACAAGTATGTATTAAGTCTTGGATGGGTCGGTACATTAGCACAGGTTCACCCACACAACACTTAGCAAGCTAAAGAAGATTAATCGACTATACGAAGCGAAAGCACTTGATAGTCTTCCCATGTGTCCTCGAGAACGTTTGGTCATCTATAGAAATACAACCGGCTTGTTCTTTGTTGCATAAAGGATTGGGCCACTTGCTGCATTTATTCCTACTGTCTTTTATTTACTCGTACTTTGTTTACTTGCTTTATCGAAAACCCCTAAAAATCCGTTTGCTAAGTATTTGCAGAGAATTCCTAATCCATACCACTAGCCAGCACCTTCTGCTCCTCGTTGGGTTCGACACTCTTACTTATCGAAATACTGCGATACACCCCCTATACTTGTGGGTCATCAGGCCCCAGCGGCGGGGTGGTGGTGACGGAGAGGGTCGGGGACGGCCGGAGCACCAGGCGGTGGGGAGAGCTCGGTGCGGAGGGGCCCTAGGCGGCGGCCAGCGAGGGGCCTCGAGGAAGCGGGGCCAGGGTGGCGCGGATGGTAATCGAGTTGCAGGGACGGCAGGGAAAACGGTGACGGTTGCTGAAGAGAGAGGGGGCGTGGCCAAGGCGGCGGGTGGCCGGAGACGAAGAAGGGGAGGGTGCGAGGCGGCGGCGGAGGCGGTGGTTGAGGTAGACAGCGGTGGCCGAAGTGAGGGAGAGTAGGAGGAGAGGCATGCGACGGGAGGATGCGGTGGGGAGGTTGCAGGCGTGCGTGCGTGGTGCGGCAGGTGGCGGGTGGGCCCGCTTGGTCGGGTGGTGGGATGGTGTGGGGAAACGGGCAGGGGTCACGGGTGTGCGTGCCCAGGAGGCATGCGAGAGCGGGAGTTGGTGGTGGTGTGGTGTATGTGTGGCAGGCGTGCGGGTGCGGGTGTGTGGCGATGGGGTGGGGCTGAGGCTGCGTGTGTGCGTGGTGTTGAGTGTGCTGCGCGGGGTGAGGTGGCGTTGGCGGGGTGAGGTGGCGGCTGGGCCAGGTGGCGTGGGAAGGGGCTAGGCGGGGTGAGAGAGGGAGAGAGAGAGAGTGGTGGCGGGGTGGGGATGTGGTTTGGGGTTAGGGTTTGGTTAGGTGGGTTTAGACTAGGACTTAGTATATGGGGTAGTAGGCCGGCTAGCTGGGCCTTTTGGCCCGGCCGGCTGCCTCCCCCTAAATAAAAAAATGGCTTTAATTATTTTTAATTTGTCCGAATAGACTCTGGTAAATATTTTGTAGACAAAACAAAATATCCGGAAGAGGCCAGGTTTTAATTTGAAATAAAGATGGGGCGTTTAGAAAACAAAACCAGACTTTTCGAAAATAGTTTTCAAACAAACCATGCATGAGGATGATGATGCTCAAATGCAATGTGGCATGATGACATGAGCATGCGGTCATGATGATGCAATGCACAAAAACACAGCGATTTTCTGGTAGTGATTTTGCGGGATGCCACATGAATGATTATAAGTGGTAATTGCAATCTGAAATAAGAGTGGCAGCAAGCAAACATGTAACATGACTGATTGTAAATGGTGTTTCAATGCTTAGAAACAAGGCCTAGGGATCATACTTTCACTAGTGGACACTCTCATATAAATATCTTCTCTTCATGATGCTACCCTGAACTACTCTCCGGTTGGACGATGTAGGGCTATAACATCACACGTTAAAGTTCGCATTCCCCATCTAGATAACCCCTCACTATCACCTTGAGCGCTAGATGGTTCCAATAAACACCACAATCTCAGAGAGACATCCAACTCAAATTATATTCATGATAAGTATTTCTATAACCTTAGCCAAAGTGCCACATGGTGTGCACACTGTCAACTTCACACGCATGGGGATAAGTAGAGATTAATCAAAGCACTTGAGTAGCAGAATAGATTTATAGATTACAAAGCTCATGATCTCATAAGATCACGCATAGAGAGAGATGAACACATAACTACCGGTAGAGCCCTTAGCCTCGAGAGAGAACTACTACCTCCTCATCATGGGAGTCAGCAATGGCGATGGAGATGGCAGTGGAGTCGATGGAGATGGCTCTAGGGGCACTTCCCCATCCCGGCAGGGTGCCGGAACAAAGAGTTCTGTCCCCCGAATCTCCACTTCGGTGGCAGCGGCACTGCGGAACTTTTCGTGGAATTCTTATGTGGTGTTTAGGGTTTTCATCCTCGGGGGAATATATAGGCGAAGAGGCGATGCCAGAGGTGGGCCAGGGTGGCCACACCCCCTAGTGGCGCGGCTAGGGGTGACTCGCGCCACCCTATGGTGTGCCTGTCTCCTGGCTCCCCTCCGTCTCCCCTTTGGACTTCGTGTCGTGTCAAGAAAAATAGGAACTTCAGGCTTTGTTTCGTCCAATTTCAAGAATATGTCTTTTCTAGCTTTACTGAAACCAAAAACAGCAGAAAACAGGCAACTGGCACTACTGCATCTTGTCAATAGGTTAGTTCCAGAAAATGTATAAAAATACCTCAAAGTATGAACAAAACATTAGAAAGTAGATACTAAACAAGCATGGAGCATCAAAAATTATAGATACATTTACGACATATCAGGAACAAGATTACAGAGGCCGTGCCTCTCTTGATCCTGGCCACGCTTTTCTACTTGTATGAATTCACCTCCTTCACCGCCTTCGAGAACAACTAGAATGCATATGTTGAATGGAACGTCCGAACTATGTGACTCATGGAATCTACTAGGCAAGTTAGTTGGTCGAGGGGGTTTCCAGGCCCCCGTGTGGTTGTACGCTCGTCTTGGTTCAAGAGGCAAGAACTCAGTTCCTAGTGGTGGAAACTATGGGACTGCAAAAAAATACAACCGGACATGGCCTCCCATAAAAGCCTTAGCATGTTTTACTTTCATCTCCGATCATACCACGTCATCTTGTCCAACTAGGTTCATTCGCAAATCTGATTCATCAACCGGATGGACCAGTGTTAACAGCTAAGCTTGGCTAAGCACAACGGATATAAACAGGTCTATCGAAGCTCATAAGCTAAACCCTAGTTATGCTAGGAGTACTAGATCAGGGACTATAGGCTACAAGGAAACATGCATCAGATAGGATTACTCTATTATTGATAAAAGACTTTGGAATCGTATGCACATGGCAAGAATGAAATACTTTGAAATCATAGGATTATATCATGTGTGGGGCTATGCTTGCCTTTGCCTGTTGATACCCAACTAAGTATATCTTCGGACTACTGGTACTTGACTTGATTACAGCTGGCCAAGTATTATCTTCAAGCTTTGATGGTGTTGATCTCGGTCTTTGTTCTTGTACTCGATCCCGTTGCTCACATCAACTCCGAGGTCTACCAAAAAGAAGCAGAACCACCGGAAAGAAAAGCAACAGTCAACACATGGCATCGATGCAATGCTCAAACAAGGATTATGATATGGCAAGTTAAATTGTATTGAAAGGAAACCCTAAAGCATGCTTGGCAATTTAAATGGGGTCCGAGGGGCCCAAACCCTAAATCGGAGAACCCTTGGATGCATATGAGAGGGTTTATATTGTTCTTCTATTTAAACATGTCATGTAAGTTGCTTAACAATGCATTATTACGAGTCTATTGTGTAGATCTCATTTTTATGAACATTTTGATATATTATACATATTTTTCTGACTTAAAATGAATTAGTTATGATTTTTCCCAATTTTAATCCATTTTAAATCATTTTTAAAACAATTAAACTTTTTTGGAATATTTAAATTATTTTTCCAACAAGGCCCACATGTGAGACTTTTATTAATTTCATAAATTAATTCCAAAATGAATAAAACCCTGATAGACTAGGCCCACCAATCAACATTTTTATTTATTAAAACAATTACAAAACATTTTAAATAAAAAGAAAAGGGGATTACGGCGCTAGCATGACGTCATGCTAACGTCAGCAATGGCGGAGCCCCCAGGTCATGCACGGATATTTCGATGCCATGTGCACCTGGACACACGGGTTGGGGCGCTAGCGAGACAGCGGCGCAGGCTACCAGAAACTGGCAGCACCGCTTGTAGGGGGTCACCGGAGCACATGGTGCAATGACGAACAACGGTGGTGGCGGCATGTGGTCGTCAGGGAGGTGAGCTATCGGGCTAGGAAGAAAATGAAGAGGGCCACGAGGACCACTAGCTCACCGTGAGCATGACGGTGAGGTCGGCGACGCGAGGCGAGGTCAAATGGTGACGAATTCGATGAAGATGACTACGATGGCCGATGATGAGAACGAGCTCGATTCCGGCAAGGTGGGGCCTTCCTAGCTTGCGTGCTTTGATGGGGAGAATGAGGACAGCAAGGCCGAGCTCGTGGAAGTCTCAGAATGGCGAGGGGTGATCGGGAACATCAGGGATGACGACGGCCGGCGAGCTAGGTTTCAGCCAAAGAGGGAGAGAACGCACGGGAGAGGGAGAAGGAGGGCTAGGGTTCTCCACTACGGCGGCTAGGGGGTCTTGTAGGTGTCGATGCTATCGGTGGCGCGAATCTTGGCGCGGCCGTGGCCGCGGACGACATTGCCGGCGACAATGAAGCAGGCTTCGTCATCGACGAAGACGACGCGGTGTGAAGCGGTATCGGGCCAAGCTGGTCTGGTTAGGCCGGTTCTTGGGCCACGACAAAGCAAGGGTAGCGGCTGCTGGCGGTTGCGCACGAGCGGCAGAGAGGAGAGAAGAGAGATGGGCTACAGCCCAGATAGAAGTAGGGTTAGGTTTTTATTTCGAAAAATCCTTTACTTTTTCGGTTTCTATTTATTTCTTTGTATTTTCATTTTCAAATCTATTTTAGACATTTCCAAAATACAAGAACTTTGCAAACATATTAAAATATGATAGGGACCCTATATAACAATTTGGGTTCCTTAGCTTTTGATACTTTTCAAAATATAAAAGCCACCTTTTGAATAAGTTCAAAGAGAGAGGGAAAAGATTAGGGTTTAGGGTTTTGCATTTGATTTTCTTCCATACAACTTTTATTCGTAGCAAAACAATGATCCTCATGATGCACAAACAACCCTAATTGGTATTAATAAAACTAGGGGTGTTACAGTTCTATCCCCCTTAATAGAATCTCGTCCCGAGATTCCTAGGTAGGAAGATAGAAGGAACAGGGTTACACTAAACTTCGACGGTCTTCTCGAAGAGGTTAATCCTTGCCACCATTATTCAATGAATGAATCGCTTCATTTCTTCGAGGTAGCTGCACACACAAAAGAAGAGAGGGAATGCCGCGGAACCACAATAGAGTATCTCATGGCCAAATCATGGATAGATGTTTCATGAACATCTTTGAGCCAACGAGCATGAAACACGTTAATAAAGGAGGAAAACAAAATGAGATGGTTTCAAGGTATTAGATAGGTGGTCTTCATAAGGATTGAGACCATGGAACTTTAGAAGAGTTTAGGCTTCTGAAAAGGAAGAGCTTACAACAAAAAGAACACGACCATAGACTTCAAAAGGGGAACCTCTACTAAACAACATAGGTAGAGCTTCCAAGGTATAGAGATATGGATAACCAAACTGTTGAACTTATTTTGATATAGAAGGATCACTCTTCGTTCAACAGAAGGCCAGGATAGAATGGTTTTTTTATGGGGAGGGCTCACAAGAGCCACAAGGAACATATAACAAAAGAAACTAATGATTACCAAAATCATAGTTGTTCTTCTAACACGATCGAGAAACCAAAGGAAACTCTGTATTCATCCATGACTATCAGAATCTTTGCCAAAGATTGTGATGTCACTTTACATCACCAAGATGAATAAACCAGAAGATTCCTGATGACACGAGGAAAAAGAAACTTCATTCTCAGACTTCAATTACTTGGCTCGACAAGACGCTTGCCAACATAAAAGGGGTCTGGAAGATCGACCGAGATACATTTAGCAACACTACTTTAAATGTTCTTCTTGATGTTCGAGTAACGGGACATCAAGTAAAAGTTTGGACATCGGATACAAAGGAAACCATAAGCGCAACTCTTATAACAAATCATAAAAGGAGCCTCACAAAGAGTGGTTGTTATTGTTGATTCAAGAGAATGTGACAAGAGGTCTTCGGGCTAATTGTGTTAACCATTACATCAATTTTATCGGATTTTCAAACAGACCTACGTCAAAAACTTGATAAACACCAACCATCATTGCTGCTTGAGATTTAGCTTGAGTTAGGTGGAATGATACTTCGGACTCAGCATGTCCGAATATAAAAGTTGCAACATTTACCATAGAGATGAATTTTACTAGATTTTCAAGACATGGATTACAGTGTCAATCTCCAAAAGAATGAGCTAGGTTGCGGAACCCATGTATCGGCGAGTTATCAAAAGATAATTGCTCCTATATGAATTGATTGCAAAAGGACACAAATGTATCCTTTTTGGGAAACATTTAGGGAGATATTGAAGTTTGTAAGACTTCTTCTCTTCCATGGCAAATCATCAGTGGCTTAGCATGCTTGGAGAATCTTCTCAAGATGTGAAGGTATCAACCTACCATATCAAGAATACTTCGCACATGCTTGACTAACTTGAAATGATTCCCCAGGAAATAAGAGTAACTCTAATCAGATCCACGGTGACATATTCCAATAATTTCACGTGTTCTGGATGTTAGAAGTAACCTTCTGTGGTTCACGTGAACCAGAGAAGGTTACTTCTAACATCCATAACACATCCATCGAGATAACACGAAGACAATTCTCAAAATGTTTCCAACATTAATGCCAAATGTGACATATGAATCATGTTTAGCTTGGGGAGGATAAGGATGTCATCGATGGGCTCAATAAAAAACTTATCAACATACTCCAAGAAGAAGGACACATATATTGTATGAACAAAACAACAATATTGTTGGAGATATGCCCAAGAGGCAATAATAAAGTGGTTATTATTATATCTTTATGTTTATGATAAATGTTTACATCCCATGCTATAATTGTATTAACCGGAAACATTAATACTTGTGTGTTTTGTAAACATAAGAGAGTCCCTAGTAAGCCTCTTGTTGAACTAGCTTGTTGATTGATTGATGATCATGGTTTCCTGATCATGGACATAAGGATGTGATTAATAACAATGTTATATCATTAGGAGAATGATGTGATGGACACACACCCATAGTAAGCGTAGCATAAGATCAAGTCATTAAGTTCGTATTGCTGTAAGCTTTCAAATACATAGTAACCTAATCCTTCGACCATGAGGTTATGTTAATCACCATCACCGGATGGATACTTTGATGACATCAAACGCCGCTTCGTAACTGGGTGGTTATAAAAGTGTCATTGGGTATTCTGAAAGTATGTGTTGAAGCGCATGAACCAAGATTGGGATTTGTCCATCCATATGACGGATAGATATGCTCTGGGCCCTCTCGGTGGAATGTCATCTAGTTAGCTTGCAAGCATGTGACTGGGTCACAAGGGATGACATATCACGGAACGAGTAAAGAATACTTATCAGTAATGAGGTAGAACTAGGTATGGAGATACCGACGATCAAACCTCGGATAAGTATAGTATCGCGAGACAAAGGGAATTGGTTTCGTATGTAAATGGTTCAATCGATCGCAAAGTCATCGTTGAGTATGTGGGAGCCATTATGGATCTCCAGGTCCCGCTGATGGTTATTGATAGGAGATATGTCTCTATCATGTCTACATATTCACGAACCGTAGGGTGAGACACTTAAGGTTCGAAGTTGTTTTGAGTAGATATGGAATGTGCGTTGGAGACCGAATATTGTTCGGAGGCTCGGATTGGATTCAAGACATCACGAGGAGATTCGGAATGGTCCGGAGAATAAGATTCATATATTGGGGATCATTTTCTGAGTTAGGAAATGTTCCGGGGTATTTGTATGAGGGTTCTAGAAGGTTTCGGAATGTTCCGGAAGGTTCTAGAGGATTTCTTGGAGTTTGCTTGAAAACCAAGAAAGGGTCAAAGGAAACCTAGTGGGGCAAGACACGGATTCGTGGGGGAGGAGGACTCCTCCCCCCTTCCCACCGCCGGCCATAGGAGGGGAGTACTACTAGGACTCCCCCTCCCCAGGCGCGCCTCCCCCCTTAAATAGAAGGGCAGGGGCGCCCCCTCCAAGCTCTCTCTAACAACTCCAAATCTCTGCCGCCTATCTCCTCCACCTTTCTTCTGCGCAGGCATAGGCGAAGCCCTGCAGAATTCTCTACTCCACCACCACCACCACGCCGTCGTGCTGCTGGGATTCTGTGGAGAAGATCTACTACCTCCGCTGCTCGCTCAAACGGGGAGAGGAAGGTCTGCTTCGACTCCGCACGTGTGACCGACTGCGGTAGCGCTGCCGGAACGCGGCGCCGGAAGGATCGTCCACTTGACCGACTGCGGAAGCGCTGCTGGAACGCGACGCCGGAACGATCGTCCACACGATCTTGAGATCGGCAAGTGATCGACTACATCAACCACGAGATCTAATCTCGTTAACACTTTCGGATCTACGAGGGTTAGTTCCTATCTATCTCGTTGCACATGTCTAATAGATTAGATCTTGGCTTTTATCTAGATTAGATCTGGGTTTTGTTCGTTCTTGTGGTAGAAATTTTTTGTTTTACATGCTACGAACCCATCAGTGGTATCAGAGCCATATCTATGCGTAGATCTGTTGCACGAGTAGAACACAATGTTTTTGTGGGCGTTGATGCTTTTGTTGTCGGTGTCTTAGCGTGTACTTTGCATCTTGCAGCATGGTGGGATGAAGCGGCTCGGGCTAACATTACATGTCATCGCACATGAGACTTGCTCCACGCTTGACGTGTAACTTGCTTTGCACAAGTGGCTTTGCGGGTGTCTGTCTCTCCCACCATAGTTAAGATTCAATTTACAATGAGCATCTGACAACACTTGTATCAACGTTGTGGTCCTTGTTTGTAGGTAAGATCGGTCTTATGCGAAAGCCCCAAACCACGTAAAACATGCAAAGAAAATTAGAGGCGTCTAACTTGTTTTTGCAGGGGTTTTGTGATGTGATATGGCCATCATGTGATTATGATTATAATTGATGTATGCAATGATCCTTGTTGTAATATGGCAACCGGCAGGATCCTAATGGTTGTCTTTTAATTCTGTTAAGACCTGCGTGTCTATTCATCTTGTAATAGCTTTATTCCAAGTAGTTGTAATAGTTACTAGTGATGATGGACAACCATGAAGCAGCGCCACTGACCTTGATGCAATGCTGGTGATGATGAAGATCATGTTCGTGCTTTGGATATGGAGATCAAAGGTGTAAGAAGAAAGGGCCATATCATATCACACATATTATGAATTGCCTGTGATGTTAATCCTTTATGCATCTTGTATTGCTTAGATCGCGACGGTAGCATTATAAGATGATCCCTCTCACTAAATATCAAGTAATAAAGTGTTCGTCCTTAGTTGGCACCGTTGCTAAGACTCGTCGTTTCGAAGCATCTCGTGATGATCGGGTGTGATAGACTCTACGTGTGCATACAACGGGTGCAAGCCAGATTTGCACATGCGGAAACTAAGGTTAACCTTGACGAGCCTAGCATGTACAGACATGGTCTCGGAACACGGAATACCGAAAGGTAAAGCATGAGTCATATGGATGATATGATGAACATGTTGATTGTTCGCCTTTAAAGCTACATCATCTCACGTGATGATCGGACTTGGTGTAGTGGATTTGGTTCGTGTAATCACTAAAACAACTCGAGGGATGTTGTTTTGAGTGGGAGTTCATTTATAATTTGGATTAGTCGAACTCAATTTATCATAAACACAATCAAAGTGAATTTGCATAGTTTGTTGTAGTCATTGGCATCCGTTCACCACCTTACGCTTAGTTATAGTTGAGATAGTGGAACTATAGAAATTCTGGATATTTACTTTACGAACTAGTATCGTATTGTTTTTAATGTCAATTTAAAGTTTATAAGTCCTATTGCAAACTTTCAGCAAACTCTATTTACTCCATGAAGTTTAATAAATAGTATTAAATCAAGAGTAACAATTCCAGTATTAGTATCTAATGTATCATGTTTGCCTCCATGATTCTTGATACTCAAAAGATTGTTTTTAATATCAAGTTTATCTAAGAGCTGAAAGCAATGTTTCAGAAACCATCATATGTGAAAGGTATTGCGATATCTAAAACAATGTGTTGGTTACAACATGATAGAGTATACGTCCTCATATTTGATGAGAATTTGTTAAGGTTGGAGACGCTAGTCGTCCTAATCCTCCAAAAGGTTTTGAAAAAGAAACATTATATTCACAATTCACCTTTATAAGCTATAGCAGCTTGATCATGAAAGTTGTCATGATAAGGATGAATAGAAGATGTAAGTAAAATGTTTACTACACTAAAAGATTACTAAAGAATGGATTTTTTAAAAGAACACCAAACATTTGATGATGGTGATCCACCTCAAAGTGCAAGTCCAAAGGTATTAGTAGTTGACTATATACGCTTTGTACCATATGTCATGTTGATGACACCGCTATTGATGTTGATAGATTCTTTTAAAAAGAAAAGAAATTGCTGAAAGAGAATCTATAAAATATTTGGCAGAAGAGAAAAGAGTGGAGATGTCCAACTTAGGCATATAGAAGATATACATGTTATGGTTGTATTCCTTGCTTGTTAAACAATGTGGTTCTCCGGTATTGGATACCGAATTGGTTGGTATGATATGTCATACAGGACAACGTAATTCATGAACTACAATGGCCTAAGTAACTAGCAAGAGAATAAGTGATGATGTTCATCGAAAACAAATAAAGTGTTATTGTGTTTTTCGTTGACATCAAACCTAGCCTTCAAGATTTGTTATTTTGTTCCGGTATTACGAGAACAATGGTTGTTCAAATAATTACCGTATTCCATAAAGGATGGATGAACTTTTACAAGTCTGGTGGGAGAAATCACATCCATAAACACTATTGCTAAAATGTCGCAAGAAAAATGATTGAAAGATCACTTGCGAAGTGACATCGCCATTTAAATTATATTGAAAGGGATACATGAAGAAACTCCATGTTGATGGATTTATTGGAGTCTTTGATTTGGATCAAATGACGCTTGTGATACTTTCCTAGAGATAATTAAAACTCCGTTCGTAGGCCAAAAGAGGAACGGACGACTAACTGATTGGAATTTGTACATATTGATGTATATAGTCCACTATGTGTAGTCGTGGGCGATGGATTCCAACTTCATATGCTTTCTCCGAAGATTTGAGTGAGTATATGTTTGTACTTACTCAATAAGGAAGAAGTATGAAACATTTGAAAGTTGTTCAAAGACTTTCAAGATGAAATGGAAAATCATTGTAACAAGAAAATAAAGAGTTTATGATTCGATCATAAAGGAAGATATTTGAGTTACATGTTTAGCAAAAACACCTAAGACTTGAGAAATTGTTGCATGATTTGTGTTTCCCGATAAACCATAGGAGTATGGCATATTCGAGAGATGAAATCAAACCATGTTTGAGATGGTAAGATCAAGGATGTCATTTATAAAACTGCCATTATGTTTTAAAGATTGAAGCTTTAGAGACTACCGCTTTTACACTGAAAAGAGCACCATCGTGATCCATTGAAATGACACCATATGAGTTATGGTTTGGGATAAAACCCGAATTGTCTTTTCTTAAATTTTGGTATGTTATGCATAAGTAAAATGTTTAGAACCAAAGTCGGATAAGCACGTCTTTGTAGGTTATCCCAAAGAATTTGTTGGGAATTTCTCCATAACACCGAGGACAAAAGAGTCTGTTACTTGAAACGTCAAGTTTCTTGAGAAGGAATTTTTCGTGAAAAGTTAAGTGGGAGGACAATAGAACTTTGATAAGGTTGTTGAACCTTAGCTATATGTGCTAAGTAGCGCAGCGCCGGAAAGTGTCCCGGTGGTGGCCACAATGCTCATGGCTCTCATGATTACAAAAGGTGTGATCTCGGAGATTAGAGTTACTATAGAGCCGTGTGGGTCGGTCAGAATCAAATAGTAAGATTTGATAAGAAAGTCGTTATTGTTTTGACAATGATGAACCGACTACATGCAAAGAAGCGATGATGGGCCCTGACTCCATAAAATGACTAGAAGTCATGGAATCCGTGATAGCATCCATACACGAGAAATCAAGTTTCTGAACTTTGAAGACCCTCCGGAAAGGCATGAAGCCTATCGGTCGTGTTTGGATCTATAAAGAAATAGACATGGATGTTTCAAATCTATGAAATAGTCGACATGTCGAAAAGAGTTTACGACAATGTTCAAGGAATTGAGTATGATAAAGATTTGATCTTTCATAGCGATATTTAGTCTGGACGGATTAATGTAGCAACCACTACATATATTTTGGTATATGGTAGTTGAACAAACAAAACAAGTTCTTCTAATAGAATGGTTACCTAGGACGTGTACATGACACGATCCAAAGGGTTTTGTTGATTCAAAGGATGCTAAAAGAGTATGCAAAACTTCAATGGTTGAAGTAAGCATATCGGAGTTGGAATCTTCACCATGATGAAACTGTTAAAAGAGTTTAAATTCATCGGAGATGATGAAGATGCTTGCATTTGCAAGAAATTAAGTGGGAGCGCTAAGGCATATTCCTAATACATTATGTGAAAGACATATTATTGATTAGAAATGATGTATCTTTTATTGACACAGGTTAAGAATTTCATTTCGATGAAAGACTTAGGCATAACTCAAGAATTAGGCATCAATGTCTATATGGATAGATTGAGGCGCTAATATGATTTTGCCAAATGTACATAGATAAGATGTTGAATGAGTTCAATATGGAAACAACAAGAAAGGTTCTTGACGCACGGAAAGGACTAAATCAAGATTCAAGTGTGTTGACACAAGATTCAAGTGTTTTGACACTTGGTGAAATCACAAGAATATTTTGATCAGATATTCTTTGAGATGTACACATCCAAATATGTCCTATGCTCTAAATGTTATGAGCATATACCAGAATGATTCATAAGATGATCATTGGACAATAGTAAAGATATTCTTATGAGCTTTGGAAGAACTAAGAATATATCATGTATAAGTGACAAATAGTTAAAGGTAGTTCATTGTAAAGTGTTACATTGATACTAGTTTTGTCACAAGATACAAATTAAATTTATCTCAATTTAGACTATGGGTGGCACAATATAATGGAAAGAATGTTCCATGATGGATTTGGATGAGTTCCAAAGTTGAGATATTGTGACGGATACTACAACAAAAGGCTAAGTATATAACTGCTATAGTAGCAGCAAAGGAGGGCATTTGTTTGTTATCAAACTAGGTGTGGTTCATAGCGGGATAATATTATGAAGATACATTGTATGACAATTTTATCAACATAATTTAATCCCAAGGAACTAAAGGTCTCACCAAAGAACCAAATTTATACAATGCCATCTCATTGGAGAATGAGTAATGCGTAGAGACGCAAGGACATGCAAACACACGGACCTGGAAGTGTCAGATCTGAAGATTATGTTTACCACTTGCAATAGTGTCAATACAACACCAGAAAACCATAGGTGTTGAATGCACACGTTTTTAACTAGATTATTGACTCTAGTGCAAGTGGGAGACTGTTAGAGATATGCCCAAGAGGCAATAATAAAGTGGTTATTATTATATCTTTATGTTTATGATAAATGTTTACATCCCATGCTATAATTGTATTAACCGGAAACATTAATACTTGTGTGTTTTGTAAACATAAGAGAGTCCCTAGTAAGCCTCTTGTTGAACTAGCTTGTTGATTGATTGATGATCATGGTTTCCTGATCATGGACATAAGGATGTGATTAATAACAAGGTTATATCATTAGGAGAATGATGTGATGGACACACACCCATAGTAAGCGTAGCATAAGATCAAGTCATTAAGTTCGTATTGCTGTAAGCTTTCAAATACATAGTAACCTAATCCTTCGACCATGAGGTTATGTTAATCATCATCACCGGATGGATACTTTGATGACATCAAACGCCGCTTCGTAACTGGGTGGTTATAAAAGTGTCATTGGGTATTCTGAAAGTATGTGTTGAAGCGCATGAACCAAGATTGGGATTTGTCCATCCGTATGACGAATAGATATGCTCTGGGCCCTCTCGGTGGAATGTCATCTAGTTAGCTTGCAAGCATGTGTCTGGGTCACAAGGGATGACATATCACGGAACGAGTAAAGAGTACTTATCAGTAACGAGGTAGAACTAGGTATGGAGATACCGACGATCAAACCTCGGATAAGTATAGTATCGCGAGACAAAGGGAATTGGTTTCGTATGTAAATGGTTCAATCGATCGCAAGTCATCGTTGAGTATGTGGGAGACATTATGGATCTCCAGGTCCCGCTGATGGTTATTGATAGGAGATATGTCTCTATCATGTCTGCATATTCACGAACCGTAGGGTGACACACTTAAGGTTCGAAGTTGTTTTAAGTAGATATGGAATGTGCGTTGGAGACCGAATATTGTTCGGAGTCTCTGATTGGATTCGGGACATCATGAGGAGATCCGGAATGGTCCGGAGAATAAGATTCATATATTGGGGATCATTTTCTGAGTTAGGAAATGTTCCGGAGTATTTGTATGAGGGTTCTAGAAGGTTTCGGAATGTTCCGGAAGGTTCTAGAGGATTTCTTGGAGTTTGCTTGAAAACCAAGAAAGGGTCAAAGGAAACCTAGTGGGGCAAGACACGGATTCGTGGGGGAGGAGGACTCCTCCCCCATTCCCACCGCCGGCCATAGGAGGGGAGTCCTACTAGGACTCCTCCTCCCCAGGCGCGCCTCCCCCCACTTAAATAGAAGGGCAGGGGCGCCCCCTCCAAGCTCTCTCTAACAACTCCCAATCTTTGATGCCTCTCTCCTCCACCTTTCTTCTGCACAGGCATAGGCGAAGCCCTGCAGAATTCTCTACTCCACCACCACCACCACGGCGTCGTGCTGCTGGGATTCCGTGGAGAAGATCTACTACCTCCGCTGCTCACTGGAATGGGGAGAGGAAGGTCTGCTTCGACTCCGCACGTGTGACCGACTGCGGTAGCGCTGCCGGAACGCGGCGCCGAAAGGATCTTCCACTTGACCGACTGCGGAAGCGCTGCTGGAACGCGATGCCGGAAGGATCGTCCACACGATCTTGAGATCGGCAAGTGATCGACTACATCAACCACGAGATCTAATCTTATTAACGCTTTCGGATCTATGAGGGTTAGTTCCTATCTATCTCGCTGCACATGTCTAATAGATTAGATCTTCGCTTTTATCTAGATTAGATCTGGGTTTTGTTCGTTCTTGCGGTAGAAATTTTACATGCTATGAACCCATCAAATATTGGTTAGACCAAAGGGCATGAAGATGCACCCAGGTGAAACATCACGAATAGATACACCATCAGAATAGTCCTTGGGACTGAGTTTGATTTGACGATAACCCAAATCAAATAAAAGGTGGGGATGATAACATTTCCACGAAGTAATCACTATCTTTCTTCAACGCGAAAAAAACTAGATGACATCCCTTTAGGTGGAACAAGTCTGATAGAACTTTTTTCTTACAACTCTCAAAGTTGTTGTTTAAGCTCAACCAACTAGTTCAGGGGTATCCAGTACAGATTCTTGGAGAAAAGAAAAGTTCACATAACTGACTTACTCAAGAACTTGACAACACAGTCACGTGGCAACATGGAGATACTTCTAGAAAGACGTCTAGAATATCACGGACCACCGTTATGTCACGCAGTTCGAGAGGAAACTTGCTTGGTATGGCAAGAGGCATAGTCTCAGAGTTTTGGCACAACCCTAACTCTTTGACCGAGGAAAGACGTACCAGAATAATGGACTTGATGGCACAATCAAGCTTCTCTTAGTGATATGTTAATCATCACGCTAAGAATGATGCAAATGTTCTTGTTGAGGTCCAAAGCAATAATCATTGCTAAGAATCTCAGATGGCCACATTATTACGCACACGCATCATTCTCAAATGCGAAAGCTCAGAGGAAGGGTGGGTAATAATATGTGAGAGCATCACTTCATTAAGGGGTCATGAAACTCAGCATCACCTCTTAGTATAAAGGAGTGTGATACTTTAAGGTGGAACAAATCAGAATCTCATCAATGCTTATTGATCTGCGGATTACAACACTTTGACATGGTCCTAGATATGATAAGGTACTGAAGTTTGTTTCTCCTGACACCCCAAAATGGTTTGTCTTGACGGATCACAAGAGTATCTTGCATCGGAAGACACCAATGCGCATTTACTACTTGGCTACCAACTAGTAGACAAAGGTCGGAAAACAACAAGGACAAAGGAACATGCTTAGGATAGAATCCCGAGATGTGGATGCATAAGTCAACAATCTTCTGAGGAACGATGTAGAAAAGGGAGGGGTGGCAGAGTCACGAGTGTAGAAGTGAGACCCACGAGGAGTAGTCTTCTCATGATCTATTTGGTTCCATTAAAGAACATCTACCATAACATGTGGTAGGGGAAGTCCTTTGTTTATTGTAATTAATCGCGACAAAGACCACAAGCTTGAATCCTATAATTGTAGTACCAACCATCTTGAGGTAATGTGTGAACATTAACGACAGGGGTCAAAGGAATGGATCTTGGGTTAAGGTCAGCTTCATGTACAAGATTCACAATGATATAATCTAGCACAATCAGGGATCTTTGGTTCAAGTCCAAGGGTTAAAACCCGAAGAAAGGAGTAACTTATATCTTAGTAATACAGAGGGTACTACAAGGTAGTAACCACGAGGTAGCTTTCAAGAGAAGAAACAACTTCTAAAGTACCCAAAAAAATGAAAAGGAGGCACACGAGGCGAAATGAAACTTCGAGGCCTAGAACAGATCATTATGGAACCATCAACATAATGTTGTGGGCCCATAAGATAGAGAAATCATGATGGAAGGAATCTCTCAGCAGAAGCAGAGCAAAGGGAAACAAGGAACACACACACAACTGACTCTGGAGAACTCAACACTAGGTAAACGGATTGAGAAACGACATGCCAAAAAGGCACCTAAGTTTTGAAGACGAGACGAGATAGCAAAACTTTTCAAAGTCAACACAAGGTAAGATGACCCAGAGTTAGAGAGAAACTAGATAAGGAGAAAAAAGAAGAATACTACAATTTTCACAAATACTTTTTAGCTTTCAAATAGTTTTCTCAAACACTAGACTCAACATTGACTAGTAGAAAGGTTTTCCTATAGACGGTACTGCTTTGATACCAAAACTTGTGACACCCCCAGGATTAAGGCTTGACAAATCCCAGACATCTGTCTGATATAAGCCTAACCTAAATCTCGAAAGCGTACAATGGAAGAATCGGTAACACAACAGTGATCCTATGACACAAAAGTTATTACAACGAGCTCATATCTAAGCAAAGAGCCAAATTAGTACAAGGAGAGGTCAATGACCACAAACATCAAACAACGGAAGGAAATTATGCTATTAAGTATAACAAACTTAACAAATGCCTAAGAGGCCTGAAGCATAACGATGACGTCCCAATCCATAGATTCCAGGCTGTCGACCAGGAACCCCAAGCTACTCATCGATGTCGATGCTGTAACGAACGCATCTCTTATGGTAACACTTACCTGCTGCAAAAGTATCAACAAAGCAAGGCTGAGTACAGGGTGTACTCTGCAAGAGGCCTGAAGCATAACGATGATATCCCAATCCATATATTCCAGGCTGCCGACCGGGAACCCCAAGCTACTCATCGATGTTGATGTTGTAACGAACGCATCTCTTTGTGTAACACTTACCTGCTGCAAAAGTATCAACAAAGCAAGGCTGAGTACAGGGTGTACTCTACAAGACATATGGCTGGAGGAGTTATTTTGCATAAAGCTAACTTTTTTGTAAAAGAGGTAGGAGAAGCTTGACTAATAGAACCTTTTCAAAGGGGATAAGAAAACGATATCACTAGCTTTGATCATTCTTTGACATTCACCAAATCTTTATCAGCTGAACCTACTAGCTAGGATCACCCCCTCAATCCTCGGGGAAGCATCCTTAAGAACACCTCACTTATCTTGTCAAGTTTTACGATTAGGTTATTCTTCTCAATGATCTTTGAATCCGTTCCCAAGTCATCCATAATCGTGGACACGGCTTTTCGAAAAGATTATTACCCTGCAAGGGTGCAAAACTTTACCCACACGTACCAACCGACTCTTAATGCAACTTAAGATTAGCCCTCTTCCTTGGAAGGCTGGTAGAGGGTGATTGGACACGAGTTTTACCTTGCTTTCGCCGAGGCCATGAGTCACGCCCTAAGGAGATGCCGCGTAATGGGTCAAGTCCCGAAGACGGTCCCTAGAGATGTGTGCGGAGAACCAGATTATGGAGGTTGTGCCTCTCTTGCTCCCGGCCACACTTACCTACCTGTATGAATGTACCTCCTTCACCGCCTTCGAGAACAACCATAATGCATATGTCGAATGGAATGCCCGAACTATGTGACTCATGGAATCTACTAGGCAAGTTAGTTGGTCGAGGGGGTTTCTAGGCCCCCGTGTGGCTGTACGCTCGTCTTGGTTCAAGAGGTAGGTCCTAGTGGTGGCAACTATGGGACTGCAAAAACCACAACCCGATGTGGCCTCCCATACAAGCCTTAGCATGTTTAACTTTCATCTCTGATCATACCACGTCATCCTGTCCAACTAGGTTCATTCGCAACTCTGATTCATCAACCGTATGGACTAGTGTTAACAGCTAAGCTTGGCTAAGCACAACGGATATAAACAGGTCTATCGAAGCTCATAAGCCAAACCCAAGTTATGCTAACTAGGAGAAGCGGATCAGGAAGTATAGGCTACAAGGAAACATACATCAGATAGGATTACTCTATTATCGATAAAAAACTTTGGAATCGTATACACATGTCAAGAATGAAATACTTTGAAATCATAGGATTCTACCATATTTGGGGATATGCTTGCCTTTGCCTGTTGATACCCAACTAAGTAGATCTTCGAACTCCTTGTACTTGACTTGATTACAGCTGACCAAGTATTATCTTCAAGCTTCGAGGGTGTTGATCTCGGTCTTTGATCTTGTACTCAATCTCGTTGCTCAGATCAACTTCGAGGTCTACCGAAAAGAAGCAGAACCACCGAAAAGGAAAGCAACAATCAACACTTGGCATCGATGCAATGCTCAAACAAGGATTATGATATGGAAAGTGAAATTTTATCGAAAGGAAACCCTAAAACATGCTTTGCAATTTAAACAGGGTCCGAGGGGCCCAAACCCTGAATCAGAGAAACCTCGGATGCATATGAGAGGGGTTATTTTGTTCTTCTATTTAAACGTGTGATCTAAGTTCCTTAAAAATGCATGATTATGAGTCTATTGTGTAGATCTTATTTTTCTGAACATTTTGATATATTATACATATTTTTCTGACTTAAAATGAATTAGTTATGATTTTTCCCAATTTTAATCGATTTTAAATCATTTTAAAAAATTGGAATATTTAAATTATTTTTGCAAATAGCACCACATGTCAGAATTTTATTAATTTGATAAATTAATTCCAAAATGAATAAAACCCTGACAGACTAGGCCCACCTATCAGCATTTTTATTTATTGAAACAATTACAAAATATTTTAAATAAGAAGAAAAGGGGATTACTGCGTCAGCATGACGTCATGCTAACGTCATAGTGGCGGAGCCCCCAGGTCGAGAACGAATTTGTCGATCTCGTGCGCGTCTGGACGCACGGGTTGGGGCACTGGCGACGCGGGCTACCAGAAACTAGCAACGCCGCTTGCAGGGGGTCGCCGGAGCACAGGGTGTGATGACAAATAGTAGCGGCAGCGGTAGGTGGTCCTCGGGGAGGCTAGCTAGAGGGCTAGGAAGAAAACAGAGAGGGCCACGAGGACCGCTAGCTCACCATGAGCACGACGGCGAGGTCGACGACACGAGGCGAGGTCGAACAATGATGAATTCGATGAACATGACTTCGGCGGCCGGCGACGAGAACAAGCTCGATTCCGGTGAGGTGGGGCCTTCCCGGCTTGCGTGCTTCGACGGGGAGAACGAGAACAACAAGGAGGAGCTCGTGGAGGTCTCAGAACATCGAGGGGTGATCGAGAATGGCAAGGATGACGATGGTCGACGAGCTAGGTTTTGGCCAGAGAGGGAGAGAACGCACGCAAGGGGGAGAAGCAGGGCTAGGGTTCTCCACTACGGCGGCCAGGGGTTCTTGTAGGCGTCGGCGCCATCGGTGGCGCGAAGCTTGGTGCGGCCGCGGCCGCGGACGACATCACCGGCGACAGCGAAGCAGAGCTTCGTCGTCGACGAAGACGACGCGTTGCGAAGCGGTATCAGGCCAAGCTGGGCTGGTTGGGCCAGTTCTTGGGCCGTGGCAAAGCAAGGGTAGGGGCTGCTGGCGGCTGCGTGCGAGTGGCAGAGAGGAGAGAAGAGAGACGGGTTGCGGCCCAGATAGAGCTAGGGTTAGCCTTTTATTTCGAAAATCCTTTTTTCTATTTCTATTTATTTCTTTGTATTTTCATTTTCAAATCTGTTTTAGACATTTCCAAAATACAAGAACTTTGCAAACATATTAAAATATGACAGGGACCCTTTATAACAATTTGGGTTCCTTAACTTTTGATACTTTTCAAAATATAAAAGCCACCTTTTGCATAAGTTCAAAGAGAGAGGGAAAAGATTAGGGTTTAGGGTTTTGCATTTGATTTTCTTCCGTACAACTTTTATTCTTAGCAAAACAATGATGCTCGTGATGCACAAACAACCCTAATTGGTATTAATAAAACTAAGGGTGTTACAGTGGGAGGGGAAGTATCTCTACTCCAGAAGACAAGAATAATAGACATATGAATAATATCAACATGGATCATCATGATGTAAGTTTTCACCATGTCAAGCTTGGCTTTGGCTAGCGGTTCATGAGCATTTTCTGCCAACATTCCTACTCTAGTGTGCACACTTTATTTCAGATGGATGCAATCCATAGTGATATGGGGTGGCCTGATCTTCTCAACAAGTACTTGTCGATGATGATAATGGTGGATAGATAAATAGCCTGTAGCTATGAACTCTCCCGCTCGAACCCTGATGCCAATGCAACAGCTCTCGAACCCTGTGGGATATTCATAACACCACGCTCTTGCGCACCCAGCCGTCGACCATGAATGGTAGTTTGCAATCTACTAATTCACAATGGAACAACAGATCACACTCAATTGCAGTAGTATAGTTCGATCATAGGGTAATTCCAGAGGTTCTTTGAAAGAAACAACTCCAAAATAGTTTAAACATGGTCTAAACCCTAACTAATGTGGCGCCCCATCTATTTAAGAGGTTTGGGGGGCGGCGACCTAAGCTTGGAACCGACTGGATCCCACCCAACTAGGATACAAATCAACCCAAAGTGGGTTTAGCCTATGATTCCGCCATGGTAGAGTTTGGGCCCTTTTGTATGTCGCGGCATCCTGCCGTGGCAGAGAAAGACTCTATTTTTGTGCCATAGTAGCCTGTCGTGGCAGGAAAATGCGCAGTATCTCTGCCCCAGCAGAGATCCTGCCATGTGTTGGTAGCTCCTTGCGCTTCCTCCCTCTCCTCCCTCGTGCATTCTTCATTGATCAACACGCCATGCTCCATATGCTTCAGCTCCTCGCTCCGTGCTATGCCTTCTTCTCCCATGTACCTGATCATACAATAGCACAAAGACTTAGGAAGTATAAAGTTCTTATAAATGAAAGTATCATGTTCAAATAGGAATGAATTCACCTGATAGTCATCATTGATTTGACTCAATATTTCCTTCCAGTTCAAGTAGTCAGAATCATCATAATCCCTGTATATATCCTCATCCTCCTCCCTTTCTTCATGAAAAGCCGTCCACGGCTTTGGGTAAGATAAAAGTGGAAGAAACAAAAAGAACAACGTGTACACAAAGTATATGTATATATAACATGTTGTATTATTGTTGTTCACATGAAAAGTATGTCCAATATACATCAAGCAACTTAAATTGCAGGTATAAGTGACGTACAAACAATCATGATCATGGTGAAAAACAACTAAATAGATAGTCTTGTTCTTCAATATTAAATTCATTTTTCTCAAAGAAGATCTATGATCGAATTTGTGAACAAGATCAAACCAATTCAATATGTGTGAAAACCAAATTGATTCATGCCATGCTTCAACTGTGCTACACGGATTATTATGAACATGATCATGTTGTCCAATATGTAAGATGCAACTCAATTTGCAAATATCAAGGAAGTATAAAGTAGTAACATAACCTGACAAAGACGTTTGGGACAAACACAATGAATATGAAAACTTGGGTTCTATTCTAGCAAGATTAGAACAATCCAATATAGGTAAAATTACTTGTGTTGGTTGCAATATATCAACTAGAGTAGAATGTATTTCCATAATATCTCGAACATTCACTATTGTCCCATAGCAAACATTTTGTGATACATTGCATATATGGCTAAAAACAGCTTGTTTCAGTTCGGCGATTCTAGCACAAGTAATGCATATGTGATCCACAAGAAAATTTTCATCCATGCTATATTCACCAATTATATTGAAAGTGAAACAAGGAGAATATGTGCTAGAATTTAGACATGAAATTTCATAAATCTTATCCATAGCACAACTCATACTCATAGGTTCATTTAGCATGATGGAATACATAATATCAGTAGGTGGTATTTGAGCAAGTATTTCCTTATGTGTTATCAGTACCATATGATCAAAATTTGAATTTGGTAAACTATCACATGATGCTGAAACAATACTGCAAGGCAAGTCACAAGGAGGCTTCATTAAAGGAATAGACTCACGATATGTTGCACATGTTGGCTAAAGCTCCAAAACAGTACCAATGTCATCAACAATCTCCTTAGTTGTAGTATGTACTAAAACATCCTCCACAAGTGACAATGCATAGTCTAGTGATACAGGTTGTAAAATAGACGGCTCCCTTTCTTCAAAAGCAACCAGGATATCACAAGAAACAACACTAGGTGTAGAGATGATTACATTAGTAGAAACCTCATTTGTCTCTTAAACTCCCACTTTTGGTTCTTCTACGATAGGATCAACATGTGGTTTTATGTTGGTCGTTACAGGTGCACATAGGTTTCGACGCCTAATCTCCTGAAATTGCTTAATACGTGTACGTGATAAGCAAGTGTGCTTATCATTCCGAACGATCGAATGATCAGAACACTCACTACCAAACACAACCTAGAATTGATTACACCACTTTGTTCCCAACATGATATGACAGGAGTTAAACGCTCTAGGAACGACAAAACAAGAAATCTTTCTGCTAGGGCCATAAATGGTGAGTGGAACATATGCGATCTGAGTAACTAGTAGTGCATGACCAGAAGTTGCTAACATAAATGGGTTTTTAATGCACTTGTGTGTAATTGAAGCTTGTCAACAACCTCAACACTAACCAAATTTTTGTAAGAACAAGTATCAATGGTAGTAGCAGCTTGTCTACCACTAATTTCTATGATGAAGTGGAACAAACCCGAAGTTGGCACCACTCTTGACTCCTCTTCCCAAAATGTGTTGTTGAAGTAGGATTGTAATGGAAAGGGATAATCATCTGCATCACATCAACACTACTAGAAGACATGATTAGTACATTAGTGCACACAAAAAATCTTGTGGTGGAGCTCTCACAACTCACTCAAAACTGACAAGAAAGCAGATCTTACCGTTCCAAAGTGAATAGTGATCCTTACCAATTCGAATCAACAACTTATGCACATATGTGATGAAGTGAATATCCAGGGTATAGAGAACGATCATAGGGCACATAGGTTATGTATGGTGGAGCTCTAGGTATGGTATCCTAACTACACCGCAAACAAGTCCTAGTGCTGATCATACAAAACCCAAGAAACACACATGTGGAGATAAATGTGGCAATGCAACTATGAAGGGTGTTGCACTATGCTGGAGAGACACTAGCAAAGCTCAAAGTAAACGGGCACAAGATTGCTCAATCTACCGGTGCACAAAGATATCACTAGGCCTCTTGCTCAATTCTCCTTTTCTTTTCTATTTTTCTTCTTTTTTTATATTTTGTATAACTTCTTTCTCCTTTTGCCTTTTATTTTGCTATATTCTCTTTTTTATCACACTATGAACACGGCCAATATTATGAAACACAACACTAAATACCTACGAGCAGTCTGTAAGAGCGGAAACTAGTCTCAATAGGTAGGTTCCTAACCCCTTTGAATAGAGTGGTTGTAGCTAAGGTTTGGAAATTGTCAAAAATCACAATTTTTATATTCGTGCCGCGGCAGAAAAAAAGGTCAAAATTGTGCCATGGCAGACAGTCTGTACCGCGACAGAGAAACGAGTGGAAATCGTGCTACGGCAGGAAACTGATCCGTGGTAGACACAGACTCGCGGCAGAGAAATAGGCTGTTTCTGTGCCTCGGCAGAGTCGGCAATTTTTTTTTTCAATTCCGACTTGCCATGTAGTAAACAATGAGGACTCTTATGCTTGATTCAGATCTAAACTTGCGGCGGAAGAAAACAAAGATGGGGAACAAGTATGAAAGCAAAAACTATATCTAAACGGAAACCTAGACTCCTACAGATCAAAACTATATATTGGATCTACGAGATAGAATGAAGAGCGACTAAAACTTGAAAGCAATGCAATCTAGCCTATGGAGATTATTTTTGTTAGGCTTTTTCTGTATAGGACTAAAACAAGATCTAATCTATGGATGGATTTGTGGATGCTCACCGAGTAAACGAAGAAATCTGATACCAAGATGATATGGGGTGGCCCGATCTTCCACTACAAGAAAAGTTTCCTTCCGCAACAAATTGGCCCGACGGTCGTCGTAGAAGGCGCGTCTTCCGCGACGAAATTCTCGGCTCTGCCGTGGCCGATGGAAAACTTTTTTTTCTGGTTTCGCGCCCTCTACTACGACGGTTCTCCTAAAAACATGGAGGAAGCTCGGCTGGCGCGTGGCAGAAGAAAGATTTTTGTTTCCTCGCGCGATGTTGACTCGCCAAAGTATTTTGAGGCGTATGGGTCCCGGACATCAATGTCTTTAGCGGACCATACTTTTCGATCGCGTCTCCCTGATTTGAACTCGATAACGTTGCTCGAGGCGTGTGCCGTTTAGTTAGGCTGCTAGGTCCCACATGTCAGCCTCTCATTAGAAGGATCGTGTGTATGATGGAATTTTTTTCCTTCGCTCGCGCTACCTTGTTTCGAAGTTGATAGTGCTGCTCGATGCATCTACCATCTAATCAACCTCCTAGGACCCACATGTCATCCTCTCATTAGAAGAAACGTGTGGATGATGGAATTTTTTCCTTCACTGGCGCTACCCCGTTGCGAGTTGATAGCGTTGCTCGATGCATCTACCATTTAACCAACCTCCTGAGCCCCACATGTCATCCTCTCATTAGAAGAAACGTGTGTATGATGGATTTTTCCCTTGGCTCGTGCTACCCTGTTCCAAACTTGATAGCGATGTTCGATGCATCTACCGTTTAATCACGATTATGGGCCTCGGATGTCATCCTCTCATTAGAAGAAATGTGTGTATGATGGATTTTTACCCTCTGTCGCGCCTTCGTGTTCTGAACTTGATAGCGTTGCTCGTTGCATCAGCCGTTTATTCAGGCTGGTGGGTCCCTTATGTCAGCCTCACATTAGAAGAATCATTGGTATGATAGAATTTTTTTGTTCTCTAGCGCTACCCTGTTCCGAACTAGATAGAGTTGCTCGACGAATCTGCCGTTTGCTCACGCTGCTGAGTCCCCCATTTCAGCCTCTCATTACAAGAAACGTGTGCATGCTGAACTTTTTTCTTGCTCACGCCTCCCTGTTTCAAACTGGCAACATTGCTCGATGCAACATCTGTATAAGGTCGCGCTGCCGGGTCCCACATATCATCCTCTCTGTAAATGAAACATTGATTGCTCGATGCAACATCTGTATAAGGTCTTTGCTGGGTCCAACATGTCAGCGTCTCTGCAAATGCAAGGTGTGTATGATGCACTCTGTTGTTTAAACCTTGGCAACATTGTTGGGTCCCAGATGTCAGCCTTCTATGTGTAAGGAACGTGTGTATGCTGGAAAAAAATGTAAAAGAACGACAGAGATTATACTATATATTATATATTTATATTGAAAAAACTAGGAATCAAACTCAAGACTTCAACAAATGAGAACCGCGTGTGCTTCCACTATGCCAGAACCATCTATGCCACTACTATAAAAGATTACATTTAGAAATGTTGAAATCACTTAAAATGAAAAGGCAGCGACCCTAATGACTTGCCATAAAAATGCTAAATGCTCTGTACAAATACAACATGGGTAGGAGAAGCTTGTCCTATACTTTATCAGAATGGCACAGAAATACTAAATTAAGACAATTTTGGGTGATAAAAAATAACTTGGGTCCAATCTTGTGAACCAATGGGCTTCTTATCGTGGGCTCCTTACCGAAACTTCTTCAGTGTGGTTCAAGCTTAAAAAACCAAGTAATAATGTGTTGAGGGTTGGCGGCCCACAACCAACCTGAACCCGGAAGGATAAATTAGCGAGGTTTTTGGCCACAGTTGGCTAGAATGTAGTACTATTTTCTAATAACCTCCTCACTAAAAATTCAATGTACTCAATATGTCGCAGGTCGGCAGTCCACCTGACCCGGCATGCTAAATTTGCAAGGTTTTGGGCCAGTGTTGGGTCGAATGTGCAATCTTTTCTCTAGGTCCTTCATGAAAATTCAATGTAGTTCGTACCCCATCCTCCAAAAAAAATACAGTTGGTACCCTAAAAATATATATACTGTGCTCACCACGAAAGGATAATTAAGGGTTTTTATTTTGAAACAAGAGTATGGGAAGTGGGGTTGAAATATTCGTTTTCATAGGCTAAGTAGTAAAAATAAATTGTACTGAAGGTCGATGGTCTACCTGACCTAGATGTACCTACGCCGAATCCGAAAGAATGAAGTTGGAAATGGAGAAAAATGACCGATATTGCACCATATTATACATAGCGAACATAGCGAGGAACTTAGGCAACACAGAAGTCGAACATGGAAAGTATTGGAGGGAGTTTGACTGATTGACATAAAATCGTGTCATATCAAGTATTACAGCGTGCAATCATCTTTTCAGCAAAGGATATATTTCGAGATGGTTTGGGCGGCGTTGAATCGGCCTAAGTGCCCAATCGATTTGATGTACTCAAAACCTTGTAATCATGCCATATAAACTGTTGGCGATACACACACGATGGCTTTAACTTGCCCAGCCGCAGACAGCTCAGGTAAGCACTAGCTTAAACTAATCACTCGAAGTTGTATGCTTCCGTACGATGAGGTTAGTACATGCCGAAATTAGCACCAACATGTGGCATTGTCCTCATGCAAAAAGGCTTTCACACAATTAGTTCACAGTTTCGAACACAATAATACAACCAGTTTATACACTAGCATTGACAATACAATGTCAGCACATCATAGCTTGACTGGTTCATGTCACATCATAGCTTGAGTTGTTCATTTCACATACAGAAGAATGAGAAAGGATACATATTGTATTGAACAAGTAATTTCCCGATAGCGCCAAAAGTATGCCATGTATCAGAGACAATATGGGGTATGCGTAAACAATTTTTCTTTTTGGAAGGGTGTGCATTAACTCTTTTTTTTAGAATATTAGCATAAACATTTGCGGCTATCATCCTAGGGCGTCTCGGCCTGCTTTGGCGTAGCGAGCCAAGATCAATTACGGCCCAGTTAAGGCCTGTTTCGTGGCCCTATAAGAAGCAGTGACCTACTTTTCCCTATTCGCTAAGAGGAAAGAAGGAATATTCCTCTCAAAACACAAAGTTGCACGAGGTGCGATGGTTCAAAAAAAAATGCACGAGCCGCGTATATACAAGCCAGTACTAGTACTGAAAACTATAGTACATAAATCATGCTACGAAATAAGCACGGCTACATGGATTATACCGTGAAAGGCAATACTAAATAAAAAAGCATGGCAGGGCTCATATAAACTGATTCAAGATGGCCACTAAAACCAGTGTACAAACAGTCAATTGTTCAACCACGATGCAAAAAAAGATGACACAACGATACACCAGAAAGATCCACAGCTCAGTCTAGGGACGGCAGAACGAGCATACCAAACCTAAACTAGGCCTAAACCAAATTGCCGCTTATCGCATAGAGTTCCAACTATCTTTGGGAAGGCTGATAACTGCCACAGGCTCACCTTCAGTTAGCCGCAGGTTGCAACATTTAATCTGAGGGAATTGTATTCCGCGAAATCTCTTGTATGTTGTGTACACACAGTTTTTCCTCATGAATGGGAACAACGTGCTATCAGTAGCCTTGCATCCGCGTTTCTTCATCATCTTGTCAATGATTGGATAATTGAGACCAAGAAACAGAGAGTTGTCCCCCAGGCTGTTAACCTGCTGACAAACGATGACCCCTAGAGGTCCAGCAGAGCTAGGATCCTCTTCAAAAGTGTAGACACGAGAGGCATGATATAGGCGTAGGTTAGTCCTATTTTGAGCATGATGAATAATTTCACCATCTTCGCCATGCCATATGTTGTAATTATGATCATCAAGCGTTCACCATCAGCCGATCGAGCGAGGAACCACATGCATGGCCGATCATTCAGAATAGGTGCTGGGATTACAAACGGAATCTCCTTGTTTCCTGCAACATCTGAATTCGAGACAAAAAGTGCATTATTGGCATACATATTCTAACACCAGCATTCTTCATTGTTCATGCTAACAGTGTGAATAGGCAAATCCTGACAATAATATTACTCAATAAATTAACAACATTAGGAATTGCATTTCTTACTCTGCTATTCTGAACATTTGGATTTCTTGCTTATCTTAGTTTCCTAGTTGTTGTAAGATTCAAAAGAGGAAGCGCCACTTTTTTTATGTAGAGGCATGTCCACTTGAATCCTATAGGATTAGATGCCTGGAGTATTTAGGATCAAGTGGTGTTTGATTGCACAGGAAGACCAAAGGAATTGTACAAAGAGGTTGGAGTGGATGGAAATTTTCCTCCAAAATAGAGTGCAAAGGAATCCTTTGAAGGAACTCCTAAGGATTATACTCTTTCGAATCAAACAGCATTTTATAAAATATTTTTTTCTAAGGATCCAAATCCTAAAAAAATCCTACACAATTCCTATGAATCCCAAGGAAAAATCCAAAAAGGAAAGATTGGTTTCCTACAAAAATCCTATGTGATTCATACAATCCGAGGAGGTCCTAAAAGTACAAACAGATAAAGAAACTTGGCTTCACTGTGTTGCGCTCACAATTGAGACACTGGTTAATAATACCTTTCATATTTTGACAATGAACGAACTTAGTAGTGCAGGGACGTCGTCATACACTATATTTTTGGAAGGCATATTACTGGTACTAATTCATTACTGGCAATGGTTCATTCATTTTTTAGGACATAAAGCTTGTGCTCATTCAGTCATAGGAAAGGTAAAACATAAACAAGGTAGTTAAAGAACAACTTCACTGAATCACTCGCAATGTATCATGGAACTAGAATTACCTTCCGATGTGGGATCCCAGCAGTAGGTGCATCCTTTACTTGTGACCACAAAAATGAGGCCACCGTGTTCAATGGCATCATAGTATTGTCGTCTCCCAAGACCTGAATTCTCCAGACATCTCCAAACTTGGCTACCGCCTTCCAGGTAGGCGATTTCACCGTCAAACAACGTGAGGAGCTTATAGTCTGTGTAACCCCCAGCTTCTGTGGGCACTCAGATTATGATCTTCAACAGCTCAAGAGATCCATCCCACGACTTATTGAACTTTTCTCCATACCCGCGGATTCGCCAAAAAAAACTTTTGAAATGTGAATGAGTTCAGAATGACTACATGTAACTGGGGGAACCCTAGCTGGCTAGTAGCATTACAGGTTCTATTGTGGATCTGAGGCGGCCGCAATGTCACAAGTATCCGTCGATGGAAGGTCGATTACTCGATAGGTGTAGATGTTTGCTAGGCACCAGGCCTCGTGCTGGTCCACCGCAGCGAGCCAGTCGCTGTTCATGCCAACCCAGAATTTTCCGTGCATGAAGGGCAAGATGGCGGTGCGCCGAGGATGGTCGAGGGGCACCACGCCGTGTCGTGCAGACGATGTACCCTCAGATCGTCATAGTGCTCGTCGAACCAATAAGCATGCTGAGGCATCAGTAGGCAGGGTTCATTCCAATGGTGAATAGTCCAATTTGTACCTTCGTTGTTGGCGATATGATCGTACAGGAGCTTGCAGCATGCGGCTAGCCCGACGGTGCTGGATATGTCCAGACGCTGAATGATGAGGTCGACATCGTCCGTGCTGAGTTGATCCCACTTGCATCGCCTGCTGAGCTTCGAATCGGCCATCACAGCCGGATGGATTTAGGCAGATGCCAAGTGCGGCTGGGGTTTTCTGTAGGTGGAGGGGAGCGTTAGAAGATAGAGCGTGGAGGAGATCGTGGGCAGAGTGGGGACTGGGGAAGAAGATGGAGAGGCAAAGAAAAAAATGAGGGAGGAGATTTTACTTGCTTGCTCTATCTAGTCAACAGCAGCATCGAGGACACCGCCGCCTAGAATTCGCTGTATGTTAGACTAGCATGCCACGCAGCTAGTAATTTGACAATACTCCTACTTACTATGTAACAGAGGTGTAGTATTGTCTAGACCAGAGGGATTTCTTTTTACAGCTTTCATTTCAACATAGTGTACTAGTATTTTCAATGGAAAATAGGAGGATGAACTACTACTAGTAGTAGTAGCCGCGACATGGACACATGTACTTTCATCTTGTTCCCCTACATGCAGAACTCGTAGCACAGAACCGACAATATATACACCGGATATAATGCATAGTATGGGTGTGTCCGTGGTATTTTTGGCATGTTGCATGTGTTCATATATGTTCTTGTACAAGGTACATGGAATTACACGTGTACAGCATGCAACTGCGCAGCAAAATGAGAGACGTGCAAGGACACCAGATTTCTCTCAAGTCAGGCAACGTGCATGACTTTGTGTGGCTCTATTTTCACTAGCTTGTGGGCCCTGTTAAGATCGGCTCCACCTGCCAGTGAGAATCTGCATGCACCATGCGCTTGGAGCCACTAGGTACGTCCACGACGGAAATTACAATTTGCAACTAGCTGCACCGGCAACAAGCTATTGCATGTGGCACTTCCATGTTTTCAGAAAATGTGAAATAGATCATGAACATAGATCATATTTATATAGTTCATCTATAAATTTTCATCCCAAAAATATTACTTGTACATGGCCTGGCCACCACAAAATGAACAAATGAACACAAGATATTATTCGCTAAGGTTTTTTCTTTTTCATTGACACAGGTCACATAAGATCTTACTGTGGGACCGAATATTGTAGATGCACAAGATAAAACATAGCCAATGTTCCGAATTTGTTTCACATTTTTTGAGAACTCGAAAGTGCAACAAATAATAAAGGGGTGCGGGCGCAACGAGTTCAGAATATTCATCCCGTACTGACTAAAACTATGGCTTGCATACATAAGGAGTTTGATCAAATCGCAGGCCTTGCACTACATTGCGGCAAAATGAGTGTTAGAGTATAGTAAGTTAACTGCTGAGGCCATACGATACAAATAAGGTGAAGGAAATAATTCAAGATAGGCAAATCCCTATTCCATATGATCTCCCTTGAACCATTAATTATACCGGTTCCCATCCTTCGCGTTTGCCAAGCTTGGGATGAACCACAATGGAGTTTGCCGCCAATTCCAGCCAATGTTTTTTTTCCAGGGAAATTCCAGCCAATGTTGGTTGAGAAACCAACAACAGCGTCTTGAGCATTCATACTAATGTGGCATATTCAAGGAAAAATATTAAATCCACCGAGACTAACTGCATGCGGCGAGGTGTATACACAATTGCTCCTTGTTAGATCTCTAGGGCTAAGTCCTTCCGCGCCAACTAGAATGGTAATTGGATAGTTCAATCCAAGGAATATAGAAAATGCTCCAAGGTCTAAAACCCTCTGCCATTGCCTTGGTGGAAGTAATCTACTAGTGTCAATCGAGAACACATGGCAGCAAAACCGAGTAGAATAGGTGTGAATATTGTGGCCATGATAATAACAATCATTTTCAGCCACATGATAACTAGTGTCATACCGCCTAGCACTAACGCCCACAGTATTGATCAGAATAAGGCAACCACCATCAGGAGATCTTGCTAACCACCATAGATTAGGACTGCACTCATGATTACCGTCTAATTCAGGTGTCCCCGGAAGACGCATAGGACCTTGCAAGGAAAGCACATTCAGAGGTCAGCTGAGCAAAATTTGAATGATGAAGCTTGAAAATTGAAGGATGGGAATTTTACCCCATGCCCGAGGATCCCATGCATAAACATTGCCAATTTGAGTTATAGCATAGACAACTCCATTGTGGATAATTGCATCATGGTAGCTGAACATGCTGAACAGGTTTCAAGAACCATCCACATACCATGAGAACCATCAAGGAAGGCAATTACCATGTCGAAGATGGCCAGGATAGAGAAATCCTTATAGTTCCCAGTAGCTGTGGGAACTCGGAAAATGGCTATCTTCAGTAGATTAGTAGACTGACCAACCGCGAGAAACTTAAGTACCTCGGGTGTGGCCTCAAAATTGAAGATCACTGGTGGAGGAATCCGACGACGAGTGAACACATTCACAAGCTCCCAGTTCCAGGCGAGGCCAACAGTGGCGATCCAATCTCCATGGGTGCCTGCCCACTTCTTACCCTCACAATCTGGCATCACAACATGGGAGGAGGACCTGTCCAGCGGCGTCAGCTCGCACAAGGTCCACCCGAACTTCTTCTATGGCTTCTGCTTGGCCCTGCCGCAATAGTAGCTACCCCTGTAGAACTGCTTCATGCAATTGTCGCGGTAGAAGACATTGTACTCATGCAGTACCTTAGTTGAGTGAGAGTGCAGAACACAGGGGAGACCAAATGGATGAGATCTCGACAAGGATGCACTATGTGTTGCTGAGTAAATATAACGTTTGTAGCAGGCGGTGAGGCTCACGACAGTGATGACGTTGCATCTAGCAGAGATTTCTTCAAGGGGGCCATCGGAAAACACCGTAGAAGTGTCATTGTCATCGATCAATTGGGCCTTCCTGAGGAAGGGCTCGAGCAGGTGGGGGCGATGGCGTTTGGTTTTGATCGGTTGTTTTGGAGGAGAGAGCGAGCGGCAGCTGGCAGGGTGAGACGGAAAACAGTCTATCAAACTGGGCACCAGAGCTAATCCTAAAGCGGCATGGCGGTATTGGCGCGTTCCTGTATTGGTGTGCGAATGGTAATGGCCGTCACCGGGACACTAGAGGTGAAGTGAGGATGGAGATTGACGCAAAGAGAAATACGGAATGAAATCAAACCAAGCGTGCCTTCTTTCTCTCTGCTAAATCTACAGTGCCTATCGAACTGGGCTACGGCGATGCTCCAAAGGCGGCATGGCGGTGTTGGCGTGTGCTAAAGGTGGGCAAGTGGGGATCAGAGAGAATATGGAGAGGAAGAGGACGGAGAGCAAAGGAAAATAGAATAAATCAATTGAAATTGTACCGCCTACCGAGCGTGGTTTTTCTCTCTTCTCTGCGTTTCCTGGTGCCTATCGAGTAAATAGGTCAGGCCTAGCCTAGCACGAGATGGAGCTGTACTATCCTCTCAAATAAATGGTCATGGCAGAGAGACGGTTTGGAGTATACTCAGAGCTCCTCTTGCCGAACGTAATAATCCTTTTTTCTTCTACATTCATCATCTTGTGTAGTCATATTTGGAACAAGTACTACTGTACTACTACTACTATAACTAATAAACACATAAAGGTTCCACCGATAATTAAGGAACCAAAATTGGAATACTACTACTCTCGAACTCTTGTGTAGTACAACAACAAAATGCTCCCAAAATGGGCTACAAGTATAACAGTACCATCTTTACACCCACATGCTACCACCTCAAATAAGCTTGCCTGCCACACCGCCAATTTCCTCTCCCCTATCAGCCTTACCGGACCCACAATCTAACATCTCTTAGTTCAATAAAGAAAAAAGTCGACAATCTCACAAAAAAATCAACCATCCACCAAAATAAAAGCCATTGTCTAATGCTTCCCGTCCATTATGAACGGACGGTCGCAATTGCTCGAGCGCCGCGTGGGAGTAGCAGTCGTCTGAGCTACTAGTTGTAGCTCTATGAAAGCACGTGCCTAGAAGCGGCAGAAGAATTTATTCTCTATCAGTGACGGAAGAAGATCGATGATATATAGTATCAAATGAACTAGTCAGTGCTTTATCCGTCTGACCAGTGAGAGCCGACACGAGTGGTGAACAGCTTGAAGCGTAGCGGAACATGTGCCTTTAAGGCATACAGTACGTACACCTCCGTTCTGATTTAGGATGGTCACATATTGCTAAATAACTTACACTACTCTAGTAACTTGCACATGTACCTTCATCATAGTGGGTAACAACATGTGTGCAGTGTCACGCAAAGGCCTAATTAATTGCTAGGAAGTTTGAAAACTCATAAAACATAGGAATCGTTAGTACAACATGTTGGTCCACTATATATACTAGTAAATTGCACGTGCCTTGCACGTGAGACTCAGATAGTAGACGTATGACATATCATCACTATATACAATTATAATTGGTAAAGCACAAAAAATTATAAATTCAATCAATATCTATAAAGTATGGGTTTGTGTTTTGAGGTATGCGCATACTAGCGTCCATTGTGCTAAAGACTATCGGTAGAATCTTTCTAGATGCTAATAATGGAAAAGAAGATCCAACGGTTAGAAAAGTTTGGATTTGCAAGTCTTGATCCAACAATTAATGTTCAAAACTGTTTCAAAATTGGCTTCCATCCTGATGTTTGGCCGATCTTTGGGATAACCTTCCCTCTCTATGTTTGGGAAGCAAGTGAAAATTTCGAAAACCGGAAAAGTTTGAATTTTTTTGCCGCCGAGGACCAAAGTGGTTTCCTTCCTATGTACTCCTCGTCCCTACTCCACACCAACGCGCGGCCGCCAAACACGCTAGAGACACAGAGCCACCGTACCAAGGCACACATGCGCAGTGCCACGCTGTGGACGAGGGGAGAGAGATCAGTCGGACTGGTGCGTGAGGGGAAAGGGGAGGAGAGATGGAGCATAGGAAAGGAGAGAGAAAACACATGATTTGTTTTGCGTGCATAGGTCCTGAAATTTACTGCTAGTAGAGTGTACACTGTAAGGCCCCAGGAGTACCTCGTGTCAGAAACGCATCATAACTTTGCTCTGACATGGAACTGCCTTCAACTTCTCTTCGATGTTGCCCTCTTCCCTTGCCAACGTTTTATTCTCTCAGCATGTACATTGCATGGACAGAGGTGACCATATGTTTAAGCAAAGAAATATACTACTCCCGCATTGTGTAAAAAAGCACACCTTAATAAGGCTCAGATAGTAATCGTATGACATATCATCACTATATAAAATTATAATTGGTAAAGCACAAAAAATTATAAATTTGATCAACATCTATAAAGTATGGGTGTATATTTGGTCCTTGTACTTTGTATCCATGTAGAAGTCAAAGATTATTAGCTACCTAACACTGAAATTTTTGATAACATGGTCTATAGAAACAAGGGAGAAGATTCTAGCATGATGAAGAAGTGTGTTTTGAGGTTTGTGCATACCATTCATTATGTCGGAGACTATCAATAGAATCTTCCAGATGCTAGAATGGAACAGAAGATCCAATGGCTAGAAAAGCTGAGATTCGCGAGTCTTGATCCAATGGTCAACATTCAAAGTTATTCGTACACTATATAGTGGTTTGTAATGAAGACTATCAATAGAATTTTTCAAGATGCTAGAATGGAAAAGAAGATCCAACGACTAGAAATGTTTGGATTCATGAGTCTTGATCCAACGGTCAATATTCAAAGTTGTTTGTACACTATATAAAGGTAAGATCATGTAGAAGTCAACGATTATTAGCTACTAGTAAGTTGCACATGAGACTCAGATAGTAGACGTATGACATATCATCACTATATAAAATTATAATTTGTAAAGCACAAAAAATTATAAATTTGATAAAGATCTATAAAGTATGGGTGTATATTTGGTCCTTATACTTTGTATCATCATGGGTAGAAGTCAAAGATTATTAGCTACCTGCTAACACATGAAAATTTTGATAACATGGTGTAGAGAAACAAGGGAGAAGATTCTAGTATGATGGAGAAGTGTGTTTTGAGGTTTGTGCATAGCATTCATTATGCCAAAGACTATCAATAGTATTTTCTAGATCCTAGAATGGAAAAGAAGATCCAACAGCTAGAAATGTTGGGATTCGCGAGTCTTGATCCAACGATCAACATTCAAAGATATCCGTACACTATATATTGGTTTGTAATGAAGACTATCAATAGAATCTTCAAGATGCTAGAATAGAAAAGAAGATCCAACGATTGGAAATGATGGGATTCGCGACTCTTGATCCAACGATCAATATTCAGTAAGTTGTTTGTACACTATATAGTGGTAAAGTTAATGATTATTAGCTACTAGTAAGTTGCACAGGAGACTTAGATAGTAGACGTGTGACATATCATCACTAGATAAAATTATAATTGGTAAAGCACAAAACATTATAAATTTGATCAAGAACTATAAAGTATATGGCTGAATATTTGATTTTTGTACTTTGTATCATCATGTAGAAGTCAAAGATTATTAGCTACCTAACACATGAAAATTTTGATAACATGGTCTAGAGAAACAAGGGAGAAGATTTTAGTATGGTGGAGAAGTGTGTTTTGAGGTTTGTGCGTAGCAATCATTATGCCAAAGATTATCAATAGAATCCTAGATGCTAGAATAGAAAAGAAGATCCAACGACTAGAAATGCTGGGATTCGCGAGCCTTGATCCAACAGTCAAAATTCAAAGTTATCCATACACTATATACTGGTTTGTAAAGAAGACTATCAATAGAATATTCAAGATGCTAGAATGGAAAAGAAGATCCAACGACTAGAAATGTTGGGATTTGCGAGTCTTGATCCAACGGTCAATATTGAAAGTTGTTTGTACACTATATAGTGGTAAGATCATATAGAAGTCAACGATTATTAGCTACTAGTAAGTTGCACATGAGACTCAGATAGTAGACGTATGACATATCATCACTATATAAAATTATAATTTGTAAATCACAAAAAAATATAAATTTGACCAATATTTATAAAGTATGGGTGTATATTTGGTCCTTGTACTTTGTATCATCATTTATAAAGTCAAAGATTATTAGCTCCCTGCTAACACATGAATTTTTTGATAACATGGTGTAGAGAAACAAGGGAGAAGATTCTAGTATGATGGAGAAGTGTGTTTTGAGGTTTGTGCATGGTATTCATTATGCCGAAGACTATCAATAGAATCTTCTAGATGCTAGAATGGAAAAGAAGATCCAATGGCTAGAAATGCAGGATTCATGAGTCTTGATCCAATAGTCAATATTCAAAGTTATTCGTACACTATATAATGGTAAGATAAGATAAGATAAGATAAGATACTAGTAGGTTGCACATGCCTTGCATGTGAGGCTTAGATAATAGACGTCCGGCATATCATCACTATATAAAATTATAATAGGTAAAGTGGAAAAAATATAAATTTGATCAACATCTATAAAGTATGGGTGTATATTTGGTTCTTCTACTTTGTATCATCATGTGTAGAAGTCAAAGATTACTAGCTACCTAACACTTGAAATTTTTGGTAACATGGTCTAGAGAAACGAGGGAGAAGATTCTAGTATGATGGAGACATGTGTTTTGAGAGGATTATGCATAGTGCATCCATTGTGTTCAAGACTATCAATAGAATCTTCTAGATGCTAGAATGGAAAAGAAGATCCAATGGCTAGAAATTTTCAGATTCACGAGTCTTCATCCAATGGTCAATATTCAAAGTTATTCGTACACTATATAGTGGTAAGATAAGATGTCTAAAAACATGGCTTGTGGCATTCAGATCCATACTCTTCAGAGTGTCTTTATAGAAAGGAACAATCTCGTCATCACTCGGAAAATTAAGAATGATATTTCTTGATATTTGGAAACTCACATCCATGACATTGTTTACTACAAGGATATGCACCCATCTACCTCTGAAAAGACAATTAACTCAAGAGCAATCTATCGCATTTACTTGTAGCTCAAGTTTGATATAATTTTGTTAAATTATCAAGATGCAAAATCTTAGCAAGAAGTTGAACTTGTTGTAAAAACTATCGGTGGTGGTTCGTGATATATTAAATCAGCCCCCAATGGTTACCTCCTAACGAGGGTTTAACTCATCAATGCCCATTGTTATGGACTTGGGTTTTGGAGAAGGAGGGATCGCTGGAGACATCTATCGGCTAGCAAACAAGCACACGGGGGACTCAAAGATTTACCCAGGTTCAGGCCTCGTAGAGGTCCCTACTCCTGCTTGTCTGCTTGTGGAATTATTGAAGGAATCGAGGATTACAATGGTGCACAGATGCAATCTGGTGAGGGTTGTGGAAACTAGGGTTGCGTGTGTCCTCCTCGCCGCCCCCTCCTGGCCTTTATATAGATAGGCCAGGTCTTGGGTAGCAGGTCGAGTCGGTTACAGGTTAGGGTTTTTTCCCTTTGAACTTTCTATCTTTAGCTTCTTCTTGTTCTTCAAGCAATCAAGAGTCCGTAGGCTACTCGAGTTCTCTATTTGGGCCTTGGCAACACCGTGGGCTTCCGCTGTATCCAGGACGTATATACCAAGCTCGAGTACCCGTAGGGTATACCCATGTCAGTAGGCCCCGAGTGTCTAGCAGAATCGCAGATTCGACTGGGGACTTTATGAAGCCTTTTGAGTGCATGGATGAGTATATTTCAACTGATCTGTTTGTGTCATAGGGATTGTTGATGTGCGTGCCTGATTTAACCGATGTATCGGTATCAGTTAACTACCTTAGGGTAAAACAACGCAATCTACTCGAACTCGAGTCCTCGGACTCGAATCCAAGTGCTGGTGTAATTCGACTTAAGCCGCGGAGGTCTTATAGGAGTCGAATTCCAGTATATGGATGTGAGAACTCGATGCGTCCGTCAAGGCATGTTTATCGTACCTGTAGGCACGGATATATTTCTGATAGTGCGCAGCAAATGCGTTGCCAGGGCTTATTCAGGTCTTAGCTTCACGCTGCAAGCGCGGCATCCGTATTTTTGGTCATCGCGGAGATGATTCGGGTGACCCAGGAGATACAGTCTCTTTGTAGGGAAAATATGAGGCGGTGTCGCCATAAACCTCGAGTGTATATGTTATAAACAAACAATATGATGTTCAAATAATCATAGGGTGCGCGACTAGCGCTCCCTATGGGAGTAGCCCCCGAGTGCCTGGTTGAGTCGAAGACTCAGGTAGGGACTAAAAAACTTTTGCGACTGTTGTCGTCTTTTGTTTGCTTGTTTCAGTCGAATTTGTTTCCGACGCTTCCTATGGGAGTAACCCATGTCCATAGTTGAATTGCGGATTCGAGTGGTTGGGTTTGCTTTGTTTGTCCATGTTCCTATAGAAAAGAAAAAGAAAAAATCGTAGGGTGCGCGACCAGCGCTCCCTATGGGAGTAGCCCCCGAGTGCTTGGTGGAGTCGAAGACTCGAGTAAGAACTAAAGTACTTGAATTCTTCTACTGTATAATTTTGGATGACGTCGGTGTTGACGATGTGATGACCTCAGTTACCCGCGTGAGCGAGTTTGACGGAACGTGACGGGCGGTGGGTCCCATTTTCTGACTTTGGCTTGACCAGGCGTGTGTAATCTCTGTTTTTAACTACGCCTCCTCGATTTCCGTGCGTAATGGGGGTAGTGGGGGACGGTTCACGCTCAGGTCCTCCACGTGTCGATCACGATGAACGCCGCGCATCTGATAGGTTTTTCCTGGCCGTGTTGCATCTTCCAGGGGGTTAAGTAGCGATGCTGTGATGGTAAATTTTCACATCTGCTTCTTTTCTCTGCCTTTGCCTCCGTCGCCATTGTTGCTGCTCCTCTGCTCCTTTGTGTTCATCTTTCTCGCGGTGCTGGACTAGCTCCACGTATTACCCAGTTACTTTCTCCGGTCACACCGCCACCGCAGAATGGGGAATAAGAAGGGAGGTGCCGCAGTGGAATCTGCCACCGCCACTTTTGCTGCTAAGAAGAAGGGCAGCTCCGCCACTATAGGTACCAGCGCCGCCGTCGCCAAGAAGAAGAAAGGCGTGGGCACTCACATCACGAATGGCGCATGGCGCGCATCCATGATCAAGTCTTCTGAGCTCCGTCTTCTACGCCAAGATGGAGTTTTGTCTGCTGCAGTTGCTGACGCGCGCGTCCCTGGCAGCGAGGTAATCCCCTCTCCACCTGCTAGCTTTCGGGTGATGTTCCTAGCGTTCATCATCTGCGGTCTCTCGTTGCCCCTGCATCCATTCTTCAGGGGCCTTCTCTGTTTCTATGGGCTCCGGCTGCATCAGCTGTCCCCCAACTCCATCCTCCATGTAGCTTGCTACATTACTCTTTGCGAGTGCTGGCTCGGAATCGAGCCGCACTTTGGTCTCTTTAAGCGTCTCTTCAAGCTGAAGCGCCAATCGGTGTTTGGATCCGTAGTCTATGATGTAGGCGGCTGCGGTATCTACGTCGACTCCTCCGTCACATACTTCGACATCAAGCTCATGGCGTCCATCCAAGGGTGGAGGGACAATTGGTTCTACATCCGCGACCAGAAGGCCAATGGAGACCACTTTGGACCCGCGCCCTTCGATCCCGCGATGCCGTGCAAGAGGAGGCACTCCTGGAAGAACATAGTGATGCCCGGCGAGTCCGCGGAGACAGATGTGATGTACGAGCGCGTCTGCGACCTCGAGAGTCACATGGGTAAAGAGGAGGGAGGCTGCGCCCTTATTCGCACATGGTTGCGCTGTCGCGTCCAGCCCCTGCAGGCTAGAGTCCACCCTTTGTTCCAGTGGGCTGGTGCGGACGATGTCACTCGCGTATCTGCCGATGGCATTTCCGCGAGTGAGGTAGATAAGAGGGTGCGACTGGTCACCAAGTACACCGCTAAGGATGTGCTCCCCAGTGAACCAGTCGTACCGCCATTCGAGGCTGCTAATCCTCCTCCTGATGTATGGTTGTGCTTCGAAGTAGCTTTATTGGTCGAATGCTTCTCTTTGCTTGGTTTGTGCTAATTTGTTCTCTGTATGCAGGATTGGAGGGTGTCACCATGTATGCCCCCTCTTCCTGAGGGGGTTATCCCTCGCGACGCCTTGGAAGAGGACGAGTCGGAGTCGATCGTCCCATCTGATGTGGAGCAGGAAGCCCTCGAGTCAGGTAGTCCGAATACTCGCAAGTGTTCACGCAGCAAGGATTCGCATGCGTCATCTCCTTCTACTCTGGAAGGTGCAGCTGTTGGTGTTGAGTCACCGATACATGTTGTTCCTGTGAGTGCCATGGCGCCACCTTCCCGCAAGAAGATGCGGCTGTCGAAGGAGTCGTTGTCAGAGTCAGGGGGATCAAACCTTCGATTTTGACAAGTTTGATTGGTAAGTATAAAAGTTGTCCTTTTGGTTCTTATTTTCGAGTTGCCTTCTCTTGATGCTGGTTTTGGTCTTCAGTTAACCGGCATCGTCATCTTCTAGCGACGTCCAATTTGTGAAAGAATCTGGAGTCGCAATATCCAAGGCCAAGAAAGAGGTTGAGCGCGCTCTGTCCCCTCCATTGGCGGCCCACTCCGGGCATAATTCATCAAGTTCTCCACACGATGTAGAGCATCGGATGGTTGCCCGGATGACTGCGTGTCAATCGACTTCGGAGTCATTGGAGGATCATGTATGTGTAGTATCTCTTCTTCTGATGTTGCAGTCGAATTTTTATCTATGCCATTTGTTGATCCTTTACTGTTTCCTTTATTACAGCTCCTTGTGAAGGAAGCCGCTCACCTGGCGAAGCACGTGCTAACGATTGGTCGTCAGCATGCGATGATGGACAATCGCCATCGCGCGGTTGAAAGTGAGTGCTCTTTACTTTTCTTCTGCATCCTTGTGATATATTCGACTGACGGTTTATCTTTTGTTTGTGTCACAGTTGAGCATAATGCCCTCCTTTGTAGCACTGCTTCCCTTGAGAAAACGCTTGCTACGGCAGTGAAGAGCCGTGATGAGGCTATCACAGCGCTAGATGAATCGCGGAAACGTGAAGAGGATCTGTGCGCCTCCATCGTAGATAGGGAGAAGTTGTTTGAAGAACAGCTTTTCTCGATTGCCAAGGCTCTCTCAGGTATGCCCTTGTCTAGGTTTTCGTCGTGTCTCTTCTTTTGAATTTGCTGTCGTGCTTACTTTTGTGCTGATGCTTGTTTCTTTTGTAGATGCCAGCGGTTTGAGCTTTGACGCGCAGGCACTCCGTCGCGATGATGCTTTGGCGGGCGCCATTTTAGTAGTCAAAGACCGCAGCGCTGCCGTGCAGGGGACACTCACCAAGACCAAGGGCGTGCTTAGTTGCCTTCGGGAGGAGCTGGCGCCCAAGGCTGAGCTGATCGAAAATATGGATGAGCTGGTGGAGTCCCTTGCCGGGGGCATTCCGGTGAGCTTCAAGAACTCGCTCTGTGCGGCTGGCGCTTCAATGTCACTCGCACTAGTTCAAGCCCACTAAGTCGAAGTTGATCCTACAGCGGTTTCCAAGGCGATGCCTGTCAGCGCGGATGGCCAGCAGGTAGTCTTTGCTCCTTTCGCAACCGCTTGTGGCAAGTACGGGCCGCAGCTAATCAATACAGTTGCAAAGTACTCTGAGAAGCTTCAGGGAGCCAAGAAGGCGGCGAAGGCTGCGACGTCAGGGGCCGGCGGGAAGTCTGTGGCATCTGATACTGCCACAGACTCGATGAGGCCCCCAAAACCGAAGTCTAAGTCGAAGAAGCCAGTTGCTCCTTAGTGGTCGCGCCTTGTAATAGTTAAATAGCATATTTCTTTTGTTGAAGACATGCCTTTTGGTGAGTGTATCTGCTGATACTTTTGTTGATCTTGAATGCACTCGAATCCTTTTTTTGTGCTTCGCCTTGGTCTTCTTATTGTCTCTTGCTTGACTTGTGATAGGGCACATCGAGTAATCCTCAGAGGGAACCTCGGGATTCACCACCCCCTGATGACACTTTGGCGCCGCTGCGCTCAAGGGTGGATGAGCTGTCTCTGCTCTCGCGACTTCGTGACCGCGTAAAGCAGTTGGAGCGCGAATTGCCTGTACTTCGCGATAACGCGGATGTATGGAAATCAAGGTCGAAAAAGCCGTCGCCCAAGAACAATATCTGCTGGGGGAGGTGACGCGGCTAGGCGACCAATTCAAATGTTAGTTTTCTTCTTCCTTATCTTTTCCCTATAGTCACTCGCCGTAGTTCATTGTCTTCATACTTCTACCTTTGCTTGGTATAGTTGTCAGTGTGCGCCATCCATAGGATGAGAAGGATAGGATTGCCATTCGCATGAATGACCTGACCTAAGAGCAACTTCAAGCGAGTGGATACTTCTGGGTGGATCATGATCGCACAATCGCGTTGGCGACCCTGTAGGATCGTGTGTAGCGAGTGCTTCACTTCTTGAAGAAGTAGCAATCATGCTTGAGGAATATTTACCAAACGATGTTCCCGCTAGACGTCGTTCCATCGAGCATGCTGGCCCTTCTTGCTAAATTCCAGGACTTTAGTGTGGTCCGCGAGTGTGTACGGCAACAGTTAGTGGCTGGTGCGAAGGCTGATATGTCGCTGGTGCGACTGCACCGGCATGATGTGGACGTTGCAGCAGTTGCGGCCGGACCCCCAGCGCCACCAGCAGGTTCGACTTGGAACATGGTTCCGCACTACCAGGTGGTGGATCGCCCAGCGGAGGAGATCGTCGACTTCTTCGAGGAGCAGACCAACGTTCTTTTGCTGCAAGAGTAGTTTAGTTTGTATCCTGCACATAGTTGTACCAGTGTTGTAAAGTTTATATATATGCTTGTGTATAATTGATTAATATTGATGTATATAAAGAGCTTGCTAGCATGTATGTTTTGTGAGTGTGTTGCACTATGCGATTCCTTTTCATTAACCTGACTTATGTTTATCTCAGTCCCTTGCCAACCCGTCAGGTGCGTTGCAACTAGGTTGGTGTTTATCAAGGGTTTCGATTAGTGTGTCAGCTATTCAGGATATCGCGTTAGTTCATAGAACAGATGTGTATAGGGTGGCACAACACCCGACTGGATAATTTGTGAAGAATAAAAGAAAACACCGAGTTTTGGGGCACTTAGCTTTATTTATTCATAGGATAGTACGAGGTACAATGTGTGGCTAAGTAGCCTTGGCTGAGTAGCCTTATTTGCAATGTAAAAACAAAAACTACTAAGGGTAGAAGCGCCGCAGCGGCGCGACGTTCCAAGGGTTTGGAGTATGCGAGTCCTGTCTCTAAATCTTTAAGGCGATAGGTGCCACCTAGGATTAAATCTGTAATCACGTATGGTCCCTCCCAGGGGGACTCGATCTTGAGATGCCCTTGCTGCTTGAGTCGTAGGACCAGGCCGCCTTCGACGAAGGACCTGTGGCGTAGCCTTTAGCTGTGGTAGGTGCGTAGGTTCTGTTGGTAGATCGTTGATCTTTCCGCGGCGATTTCCCTCGCCTCGTCAAGGAGGTCGACGGAGTCTTCGAGTGCAAGAGTTGACTCCTGCTCGCTGTAAGCGACCACACGTGGTGCTTTGTATCGTACTTCGGCGGGTAGCACCGCTTTAGCCCCGTGCACCATGAAGAACAGGGTGTACCCAGTGGCGCTGTTTGGAGTTGTGCGTATGCTCCAGAGTACCGATTGCAGCTCATCAGGCCAGCAGTCCGCGGCTTGTTCGAGTAGCATGAGGAGTCGCTTCTTGATGCCACCATAGACAAGCCCGTTAGTTTTTTTGCCTGACCATTGGTATGGGAATGCGCTATGGAGGCATAGCTGACGTTGATTCCCAGATTCTCACAGAATTCATGGAACTCCTTGGATGTGAAGTTTGTCCCGTTGTCCGTGATGCTGCTATGTGGCACTCCAAAGCAGTAGACGACGGACTCGAAGAACTTGACTGTGTTGTATCTTGACTGATTAGTCACTGGCATGGCCTCTATCCACTTGGTGAATTTGTCGACTGCGACCAAGAGGTAGACGTAGCCTCCTTGTGAGGACCTTGGGAGTTTGCCGACCATGTCGAGTCCCCATTGTGTGAAGGGCTAGGCCAATGGAATTGGTCGGAGCTCTACGCCAGGTGCGTCCAGCTTGTCCGTGAATCGCTGGCAAGCATTGCATTTTTGGACGACGTCCTTGGCATCACACATGGCCAGTAGAATCCAGCTCGTAGAGCTTTGGCGACGAGGGTGCGACTGCCGGCATGGTGCCCGCAGGTCCCCTCATGGATGTCGAGGAGAACAGCTCTTCCATTGGCCGTGGAGATGCATCGTTGGAGTACTCCTGTGATGATGCGCTTGTATAGTTCGTCGTTGATAGCAGCGAATGCCTTGGAGTGCCATATGATGTGTCAGGCATCAGTCGGATCGTCCGGTAGCCTCTTGCTGAGGAGGTACGTAATGTATTGTTGGGTCCAGGATGTCTCGATCATCATGACGCTCATTGGTCCTTCGAGTCCTGTGTCCAGCTCCAGGTCATGGAGTGCCATTGGCTCATTGGGCGGCGCAGCCCCCGAGTCCGTTGTTGCGCTTATTTTCTTCTCTGCGGCCTTTGGCTTGATTGAGCGTTTGCAGATCCGCTTGAGAAATAACCCAGGTGGTATGGGAGCGCAGGTGGAGCCTATGTTGGCGAGTGCGTCCGCCTCTTCATTGCTTTTGCGGCCAATGTGCCATAGTTCGCAACCATCGAAGTCCCCTTCGAGTGTGTCGTAGAGGTTGCGGTAGGCGATCATGTTGTCGTTCAGTGCGTCGCACTCATGCATTGTCTGGTTGACGACCAGCTTGGAGTCGCCATATATTATGAGCCTCTTGGCGCCGCAGGCTTTTGTCATCCTCATCCCATATAGTAGGGCCTCATATTCAGCTTCATTGTTGGAGGTGGTGAACTGCATTTGTAGGATATATTTCAGCTTATCTCCCTGGGGCGATGTTAGTATGACACCTGCACCAGCCCCATCTTTTTGCTTCGAGCCGTCGAAGTGCATTGTCCAGAGGTAGGACATGTCTGGTTTTTCGGGGAGCTGGTTCTCCATCCAGTGTATGAGGAAGTCAGGGAGAACTTGCGACTTGATTGCATCGTGTTTTTCATATGTGATGTCTCGTGGAGACAGTTCGATTCCCCAAAGCGCGACCCGTCCGGTGGCGTCGGGGTTGTTGAGGATATGCCCTAGCGAGGCGTCGTTGACTACCACGATTGGGTGTTCTTGGAAGTAGTGGCGCAGTCGCCGGGCTGTCATGAAGACGCCGTACGCCAGTTTCTGGTAGTGTGGGTACTGCGGTTTTGTTGGCGTAAGTACCTCGCTGAGGTAATAGACTGGGCATTGTACCCCGTGGACCTTGTTTTCCTCGGCTCGTTCTACTACGAACACTGTGTTGACCACCTGGTTGGTGGCAGAGATGTATAGCAACAATGGTTCCCTTTCGCGTGGGGTCACTAGTACTGGCGAGGTGGATAGCAGGCGCTTGAGGTCTTCAGATGCTTCCTGCGCCTCGTTGGTCCACTCGAACTTGTCAGCTTTGCGGAGGAGTTGGTATAAGGGCAGTGCCTTTTCACCCATCCGACTGATGAATCGACTGAGTGCCACGATTCACCCAGCCAGTTGCTGGACACCTCTTACGTTTTTAGGCTTCTCCATGGCCAGTATGGCTTTTATTTTCTTTGGGTTCGCCTCGATCCCTCACGCGGAGATAAGATATCCGAGTAGTTGCCCAAATGGTACACCGAAAGCGCATTTGTCCGGATTGGGCTTGATCCAGTAGCGGTCGAGGTTGGCGAAGGTTTCGCGCAAATCGTCGATAGCGAGGCTTCCTCTTTGGTCTTGATTACTATGTCATCAACATAGACTTGGATGTTGCAACCAAGTTGGTTCTTGAGGCAAGCCTGCATGCATCGCTGGTAGGTGGCTCTTGCGTTCTTCAGCCCGAAGGGCATTGTGTTGTAGCAGAACACACCAAAAGGCGTTGTGAATGCCGTTTTTTCTTGATCTTCCTCCTTCATTCAAATCTGGTTGTAGCCTGAGTAGGCGTCGAGGAAGTAGAGGCGCTCACATCCCGCGTGGAATCGATGATCTGGTTGATTCGCGGTAGTGGGAAGTGATCCTTTGGGCAATGCTTATTCAGGTAGGTGAAGTCCACGAACATCCATAGGATATCCATGTCTTTATTTGGTACTAGCACCGTGTTGGCGAGTCAAGTGCTTTCCTTGATATCGCGTATAAATTTGGCGTCGAGGACTCTGTTGATCTCCTTTCCAAGTGCCTTTGCTCTTGGTTCAGACAGTCGCCGAATTGTTTGTTTGACTGGCCTTGCGTCTGGGTTGACATTGAGTGCGTGCTCGGCGAATTCCCTGGGAACTCCTGGCATGTCCGCTGGACACCAGGCGAAGATTTCCCAGTGCTCACGGAGGAATTCGACGAGCGTGAGTTCCTATGCGGGACTCAAGTTGTTGGCGATGAGGGCCGTCTTGGCGGGATCCAATGGGTGGACCTGAACTTTTTTTGTGTGCACCGATGAGTCAAAAGATAGGTCGGGTGAACTTGGCCGGCTTAGGGGAGGCGGACTGTTGTCTGTCGACTCCTTTGGTCTCGCAAGTTCTTCCTGCATGCCGAAGGACTGGGAAATTTTGTTGAATTCCCTGTCGCAACTGTCGGACATCTCGAAGCTCCCGTTGACTGTGATGATGCCACTAGGGCCTGGCATTTTCATCTGCAGATAGGTGTAGTGTGGCACTGCCATGAACCTAGCGAACACAACACGTCCGAGGATGCAGTGGTACTGTGAGGGCCAGTCGACGACCTCGAAGTCGATGCGCTCGCGCCAAAAGTTTTTCGGCGTGCTGAAGATAACGTCGAGGTTGATTTTGCCAAGGGGATACATGCCCTTGCCTAGGACGATGTCATGGAATGTTGTGTTTGAGGACTCTAAGCAAGTTAGAGGGATCCTCATTGCTCGCAAGGTACTCGCGAATATAAGGTTGATGCCGCTTCTGCCATCCATGAAGGCATGGCTCATGTTGAAGCCTCCAATTTGTGCCTCAAGTACGAGGGGACAGTGGCCTGGATGAGGTACTTGGGGCGGATGGTCGTGCTTGTTGAAGGTGATGCAGGACTCGCTTCCACTGAGGTACTCAGTGGTAGATGGTGGCGAGTTTGTTGCCAGATTGACTTGGCGAGTGATGGCCTTTTGCACCCGGTTGGAGGGCGGCCCTTTTGGATCATCATGGTGCCCATGGCCCGTGGGTACGGCTCGCCTTCGTGATGCTGGTCGGGTGCGGCCACGCTTGGCAGTGGTCCAGGTGGTAGTAGAGGAGCTCCGTGGGCCACAGCGCCTTGGGCGGCTCCGTAGCCCTTGTTGACTGCGTCACGATTCATCCGAGCCAGGCCTTCATGGAGTTTGAGGAACTCGCGACAATCTTTGAGGAGGTGGCTGGATTTCTTTTTGCTGTCATGCTTGTTGATGTAGAAGTGCACAGTGCATGGTTCGGACAGCTTGTCTTCAACGGACGTGGCGGGTGCTTCATCGCGAGTGCAGCGCTGCCATACTTGCGTGGTCTTCCTGGAGTCGCGGTATCCACCGCTGCGGTAGCCGCTGTTGCGGTTGTCGTCGCGCCTGTCAGTGTAGCCGGCTGCGACCATGTTGAGATCGTTGTGATCATCATAGATGTGCATTCGCCGTTTGCTTCGGCGGTCGCGTCTGCGCTCGAGTTCTGCTTCCTCGACGGAGTGAACGCGATTTTTCACCGAATCTTCTCTGTTAGCCCACCGATTCGTGATTTCCATCAGGTGCTCGATGGTCTTGGGCTTCGAGCGGCCCAGCTCCTCCCTGAGTTCTATGCGGCGAACATCGCCGTTGAATGCGTCGATTGCGCGGTCCTCCGAGATATTTTCTGCGGAGTTCTTGATGATGGACCAACTCTAGATGTATGAGCGTAGTGATTCGCTCGATCTTTGCTGGCAGCACCTCAGCTCTTCGATTGACGCGGGCCTTTTGTAGGTGCCCTTGAAGTTGCGCACAAAGCTGTAAACCAGATCTTCCCAACTGCGAATTGATCCGTGTGGGAGGTTGTTGAGCCATGCTCGGGCGGCACCCTGCAGCTGTAGCTGCAGGCACTGCATGGCCGTACTTCGACTTCCGACGTGAAGCCTGACAGAGGAGATGTGGTCCTCCAACTAGATTTTCGGGTCCTGCAGACCGTCAAACTTCGGTTTCTCTGATGGGAGCTTAAACCCCTTGGGCATTCGCTTTTGCCTGATGGCCCTGCTGAAGCATCTAGCGCCACAGAGCTCCACCTCTTTGTCTTCTGAGTCAGTCGATCGGGAACATCGCACCCTTGACTTGTCGATCTTGCGTTGTGTGATGTCATCACACGCGTCGTAGTCGTGATCGTGTCGCCGTGAGCGGCGGCGTTGAGGCAGGTCGTGACTATCATCGCTGGAGGAGGGCGAGGCATAGCGTCTTGCTAGAGCCTTGCCTTTCTTCGGCTCCAGTGTTGGCTCCTTGTCGAGGGCAGCCTCGACTAGCCCCAAGCCTGCTATCATAGATCGGTGCATGGTGGCTCAGGGATCTCCAGCTGGCGGCTGGTTGTTGAGGAGGTACATGGTGGTTGTTGTCACTACAGCTTGCGGCGTCTTCTGGACCACATTGCCCCATGTGTCGACTATCATAGAGCTGAAGTCGAGGACCTTTGCAGCTTCTATGCATTCTTGCTCGGTGAGATGGGCCATCCGGGATCGCCTCTTGTTTGCGATGTGCTCGTTGCCCTTTGAGGGGGATCCTCCATGGGAGGAGAGCCCAGCACGTCAAAGACTCGACTCGTCTGCCGCCTTTTTGCGCGCTTCAAGTTGCGCCAGTGTATGCACTTGGCACCTGTATTCCTCCTTTAGAAGCCAATGGTAGCCCATCAGCATGTTCTGCGGGGAGTCGAAAGGCAGGGGTTGCCTCATAGGGCTTGTCGGCAGCGGGCCCACTCGTTGTCATTGAGCCTGATTACTACGCGCTCTCCCGTGTTTTCATTCACCATGGTTGGTGGTTTGATTGCTCCTCCGTTGTTAACGGGGGCGCTGTTGTCACCGTTGCCGCCATTGGGTATGCCACCATTTGGCGGGTCGGTTTCATTGCCACGGTTTCCCGTGTTGTCGCGATTGGCGGAGGTGTCGCCCGCGTTGATGACGACGCACATGAAGTGACTGGGGAAGCTGCTGCTCCCACAACTTTCAGATCCAGAGCCGTATGCTCCGTCTTCAGTTGCTAGATCACCCAGATCGGATTCGCGACTGTTGTCGCTGTCCGTACTCCCAGCTGGTTCCGGGGCGTTGAGCTCGCTAAGGGTGCCGATCAACGGAGGGAACCACGATGCTGGAGAAATTGACAGTATTGTCGGCTGGTCAGGCATGCGAAGCGTGCCCATCTGACCAACTTGGAAGCGGAAGCTCCCGATCGCCAGGCTGATTCCTTCGCCTACGGATTCTAAAGCCGGGCGAGTGGCCGGCGTGTGGACGGTGAAGTCGAACGCGCCGAAGAGCTGGCGAATCTCCGCTGTTGCAGAGTTGTAGATCGCAGTTGATGGGCCAAAGAGGCCGCAACATCAGCAGTCCCAATTCCCACATACGGCACCAATTGACGAGGGTTTAAGTCATCAATGCCCATTGTTATGGACTTGGGTTTTGGAGAAGGAGGGAGCGCTGGAGACATCTATCGGATAGCAAACAAGCACACAGGGGACTCAAAGATTTACCCAGGTTCAGGCCTCGTAGAGGTCCCTACTCCTGCTTGTCTGCTCATGGAATTATTGAAGGAATCGAGGATTACAATGGTGCGCAGATGCAATCTGGCGAGGGTTGTGGAAACTAGGGTTGCGTGTGTCCTCCTTGCCAACCCCTCCTCGCCTTTATATAGATAGGCAAGGTCTCGGGTAGCAGGTCGAGTCGGTTACAGGTTAGGTTTTTTTCCCTTTGAACTTTCTATCTTTAGCTTCTTCTTGTTCTTCAAGCAATCAAGAGTCCGTAGGCTACTCGAGTTCTCTATTTGGGCCTTGGCGACACTGTGGGCTTCCGCTGTATCCAGGCCGTATATACCAAGCTCAACTACTCGTAGGGTATACCCATCTCACCTCCAAAAAACATAAAACTTTCAATGCAACCTACAATTTACTTGTAGTTCAAAATTGAACTAATTTCAATAAATCGACATAAAATCAATTTCAAGTGGGAAAAGATAGCTATATAATAAGTTTGAAAACTCATAAAACACGGGAATCATAAGTACAACATGAGGGTCCACTATATATGTCTGATAGCTTGGCTTGTGGCATTCAGGTCCATATCCTTCGGACTTTGTTTACGAAAATGAACAATAATCTCATCATCACTCGGAAAATTGAGAATGTTCTTTTCTAATAGTTGGAAACTCACACCGGCGGTACTGATTACTACAAGAAGATGCATCCATCTACCTCCAAAGAGACATTTAATGAAAGAAAAATCTATCGCGCTTACTTGTAGCTCAAGTTTGAGCAAATTTTTCGTTAAATTGTCAAGATGCAAAATCTTAATTAGAAAGGAGTTAAAAACCTATTGTCAAAACTCTCGATTGTTTTCTGATATATTAACTGAGGCCCCAATGGGTACACCTCCAAAAGTTTTTTGTAATTCTTTAGAACCAATCTGCAATAATTTAGTTGTTGTAGTTCAAGTTTGACCAAATTTCGATAAATATAGGCATGAAGTCATTCAAGTGGGGCAAAGTTAATTAGCTACATAGGGAGTTTGAAAACTCATAAAACATGGGAATCGTAAGTAAAACACGTTGCTCCACTTAATATGTCTAAAATCTTGGCTTATGCCATTGAGATCCATATTCTTCAGACTTTCTTTACATAAAAGAACCATCTCTTCATCACTTGGAAAACTGAGGATTTTCTTTCCTCATAGTTAGAAACTCACACCGACGACATTGTTTACTAGAAGAACATGCACCCATCTACCTACAAGAATACATTTAATTCAAGAGCAATCTATCACGCTTACTTGTAGCTCAAGTTTGATATAATTTCGTTAATCGACAAGAATTCACTGAAGTGTGCAAAGTTTGCTAGGACGAAGCTTGAGAAATCCTAGTACTAAAAACTTGGGCTGTTGGTCCAATTTGTGTGATAATTGGGGTGGTTGCATTTTCTTTTAACTATGGTAAGTCTCGTAGGAGAGAGGTGCTTGAGAGTTAACACGATCGATGGAAGTACAACTTACATCAAGGACCTCATAAAGAATGAAAATTGCGTCCAAGTCCATCCATTTAACACAATGACCCTAAAACTGAATAATGAAGTGTGTGTGTTTTGTGGTTTGTGGATACTAGCGTTCATCGTGCTAAAGACTATCAATAAAATCTTTCTCAATGCTAAGGGAAAATAGAAGATCTAATGATTAGCAATGTTTGGATTTGGCAGTCTTGATCCAGCGGTCAATGTTCGAAGTTAATTCGTACACTATACAATGGTGGTATGGTATTGTAAGAGATAAGACAGGATAAAGATAAGATAAGAAGTACCGTGAATGGCTGATCTAATGGTTGGTCTCGTAGGAGCGAGGTGCTTGAGAGTTAAGACGGTCAGTGGAAGTACAAGTTACATCAAGGACCTCATAAAAATGAAAATTGCATCCAAGTCTATGCATGCATTTAGCACAAGGACCCTGAAACTGAGAAATGAAGTGTGTGTTTTGAGGTATGCGCATACTAGCGTCCATTGTGCTAAAGACTATCGGTAGAATCATTCTAGATGCTAATAATGGATAAGAAGATCCAACGGTTAGAAAAGTTTGGATTTGCCAGTCTTGATCCAACAATTAATGTTCAAAACTGTTTCAAAATTGGCTTCCATCCTGATGTTTGGCCGATCTTTGGGATAACCTTCCCTCTCGATGTTTGGGAAGCAAGTGAAAATTTCGAAAACCGGAAAAGTTTGAATTTTTTTGCCGCCGAGGACCAAAGTGGTTTCCTTCCTATGTACTCCTCGTCCCTACTCCACACCAACGCGCGGCCGCCGAACACGCTAGAGACATAGAGCCGCCGTACCAAGGCACACATTTGCAGTGCCACGCCATGGACGAGGGGAGAGAGATCAGTCGGACTGGTGCGTGAGGGGAAAGGGGAGGAGAGATGGAGCATAGGGAAGGAGAGAGAAAACACATGATTTGTTTTGCGTGCATAGGTCCTGAAATTTACTGCTAGTAGAGTGTACACTGTAAGGCCCCAGGAGTACGGCGTGTCAGAAACGCATCATAACTTTGCTCTGACATGGAACCGCCTTCAACTTCTCTTCGATGTTGCCCTCTTCCCCTGCCAACGTTTTATTCTCTTAGCATGTACATTGCATGGACAGAGGTGACCATATGTCTAAGCAAAGAAATATACTACTCCCGCATTGTGTAAAAAAGCACACCTTAATAAGGCTCAGATAGTAATCGTGTGATATATCATCACTATATAAAATTATAATTGGTAAAGCACAAAAAATTATAAATTTGATCAACATCTATAAAGTATGGGTGTATATTTGGTCCTTGTACTTTGTATCATCATGTGTAGAAGTCAAAGATTATTAGTTACCTAACACTAGAAATTTTTGGTAACATGGTCTAGAGAAACGAGGGAGAAGATTCTAGTATGATGGAGAAGTGTGTTTTGAGAGGTTTATGCATAGTGCATTCATTTTGTTCAAGACTATCAATAGAATCTTCTAGATGCTAGAATGGAAAAGAAGATCCAATGGCTAGAAATGCTGGGATTCGCGAGTCTTGGTCCAATGGTCAACATTCAAAGTTATCCGTAGACTATATAGTGGTAAGATAAGATAAGATAATATCATGTAGAAGTCAACGATTATTAGCTATGAGGGAAAAGATTCTAGTATGATGGAGAAGTGTGTTTTGAGGTTTATGCATAGCATTCATTATGCTGAAGACTATTAATAGAATCTTCTAGATGCTAGAATGGAAAAAAAGATCCAACGGCTGGAAATGTTGGGATTCACGAGTCTTGATCCAACGGTCAATATTCAAAGTTATCCATACACTATATAGTCGTAAGATAATAAGATAAGGTAAGATATCTCTATCTCTACTACTATAGTGGAGCAGTTTTGAATTGGATCCATAGCACCAATCCTGACCATTGGGCTATTGGATCCAATGGTTCAGAGAAGCTGGATTCGTGTTGAATAGTACGTACCTAGATCAAACTCCACCATGTCCTAGAACCATCATGTCACGACCCCCAAAATGCATAAATTAAGTCTATTAATAATAACTATCTACACATATTGAGAATACAACCTACTGTACTTTGAAATTTTGGGGTTGGTGACATGATGGTTCTAGAACATGGTGGAGTTTGCTCTAGGTACTATTCAACACGAATCCAGCTTCTCTGAACCATTGGACCTAACAGACCAACAGTCAAGATTGGTGATATATATGGATCCAATTCAAAACTGCTCCATTATAGTAGTAGATATATAGATAAAAAGCACACCTTAATAAGGCCTAGTATGTGGCATCCGCTAAGGTTCACCTTATACATAGTGGAAACTATAAAGTATCTTTAAGCCTAAGGTGCACCTCAAGCTTGTGTGTTGACCATAGAGAATATAAAAATCATTTGCCCTCTCTCCTTATTTCATGTGATCATTTTCAAAAGGGGTTCAAATTTTTCAAGAGGCAAAATCTTAGTAGCTAGAAGTCGAACAGTCTCAACTGATATATTAATTGACCGCTTGATGGGTACCCCCAAAAGATTTTTACATAAAACTTTCAAACCAAGCTACAATTTATTGCTTATAGTTCAAATTTGACCTTTTATTTCGATACATCGACATAAAGTCATTCAACAACTGGACGGGGTCAGCTAGGAACCTTGAAAACTCATAAAACATGGGAATCGTAAGTAAAACACATTGGTCCACCTAGAAAATATGTCTAGAAGCTTGGCTTATGGCATTGAGATCCATATTCTTCGTACTTTCGTTACAAAAAAGAATCATCTCGTCATCACTCAGAAAACTGAGAATTTTCTTTCCTGATTGTTGGAAACTCACACCGATGACATTGTTTAGTACAAGAAGATGCACACATCTACCTCCGAAAAGACAATTAATTCAAGAGCAATCTATCACACTTACTTGTAGCTAAAGTTTGACTTAATTTCGTTAAATTGACAAGAAGTCACCGAAGTGCGCGAAGTTAGCTAGGAATCCTAGTACTAAAAACTTGTGTATTACATATAAGAAACCGTGGTCCAGTTTGTGTGATAATTGGGGAAGTTGCATTATCCTTTAACCTTGGTAGGTCTCGTAGGAGTGAGGTTCTTGAGAGTTAACACGGTCGGTGGAAGTACGTACAAGTTACATCAAGGACCTCATAAACAATGAAAATTACATCCAAGTCCATGCATGCATTTAGCAAAGGACCCTGAAACTGAGCAATGAAGTACTGTGTTTTGAGGTTTGCGCATCCTACCGTTCATCGTGCTAAAGACTATCAGTAGAATCTTTCTAGATGCTAGGAATGGAAAATAAGATCCAACGGTTAGCAATGCTGTTTGGATTTGCCAGTCTTGATCCAACTATTAATGTTCAAAGTTAATCTCTACACTATATGTAGTGGTATGGTATTGTAAGACATAAGAGACAAGATAAAGATAAGATAAGAAGTACAGCGAATGGCTGATTTAATGGTAGGTCTCGTAAGAGCAAGGTGCTTGCGAGTTAACACGTTCGGTGAAAGTACAAGTTACATTAAGGACCTCATAAAAATGAAAATTGCATCCAACAAGTCCGTGCATTTATCACAAGGACCCTTAAACCGAGTAATGAAGTACTATGTGTTTTGAGGTTTGTGCATACTAGTGTTCATCGTGCTAAAGACTATCAGTAGAATCTTTATAGATGCTAAGAATGGAAAAGAAGATCCAACGGTTAGCAATGTTTGGATTTGTCAGCTTTGATCCAACGGTCAATGTTCAAATAAGATAATCCCTACACTATGTAGTGGTGGTATGCATGGTATTGTAACAGATAAAAGACAAAGATAGAGGTATGATAAGAAGTACTGCGAATGGTTGATCTAATGGTAGGTCTCGTAGGAAGGGAGGTGCTTTGAGAGTTAACACGGTGGGTAGAGTTACAATTTACACCAAGAACTTCATAAAAAATGAAAATTGCATCTAAGTCCATTCATTTAGCTTATGGACGACCCTGAAACTAAGCAATGAAGTGTGTGTTTTGAGCTAGAGGTTTACGTATACTAGCGGTCATCGTGCTAAAGACTATTAGTAGAATCTTTCTAGATGCTAAGAATGGAAAAGAAGATCCAACGGTTAGCAATGTTTGGATTTGCCAGTCTTGATCCAACGGTCAATGTTCAATGTTAATTCGTACAGTATATGTAGTGCATGGTATGGTACGTTATTGTAAGAGATAGGACAAGATAAAGATAAGATAATAAGAAGTACTATGAATGGCCGATCTAATGGTTGGTCTAGTAGGTGCGATGTGCTTGAGAGTGAACACGGTCGGTGGAAGTACAAGTTACATATCAGAGACCTCATAAAAAATGAAAATTCCATCCAAGCCCATGCATTTAGCACAAGGACCCTAAAACTGAGCAATCAAGTGTGTGTTTTGAGGTTTACACATACTAGCGTTCATCGTTCTCATCAAGACTATCAGTAGAAACTTTTTAGATGCTAGGAATGGAAAAGAAGATCTAACAGTTAGCAAAATGTTTGGATTTCCGAGTCTTGATCCAACTTGTCGTCAAAACTCTCGTTGGATGGTCTCTCATATATTAATTGTGACCCCCGATGGGTACCTCCAAAAGCTTTTTCGTAGAACTTTCACAGTGACCTAAAATTTACTTATACAAGTTCAAATCTGACCTATTTTCGATAAATCGACATAAAGTCATTCAAGTGGGTGGAGTTAGGTCGGAGGTTTTGAATTGGATCCATGGTACCAATCGTGGCCGTTGGGCTATTAGATCCAATAATGGTTCAGAGTAGTTGGATTCGTGTTGAACGGTATCTAGAGCAAACTCCATCATGTTCTAGATAGTTATTATTAATATACTTAATGTATGTCTTTTTCTCTAACAAGACTATTGGTTAATAACAACTTAATGTTCGTTAAATCACATTTCATACAGTATATACGAGTGTAGCACGTGCATGTGTGTGCGTGTAAAAACATTGGCTTGTGGCATTTATTTAGAGCAATATTCTTCAGGCTACCTTTATGGGAGAGAATGATCATGACATGACTCAAAAAATTGAGAATGTCCTTTCCTGGTTGTTGGAAACTCACACCGATGACATTGTTTACTACAAGAAGATGCACCCATCTACCTCTAAAAAGACATTTAATTCAAGAGCAGTCTATCATGCTTACTTGTAGCTCAAGTCTAACTTAATTTCATTAAATTGATGCAAAATCTTAGCAAGAAGTTGAACCGTACCTATATATCAACAAAACTCTTGGTGGTTTCCCATATATTAATTGACCGCTCCCCCCGATAGATATGGGTACCTCCAAGAGAGATCTTTTGTCAAACTTTCAAAGCAACCTACAATTTACTTGTTGCAGTTCAATTTGTACCTAATAATTCCGATAAATCGGCATAAAATCAATCAAGTGGGAAAAGTTAGCTAGGAAGTTTGAGAACTCATAAAACATGGGAAATCGTAAGTACAACATGTTGGTCCACAATATATGTCTGAAAACTTGCCTCGTGTGTCATTCAGATCCATATTCCTCAGACATGCCTTACGGGGTAGAACAATCTCGTCATCACACTCGAAAAATTGAGAATGTTCTTTCCTGAGTAGTAGGAAACTCATAGTGATGGAATTATTTACTACAACAAGATGCACCTATAGACCTCCGAAAAGACATTTAATTCAAGAGCAATCTATATCGCGCTTACTTGTAGCTCAAGTTTGACCTAATTTCATTAAATTGTCAAGATGCAAAATCTATCTTTGCAAGAAGTTAAACCTATTGTCAAAACTATTGGTGTTTTGTGATATATTAATTGGCCCTCGATGGGTACCTCCAAAAGCTTTTTCGAAAAACTTTCAAAGCAACCTACAATTTTCTTAGACACGAGGCTAGTAAATTTCTAAGCTATGTATAGTAAGGGCATGTGCAGTGTCTAGAAGTAGCTATGAAAATTACTTTCGCTCCAGCGTTTAGAACTGAAGTGGGTCCACACAACCATGCGAAAAAGAAAAATAGACTGTTATCCACCGAATAGTGGGCCCTCCCAATTGATTCTCTTAGACATAAGTCTAGCACTAGAATCACTTTGAAGAATCTTTTTGTTAGCACTACCCACTCCACCGCTAAGATATATGCTTAAGACTTGACACCGTGGTTGCTTTGATGTCTGGAGCCAATGGGCTCACTACCGTGGGGCCCCATTGTTATTAGAGTTCTAGTTATATCCTATAGCAGCCAACGAATGTTAGATTTGACTCCTTTGGCTATTCTTTCTCAATGAAGCCTCGATGCTCGGCTTCGAAGGATGGTTACGAGGGAAGTAGGTGCCTATGGTGACTTCGTCAAGCTCAAGCCCCCCACCGGACAGTCTGAAGACACAATCTTTCGCAGGTGCTCATAGGGGTAGGATGTGCATTCATGCGTTCATAGGGGTGAGTGTGTGTATGCATTTGTGAGCGTGTGCGTTTTGTACTAGATTTTCGCAAAAATGAGAGAGATGGGCCTTCCGTTTGTATTAATTTTTGCTCGGTTTTCCCAAAGTAATTGTAATGGTCACTGGTGTCTAGGGTTTATGGGCTCACTACCGAGGACCACATTATTAGTGGTTCAATTACATCCCATAGCAGCCAATGAATATGAGCTCCAATCCCCTAGCACTTCCTTTGCCACGAAGCCTCGGTGCTCGACTTTGAAGGATGGTTATGAGGGTAGTGATATGCGACGTTTCTGTCAATATATAGTGAGGTGCCTATGGTGACTTTGTCAAGCTCAAGCCCCGCAGGATCAGTGTCAAGATCCAGTCTTTCTGAAGTGCCCATAGGGGTGAGTGTGTGTAGGCATTTATGAGCGCCTCCGTTTTGTAATGGGTTTTCGCAAAAAGATAGGGGGCCTTTGGTTTATTTACTTATTGAGTTTTGATCTATTTTCCAAAACTACTCCATGTAACACAAGTCAAACTAGGTGAGTGATGTTTGGGGGCCCACGGGCTCTCTAGAACGAGCCCCATTTATCAGTGGTCGAGTTAAATCCAATACGGAGTAGTAGCCAGTGAATGTGAGGACCGGCTCCCCTACCTCTTCCTTCTCCACGAAGCCTCTGCTCTAGGCTTTGATGGCGCGCTCTTTTTTTGAGAAATGTCGGCGAATTCAGTCATGCCGGTCCAGCGAACGACGGGGGATCATGATGCGCAAGGAGGCCAGGTTAGTGTAAGTACGCCAGAGTTCATGGTCTCAGTTTATTTTCTCGAATTCAGCTTATGGATTCTCTCCTTTTGGGGTTTTTCTCTATTCTGCCCGTCTTGATTGACGATGTTTCCTAGGTTTAGATACCGGCACTGATGGTAGACGCAGAGTGGTACGACATTGTTACCGATGTGGATCTCCGGCTCTGGTGCGACTGCGCCCTGGCGCCCCGTCACCGCGTCGCATTCGAGGGAACAAACTTCGGTCGCAGGTTCTTGGGTTGCAACTATGAATGTGAGCGCTACACATTCGTCCACTGGGTAGATCTACCGCACTCACTTTCACTGCAGCGCGCGATGATGTCGATGTGGTTATAGCTCAAGATCCGCGATGACCTCGAAGAGGAGGAGCAGGAGCGCCATCAGATGCATGCCGAGGAGATGGCTGTAGAGTTAACGGATGTCTCCAACTCACTACACTCAGTCGTAAATAGGATAGATGCTCTTAGATTTGGGTAATTAGAGTTGGACATTAGGTTCTTACCAAGTATGGTCTGCAATCTAGATATTTAGCATGCTCATGATGCAATTGGTGGCTGTCTGTAGATTCCACTAATAATTAAGTAATCCCCTTTTGTTTACTGGTACTCACTATCTCATAGTACTGCCACGTTAAATTCCACTAGGTTAATTAATATGGGAGTAGTTGACAGTCTGCTTACAGCCCTTCTGGAGTTTGTGGTTACTACTAATTGATCTAGTTTATGTGTTACTGGTATCTCTATCTATATACGAGTATCGCTACATTTTTTGCACATTTGTGCACCTCCCCCGTCGCGCACCTTCTTTACCCAACAGCGCCCACCTTTCCATCGCATCAGTGCAATCTCCGGTGAGTCCGCAACCATCCGGATGGTTGTTCAGGTGATTGCTATTTGAAATAGTAGATCTATATGCCACATTAGAAGCTGGGATCACCATGGATGTAGCCATGGAATTAGTTATAAGGTCCACTGAAAATAGGTAAGTATATGCTGCCAAGAAGAGTCTTTTGAGGATGGGAAGCTTGCCCCTAGCTTTATTTCACAGAACGGTCCTCTACTGAACAATGCAGATGTAATTTGTTGCATATCGTTCATAAACAGATTGTTGTTTGTCGGTGTCCTGCATTGCTGAGTTCTTTAAATTATATTGTTCGTTAAAGGGAAACACGCCCAATCCTTGGCATCAGATTAATGCATGTATCCTTCTTTGCATTGCGAAGTTGATGTGTTCTTTCCTAAAATTTACTGGTTTTGCTGCATTTCATTTATCATCGTGCGCATGTCTCGCCCGTGGAGGAGGCATTATCGGGTGACAAATGTTTTTATGTATCAAGCTGCTTTACTGGAATTTCAGTAACCTATGCTTTGTCCCCAAAAACATTTTTTTTGATAAAGAGCGCTAATTACTTAAAATGTCCCCTAAAATATACTGATCATTTTTTTTTCATCATGATTTACAAAACAAAGTCATTCTGATATGTTGCCACTTATTACTAAGGATAGGACTGCTCATGTGCTAGCTAAGAAGGCAAACCCAGAAGTACGGCCCTTTTCATGTCGGTTCTATTTCCCATGTTTGGAAAATATACCTCTATGGTTCATTGCCATTTGCGGTACCACTATGGAGCTTGCACAATGTGTGCAGCTGAATTTGGATTGTGAAACGAAAATTTGGTTTATTTTTTTTAATTGAGAATCTGGTTTAATTTTGGATTTGTTATCTGCAGTTTCCACCTTACTCATATTGCTCATGGCGTAATGGTGCTAGTCACTACAAGGATTTGACAATTGCCCATCTCCGAGAGAAATACAAAGCTCATAGACACATGATTTCGTGCCTTCAAGAGAAAGTGAAACACCAAGACGAACAGATTAGGCGCCTAAAGGAAGAAGTGCCCACATCCACTAAGTGGGTAACTGATTTGACTGTAGGATGGAATACATCAATTTTAGTTGCTCATGATGCTGCTGTTGATTTTCAAAAGTTCATGGCTGACAACTTAGTCCCCGAGTTGCCTGATGTGGATGACGATGAGTTGATTGGCCAGGTGTACGACTGGATCTTGGAACAGGTGGGAATGCAAGCTGGCAATCTTTTCAATTTGGCTCTAGAAGCAGATGAGACCCTGACAGAAATTTGAGATTCTCCACACCCATACAGTCGTGATCCTGCAAAAGATGAGGAAATCTGTAAACCATATTGATCGCTCCACTTTCTTTTTTGAAGGGTTTGGGTCTCTTGTGAGGATGACTGTTTGTTAAGTCAGGTACTATAACTGGTTTTTTGCTCTTCTGGTGTGTGGTGTCCACGAATCTATATATTTGATGTACTATTATGATATATATATATTGGACCTAACTTTATGTGACTATATTTGGCAATAACAGTCATCTTATTCGAACTTGCGGTGGTTTTCTATCTTTCAATTTTTTCCCTTCTGAGATCTATTAATGATGATGTTAATGCTAGTTGCGAGTGATTTTTTAGCATGTTTCTGGTAGTAAACCAAAACTTGTAGTTGTAGATTGTGGAATTTCAGGTCAATGTTTGAACTCTAGATCTTGATTTCATAGAAAGGGCAGGCTTCTACCACCTGGAATATTTTACCTAGCAATTGATTGTATCACACGAATAAGTGCACAAATTGATGTCTGTAGGCGGGAAACTGAGCAACGCAAGTGCACAAACTTGTATCAGTCGTGTGGTTGCTACTATTAATACAACCATGGTTTCCCCTAAAAAAGGCGGGGTTTGCAAAAAAATAAAAATAAATAGTGGGGCAAAAGTTAGTTTCGAGTTCGAGGTAGCTTAGTCGTGTGCCCCTCGACCCCATCGTCATCTTCTCTACCTGGCCGCCCTCCCTCGACCGGACCGTCCCCGCCACTACACCATTGAACACCACCGCACTGAGGTTCGCTGGTATGTACGTCACCAACCTCCAGCCATTATGGGCTTTCTGATGGATAGAATGCATTTATTTTTAGGCATTGCGAGCTAAATAAGCTCGTGGCATTTACAGGAAATGGAATCGGCGTTGGTGGATGCATTTGCTACGTCGGTAGATGCTTGTAAAGCAGAGGTGGATGCTGAAGCAGCACCAGCGGATGCGGAGGCCGATGTTTGTACCGCATCGGAGTCTTCGGCAGTGTTGAGTGATGCTTGGAAAGCAGTGGAGGCGCAGTCGAAATCCTCGTCGGCTGCTGCTGGAAAAAATTCGGCTATGTTGGCTGCCGCTGCCAAAGCGACAGCTGCGTGGGATGCTTGGAATGCGTCAGCTCGTGGTCATTCTTCTTCAGTGTCAACGGTTGTGGCTCGTCATTCGTCAGCGGTGCCTTCTCCATCTGCTCAGAACTCGTCGACCCCATTGTAAGTTCTACATTGGATTTTGTCTCCCTGGCTTCCTCCCTCTTTTGTGTATTCTGCTCCGGGGGTTTTTCTGGACGCAATGGATATTAGTTTAAACTAGTAGTAATGGGAACATAAAAATCTATTTAAATACAAACTAGTGATCCGAATGGGATGAAACTTTCACAGGATTCAAACCTAGGCACCAATGATTTACTGATTTTTTGTCAATTTTTTTCGAATAGTTTTACTTTTTAGTTCAAAATCTGAACTACTATCGTACGTTTGATCTAAGATGGAAGGTGGATCCTGGGGCAAGTCACCGTGAGAATTGGGTTCACCAAGTCACTGAAGCTATGTCTGTTTTTTCTCCTCTTCTTTATGATAAAACCAGAAAATTCAGGTGGGGGCCTTTCTGTCCTCTCGGGTGACCTAAAAAAACTTCTTCATTACCTTTGCCCAGTTCTGATATGCTGAAGAATTTTGCGGTGCTTTCGTACTACTCTGGTTGATTGCTTGTGCTGCTTAGGTTATTTTGTTGATAGACTCTGCTTTTTAGTTAGTTTTTTAGATGGGTGCAGTTTAGGAAATTTCGATGATAAATTTTCATTTCAAAATGTATGATGCATTGTGGTGTTTACTTAATTCTTTTTTTAGGGTTGTGCATTGTGCGGTTTACTTAATTCTGATGATGCACTTGTGCTATTTGCATCATCCTACCAGCTTCGGTGGAAGAACATATGCAACAATCAACGACTTGCCAGCCAATGTATTTGGTCAGATTCTTGTTAGGCTTCCTCCGCACCCATCCTGCATACTGAGGACATCAGTGGCCCAAAAATGTTGGATGGACTTCACGGGAAGCAACAATTTCAAAGGGCTAACCCTGTCACACAACAGAGGAATGTCGTTAATTGGGTTTTTCACCAATAGCTCTGAGGACGCTTGATTCTTAACAAATCATAATCTTGACCAATCCATCTTCTAGAAGCTGAACAGGCTGGTGGAAGTACATAAAGCCTACAAACCATATGTACTCGGATGTCGCAATGGTAGTGTTAAGGGGTAACCCCGTGGGTGGCCCAATCTTCACGGATCTTGTGGTCAAACGATGGGAAAGGGAGAAGGTAGCGAAAGCGGACACACACCTCGCGAACACTATAAGAAATGTGTTAACTAGTGACCTTTTCTTAACGACTACGGTTTGTTTGGTCACAGATCTATGACCATTTTGAACCAATTGGTTGTAGGCCATTTGGGAGTGTCCAAATCCTGAAAAACTACGACCATTTTTATTAGAAAGGTCATAACTTTCTTACACTAATTGGTCATAACATAGACATAACTGATCTATGACCTTAATTCTGGTTGACTACGACCAATTTAAATGGTCATGACCATTATTCATGATTATTTCAAAATACTGATCGGTCACCTCAGCAAGTTAATCTACGTGTCATGTCAATATGTCAATTTTCACCGATGTGTCTGCATATGTGTCATACACATGTGTTTATTTCTACTTAGTATCGACGTTGACCTGTTGACCCTGCTACTTAAATGTGTTAACTATGTCATATAAAATTACACAAGGTGAATGTTTTGCATTTTTTAATTTTCTATTTTCTTATGCCGATTTTAAGATACGATCAGATCGGCGGGCACGGTTGTTCTTGTGTTGAATCAGGAGAAACTCTTAGTCAACCTCGACTTCTTGTAGTCTAGTCAATGGATCCATACGTAGCTTTAATATGTAGTACTATAAGAATACGAATTTGTTCTGAAAACTTTTTAGAAGAGTACTTTTCAAACTAATGCCTATAGTAAATTTATAGATTAAGGAAGAAAGCAAATAAATTTATACTAGATTAAAGAAGAAAGCAAATTGTACCAACCAACGCTATACCCAGCTTCAAAACGGTACTGCCACATGGGACCTCAAAGCATGCGCCCCATTGGCGAAACTCGCGCGCGTGGTCGAAATCGGAAGCGCCAGCCCGCCCCTTATCCGCGCCCTTGTCGCAAATTGTTTTAAGCCCACGCTCACTGGAACGACCCCTCTCCCCCGCCCTAACCCTAAACCTTGTCTCCCCTGCCGCCAAAATTTTCCTCTTTTCTGATTCAATCCCCATTGACTTCCTCTCCCTTGCAAGGCGGCGTAGCTGCAACATATGAGGAGATTTTGTGGATGGTGTTCCCTTCTGACGATGACGCGTCGCGGATTTGACCTTCAACAACCAAGGTACGAACCCTATGCACCTGATGCCACCCGGCTTCCCTCTTCCTCACCCCCTCTAATGCGTCGCTTGTGGGAAGGGAATCCGATGTCGAACTCCTCCTCGTGCAGACGCACCAGGAACCGATGAAGACGAACTCCCTCCTGTCTCCACCTCGACCGGCCGGGCGCCACCGCCGTCTAGGACGCTAGCCGCGCCAACGGCAACTAGGATGTGTAGTTCTTGCTTAACATTTTGAGTCACTATGTGAGATCCCCGTTCTTCTACCCCGCCCCCTTGCTTCTCGGATTTATTTATGTTTCTCGTCAACGTGTTTGTACTAGCTGTTGGCTAGTCAATTTTACTGCTTCTAGTCTCATCGCTAGATACACTCTAGCTTCCCTGGTTTTACGAGTACCTATTTTGATGCGATGCGATTTGGTTTCCGGTATGCAGATGGGATGGGAACCGATGAGTGGAGGGCGGCCAAGAGCGTGGCAACCATGTGACTAGATTGAAGGTAATTCCAATTTCCTGTTGTTGATTTTTCTCATAATAGTGCATGGATTAATGAGGGTTGACTAGCATCATGAATTTTATTTCTCTGCAGTATGGTTGTTTGCTTTTCGTGTGGAGAGTTTGTCCTATATGTGCCTGTTTTCTAAGTTGTAGAAGAGGCTATTACTGGATTAAATGATATGAAGTGTTCAGTATGGTATATTAGATCAGGATTATCTGCTAAAACATGTAACAGTTTAGTTTGGGGTATTTTATCAGATGGTTAGCTATTCCAACATGTACAGGAAGAAATGTCTTTAATAATTTACCATAGCTACCTAAAGGCAACTTTGATTTTTCCTGAGTTAATAGGTTTACAAATACAAACTCTTAGGAGTAGCATTTCATCTCCTCTAGATTATTGTCCATCACGAGTCAAGCTATACTCTGAAGTATGTTGTCTTTTCATGCCATTTTTGTATTGTGGGTTGTTTTCTGCTTTGAGTGCAAGGTGATAACATAAGCTTGTGTGCCATGTCTATTACCTACCTTGTATTTTCTAATGACATCGTAAAATATGTCTGGTGTAGGTTGATGGAATGGATGTGTTGTTGTTAATCTTGTCCTCAATCTCCTATCCAGCTGGCGCCCGCATGACAACAGCAACTCCGTTGTCGGACTGGAGTGCCCTGCTGACCCGGCTCCTCGGTCTCGTGCTTCACTCCTGGTGGTCCATCTTGTATTGCACTACTTCCCTCGCCTTGACCTTGGGTCCTCCGGCGCTATTAGCCTACACTTGCACATCGTCGCAAGTTCGCCTTATTCTTTGTAACTACCTCGGTGAATTACGCTCTTAGTTAATGCCTGGATGAACGAAAGTGCTTAAAATAGTACGGTGGGGCCCAGGGCCACTGACGGTAGACCTTTCGGCCGTCCTAACCACTTTCAGACAACAGGACAGGAACGAGCGGCGTAATCGGCAGGCGAAGGGATCAACTACACACATAACTGAGTATGTATGCAAGCCACATACAACAGTACATCAGAGCCATTCCATCTAAAAGAAATAGAAATATTGCAACGCCATACGGCAAGATCCAAATGTCCTAGATAGATATAATAATTTAGGATAGCTCCTCATACATCACACATCAGAGTATCAGGCGGAAGCGGAAAACAAGATCCGAGTACGGATAAGAAGCAAATTGGCATAAGATGCCCCATAAATAAACACATCCCGCCCACAGATCACACGGATCCCCGTTCCCGGAATCTCTACACCGAATGATCGTTGCGAAAATCATCTGTCTCTTCCACCCAGTATCCATCTTGCGGGTACACCTGTTCATCTGAATCAAACAATTTATCGTGTGAGACCCTAGGGGTACTCAGCAAGTCTTTATGCCACTAAAGGGGACACAACCTAGGGTGACGCAATTGCAGCAAAAGATAATACCTAACAATTCTATGGAGACTCGCTAACCTTCCGCCTAACCAATGATAGATGGAAGTCCGTGAATTAAGATCAATAGTTATGACAGTATAATTAACAGATCCATCCTCCTCCTCGCTTACCAACGAGGAAGCGGACGAACAACCCCCATCATCCGTTGGCAGTTTTATTCACCATTCCATGTGTATTGTACTATTTACTAGTCCAGTACTTAGTCAATTTAAAAGCGGTACTTTAGTTATACTTGTCTATGATCGAGAAACTGTGCTCCAAGTCGTCCATAACCGCGGACACGGCTTTCAGAAAGATTTACCCTGCAGGGGTGCACGAATAGCAACACACACTCGATCAACCTCGGAAAAACCAAATCAAAACCCAACGAGGCATTCACGACAAAGCAATCACAGGATTCAGAAATATTTCAGGGGGCCACCCCATTAAGCAACCCGCAACGAAGTTGGCTGGCTTCGAGACGGACCCAAGGTTTGTGTCAATGGCTGTAAACGACTGGGAACCCGAAAATGTGACTGGGCTTGTCGATACCGCGAAAACATTCCACGATCCAAAACAGTACAGGTGCTCCACGCACAATCTTAGATAAAGCAGTAACATGGCATAAGTACAGAATAGTAATAAAGCCCCAAACTAATTGTGGCCCCAAGAAATAAGAATGAATCAAGCTCTGACTCAGGGGGGTCCATAAGGCCTCCCGGATGTGGATAGTGCGAATAAACAAGGAACAGGAATCAAGTACTCGGGGTCCTACGGGACACAAGTGAGCATGAAAAACCAAATAGCAGATATTGCTCACCGGTGCCTCTTTCATTAGTTATCCCATTACTACTCCGATTATGTTGTTTAGGTTCCTCATTATCCATCAGACAGTCACATACCCTACTCATGCTTTTCTACGACTCGCATGGCTCAAACAACTCCTGTAGTAATGGCTCATGGGACCGGAACAGGCTTAATGTGGTTTAAAAGTAAAGGCTATGCAGTACTTGGGAATCAATTTAATGCAATCGCGACTCAATGATGCAAGAATAAGATAGAGGCAATAGGTACTGTATGTATGCAAGCATGTGGTAGTGCTTGCCTGGCAGCTCAGTTGAAGCGTGAGATGGATCTGGGTCATACTCCTGTGATTCCTGGTAATTCTCCTGCTGGGCGTCTATTCGAAGAAGAACCAAACAAACAAGGGCCAACATAAATAAAGTGCACAAGCATGTGAATTAAAATGCAACAAGCAACCAAGCATGCCATGATGAATGATGCACAATTACATGGCATTAAATTAGCATGGCAAAGGTGAGGTGTGGATACAAGAAATAAAGCACTTTATTATTTATTTGCCCAAGTTTTATTGTCATAAACGGTTCATATTTTAAATGAAAACATGATGCATGCTTCAATTCGGAACAAGGATTGCTTAAATAGAACGGGCTCGTCGCGCTGATCGATTTAGACATATTATTTGCCAAATTTGGAATTATAACACAAAAGTTATTAATTAATCAAGTAAAAGGGCATTTTCTTGTAATTTTAATCAACTCGAAATTTAAAGTGTTCAAAATATATTTTGAAGGGAATATTTGAATTCCTCTCATTTTTCTGATTCCAAAACATATATTATTTGTATTATTTGGATTGTATTTTAGAAATTATTTGAATCTGAAAAGAATTGGACTTTAAATTAATTTGAAAAAGATTTGAATTAAAACAGACTCAGGGAATTACTTTTTATACCCAGGCAAACTCAGACCCAGTCACTGACGGGTGGGCCTGGTGCTGACTGGGCAACGCGCGCAGAAAAATCTTTTGTCACCGCGGGCTCGCCTAGCCACTGAGGCTGCAGGGTGGGCCAACTGGCGCAGGCCCGCGTGTCAGCGGAGAGCGAGTCAGGGGCTGACAGGTGGGACGCCGGCTGGACCACGGGTTACGGCCGGGAAAAGCCAAGGGTTTTCCTGCAAAACTTCCAGAGCGGCTGACTGGTGGGGTCGCTAGGAGCGCGGGTTGCGAGCGGAGTAAAAAGGGGGGGCTAACTGAAAATCTACCACAGCCCGTACTGTTTATCGTCTTCGCGGTCTGACGGCGGTGTGCGCGCAGCGCGGAGCGGGGATTCGAACCCTGGACGCGGGCGAGCGCGCTGAGGGGGCGGACCAACGCGGTAGGGCGAGGGGAGTTGATAGGGGAGGTTCTAGGGCCTAGGTAAGTTGTGGCGCGGCGCGGGGAGGCTGCAGATGCTGGCGAGCTCTGGCGCGCGGTGAGTGTTTGACGAAACGCACGGCGAGGCTAGAGCGGTACGGCGAGGAGGACCGTGTTAGGGGGAAGGGGAGGCTCACCGCGGGTTGCCTGGTGGGGTCAAATCGGGAAGAAGCGCGGTGGTTCGTCGACGACGCTGACGCTCCGGCGGGCTAGGGTTTCGGAGGACGGCGAGGTACGGGCGGCGCTGGGGAGCTCCTCGTCCACGTCGGCACGTACAGGAAGTAGCAGGGGTTTCCTCTCGGTCGCCCAGGACACTCCCACGTCGCGCACGCCGGCTAGATCGACGAGGCGAGGTGGAGCTGGCGGCGGACGGCGGCAGATGGTAGATGTCGGGGAGGAGGAAGGAGGAGAGGAGGGGCGTCTCGGGGCGGATCTGGGCGAGCCCTGAGAGCCGTGGGGAGGGAGGAAAAGTGAGAGGGAGAGAGAGGGGAGGGAGGCGTGCACGGCAGGGAAAGGTGGCTCGGGCTTTGCCCTTTTCTCCCTTGAGCACGTGCTCGGCCGGGCTGGGCTTGTCTTGGGGATGGGCAGCGCGGAGCGGAGGCTGCAGGTGGGGCTCTGGCCGGAGAGAGGGACAGGCAGGTGGGGTAGCTCGGCTAGGTGGAGAAAGAAAGAGAGGGGAGGGGTAGCTCGGCTAGGCTTAGACATGGCTAGGGTTAGGGCATGGCTAGGCTAGGGTGGCTGGGGTGTGGGCCTGGGAGAGGGTGGCCAGGGAGAGGGAGGGGAGATGGTGGCTCACATGTAGAGAGAGGGAGATGAGAGGGGTGTGGTTAGGGTTTAGGAGAGAACTAGAGAGAGAAAGGAAAATAGCTAGGTTAGGTTATTTAGATATTTAGATTTTAATTTTTGATTATGAGGCCAAAACAAGAGGATCCATGGGGCTTTGAGCTTGCATGACCTCATGAGGAAGAGAGACAAGAAAGAAAGAAAAAGGAAGAAAAGAATTAGGTGGAGAGGTTCTCATATGATCATATATGTAGATAAATAGAAAAATAAAAGAAGGAATGTGGTAAGATCATCCCAAGTGGAGCATGGTGGAGGTGAAAAGAATTCTAAGAGAAAGAAAAAGAAAAGAATTATGGGGTAAGCCTCATATGGTCCATGCATGGAGAAATAATAATAAAGAAGATGATATGAATGATAATATGAGGATGGTGTAATGGTGGTAGATGGCCTCCCAAGCTAGGCTCCATTAAATCAAAGAAAATCCAAAGGAGTAGAAAGGTGGTGGAGAGATGTGCATGGCCCATGCAAAAATAATAATGCCATTATTTATTTGTGACAACAATAATAATATGATGGCATTATTCTTATGCATTTCCAAGTAGTGGAATAAAGCCAAGCAAAGAATTGGAAAGGTTTGATCCACCCCAACCCACATGAGCTAAAACAAAAATAGCAAAAGAAGGATAAACAAGCTCATGGTTAATGGGATGGTGGGATTGTAAAGTGGTGAGAGAGAAAGGTGGTGTAATGGGAATAAAAGATATGCCCCCAACTCAACTTGGGCATTGAACAAGATATCAATAACCAAATACAATATCAAGAGGCAAATACAATTAATAATGCATGTGATAGAAGAACCAAAAGAAAAGGAGTTTTATATGATGCTCAAATGCAAGGTGGCATGATGACATGAGCATGATATAATTATGATGCAACAATAATATCTATGGAGTAGCCAATATCTTACTAGGACGAGTAGCATTACAATTGTTAGACAATTGGGATGCTACAACTCTCCCCCACTAAACAGGAATCTCGCCCCGAGATTCTAGGAAGAAGAAGACTCAAAGAGGGTAGGATACTTGGCACATAGCTCATCTTCACGTTCCCAGGTGGCTTCATCAACGGAATGGTGCGACCACTGCACCTTGCAGAACTTGATGGACTTGTTGCGAGTCCTTCTTTCTGCGACTTCAAGGATTTTTGTGGGGTGTTCTTGATAAGAAAGGTCTTCTTGGAGATTGATGAGTTCATGGTCCACGGTCCAGCCGGGATCCTTGAAGCACTTCTTGAGTTGAGAGATGTGAAAAACATCATGGACTTTGAGTTGTTCAGGGAGCTCAAGAGCGTAAGCAACTTCTCCTCTTCTTCCACGAATTTTGAAGGGACCGATGTATCTAGGAGTCAGCTTTCCTTTGATACCAAAGTGATGCGTACCTCTCATGGGAGTGACACGAAGATAAACGAGATCACCAGGGACATACTCCATGTCCGTGTGCTTTCTGTCATAATTGCACTTCTGGCGACTTTGAGCAATCTTCAGATTTTCAAGAATGATATGAACTTTCTCCTCCGCTTGAGTTACAATGTCGGGACCAAACAATAATCTTTCACCTGCGCCGACCAACCAATCGGAGTTCTGCATTTGCGACCATAGAGAGCCTCAAATGGTGCCATCTTTAGACTTTTCTGGAAACTGTTGTTGTAAGAGAATTCAGCATAAGGAAGACATTCTTCCCACTTCATGCCGAAAGAGATAACGCAAGCACGGAGCATATCTTCTAGAATCTGATTGATCCTTTCAACTTGTCCTTGCGACTGAGGGTGGTAAGTTGTGCTGAAGCTTAACTTTGTTCCCAAAGCATTTTGGAAACTTCCCCAGAACTTGGAAGTGAAGATGCTTCCACGGTCTGAACTGATCTCAAGAGGAACTCCATACAGAGAGACAATTCTGTTGATATAGAGCTCAGCCAACTGAATTGCAGAAATTGTTTCCTTGACTGGAAAGAAGTGAGCTACTTTGGAAAGCCTGTCAATGACAACAAAGGTTGCATTGTTGCCTTTCTGCGACCTTGGAAAACCAGTGATGAAGTCCATCTCTACTTTCTCCCATTTCCATTCTGGAGGCTTCAATGGCTGTAGAAGACCGGAAGGTTTCTGATGAACAGCCTTAACTCTGCGACAAACATCACACTCTGAGACATACTTGGCACAATATTGTTTCAAACCAGGCCACCAATATTGTGTTTTCAAGTCCATGTACATCTTAGTGCTTCCAGGGTGGATGGAAAGAACAGAATCATGCGCCTCCTTGAGAACTTGCTCCCTTAAACCCGGGTAGTTCGGAACAAACATCCGGTGTTCAAAGAAAAGAGTGCCTTGGTCATCTATGTGAAAAGACTCATACTTCGGAAGTTGAATGTTGGAGATGATCTTTTTAGTGTAAGGATCCCCAAGCTGAATGGAACGGACCTTTTCTTCCAATAGAGGTGTTGCTAGCAGATTCAGAAGATAACCTTGATCCACAATTTCAAGGTTGAGCTTACGGAATTCCTCGCACAAGAGAGGTTGTTGATCTTCTAGCATGAGGTTGTTGACATAAGCCTTTTGGCTGAGAGCATCTGCCATGACATTAGCTTTGCCCGGGGTGTAGTTGATGGTCAAATCGAAGTCATTGATTGTTTCAATCCACCTCCTCTGACGAAGGTTGAGATCAGGCTGTGTGAAGATATACTTCAGACTCTTGTGATCAGAAAAGATCTCACAACGGTTGCCCAGCAAGTAATGCCTCCATACTTTCAAAGCAAAGACAACTGCTGCGAGTTCGAGGTCATGTGTAGGATAGTTGATCTCATGCGTCTTCAACTGACGAGATGCGTAAGCAACAACTTGCTTTTCTTGCATAAGGACCGCACCCAATCCTTGCAATGAAGCATCACAGAAAATCTGGAAAGGCTTTGATGTATCTGGAGGAACTAAGACTGGTGTGGAAGTGAGCTTCTCTTTGAGTGTTTCAAAGCTTGCTTGACATGCAGGAGTCCAAAGGTATTTCTTGCCTTTCTTGAGGAGATCGGTAAGAGGCTTCGCAATCTTTGAGAAGTTTTGTACGAATCGACGACAGTAACTGGCCAAACCAAGGAAACTCCGGACTTCTTTGACATTTATGGGTGGAAGCCAGTCCATAATTGTCTTAATAGTTTCTGGGTTGATGGCAATGCCCTTGGCAGAGATGACGTGACCAAGGTAGATGACTTGAGGCAGCCAAAACTCACACTTGGAGAACTTTGCATACAGGCGGTTCTCACAAAGCTTGTTTAGGACACAACGAAGGTGTTCTTCATGTTCTTCCTTCGACTTAGAATAGACTAGAATGTCATCCAGATAGACCACAACGAACTTATCAAGATACTCCATGAAAACAGAGTTCATAAGCCTCGAGAAGGTGGCAGGTGCATTGGTTAGACCGAAAGATATGACCGTGTACTCATACAGGCCATAGCGAGTGGTGAAAGCTGTTTTGGGAACATCTTCCTTGCGGATCTTGATTTGATGATAACCACTTCTCAAATCAAGCTTAGAGAATACCACAGCTCCAGCTAGCTGATCGAAGAGATCATTAATCCGCGGAAGGGGATATTTATGCTTGATTGTTTTAGCATTGAGTGCCCGATAGTCAACACAAAGTCTATCAGTCTTGTCTCGCTTCTTCACAAAGATGGTTGGACTACCCCAAGAAGAAGTACTGTGCTGAATGAAACCCAACTTCTCTTGTTCATCCAACTGACGCTTAAGTTCAGCCAACTCAGCAGGACCCATTTTATAAGGCCGCTTGGAGATAGGAGCGGTACCAGGTTCAAGTTCAATGACAAACTCAACCTCACGATCCGGAGGCATACCTGGCAACTCTTCGGGAAAGACATCTGGAAACTCACAAACTACAGGAACACTCTGAATACCTTCCATAGCATCATCATTCAGAGCTGCCAAAGAATAAAGCTGAATTGTAGGAGTCAGACTTGGAGAATAGACTATATGGCCTTCAGGAATTTTCAGAGAAACCGAACATTCAGCACAATCAATCACAGCTGCATTTGCTGTCAACCAATCCATGCCCAAGATAACATCAATATCAGAATTGCCCAGAATAATTAAGGAAGCCGGAAAAGAAGAACCACCAATCTCAATTTGATTGCCATGGCTGATCTTAGTAGATAACAATCTTGCCCCGGGAGAAAGAACCATTAACTTTTTATCCAGCTGGTCGATAGCAAGCTCATGCTCATTTGCAAATTTGTGAGAAACGAAAGAATGCGAAGCACCAGAATCAAACAAAACTCGTGCAGGAACTGAGTTAACAGGAAGCATACCCATGACAACTCCAGGTGCATGCTCAGCTTGAGCGACGTTGACACAGTTGGCACGAGCAACCGTAGATCCCGGCTTAGTGTTGATGTTGAGAGCCCGAGGTGGAGGTGCATGAATCATAGGAGCACTTGCCGCAGGTCTTGGAGGTGGTGGTGGAAGAGCTTTGTTGTTCATTGGACAATTCCATTGCTGACGCCCAGTGTTTCCACAAGTATAGCAAGCACCAGGTGGACGTGGAGCAACGTAGCCAGGGACTCCGCCAGGCGCTCCAGGGTAGTTGTGGTTGTAGCCCCTGGGAGCCGCAGTGAAGGAGTTTGGTGGCCTTGGTGCGTAGCTTGAAGGTCTTGGTGGAGCAGGGAGCGACGGTGGGGTGTTAGGAACCCAGACACGACGCTTAGAAGGAGCTGTCATAGCAGAAGAGCTTGCTGTATCACGGCTGTGTTTCTTTGACTCCTCAAACACTTGCCTACTTGCTTCTTCCTGCAGAGCTATGTGTTGAAGTTCCAGGAAAGATGCTGGCCTTGCATGAGTGATTGCATATTTGATGGAAGCATTGAGGCCTTGCCGAAACCTCTTTTGCTTCTTCTTGTCATCAGAGATCTCATCGCCACCATAACGAGACAGATTCATGAAGTTTCTGATGTAGGTGTTGACATTGTCAGTGCCCTGCTTGAGGTTGAGAAACACTTCCTTCATCCTTTCCATGACAATTTCTGACAGATATTGCTCTTTGAAAGCAGCAGTGAACCGCTCCCAAGTAGGCTGAAAACTAGAAAGATCTGCCTTGAGATAATTTTCCCACTAGAGAGCTGCATCTCCCTTTAGAAGGTGAGTAGCACACTTGACCCATTCTTGCTCGGGAACATCCGCAGTCATCAGCAACCTTGACACTTCACGAAGCCAATCATCCGCATCAAGTGGCTGATCAGACACCTCAAATTGACGTGGGTTGAACTTGAGAAAACTCTTGATGTCTCCTCGCTTGGGAGGTGGAGGTAGCGGAGCAAACTCATTCCTCCTCACACTTTCCTCGAAGCGCTGCTGGTTCTGCTGCATAGTGCCCAAAGCATTTGCAATACTTGCCAAAGCAGCCCCAAGTTCAGGTGGTATATCCTCCTCAGAACGGCGTGGTGGTGCCATCCTGTGATTGATATAAAACATAAGTCAGTACTATAATGGAGAATGATAATAATCCAAAATAGTACTAAAATGGAATTAATCAAGATTAAAGAATGCAATTCACTGAGATGATATTAAAATATCAACAAAGTTCAAGGCAATTAGAAGATATTAAGCATAACACACACGACTGAACAAGGAGTGTGGTATACAAACTAACAAAGAAAAATTTTCCGCAAATTTCGGCATTAAAATACCACTATATGCGCAAAACCATTTAACGAATCAAGATTAGTAACTCTACTAGTTCAATATACAAAAGCAAATGACAAAAGTAGTGGTATGGTCGCGACTCCATCCCGCACTCAAATCATTACTCCGCACATGAATCAGTAAAACACATATCCCAACAACTTCTTCTAAAGATGAACCTAAAGATTGGTAACTACGGAAACGAACACCCCTAACAAGATAACGTCGGATAACACAGAGTAAGATAGATCGCATCGGTGTACAACGAATCAGAATAGATCGCGTCGGTTTACAAAGCCTGTCGGTAGGGAATGTACCAACAGTTGATAACCAAAAGGCAGATAGTGATAACATTTGGAAGCAACAGATAGACAAGGAATTAACACACACACACGCACACACACACAAACATAATCTATGGTACTACGGAACCTAGAACACGTGAATCCTAGTTTGAAGCTTAGAAGAGGATTGAAAACGTTACACTTCCTTACCAGAGAAAGGGTGGGTGGGTAAGAAGAAAAATGGAAGCAGTCCTACTCTCACGTTTTGTTTTTCCCTAATATACATAACTACCAAAATATTTGCTAGACAGACAATGACCATTTTGGCTGAGACCCTGAAGGGCGGGATGGATCTGCTACCAATTGTAACTACCTCGGTGAATTACGCTCTTAGTTAATGCCTGGATAAACGAAAGTGGTTAAAATAGTACGGTGGGGCCCAGGGCCACTCACGGTAGACCTTTCGGCCGTCCTAACCACTTTCAGACAACGGGACAGGAACGAGCGGCGTAATCGGCAGGCGAAGGGATCAACTACATACACAACTGAGTATGTATGCAAGCCACATACAACAGTACATCAGAGCCATTCCATCTAAAAGAAATAGAAATATTGCAACGCCATACGACAAGATCCAAATGTCCTAGATAGATATAATAATTTAGGATAGCTCCTCATACATCACACATCAGAGTATCAGGCGGAAGCGGAAAACAAGATCCGAGTACGGATAAGAAGCAAATTGGCATAAGATGCCCCATAAATAAACACATCCCGCCCACAGATCACACGGATCCCCGTTCCCAGAATCTCTACACCGAATGATCGTTGCCAACATCATCTGTCTCTTCCACCCAGTATCCATCTTGCGGGTACACCTGTTCATCTGAATCAAACAATTTATCGTGTGAGACCCTAGGGGTACTCAGCAAGTCTTTATGCCACTAAAGGGGACACAACCTGGGGTGACGCAATTGCAGCAAAAGATAAATACCTAACAATTCTATGGAGACTCGCTAACCTTCCGCCTAACCAATGATAGACAGAAGTCCGTGAATTAAGATCAATAGTTATGACAGTATAATTAACAGATCCATCCTCCTCCTCGCTTACCAACGAGGAAGCGGACGAACAACCCCCATCATCCGTTGGCAGTTTTATTCACCATTCCATGTGTATTGTACTATTTACTAGTCCAGTACTTAGTCAATTTAAAAGCGGTACTTTAGTTATACTTGTCTATGATCGAGAAACTGTGCTCCAAGTCGTCCATAACCGCGGACACGGCTTTCAGAAAGATTTACCCTACAGGGGTGCACGAATAGCAACACACACTCGATCGACCTCGGAAAAACCAAATCAAAACCCAACGAGGCATTCACGACAAAGCAATCACAGGATTCAGAAATATTTCAGGGGGCCACCCCATTAAGCTACCCGCAACGAAGTTGGCCGGCTTCGAGACGGACCCAAGGTTTGTGTCAATGGCTGTAAATGACTAGGAACCCGAAAATGTGACTGGGCTTGTCGATACCGCGAAAACATTCCACGATCCAAAACAGTACAGGTGCTCCACGCACAATCTTAGATAAAGCAGTAACATGGCATAAGTACAGAATAGTAATAAAGCCCCAAACTAATTGTGGCCCCAAGAAATAAGAATGAATCAAGCTCTGACTCAGGGGAGTCCATAAGGCCTCCCGGATGTGGATAGTGCGAATAAACAAGGAACAGGAATCAAGTACTCGGGGTCCTACGGGACACAAGTGAGCATGAAAAACCAAATAGCAGATATTGCTCACCGGTGCCTCTTTCATTAGTTATCCCATTACTACTCCGATTATGTTGTTTAGGTACCTCATTATCCATCAGACACTCACATACCCTACTCATGCTTTTCTACGACTCGCATGGCTCAAACAACTCCTGTAGTAATGGCTCATGGGACCGGAACAGGCTTAATGTGGTTTAAAAGTAAAGGCTATGCAGTACTTGGGATTCAATTTAATGCAATCGCGACTCAATGATGCAAGAATAAGATAGAGGCAATAGGTACTGCATGTATGCAAGCATGTGGTAGTGCTTGCCTGGCAGCTCAGTTGAAGCGTGAGATGGATCTGGGTAATACTCCTGTGATTCCTGGTAATTCTCCTGATGGGCGTCTATTCGAAGAAGAACCAAACAAACAAGGGCCAACATAAATAAAGTGCACAAGCATGTGAATTAAAATGCAACAAGCAACCAAGCATGCCATGATGAATGATGCACAATTACATGGCATTAAAGTAGCATGGCAAAGGTGAGGTGTGGATACAAGAAATAAAGCACTTTATTATTTATTTGCCCAAGTTTTATTGTCATAAACGGTTCATATTTTAAACGACAACATGATGCATGCTTCAATTCAGAACAAGGATTGCTTAAATAGAACGGGTTCGTCGCGCTGATCGATTTAGACATATTATTTGCCAAATTTGGAATTATAACACAAAAGTTATTAATTAATCAAGTAAAAGGGCATTTTCTTGTAATTTTAATCAACTCGAAATTTAAAGTGTTCAAAATATTTTTTGAAGGGCATATTTGAATTCCTCTCATTTTTCTGATTCCAAAACATATATTATTTGTATTATTTGGATTGTATTTTAGAAATTATTTGAATCTGAAAAGAATTGGACTTTAAATTAATTTGAAAAAGATTTGAATTAAAACAGACTCAGGGAATTACTTTTTATACCCAGGCAAACTCAGACCCAGTCACTGACGGGTGGGCCTGGTGCTGACTGGGCAACGCGCGCAGAAAAATCTTTTGTCACCGCGGGCTCGCCTAGCCACTGAGGCTGCGGGGTGGGCCAACTGGCGCAGGCCCGCGTGTCAGCGGAGAGCGAGTCAGGGGTTGACAGGTGGGACGCCTGCTGGACCACGGGTTACGGCCGGGAAAAGCCAAGGGTTTTCCTGCAAAACTTCCAGAGCGGCTGACTGGTGGGGTCGCTAGGAGCGCGGGTTGCGAGCGGAGTAAAAAGGGGGGGCTAACTGAAAATCTACCACAGCCCGTACTGTTTATCGTCTTCGCGGTCTGACAGCGGTGTGCGCGCAGCGCGGAGCGGGGATTCGAACCCGGGACGCGGGCGAGCGCGCTGAGGGGGCGGACCAACGCGGTAGGGCGAGGGGAGTTGATAGGGGAGGTTCTGGGGCCTAGGTAAGTTGTGGCGCGGCGCGGGGAGGCTGCAGATGCTAGCGAGCTCTGGCGCGCGATGAGTGTTTGACGAAACGCACGGCGAGGCTAGAGCGGTACGGCGAGGCGGACCGTGTTAGGGGGAAGGGGAGGCTCACCGCGGGTTGCCTGGTGGGGTCAGATCGGGAAGAAGCGCGGTGGTTCGTCGACGATGCTGACTCTCCGGCGGGCTAGGGTTTCGGAGGACGGCGAGGTACGGGCGGCGCTGGGGAGCTCCTCGTCCACGTCGGCACGTACAGGAAGCAGCAGGGGGTTCCTCTCGGTCGCCTAGGACACTCCCACGTCGCGCACGCCGGCTAGATCGACGAGGCGAGGTGGAGCTGGCGGCGGACGGCGGCAGATGGTAGACGTCGGGGAGGAGGAAGGAGGAGAGGAGGGGCGTCTCGGGGCGGATCTGGGCTAGCCCTGAGAGCCGTGGGGAGGGAGGAAAAGTGAGAGGGAGAGAGAGGGGAGGGAGGCGTGCACGGCAGGGAAAGGTGGCTCGGGCTTTGCCCTTTTCTCCCTTGAGCACGTGCTCGGCCGGGCTGGGCTTGTCCTGGGGATGGGCAGCGCGGAGCGGAGGCTGCAGGTGGGGCTCTGGCCGGAGAGAGGGACAGGCAGGTGGGGTAGCTCGGCTAGGTGGAGAAAGAAAGAGAGGGGAGGGGTAGCTCGGCTAGGCTTAGACATGGCTAGGGTTAGGGCATGGCTAGGCTAGGTTGGCTGGGGTGTGGGCCTGGGAGAGGGTGGCCAGGGAGAGGGAGGGGAGATGGTGGCTCACATGTAGAGAGAGGGAGATGAGAGGGGTGTGGTTAGGGTTTAGGAGAGAACTAGAGAGAGAAAGGAAAATAGCTAGGTTAGGTTATTTAGATATTTAGATTTTAATTTTTGATTATGAGGCCAAAACAAGAGGATCCATGGGGCTTTGAGCTTGCATGACCTCATGAGGAAGAGAGACAAGAAAGAAAGAAAAAGGAAGAAAAGAATTAGGTGGAGAGGTTCTCATATGATCATATATGTAGATAAATAGAAAAATAAAAGAAGGAATGTGGTAAGATCATCCCAAGTGGAGCATGGTGGAGGCTAGAATGATCATAAGGTGGAGGTGAAAAGAATTCTAAGAGAAAGAAAAAGAAAAGAATTATGGGGTAAGCCTCATATGGTCCATGCATGGAGAAATAATAATAAAGAAGATGATATGAATGATAATATGAGGATGGTGTAATGGTGGTAGATGGCCTCCCAAGCTAGGCTCCATTAAATCAAAGAAAATCCAAAGGAGTAGAAAGGTGGTGGAGAGATGTGCATGGCCCATGCAAAAATAATAATGCCATTATTTATTTGTGACAACAATAATAATATGATGGCATTATTCTTATGCATTTCCAAGTAGTGGAATAAAGCCAAGCAAAGAATTGGAAAGGTTTGATCCACCCCAACCCACATGAGCTAAAAAAATAGCAAAAGAAGGATAAACAAGCTCATGGTTAATGGGATGGTGGGATTGTAAAGTGGTGAGAGAGAAAGGTGGTGTAATGGGAATAAAAGATATGCCCCCAACTCAACTTGGGCATTGAACACGATATCAATAACCAAATACAATATCAAGAGGCAAATACAATTAATAATGCATGTGATAGAAGAACCAAAAGAAAAGGAGTTTTATATGATGCTCAAATGCAAGGTGGCATGATGACATGAGCATGATATAATTATGATGCAACAATAATATCTATGGAGTAGCCAATATCTTACTAGGACGAGTAGCATTACAATTGTTAGACAATTGGGATGCTACATTCTTCCTGCACAACACCATTGTGCTCTGGCATAGGCTCCTGCGTTGTACGTGCACTAGCTTTCCGTATCTCACCGACCATCGTTCCTATGCCGAACGGCTGACATCATTCCATATAGGAAACCACTGACGGAGCATCCATGGGCAGAGTGGATTTAGCACACAAGGAAAGAAGCCACTCACGGAGCAGCCATCGCCAACCACCTGCTAACTTCTTGGGTTGACTCCTCTTTGTTCTATTTATCTAGCACTGAAGCTGCTATGATCTGCTCCTATATACTTTCATACATCAAGTCCATTAGTTGTTTGCTTCTATTGATTTGGTATACAAGAAACTGACGGGGAGAGAGAGAAAGGGGATGTGCGATGGGGAAAGAGAATGCCCTCCGACTATGAGTATTCTTTGATGTTTATGTTCAATGAAATGTTCAGATCCATCATTAGATTATGGTTCAATCTAATTTGTTAAACAAATCCAGTTAAATTTTTGTACCTGTTACTATTTGATTAAGTTTGGTTTGCTGTTAGTGATCTCTTTGGTCTGCTGCTGGTGCTCTGTTTACTCCATGAATTGGTGCAAATTATAGCTGGTATTTAGGATAGGACTATGTATATCTAGATTCTAGAGGATCCGTGTTACCTGATTTAGCTGAGGTTCGTGTGCACTGTCGATGTATGTAAGTAGAGATTATGATGCTGATCCTTGGGCATGTTCACCCAATTAGATAGGTCCACTTGGATACGGTTGATGTTATGATGCTGATTCTTCTCAATGAATAATCTGTTGGGAAATAGTACATCTTGATAAACTTCTCCATGAAGAATGTTAATTAAACATCACTTTGTCACTTTAAAATACTCATGTTAAGCTTTCAACCTAATCATGCATCAATCTAAGTATCTTAGATATATAGTCGATGTCAAGCATATCTTTGCAACTTATTTTATGATTTGTATAGTTCATTTACTTAAGCTCACATAAACAAATTAAATGGTTATAACCAGTACTCTTTAGTTATTTCATGGAAGATCACACACATCAAACTAACCAATGAAAAAGCACATAATTATTCAGTTGGCAAGCTAAATAACCAGAATTAATGTATTAGTAACTTTCCAGTAATTATTTAAGCTTACTTGCAGATTTTATAACTTGTGGATCTAAAGAGCAAGGTGAAGGAGGCCTTCTTCATTGATGATTTTGCGCCTCTGTGGCCTCCTAGACACCCAGGTGGTATTCTTCACCTAGTGCGTGCCATAGTGGCCTCCTTGACAAGATCCACTCTGGTAGTTCTTTCTCACTGGCGCTGCAGGAGCGCAGGGCAAGTTGACAATGGCAAGTACGTGTCAGAGCAGGTGGAGGTGCTAGATCCCACCTCCGTCCGCTGCCAGCAGATCATCTCCAACAGGGAGCCCAAATAGGTCTGGTCCTCGATTCCTACAACCTACATGTTGTCCTCTATTGAACATTGAGCAATTTTATTGTGCTGTTAAGATGATTACTTGATCTATTTGTCACCCTGCTGTTTGTTCCGTGAGATTTGATACTAAATATGTCTGTTTTAATATGGAATTGTGTATCAGGGTTATTGGCTGTGTTTGTTGGCAATAGTTATAACTATTCTATTTTAATGAAATCCATTTATGACTGCAAACTATGAATGGTAAATGTGTTTTTGAATTTGTTCAATGATTAGCTGTTGGAGTTGCATTGCACTGAAATGTAATAGTTATCAAGCTGTAGGATGTTGCTGTTCATCTAATTCTGTTGCACTCATGTTATCAAGCTGCTGGATGTGTCCTTGTTCATTCTAGTGACATGTCCCCCTCATATCCTGCATCACGTAATTATTTTGTCTACCTATTTTCTGCTAGAGTATATTTTAAAGAGTACTCTCTTTTACAAGAGATCATTGCATTTCACCAGTTGTCTTCCGAGCTAAGGAAACAATTTCCTGACCAACATACAAACCAACATTACGTCAGTGGATTTATGGAAAGAAATCAACTGTAGCTTCCATCTATATCCAACTACAACAATGTAGTTTGTTCTTTATCTTGTTTTGTGAGCTTGATTGATTTCATCTTTCAGCTATGTTCAATTTAATATCTAATGGATATTATTTTTATACAGAGTATGTAGCTATTTATTTTTCTGTTTGATGCGTGCTACTGGTTGTTGTCTAGAGATTGTCCTGCTTACCGCCTGTGTTGCATGCTGACGGCTGCTGCTGTTTGTGTGTGTGGGATTAACAGAATGGCAACCAGTTCATTTGAATGAATTATCAGGTACATAGTTGAAAGAATGGATGGTGATAAGTGGGATAAAGTTCTACAGGAATATAGAAGGCGGTTCATAGACCAAGTGGTTTCTACCACATTGCCAGAAAGCAAGGATCGTCAGCAAGTTCATTGACCGAGGCTTTCATGATAGCTGACCTAGAGGGAGTATATGTTCCTGATTAATTTAAACTATGGAATATAGTTGTAATAGTGTAGCTATTATAGTTGTTATATATTCCAGTGTGAAGTGAACCGTGGCATGATTATACTATATATTCTGATTTTGGTTGTCATTTGTGTAAATTTCTATGATTTGGGTTGTATTGATAGAAATATTGGCTATTTACGCATGATGTCAGAAATGAACAAATTGCAATTTTGACCAGTCATGTGGCCCTCATATTAAAAGGTTCTAGGTCACATGGGATTGATAAAAGGCCGTGGCCCAACAAAATATGCTGCATAAAGGCCTAAAAGGCCCAAAGCGAAATAGGCTGTAAAAGGGAAAAGCCCAAAATAATTGTACTATAAATAGGCTCCGGTCTAGTTAAAAAGGCCGAAATTTTGAGGTAGGCCCATTTAAAAGGTCGAATTGGACCGGGCTGAATTTGCTGCCACGTAGGATTCCACATCAGATTGGCTTACGTGGACAGGGCAGTATGCCATGACCAACATATTGGTCATAGACACTATGACCATCTGTTTTGGTCATAATAGTCCATGACCAATTCAAAGAAAAGGTCGTGAGTTGTCTATAGTGACGCTCGGTATATGACCTACTGCTTTTGGTCATAGAAAGGTCATAGATGGACTACTATGACCTTTCTGTGACCAATATTTGGGGTCACCAGTTAGCAAATTTTTTGTAGTGGAAGAACACGATGAACACACGCAAAACTCACATGATACAAGGCCGATTGCTCCTGCTGGTGGCCACCGGTCCGATAGAATCCTCGCAAGGAAAGATCGGTCAACGTGCTCCCTCGATCACCCGCAGAGAGGGAAGAACACCTTGGAGAGGGTCTTGACAACTTGGCAAAGGGACACCGAAGCCAAGGCCTTGTACAATGAGGGAGGCTCGATGCAAACTCCAACGAGGTGGTGACGATAGTCGATCCCCTTTGGTAGAAGAGGATGAGGAAAAACTAGAGATTCCACAAAGGGGGTTGTCTTTAGCCTAGCATCTATGCCTAAGGGATACATGAGGGTGGGGGCTCTATTTATAGGCCAGCCACTTACATAGGGGTAGTTTGGGCATAATAGTAGGGTTGCACCATAATAAGGGGGATACATGGGCTGTGGCCCAACTGCTGTGCACGCAGGCACTATCACAACCAGTACTACCGGACTTGATGACCGGTAGTATCGCTTGGGGGCGGTAGTACCGCAAGCTGGTACCGGGTCATTCAGAGGCGATGACGCTAGCTTCAGTATTGGCCGATAGTACCGGTCATGTTGTGCGGTAATACCAGGGTGCGGTTGTACCGCTGACAGGAGCGGTAGTACCGCTGGCATGTGTCTTCTGCCATGTCCTCTTCCAAGCATCCGTCTTGTCGGGCTTGAATCTCTAGGCTTCCTCCCTTGCCTCCGTACTTGTCGGTGTGAACCTATCATGAATATGGGATGGAGTATGAAGTAGTATACCATTCGAAAAGGGTAGGAAGTGGGCTCGCATAGAGCAACGGATTCACCTTTGGAGTCCATGACAACTTGGCATAAGTTGGAGACCTTGATGTGGTAATGACCGTAGGTCAGGCTACATCACCCCCCCTTCAAAAAGAGTCATCCTCGACTATACACGCTCATCACCAAGTAGAAGATGTCGAGAGACCTTCTTGATCCTGGGGTTCACCATATTGTCGTCCTCGGGAAGATTGAATTAACAACACCTCAATGTTCCTTCACCTTCTATGAAGCCTACAAAGCTCACCACAAAAGCGAAGCAACACTCAAAGCGTAGCCAATTCATGAAGATTATAGCATGAGTCCTCAAGTAGAAGGAAGTCACCTTAGGTTGTAGAGATGGCTCGTTGAACGGAAGCCATAGGTAACTCGCTTCGATTCGTCTTATCACCTCTTTGTCCATAGAGGTTGACGTGTAAGAAATTGTACCTTCACACAACAAAGACCAAGAAAAATATGTTTGTGTGTGATAGAGGAGCATTTCATTTGTGGTATGTCCATTCTTGTTCACAACACAATTAGCAGAACTCAAGTATAGCAAACAGGATGCATATGCAAGGTCAAAGTGCATGGAAATCGTTGGAACATCATCCAAATGTGGGAACTCAAAAACTCCATATAACGTCTTAGTGTGGAACTCAAAGCAATTGACTAGAATATTGATCAACATCTTTGATGCAAGGGTAGGAGAATTCGGCAAAAACACATGAGGAATAATATCCAAAACAACATCATTATGTGTGCAAGCCAACCATTGGAAAGAGAAATTATTCGTTATGTTGGATGCTACACACAAATCATCGAAAGCAAATATCATGGCATACAAGTATCACAATCGGAAGCCAAAGTAACATGTTTGCAAACAAACCAAATGAAAGAGCAAGTGGTCCTTATGTTTGTTTCAACATCTATACGGGGAACTTGGAAGCTCTCATGACAATACATGTTCATAATGGCATTATGGTTGCACTCAAAACATTGGAAAGAGAAATTGTTCAACATTTTTGTTGCAACATACAAAGCATCAATATCCAATAGCAACGAAGCATGATAGTCACAAGGTGAAAGAATACCATCAACATGCTTGCAAGCAAACCATAGGAAAGAGAAAATTTTCAACATGAAAGATGCAAAGCATGCAAAGGTATCAGAGCTAGGTTCGATCTTGAACTCACTTGGGGGATGCTCTCTAGAGCTCTTTTTCTCAATGTGTGCTCAACCAAGGTTGACATGATCGTTCGGATACCTACACACATCATAGATAAAAGGAAGAACGTGTGTGCATGGAAGAGAAATACATCATCCATCATGACATATCTCTTCTTGTGCATATCACCATTAATGTCAATCAAGTATAAAATAGATGCATGGTGAGTATGCAAGTGGGGAACATGCTTATCATGGCATTTACCAAAATCTCCAAAATTTGAGAAAGCTATGGGGGCCATCTCAATAAAAATCATATGATAATTATTATTGTTGCAAGCAAAACAAGTGAAAGAGAAATTAGTCATCTTATTGCATGCAACGGGAGAAATTATAAACACTCATAACAAAGCATGGTCCTAGGGGTACCGTTGTTAACATCATTACAAGCAGAACATTGGAAAGAGCAATTGTTCAACAAAGTGCAAGCAATGATATCATCAATGTAAAGTTTAGAGCATGGCATGTCTATGGCAACATCATCAAAATCAAATAATTTCACATGCTCAACATTATTCAAAGGAAAAGTATCACATGGAAGAATAAATGAAGCATATGTGATATCACAAACATCATCCATAGCATGCCAATAATCGCAAGTCATCATGTCCACTAGTGGGATCATGGCATCATCAACACCCATATTTTTACCTTGTTCATACCTCTCATATGAAGTGGGTGTTGTGGTAGTGTTGGCCTCCATGTAGGTGACTTCGTCTTCTTGGTGTAGCCATGGCGTAGCATCATGTTCATGCACCATGTACATCTTCTCAGTTGGAGGCATCATCATCTCCAAGCTTGGCGCTTCTTGATCCAAGGAACCTAGCACATCATGTGAAAAGACACTAGAGGTAGAGGGTAAGTTGTTAGAAATCAAAGTGGCCTCACATGACCTATCAACTACCACTGTCAACACACTCGGTGTATCACTCATGCCCTCCAAATGGAAGCACTCAATCTCACATATGGTGGAGTCACTCATCTCACTCTTGCTTTCACTAAAGTGGGCTAAGTGGCTCTCATACTCACATGGGATTGGTACCACATCATCACTCAAGAATATAGGGATAGGCTCGGTGTGCTCAACTCCTTGCGCCTCCTTTAGTGAAGGGAAAAACCCATGCTCACCATTCTTGACCTTGTCATCGACATCTTACACCTTGGCTTGCATAGTCCTCTTGACGTACTCGTCCAACTTGGCGAAGTAGAGGTCTTCGTCCTCCTCATCCATGAAGTTGCATGCGTCATCTAGGACGTCAAGTCTTGGCGTTGAAGCTTGATGGCGTGGAGGAGAGCTTTCTCTTGGTGCCATTTTAGTGGTGGCACGAGTAGTAGAAGGCGGCTTATGATGGTGTCGACGGAGGTCATTGGCGTGCCTTGCCGAAGGTTGATGTAGGTGGCACACTTGGTCATCCACATGACGCTCGCGATGATGCTCCTTGGCCTTGGAACTCTTCTTGGTGAGGCATTGTAATGAGCACAAAGCATCATTAGTCTTGGCCATCATGTTCATCGTTTTGGCGAAGTTGTTTTCCATGTCGCACTTGAAGTTGTCCATTTGGTGGTGGACCTTGTTGCTCTTGAGGTGGAGGCTCCGTCTTGGTCAACGCGACTTGAGGAGCTTGTCGTTGTTGTCCTTGAAGTCATCCATGCTTGGGGAGTTATTGTTGTTGTAGAAATCCATATCACCTAAGCGTGTGGAGCCATTGTCGGTGTAGTGCTCCATCATGTCATCCATGCTTGTGGAGGCATATGCACGGTGGATCATCGTCGATTCTTCATAGATATCATCCTCGGTTCCAGAGTCCCTAGACATGATTCACAAGACCAAGTGGTGTATATGGAAGTGGTAGGGGGTTAGGGATGCAACGCCAAACCTTACTTTACCTTGCAAGATAGTATTGTGCAAGTGGCAACACTTGAGAGCAATCAAAACCAAGCAAAGTGAAGTTCACGCGGAACACCAAAACCATCTAACCACTAAAAACACACACACACAAAGCTTATGGTGAATAGGTATGGAAGGTGGTGTGTCTAAGAACAATCCTAAATCAAGATATTGTAATGGCAAGTAAAGAACCACGATGATCACAAAGCAAAACAAGTCAATCCACAAGATAGGAATTATATACAAGGAAACATACACGGTGGGATAAATGGGACTTGTGCGACGGAGAAAGTGAGCTAAGAACCAAATGATTACCTAGCGAAGACTATAACCTCGTGTCGCACAAGTGCAAGGAGAGACGCTAGTTCGATTGCATAAAATTGGTGGGCTACAAGATATGCACAATAAGTACCACCTACTTGATGTTCATCGAGCTTGCGCTTCCTATTCTATGAGGCACTTGTTTTTTCTTTTTCTTCTTTTTCTTTTCATTTTTTTCACTTGTCTCATCCTTGTGCCAACAACTATACAAGATAACTATATGAGATAGCGCGCTCACAACTTTTTCTCGGAATTCTACAAAGTATCAAATGTGCATAGCCCAAGCAATCATAGGAGGAACTAGTCTCAATAGGTGTTTGTTGTTCGCAAAGATAGTGTGACTCACTAACGAGGCTTTAACTCATCAATGCCCATTTTATGGACTTGGGTTTTGGAGAAGGAGGGAGCGCTGGAGACATATATCGGCTAGCAAACAAGCACACAGGGGGCTCAAAGATTTACCCAGGTTCAGGCCTCGTAGAGGTCTTTACTCCTGCTTGTCTGCCCGTGGAATTATCAAAGGAATCGAAGATTACAATGGTGCGCAGATGCAATCTGGCGAGGGTTGTGGAAACTAGGGTTGTGTGTGTCCTCCTCGTCGCCCCCTTTTAGCCTTTATATATAGGCTAGGTCTCGGGTAATAGGTCGAGTCGGTTACATGTTAGGGTTTTTCCCTTTTAACTTTCTATCTTTAGCTTCTTCTTGTTCTTCAAGCCATCGAGAATCCGTAGACTACTCAAGTTCTTCATTTGGGCCTTGGCGACACCGTGGGATTCTAGTATTCAGGCCGTATATACCAAGCTTGAGTACCTGTAGGGTATACCCATGTCAGTAGCCCCCGAGTGTCCAGTGGAATCGCAGATTCGACTCGAGACTTTATGAAGCCTTTCGAGTGCATGACTGAGTATGTTTTTCGACTGCTCTGTTTACGTCATAGGGATTGTTGATGTGTGTGCCTGATCTAACCGATTTATCGGTATCAGTTAACTACCTTAGGGTAAAACAACGCCATCTACTCAAATTCGAGTCCCCGGACTCGAATCCGGAAAAGTGCTGGTGTAATTCGACTCAAGCCGCGGAGGTCTTACAGGAGTCGAATTCTAGTATATGGGTGTGAGCACTCGACGCGTCCGTCAAGGCGTGTTCATCATACCTATAGGTACGGATATATTTCTGGTAGTGCGCAGCTAATGCGTTGTCAGGCCTTATTCAGGTCTTATCTTCCCGCTGTAAGCGCGGCATCCGAATTTTATCATCGCGGAGACGATTCGGGTGACCCAGGAGACGCAGTCTCTTTGTAGGGAAAAATTATGAGTGGGTGTTGCCATAAACTTCGAGTGTGGATGTTATCAACACACAGTACTTTGTACAAATAATCATAGGGTGCGTGACCAGCGCTCCCTATGGGAGTAGCCCTCGAGTGCCTGGTTGAGTCGAAGACTCAGGCAGGGACTAAAGAACTTTTGCAACTGCTGTTGTCTTTTGTTTGGTTGTTTCAGTTGAATTTGTTTCCGGCGCTCCCTATGGGAGTAACTCATGTCCATAGTCGAACCGTGTTTCGAGTGGTTGTGTTTGCCTTGATTGTCCATGTTCCTGCAAAAGAAGAAGAAAAATCGTAGGGTGCGCGACCAGCGCTCCCTATGGGAGTAGCCCCCGGGTGCTTGGTGGAGTTGAAGACTCGAGCAAGGACTAAAGTAGTCGAAGTCTTCTGCTGCGTAGTTTTGATGACGTCAGTGCTAACGATTTCATGACCTCAGTTGCCCGCGTGAGCGAGTTTGACGGGACGTGACGAGCGGTGGGTCCCATTTCCTGACTCTGATTTGACCGAGCGTGCGTAATCTTTATTTTAACTACGCCTCCTCGATTTCCACGCGTAATGGGAGTAGTGGGGGACAGTTCGCGTTTCAGCTCCTCCACGTGTCGAGCACGATGAACGCCACGCGTCTGGTAGGGTTTTTCCGAGCCGTTGGATTGCATCTTCCAGTTAAGTAGTGACGCTGCGACGGTAAAATTCACATCTACTCTCATTCATCCTCTGCCTTCATCGCCATTGCCGCTGTTCCTCTGCTTTCTCTACGCTCTTTTCCCTCCACGGCGCTAGACCAGCTCCGCACATTTCCCAGCTAATTCCTTCGGTGGCGTCGCCGCCGCGTAATGTGGAAGAAGAAAGGATGTGCTATCGCCAATTCCGCTGCTGCGATGAAGAAGAAGGGCGGCTCCGCCACTGTGGGAACCAATACCGCTACCGGCGGGAAGAAGAAAGGCGCGGGCACCCGCATCACGAATGGCGCGTGGCGTCCATCTGCGATCAAGTCCTCAGATCTTCATCTTCTTCGCCAAGACAGAGTGTTGTCCGCCGTAGTCGCCAACGCGCGCGTCCCCGGTGGCGAGGTAATCCCCTCTCCTCCTGCCGGTTTCGAGTGATGTTCCTAGCGTTCATCATTCGCGGCCTTTCGTTGCCCCTGCATCCTTTCTTCAGGGGCCTTCTTTGTTTTTACGGGCTCCAGCTCCATCAGCTGTCCCCCAATTCCATTCTCCACGTAGCTTGCTACATCACCCTTTGCGAGTGCTGGCTCGGAATCGAGCCGTATTTTGGCCTCTTCAAGCGCCTCTTTAAGTTGAAGCGTCAATCGGCGTCTGGCACCGTAGTCTACGATGTAGGCGGCTGCGGAATTCACGTCGATCCATCTGCCACCTACTTCGACATCAAGCTGGCGATGTCCATCCAAGGGTGGAGGGACAAGTGGTTCTATGTCCACGACGAAAAGGCTGATGGAGAACACTTCGGACTCGCACCCTTCAACCCCGCGACGCCGTGCCAGAGGAGGCGTTCCTGGAAGAATGTGGTCATGCCTGGCGAGTCCGTAGAGACAGATGTGATGTACGAGCGCGGCTGAACCTCGAGAGTCGCATAGGCAAAGAAGAGGGAGGTTGCGCCCTCATTCGCATGTGGCTGCGCCGTCGTGTCCAGCCCCTTCAGGCCAGAGTCCATCCCATGTTTCAGTGGGCTGGCACTGACGATGTCACTCGCGTGTCTTCCGATGGCATGTCCGTGAGTGAGGTAGATAGAAGGGTTCGACTGGTCACCAAGTACACCACCAAGGATGTGCTCCCTAGTGAACCAGTCGTTCCTCCGTTCGATGCTGCTAATCCTCCCCCTGAGGTATAGTTGTGCTACGCAGTAGCTTAGTTTGTTCATTGCTTCTTTGATGTTTCTTTAACTTTGTGCTAAACTGTGATCTGTATGCAGGATTGGGCGATGTCACCCTGTATGCCCCCTCTTCCTGAGGGGGTTATCCCTCGCGAAGCCTTGGAAGAGGACGAGCCAGAGTCGACCGTCCCATCTCATGTGGAGGAGGAAGCCCCCGAGTCCGGTAGTCCGGATACTCGCAAGCGCTCGTGCAGCGAGGATTCCGATGCGTCGTATCCTTCGACTCCGTAAGGTGTAGGCGTTGGTGCGGAGTCGCCGATCCCTGCCATTCCTGTGAGTGCCGTGGCACCCTCTTCTCGCAAGAAGATGCAACTGCCAAAGGAGTCTTCGTCAGAGTCGGGGGAGCCAACCTTTTAATTTGATAAGTTTGACTAGTAAGTATTCGAATCCTACTTTTTTGGTTCTTCTTTGCAGTTGCCTTTTCTTGATGTTGATTTGATCTTGCAGTCAGCCGGCGTCGTCATCTTCTAGCGACGTCCAATTTTTGAAAGAATCTAGAGTCGCGACCTCCAGAGCCAAGGAAGAGGTTGAGCGTGCTCCTTCTCGTCCATTCGCGACCCACTCCGGGCACAATTCATCAAGCTCTCCACACGATGGGGAGCATCGGATGGTTGCCCGGAGGACTGCACACCAGTCGACTTCGGAGTCACTAGAGGATCATGTAAGTGTAGTATCTTTTCTTCTTGTGTTGCAGTCGATTTTTGCCTATGGCATCTGCTGATCTTTGTTTTTTTTTGCGATAGCTCCTTGTGAAGGAAGCGGCTCACCTGGCGGAGCAGGTGCTTGCGATGGGTCGCCAGCATGCAATGCTAGATACGCGCTATCGCGTGGTGGAAAGTAAGTGCCCTTTACTTCTCATCCTTCTGCATCGTTGTCCTGTAGTCGACTGATAGTCAATCCTTTTTGTGTTGTTTTGCAGCTGAACATAATGCCCTTCTTCGTGACGCCGCTGCTATGGAAAAGACACTTGCCGCGGCTGTGAAGAGCCGCGATGAGGCAATCGCGACGCGCGATGAGGCACAAAAGTGTGAAGAGGATCTGCGTGCCTCCATCACGGCTAGGGAGAAGTTGTTCGAAGAAAAGCTTTTCTCGATTGCCAAGGGCCTCTCAGGTACTTTGATTGGAGATCATTATCGTTCTCTGTTCAAATTTGTCGTTGGCGCTGACTTTTGTGCCCGTGTGTGGGTTTATGTACAGATGCTAGTGATTTGAGCTTCGACCCTCAGGCCCTCCGTCGTGATGATGCTTTGGTGGGTGCTCTTTCAGCAGTCGAGGACCGTAGTGCCGCCATTCAAGATATGCTCTCCAAGGCCAAGGACGTGCTCACTCGCCTCCGGGAAGAGCTGAGGCCTTAGGCTGAGCTGATCGAGAACGTGGATGAGCTGGTGGGGTCCCTCGTCGGGGCTGTACCTGCAAGCTTCAAGAACTCGCTTCGTGCGGCTGGCGCGTCAATGTCACTCGCTATGGTGCAGGCCCACGGAGTCGAAGTTGATCCTACATCGGTCGTGAGGGCGATGCCCGTTAGCGCAGACGGCCAGCAGTTAGTCTTTGCTCCCTTCGCGACTGCATGTGGCAAGTATGGGCCGCAGCATATTAGCACAGTTGCGAAGTACTCTGAGGAGCTGCAGCAAGCCAAGAAGGCGGCAAAGGCTGCAGCATTAGGGGCCAGTGGAAAGTCAGTGGCGTCTGATACCGCCACGGACTCGATGAGGCCCCCGAAGCCGTCTAAGTGGAAGAAGCCAATTACTCCTCAGTAGCTTTGTAATAGTTGATTTGTTTATGTCTTTTTTCAAGAACATGCCTATTGGCGAGTGTATATGATGATACTTTTGCTAATCTTGAATGCCCTTGAATCTTTTGTCTGTGCATCGGTTTGGTTTTTTTATTTGCTTCTTGCTTGGCTTGTGGTAGGGCACGTCGAGTGAACCATTGAGGGAACCTCAGGATTCACACCCCTTGATGACACTTTGGCACCGCCGCGCTCAAGGGTGGATGAGCTGTCTCTCCTCCCGCGACTTCGTGATCGCGTGGAGCAGCTAGAGTGTGAACTGCCCGTACTCCACGGTAACGCAGATGTATGGAAATCGAACGCAGAGAAGGCCACCGCCCGGGAATAATATCTGTTGGGGGAGGTGACGCAGCTGGGCGACCAATTTAAATGTTAGCTTTCTTACTCTTATCTTGTCCTTGTAGTCGCTCGCGATGGTGTGTTGTCCTCATACTTCCTCTTTTGCCTTGTACAGTTGTAAGCGCGCGCCATCCGCAGGACGAGAAAGATAGGATTGCCATTCGCATGCATGAACTGACCCAAGAGAAACTTCAGGAGAGTAGATACTTCTGGGTTGATCATGATCATGCGATCGCACTGGCGACCCCGCAGGATCGTGTGTCGCGAGTGCTGCACTTTCTGAAGAAGACGCAGTCATGCTTGAAGAACATTTATCGGACGATGTTTCCGCTGGATGTTGCTCCCTCGAGCCTGCTGGCCCTTCTTGCCAAGTTCCAAGACCTGGTTGTGGTTCGCGAGTGTGTAAGGCAGCAGTTGGTGGCTGGTGCCAAGGCTGCTTTGTCGCTGGTGCGACTGCATAGGCCTGATGTAGACGTTGCGGCGATTGCGGCCGGTCCACCTACACCACCAGCGGGTTCTGTTTGGAATATGGTGCCGCACTATCAGGCGGTGGATCGCGCAGCAGAGGAGATCGTCGACTTCTACGAGGAGCAGACCAACGTTCTCTTTTTGTAATAGTAGTTTGGTTTGTATCCTGCACATAAGCGTACCAATGCTGTAAAGTTCGTATGTAATGATGTGCATAATTGTTGATGATGTATAAAGAGCTTGTTAGCGTGTATGTTTTGTGAGTGCGTTGCACTATGCGACTCCTTTTCGTTAGCCTGGCCATGCGCTTATCTCAGTCCCTTGTCAACCTGTCAGGTGCGTTGCAACTAGGTTGATGTATGTCAAGGGTTTCGATTGGTGTGCCAGCTACTCAGGATATCGCGTTTTAGTTCGTAGAACGGATGTGTATAGGATGGCGCAGCCCCTGAGTAGATAAGTTGTAGAAAAATAAAGGAGAACACAGAATTTTGGGGCACTTAGCTTTATTTATTCGTGAGACAGTACGAAGTACAATGTGTGGCTAAGTAGCCTTGGCTCAGTGGCCTTATTTGCGATGTAAAAGTAAAAAACGACTAAGGGTAGAAGCGTCGTAGTTGCGCGATGTTCTAGGGGTTAGAGTATGCGACTCCTGTCTCTAGATCTTGAAGTCGATAGGCGCCACCTGGGATTACTTCTGTAATCACGTATGGTCCCTCCTATGGGGACTCGAGCTTGAGATGTCCTTGATGTTTCAGTCGCAGGACCAGGTCTCCTTCGACGAAGGAACTGGGGCGTAGCCTCCTACTGTGGTAGTTGCGCAGGTTCTGCTGGTAGATCGTTGATCTTTCTGCGGCAATTTGCCTTGCCTCGTCAAGGAGGTCAACGGAGTCTTCGAGTGCCAAGGTTGACTCCTGCTCGCTGTAAGCGACCATGCGCGGCGCTTTGTACCGGACCTCAGCGGGTAGCACCGCTTCAGCCCCATGCACCATAAAGAACGGGGTGTAGCCCGTAGCACTGTTTGGAGTTGTGCGTAGGCTCCAGAGTACTGATTGTAGTTCGTCTGGCCAGCAACCTGTGGCTTGTTCGAGTGGTCGTAGAAGCCACTTCTTGATGCCATTACAGACGAGCCCGTTTGCTTTTTCGACCTGACCGTTGGTCTGTGGATGTGTGACCGAGGCGTAGCTGATATTGATTCCCAGACTCTCGCAGAATTCTTGGAATTCCTTGGACATGAAGTTTGTCCCATTGTCGGTGATGATGTTGTGCGGCACTCCGAAGCGGTAGACGATGGACTCAAAGAACTTGACTGCGATGTGCCCTGATTGATTGGTCACTGGCATGGCCTCTATCCACTTGGTGAATTTGTCGAGTGCGACCAAGAGGTAGATGTAGCCTCCTCGTGAGGACCTTGGGAGTTTGCCAACCATGTCGAGTCCCCATTGCGCAAACGGCCAGGCCAATGGAATTGGCCGGAGCTCTGCGCCAGGTGCGTGCGGCTTGTCCACGAATCGCTGGCAAGCGTTGCATTTCTGGACGATGTCCTTGGCATCACGCATGGCCATAGGCCTGTAGAATCCAGCTCATAGAGCGTTGGCAACGAGGGCGCGACTGCCAGCGTGGTGCCCGCAAGTCCCCTCATGGATGTCGAGGAGAACAGCTCTTCCATCGGCCGTGGAGACGCATCGTTGGAGTACTCCTGTGATGCTGCGTTTATACAGTTCGCCGTTGATAACAGTGAATGCCTTGGATCGCCACGCGATGTGCCGTACATCAGTCGGATCGTCCGGTAGCCTCTTACTGAGGAGGTACGTGATGTACGGTTGAGTCCAGGATTGCTCAATCATCATGACGCTCATTGGTCCCTCGAGTCCTGTGTCTAGCTCCAAGTCATCGAGTGGCATTGGCTCATTGGGCGGCGTAGCCCCGAGTCCGTTGCTGCGCTTTTTTTCTTCTCTGTGGCCTTTGGCTTGATGGAGCATTCGCAGATGCGCTCGAGAAATACCCCAGGTGGTATGGGGGTGCAGGTAGAGCCTATGTTGGCGAGTGCGTCTGCCTCTTCATTGCTTTCGCGACCTACGTGTCGCAGCTCGCAACCGTCGAAGTCCCCTTCGAGTGTGTCGTAGAGGCTGCGGTACGCGGTCATGTTGTCGTTCAGTGTGTCGCACTCATGCATTGTTTGGTTGACGAACAACTTGGAGTCGCCATATATAATGAGCCTCTTGGCGCCGCAGGCTTTTGCCATCCTCATCCCGTGTAGTAGGGCCTCGTATTCAGCTTCGTTATTGGAGGCGGTGAATTGCATTCGCATGATATATTTCAGCTTGTCTCCTTGAGGCGATGCCAGTATGACGCCTGCACCTGCTCCATCTTTCCGCTTGGACCCATCGAAGTGCATTGTCCAGAGGTAGGACATATCTGGTTTTTCGGGGAGCTAGTTCTCCATCCAGTGCACGAGGAAGTCAGGGAGAACTTGTGATTTGATTGCGTCGCACTTTTCGTATGTGATGTCTCGTGGATACAATTCGATTCCCCAAAGCGCGACTCGTCCGTGGCATCAGGGTTATTGAGGATATGCCCCAGTGGGGCGTCATTGACCACCACGATTGGGTGTTCCTGGAAGTAGTGGCGCATTCATCGGGCGGTCATGAAGACGCCGTACGCCGGCTTCTGGTAGTGTGGGTACCACTCTTTTGTTGGCGTGAGGACCTCGCTGAGGTAGTAGACTGGGCACTGTACCCCGTGGACCTTGTTTTCCTCGGCTCGTTCGACCACAAGTACTGTGCTGACCACTTGGTTGGTGGCGGAGATAAACAGCGGTGGAGTCGATGAAGCAAAGGTGCTCGCATCCTGCAGGTTGAGTAGGCGTCGAGGAAGCAAAGGTGCTCGCATCCTGCGGTGGAGTCGATGATCTGGTCGATTCACGGTAGCGGAAAGTGATCCTTTGGACAGTGCTTATTTAAAGATGTGAAGTCCACGCACATCCGGAGGATATCCGTGTCCTTTTTTGGTACTAGCACCGTGTTGGCGAGCCAAGTGCTTTCCTTGATCTCGCATATGAATTTGGCGTCGAGGAGTCTATTGATCTCCATTTCGACTGCCTTTGCTCTTGGCTCGGATAATCTCCGGATTGTTTTCTTGACTGGCCTTGCGTCTGGGTTGACGTTGAGTGCATGCTCGGCAAATTCCCTGGGGACTCCTGGCATGTCCGCTGGACACCAGGCGAAAATTTCCTAGTGCTCACGGAGGAATTCGACGAGCGCGAGTTCCTATGCGAGACTCAAGTCATTGGCGATGAGGGCCGTCTTGGCGGGATCCGATGGGTGGACCTGCACTTTCTTTGTGTGCACCGATGAGTCGAAGGATAGATCGGGTGAACTTGGTCGGCTCAGGGGAGGCAGACTGTTGTCTGTCGACTCCTTTAGTCTCGCGAGTTCTTCCTACATGCCGAAGGACTGGGAAATTAGGTTGAACTCCCTGTCGCAATTGTCGGATCTCTCGAAGCTCCCGTTGATCGTGATGACGCCATTGGGACCTGGCATTTTCATCTGCAGGTAGGCATAATGTGGCACTGGCATGAACCTAGCGAACGCGACGTGCCCGAGGATGCAGTGGTACTATGAGGGCCAGTCGACGACCTCAAAGTCGATGCGCTTGCGCCGGAAGTTTTTCGATGTGCCGAAGATGGCGTCGAGGTTGATTTTGCCCAGGGGATATACGCCTTTTCCTGGGACGATGTCGTGGAATGTTGTGTCCGAGGGTTCTAGGCAAGTCAGAGGGATCCTCATTGCTCGCAAGGTACTCGCGAATATAAGGTTGATGCCGCTTCCGCCGTCCATGAAGACACGGCTCATGTCGAAACCTCCGATTTGTGCCTCGAGTACGAGGGGACAATGGCCTGGACGAGGTACCTGAGGCGGATGATCACGTTTGTCGAACGTGATGCAGGACTCGCTTCCGCTGAGGTACTCAGTGGTAGATGGTGGCGAGTTTGTGGCCTAGTTGACTTCACGAGTGATGGCCTTCTGCACCTGATTAGAGGGGCGCCCTTTTTGGATCATCATGGTACCCATCGCCCGTGGGTATGGTTCGCCTCCCTGGTGCTGGTCCGGCGCATCAGCGTTTGGGGGTAGTCCAGGTGGTGGTGGCGGAGCGCCATGTGCCACGGCGCCTGGAGTGGCTCTGTAGCCTCTTTCGACTGCGTTACGATTCATCCGAACCAATCCCTCGTGTAGCTTGAGGAACTCGTGGCAGTCCTTGAGGAGGTAGCTGGACTTCTTCTTTCCATCATGCTTGTCGATGTAGAAGTGCACCGTACATGGCCCGGACAGTTTGTCTTCAATGGATGTCGCGGGTGCCTCATCACGATTACGGCATTGCCACACTTGCGTGGTTTTCCCAGAGTCGCGGTATCCGCCGCTACGGTATCCGCTGTTGCGGTTATCGTCGTGTCTGTCGGCGTAGCCAGGTGTGACCATGTTGATGTCATCGCGGTCATCGTAGATGCGCATGCGGCGTTTGCCTCGGTGATCGCGCCTATACTCGAGTTCTGCCTCCTCGTCGGAGTGAACGCGATTCTTCACCGAATCCTCTCCATCGACCCACCGATTCACGATTTCCATCAAGTGGTCGATGGTCTTGGGCTTTGAGCGGCCCAGCTCCTTCATGAGTTCTAGGCGGCGGATGCCGCCGTTGAATGTGTCAATCGCGTGATCCTCCGAGATGTTCTCTGCGGAGTTCTTGATGATGGACCACCTTTGGATGTAGGAGCGTAGCGATTCACCCGATCGTTGCTGGCAGCATCTCAGCTCTTCGATTGATGCAGGCCACTTGTACGTGCCCTTGAAGTTGCGCACGAAGCTGTAAACCAGCTCGTCCCAACTGCGAATGGATCTGCATGGGAGGTTGTTGACCCATGCTCGAGCGGCGCCTTGCAGGTGTAGCTGTAGACATTGCATGGCCGTGCTTCGACTGCCGCCGTGGAGCCTGACGGAGGAGATGTGGTCCTCCAGCAAGATCTTTGGGTCCTATAGGCCGTCAAACTTCGGGTTCTCCGACGGGAGTTTAAACCCCTTAGGTATTCGCTTTTTCCTGATGGACCTGCTGAAGCATCTGGCGCCACAGAGCTCCACATCTTCCTCTTCCAAGTCAGTCGACCGAGCCGTCGCGCCCTTCATTTGTCAATCTTGCGCTGCATGAGGTCGTCGCGCGCATCATAGTCGCGGTCGTGTCGCCGTGAGCGGCGGCGCCGAGACAGGTAGTGATTGTCGTCGCTGGATGAGGGTGAGGAGTAGCGCTTTGCCTTTTTCGGCTCCGGTGTTGGTTCCTTGTCGAGGGCAGCCTCGATTAGTCCCAAGCCCGCGATCATAGATCGGTGCATGGCGGCTCGGGGATCTCCAGCTGGCGGCTGGTTGTTGAGAAGGTACATGGTGGCTGCTGTCACCGCGGCCTGTGGCGTCTTGGGGACCACGTTGCCCCGTGTGTCGACTATCATAGAGCTGAAGTCAAGGACCTTTGCAGCTTCTATGTGCTCTTGCTCGGTGAGGTGGGCCATCCGAGATCGCCTCTTGTTTGCGAGGTACTTGTTGCCCTTCGAGGAGGATTCTCCGTGGGAGGAGAGCCCGGCACGTCAAAGGCTCGACCCGTCTGCCGCCTTTTTGCGCGCCTCGAGTTGCGCAATTGTTTGTACTTGGCGCTTGAATTCTTCCTTCAGGAGCCAATGGTAGCCCATTAGCTATTCTTGCGGAGATCCGAAGGGTAGAGGGTTGCCTCGTAAGGCCTCGTGGCAGCGATCCCACTCCTGCTCGTTGAGCTTGATCACGACGCGTTCGCCGGTTTGCTCGTTTGTTATGGTTGGGAGCTCGACTGCCCCTCCATTGTTGACGGGGGTGTGATTGCCACCATTGCCGCCGTTGCCGCCGTTTGGCGGGTCGGTTTCGTTGCCACGATTGCCCGTGTTGTCACGATTGGCGGAGGTGTCGCCCGCGTTGATGACGGCGCACATGAAGTGATTGGGGAAGCTGCTGCTCCCGCAACTCTCAGATCTGGAGCCGTAGGCTTCATCTTCAGTTGCCAAATCGCTTAGATGGGATTCACGACTGTTGTCGCTGACCGTGTTCTCGACTGTTATCGGGGTGTTGAGCTCACTGAGGGTGCCGATCGATGGAGGGAACCATGATGTTGCGGCAATCGACGACACCGTTGGTTGGTCAGGCATGCGAAGCGTGCCCATCTGACCAACTTGGAAGCGTAAGCTCCCGATCGCTAGGCTAATTCTGTCGCCTACGGACTCGAAAGCTGGGCGAGTGGCCGGCATGTGGACGGTGAAGTCGAACGCGCCGAAGATCTGGCGAATCTCCGCTGTTGCGGAGTTGTAGATCGCGGTTGATGGGGCCGAAGAAGCCGCAACATCAGCACTTCCAATTCCCACAGACGGCGCCAATTGAGGAGGGTTTAACTCATCAATGCCCATTGTTATGGACTTGGGTTTTGGAGAAGGAGGGAGCGCTGGAGACATCTATCGGCTAGCAAACAAGCACACAGGGGACTCGAAGATTTACCCAGGTTCAGGCCTCGTAGAGGTCCCTACTCCTGCTTGTCTGCTCGTGGAATTATCAAAGGAATCGAAGATTACAATGGTGCGTAGATGCAATCTGGCGAGGGTTGTGGAAACTAGGGTTGCGTGTGTCCTCCTCGCCGCCCCCTCCTAGCCTTTATACAGATAGGCTAGGTCTCAGGTAGCAGGTCGAGTCGGTTACATGTTAGGGTTTTTCCCTTTTAACTTTCTATCTTTAGCTTCTTCTTGTTCTTCAACCAATCGAGAGTTCGTAGGCTACTCGAGTTCTTTATTTGGGCCTTGGCGACACCGTGGAATTCTACGTATTAAGGCCGTATATACCAAGCTCGAGTACCTGTAGGGTATACCCATGTCACTCACAAAGGGATGCAAGTGGGGAGAAGTCGCGGAATGTATATATCATTCGTCGTCGATCTTCACCCTTTATTGGTGGATTCCGCCTTGCTCATGGAATTTGGATGTAGTATATAGCATAAAGCACGGAGATGATGATGTGGATCTCTTTCTCCTCTTCAAAACGAGCTAAAGAACACAAAAAACCAAGTTCGTATGCAAAAGTTACGCTCAAAACGGTGAGAGGCTGAAATCTGGGAATTCTGCTATTTTTTCTCTGTACCGGGTTTCTGAACGGTAGTACCGGTATTCCGAAGGCCCGGTAGTACCGTTTAGGTACCAGGGATGTGCGGTAGTACCGGGTTTTGACCCCCGGTAGTACCGGATGTCGCCGAAACACCTAGTTTTGATGCGTTGTCACGATTTTGGGGCGACTTGGGCGGAAAATCTTCAAGAAAAACACCAAATCGAAGGGGCAAATGATGGAATTAGGCCATGGGAATATAGGGGAAGGTAGATCAACAAGTTTAGAAAGTAATCCATGGATCAAAACCTACCAAAGCGCAGTCAACTCACAGATCGATCCAAAACACGAATTGGGGCTATTTTTGGTGGAATTTTCGAATTTATGGGTAAAAGAGCAAATCGAGGAGAAATCCGTGGCAACCAAAAGTTGCTGATACCAGATGTTATGGGGTAACCCCGTGGGTGGCCCGATCTTCACAGATCTCGTGGTCAAATCGATAGGAAAGCGAGGGGAAAGGGAGAAGGTAGCGGAACCGGACGCACACCTCGTGAAGAACACGATGAACACATGCGAAACTCACACGATACAAGGCCGATTGCTCCCGCCAGTGGCCACCAGTCTGATAGAATCCTCGCAAGGAAAGATCGGTCAACATGCTCCCTCAATCCCACGTGGAGAGGTAAGAACACCTTGGAGAGGGTCTTGATAACTTGGCAAAGGGACACCGATGCCAAGGCCTTGTACAACGAGGGAGGCGCGATGCAAACTCCAACGAGATGGTGACGATAGTCGATCCCCTTTGGTAGAAGGGGATGAGGCAAAACTAGATATTCCATAAAGGGGGTTATCTTTAGTCTATCATCTATCCCTTAGGGATACATGAGGGGTGGGGGCTCTATTTATGGGCCAGCCACTTACATAGGGGTAGTTTGGGCATAATACTGGGGTTGCACCATAATAAGGGGGATACATGGGTTGTGGCCCAACTGCTGTGCGCGCAGGCACTCTCACGACCGGTACTACCAGATTTGATGACCGGTAGTACCACTTGGGGGCGGTAGTACCGCAAGCTGGTACCGGGTCGTCCAGAGGCGATGGCGCTGGCTTTAGTATTGGCTGGTAGTACCGGTCATGTTGACGGGTGCGGTAGTACCGCTGTCATGTGTCTTCCGCCATGTCCTCTTCCAAGCGTCTGTCTTGTCGGGCTTGATGCTCTGGGCTTCCTCCCTTGCCTCCGTACTTGTCGGTGTGAACCTATCATTTATATGGGATGTTGTATGAAGTAGTATACCATTCCAAAAGGGTAGGAAGTGGGCTCGTATAGAGGAACAGATTCACCTTTGGAGTCCATGACGACTTGGCATAAGTTGGAGACCTTGATGTGGTAACGACCGTAGGTCGGGCTACATCAGGTAGGGTGCTACTTCATTATCCGCAAGGGTCTAACATGATAAAGGCCTGGGATCCAATCAGTGGAAGTGAAACAGTGATACCAGAACCACCAATTTGGCGGAGACATGAGTATGATAGCGGCACAATTCTCTGTTTGCGAAATCATGGGAAATTGTCTTCACACTGTTGCGGCAATTTCTGTGTTGTTTGGATAGTAACCAATGGTAACCAAGCACTGGTGCAGAGGTACTCATCAGAGTTAGGAAAATGGGAGGACTGGATTTAACCTGCTGAGATGCTGGCTAAGATTGATCATAGGCCGTCAACTCTCATAGGGGACATTTTGTACTGGCCAACAATTAACTCCAGATATATAATTGTCTTCGATAACGTGACAACAAAACTGTGTTATATTGAGTGCCCCATGAGACACATGATATTTCTAGACGCAATTTTGTCATCATGAAGGGGCATAATGGAGATGTTGCCCTTGCGGTTATAAGAGACTTCAGTCTAAACACGTGGTCTAGTGCAAGATCATCAACAGGAAAACGGGAAGCTTGGGTGCCTCATATAAAGGTTGAGTTGGATACTCTCCTTGGCCTTGATAAATCATGGGCATATGGTGGGAAAGATGCAGTAAGGATACTCTGCGCATTTAAGGATAGAGAAATGGTGGTTATATGGGCGAAGGAGGGAGTATTTGAATTAGATCTCAGCAGCATGAAGTCTAAGAAGTTCAGATCTCATAAACATTGGTGTACTTTACATCCCTACATTATGACACTTGGTTAGTGCAGCCATTCATGTGCAACCCTTGCATTTTTGTACACCTATGATTTTTCTAATCATTTTGTTCATTTGCTTTAGCAACTGACATGATTTAGAGTGCTAAATCAAAGAAATGAAAAGGAAGTCCTCTCAGCAACACAGCTGATTCAGACTGCAACATCAAGGAGATGAAAATAACACTCGGATGAACAAGCAAGCATGTGTTTGCCCAGGTTGTGTTATTTGGAGCTACAGTCTGATATTTGTTTGTTTTGGTAGCTGATGGAACTATGGCGGCACCTTTGTTTGTGATGCAGTCACAGTGGCAGGGGCTGGAATATTAGAGCTGTCTATTCGTTTTGGGGGGCTATGTGTGTCTGATAAAACATTGTTTTATATGACGAAATGGTGTTCTCTATATAGTAGTGTATGCGTGATGAAATCTTGTTTTATTGTTCTACATATACTTTAGCTGGTCTTTGTGTTTTGATAGTATGCTGTAGTAGGAGTATTTGTTTCGCAGTAGGCTTTTTTATTTGATCTGAATTAGTACTACCATTTAGTTAGTGCTTCATGTAGAAGAGTCTGTGCCGACACCTAAATAATTAGTAGACCTTGGTTGCACACCATTTTCACATGCTTGAATCAGAGATAATTCAGACATTTGTTTGTTGTTATGTTAACAAACATTCTTGTATCGGAGATCTGCATTTTCATATGCGTGGTAGATAATCACTCTCCCTGACTTGGATCCCTGAAATAGAGGGAGAACAGCCTATTTTTTAATTATTCTTTGGACAATCTCTAAATTCAAAATCACTATCGACCGCCAAAACCTACCGCCTACCCCGTTTGAATCGGAGGCATGAGTTGATGTGAGTCTCACCTTAAATTCCTGACCAGTTGGCGTTCGAACTACAGAACCTTTTTCTAGTAATAAAAACTTGGCCGGCAGCCAAATTCAAAATTGTAATCGAGAGGGAAAATAACCCACCGACCCCGAAGCATTTCGCACCCCCTCCGTTTCAAACATTTTTAGGCAAAATCACCCACCGAGGTAGTACCATTTTTATATTATTACATGGACCCTAGAAAAATTTAAAATTTGAGTCAAGCAGCAAAATTTACCGCCTATGCTGTGTGAATGGAAGGTATCCAAGTTTCTGTGCAAAAAAATATTTATGGATGATTAGTTGATGTGACTATCGGCCTTGAATTCCTAGACAGATAGCGTACGGTCTAGTACCTTTTTTTATTAGTAGATGGAGGCTAGTCAAATTCAAAATCTCCATAGAGCGGACAAAATCACCCACCTACCAAGCATTTCCCGCCCCACTATTTCAAAAACTTTGAGCCAAAATATCCCACCGACCGGAGGAGTACCATTTTTCTATTATTATTATTAGATGGGTGCAAGCCAAATTAAAATTCTCAATCGAGCGGCAAAACCATACACCGACCTTGAAGCATTTTGCGCCCTTTCGTTTCAAAAAGTTTAGAATTTAAAATTCCAAATCTACCCATTGTTTAGACAACAAATGGGCATGCTAAAGTCGGTAGCTCGGGGGCACGATCATAATTATTTTTTCTGCTCACCTCTATGGTCTCGATTCCCCTTGTTTTTCCCGCTGGCCCTCCCAAAAATCTCAAGCTCATATGTCCCCTCCACGACCACCGCGCGCACCGGCTTGAGTTGCGGTCTCGTGCACCGACACACAACCGCTTTACCGACGCTCACCCACCAGATCTAGGAGTTGTGGTGTCGTTCACCATGCCGATGGCGTCATCGACCGCCCAAGCTCTGCTTCCTCGCCGCCGAAAGCTACCCAACCGTACCGGATCCGCTTCACCGGTGTCCACCGGGTGTGATCTAGTTCAAAGAGTTCCATGTCCACCGCTCTAGATCAGCTGCACAGCCGTCGCCGTTCACTGCACCGGATCTGCCTCAGCGATGCTCTCGTCCACCGCTTTCAAGCCGGCATCGACCGCCCAAGATCTGCTTCCCCGACACCAACAGCCACCACAACCGCAGCACCCTCGATGACCTGGACGTCACTCGCACGGTATCGATGATGCTTAGACGCCTCTCCGACCAAGGTTAACCAAATCTCCAACCCGTTTTTGTTTTGTCAGCGGTATAGCAGGTTCAAGCCTATCGCAGTGAACTTCATTTTTGTAATCGTGGTAGTGCATACAAGTCACTAGGCATGCCTATTCTTCGTGCTAGTATATGCAATGTCATTAGACATGTTGGTTTGCATTCGCTGTTCTACAAATATCAAGTCATGCACATGTCTGTTATTTTGTCATGCACATGTTCTTATCTTAGCTACTCCATACACCAGTAAATGCCTTCTATTATGTAGTTCTTGCAAAATATAATGTCAGTGGAAAATATTAGTTTGGATTCCCAGCTACACAGTTACTGACTCTATCTTGTTATTCCTGAGCTAAGTTCCTGTAATTATTTTCTCCCTGGCATTGTTCTGCTATCCTGTGGTACCCGTTCAAACTCTTCGTACTAGTTCGATTATAATTTTGTTGTTGCCATCTGGTTCTTCAAAAGCCGCAACACTGACTATTTTCGTTTTCTTTGTGTAGAGCTCAAAAAGGCAACAGTGAACATGTTGGTTTGCACAACCTACAGGTCCACCGGCGATGCCATTATATATTTTCTGTATCTGGTGCTGGTTTTTCCTAATCAATGGCATAAATCTTCTTTACTGTATAGTTCATTCGTGTTTTCCATTCCTGCTCAACAAGTTCTGGTATGATGCGGTCATAATTTTTATGTGGTTCATTCTTAGCTATGACAGTAACTGCATGCCATTGTGTAGCTCACCGCAAATTCCGAGTCACCCAATGTCTCTTGCATTCCAGGAGATACCATTGCTTCCATATATATTTGCTGAAATGACCTGGCTAGTTTATACTGAAATTTTAAGAAATACTTTGTTTGATTGCTCATTTCATTGTTGGCATACTTGTCTAATGCTTGTTTGTCCTGTTCTACAGGTTCACAAGCCACACCATTATATCTCGTATTTGGTTCTGATTCGTCCTAGGCAACGACATAACTATCCTCTACTATATGGTTCATTCATGGTTTGCATTCCTGCTCTACAAGTTTGTAGTATGCAGTTATAATTCCTATCTGGCTCATTCTTAGCTATGAGTAGTTGTCTTCTTTGCTGTATTAACTTGTTATTAGTTAGTTTTAGACTGCAATTATTGCTATCGCCACCAAAGAGGGGACTGCAAGATCATATCTCAAGGTGGTTTTCCAATGTAGCTGTCACGCTCAAAGGGAGATGCAGTTGATGGATTCAGAAAGCAAGTTGAGGACTCTGCTATCAACTTGATTCGCAACTGAAGTGCTGAATTTTCTTTCCCTTTTGTTCATATTTTGTAATATTTTTAAGAAGTTTGTAGCTGATATAAAATCTAGATAACTCGCATAGGCCATGTAGGCATTTAGTTGACGCCGTCCACGCATGGCTATACCATAACTGCGCCAGCCAGGTCGATCAGGTTTCAGAGCTACCGAAACAGTAATGGTAACTGGCCAAAATAGTAACATGACAAAACAGTGACAAATCAAAATAGCAACGGTAACTGGCTAAAACAGCAACGTGCCAAAACAATAACAGACCAGAATAGTAACAGACCGGAATAGTAATAGGCCAAAACAGTAACAGGTCGAAACAGTAATAGACCAAAAGAGTAACAGGCTGAAAGAGTAACCGACCAAAACAGTAACCAGCCTAAACAGTAATAGGCCTAAACAGTAACAGGACAAACAATAGCAGGCCAAAATACCAGCAGAACAGAACAGTGGCAATCCAGCACAATAATAGGCCTAAATACTAACAGGCCAGAACAGTAACAGGCCTGAATAGTAACAGGCCAGAGCAGGGGCAACCAGCACAGTAATGGGCCAGAACACTAAAGGGACACAATAGTAACGAACATGAATAGTAAATAGCCAGAACAGTAACGAGCCAGAATAGTAAAAGGCCAGAACAGTGTCGGGCCTTCTTAAAAGTGGGACGTTCGTAGGCGGCCCATGACGAGCTGTGAGAACAGTGACGTGATGACCGTGGGCTTTAACAGTATCGGGCCTACTTGACGCAGCCAGTTAACGGGCCGCACAGTATTCGAAAAGTCTAGGCTTTTGTAGGCCAAACAGTAACGGGCCTGACATTCGTGGGCTGCTGCTGGCCACATCTTTGGGCCCATTTCAAATAGTAATGGGTCATAATCTTATTAGGCTCTCTTGATGGGCTGGCTCACTTGATTATGAGCAGGTATTGGCTAGGCCTGGCTTCTACCACGGTTTCTGTGGCCGCGGCGGGTGCCACGTGGCATTTTGCATGATGTCAGCAGTCAACGTGGCTGGCGAATAGATCTACGATGGAACAATTTTTCATGGCTGAAGGGAGCGATCCGCCACGGTCAGGAAAAAAACACGGTAGATTCTTTTGTGACGGGGCTTTTACCACGATGGGCATCCGCCGTAGAAGACTTTTTAGGCACGAAAAACGGGCCTTCTAATATGGGCACGATATGCGCGAGGGAGGAGCGGGAGGAAGGCGCAAGAGAAGATCATCAAAACGAAGGTGACCAAGAGATGGAAGGCGACCAAGAAGGAAGGTTCAATTCGGACAGACAGAAGTTCTGAAATTGAAACGGGCGTGGTTTCCACATAACAACTCCAAATTAAGAAAATAAGTACTTGTCAGAAAAGATAATTCCGAGATCTTTCCAATGAGTACTCACACCTCTCCTGGTTCGTTACGAGCTGTGCGCGGTAACCAAAACAAGTCGACGGATGTTTTCTATCAGTTTACAAATAGAGTCCTTTTAAGTTAGGAAAGTTAGAGATATGTTTGGTTTTGACCCCAACTCTATGTTGGACGTCCAACAGCCTTTATATAGGCCTGTAAATCATGGTTTTTAGGGTTAGCTAAAATTGAGTCTAAAACTATTGTGTGAGTTGCTTGGTGAGCATCCCTCCGGGGACGGCGATATAGTGTTATCTATCATATTGATATTGTCGCGGAGGTTCATGTGTAAGGATTGTCGTGTTTTGGTTTCAGGCATGGTGATCTTCTCCATGTTGCTTGCTGGATTCTTTCCTCTTCTTCAGGTGACGTTCACTGGCATTGTTGGAAGAATTCCTATCCAGGTTACTCGCTGTGAAAGATCAGGACAAAACTCAAGGATCACCGCCGTGATCCGTATCATGTGGTATCAGAGCACCAGGTTGCTCACGGCGAGATTGTGTTGATTGATCGGCTGAGTGTGTTCTTGGTGGAGATCAGAGAGTTGTGGCGGTGCAGATTAGATCTTGACGTCTGCGCACCAGATTGTCCGGTGGTTTCCTCCCAGAGTATCCGTCCGACCCAGGCAGTCTGGCCCTCCAACACTGGACAATCCGACCCTGAATTTTTTCTATTCTGCAGTCATGCTAGGAAGCATGCCGTCGTGTCAGGGTGATTTTTTTGGCAAACGGTGCACTTCTGGGAAGAGATCTGGTGATGTGTACAATGATTATTTTGACATCTCGAACGGTGTGGTGTGTGATGATTCTCAAATCAGGTGGAGACTGGTCCATATGGCAACATTTGATGAATATGAGTCGTGGGAACGTCATATGCAAGATGGTTTTTATAGATGTGATATATATGAGTATTCGGATAATCCTACACGTATGCGTCTTGCATTACGACGTGTGGATGAGGATATAGCTCGTTGGTGGGATAAAGAGGTGCGTGAGAAGGATATTGTTGATGCAACTTGGAAGTACTTTAGTAATTTTTTGCGTGGCTGTTTTATGTCTCCTCGTCGTAAGGTATTTTGTACCAAGCCCGTGAAGGCAGTCCAGCAGTTGCCCAAAGTTGCAGTTATGTCTATTCCATCTCATGTAAAGGAGGCTCCAGCAGTTGTTCCAGTGCAACCGGTCAGCGTGGCAGTGCCAAAATTTTCTAAAGAGAAGCAGCCTGATTTTGACAAGGTTGTTGTCTGTGCTCCAACTGCAGTGGAGGATGTTGTACCATTGAGTGGGCTGAATTTGCAACTCAAGAAGCTACAAGGAGATGCTTGCATGACAGTTGACAAGGGCCAGCGTTGGAATTTATTTCAGGCGCAGTGTATGATCAAAGGCAAAGCATGCAAGTTGATTGTTGATGGAGGAAGCTGTACTAATGGCATTAGCAAGGCAATGGTGGCAGCGTTGGGGTTGTCCACATGGCGTATTACTGAACCTAAGCATCTACAGTGGTTAAATAGCTGTGGTATGGTGAAGGTAACTCATAAGGTGCGTGTGCCATTTACAGTTGGTGATTATGTTGATGAGATTGACTGTGATGTGTTGCCATTGGAGGTATGTGGGTTGTTACTTGGTCGTCCATGGCAGTATGATCGCAACGCTACACATGCTGGACGAGCAAATACATATTCTTTTGTGCATGGTGGCAAACAGCAGACTTTGAAGCCTATGCAGGATGATCACATAAAGTCTGATGTAGAGCTGGTGGTACATAAGGAGAAGGTGCGCAAGGCTAAGCCAAAATCTGGGATACCTAAGGTGCAGGATGGAGAGCATGATACACAGTGCGACAATGTTGATATTGCTTTAGCTATGCCTGTAGATGACAAGCCAGTGGAACTTGTTAGTGACAAGCTAGTTGAAGTGCATCCTCTTATTGCTGAGAGGAACGATGTTGCAGCATGTGTTCAGAAGGTTGTTTGTGTTGACACAGGTGTTCAGACGGATGATAGTTGTGATCCTGAAGTTCCAGTGCATGAGATGCAGTGGGGTAACAAGAGCAGTTTTGTTAGCATACCTGTGAGGCATTTTGTTGGGACAGTTGTGTGGATGCATAGAGGTAAGGATGGACATGTTCGTCAGTTGTGTGGTCTAGGCATTACTCATCTTATGCCAGGTCGTGCAAAGAAGGTCCATGTTCAGCAACCCCGAGTTCCAACAAGAGTTGAGAAGAAGAAGACGGTGGCGCCTAGGTCAAAGCTAGTATGGAGACGCAAGTAGGTGCATGCGCCAAGGGCTGTTTCAAGTCAAGCATGCTGAGAGTGAGGTTGCGGAGTGGAAGGCAGGCAAGACTCATCTTATGCCAGGTCGTGCAAAGAAGGTCCATGTTCAGCAACCCCGAGTTCCAACAAGAGTTGAGAAGAAGAAGACGGTGGCGCCTAGGTCAAAGCTAGTATGGAGACGCAAGGAGGTGCATGCGCCAAGGGCTGTTTCAAGTCAAGCATGCTGAGAGTGAGGTTGCGGAGTGGAAGGCAGGCAAGACTTGAAGACGACAAAGACGCGTGAAACGATTGTTCATATCATGCCACCTTTCTGACCCGACCTGCAAGCGTTGGGGGCAACGCTTCTTGAAGGTGGGGATGATGATATGGGCATGATATGCGCGAGGGAGGAGCTGGAGGAAGGCGCAAGAGAAGATCATCAAAACAAAGGTGACCGAGAGATGGAAGGCGACCAAGAAGGAAGGTTCAATTCAGACAGACAGAAGTTTTGAAATTGAAACGGGCGTGGTTTCCACATAACAACTCCAAATTAAGAAAATAAGTACTTGTCGGAAAAGATAATTCCGAGATCTTTCCAATGAGTACTCACATGTCTCCTGGTTCGTTACGAGTTGTGCGCGGTAACCAAAACAAGTCGACGGATGTTTTCTATCAGTTTACAAATAGAGTCCTTTTAAGTTAGGAAAGTTAGAGATATGTTTGGTGTTGACCCCAACTCTATGTTGGACGTCCAACAGCCTTTATATAGGCCTGTAAATCATGGTTTTTAGGGTTAGCTAAAATTGAGTCTAAAACTATTGTGTGAGTTGCTTGGTGAGCATCCCTCCGGGGACGGCGATATAGTGTTATCTATCATATTGATATTGTCGCGGAGGTTCTTTTGTTCATCAAGGATTGTCGTGTTTTGGTTTGAGGCGTGATGATCTTCTCCATGTTGCTTGTTGGATTCATTCCTCTTCTTCAGGTGACGTTCATTGGCGTTGTTGGAAGAATTCCTATCCAGGTTACTCGTTGTGAAAGATCGGGACAAAACTCAAGGATCACCGGCGTGATCCGTATCACCTTGAACCATGAAAATTGTCCGTTGTAAAAGCCACCTTTTCTTGTAGTGTTCTCAGCAAGCACTTGTGGATGATGATAATCGTGGATACATAAATAGCCTGTAGCTATGGACTCACCCGCTCGAACCCTGATGCCAATGCAACAACTCTCGAACCCTGTGGGATATTCACAACACCACGCTCTTGCGCACGCAGCCGTCGACCACAAATGGTAGTTTGCAATCTACTAATTCCCAATGGAACAACACATCACAGTCAATTGTAGTAGTATAATTCGATCACAGGGTAAACCTAGAGGTTCTTTGAAAGAAACAACTCCAAAATAGTTTAAACGTGGTCTAAACCCTAACTAGTGTGGCGTCCCATCTATTTAAGAGGTTTGGGGGGTTGGCGGCCTAAGCTTCGAACTGACTTGGTCCCACCTAACTAGGATACAAACCGACCCAAAGTGGGTTTGGCCTATGATTCTGCCGTGGCAGAGTTTGGGCCCTTTTTTGTGCCGCAACAGCCTACCGTGGCAGAGAAAGACTTTGTTTTTGTGCCGTGGCAGGAAAATGCGCAGTTTTTCTGCCGCAGCAGAGGTCCTTCCATGTGTTGATCTTCTTCTTGGTAGCTCCTTGCGCTTCCTCCCTCTCCTCCCTCACGCATTCTTCATTGATCAACACGCCATGCTCCATATGCTTCAGCTCCTCGCTCCGTGTTATGCCTTCTTCTCCCATGTACCTGATCATACAATAGCACAAAGACTTAGGCAGTGTAAAGTTCTTATAAATGAAAGTATCATGTTCAACTAGGAATGAATTCACCTGATAGTCATCATTGATTTGACTCAATATTTCCTTCCAGTTCAAGCAGTTAGAATCATCATAATCCCTGTATATATCCTCATCACATAGGTAGAATTTTAAACATGATTGATTATCAATGTTCAACATTGAAGCTTGTGCCATGCCAGCATGGTTTAGCCAGCAATGACTAATAAGATGTAAAGCACAAAAATTTCCATAGTGGCATCACCCCAAACCTTACTTTCTTATGAGCTTTAAAATACATGAAAAGGGTGTTTTTAAGAATGTTTGGAGGATTAACATACATACTATACTTGAAAGTAGCTTTTTCCACAAGTAGGTGGGTATGCCTAGTCTAGTTTTAAGGGGCTTGGAACAAGTCTTAGCTTGTGTAGAAAAGGCTTAGCAAAAAGAGATCTAAAGAGTGTGCCATCTAGTTCATAGTGTCAAAATTTATTTTCTCACCTTGCTTCTTAATGTTGATCATAAATATGCACAAGCAAAAGATACAAATTAATAGGAATAAAACAGATCATGTTTCATATAAATTACTTGAGCTTAAGAACTAGACACAATATGAATTTCAGCTTTTTTTAATCTCCCCTTTTATTTTATTCCATGGCATTCTTTTTCAGTTTTACTCCTTAAAGTAGAGTTTCTTTTCAGTACATGATCATAAAAAATTATGATAATGGTGGTCGTGGTCTTTTTAATGCAAACAAAAATAAAATGACAAAACTGACGCTCCAAGTTTTTACGATAGTTCTATGTTGCTCAAAAAACAAAGTTTAGAGGTTTGAAAACCGAGAGTTGAGTTGGTCCAGTGGGGTGCCTTGGGCATCCCAAGCTTATGGTTTTCATCATCCTTGGATTTCTCTTAATGTGGTGTTACTCTATTCCCTGTTAGAAAACTTCAACACAAAACTTTTTCTCCCATCCCTTTTCTAAGAGGTGACATTAGTGGCACAAGAATATAATAGTTTCTGCATATATATCAAACAAAAAATTCTTACTAGACGCTATAGAAATCATATAATGTTCCTACATATCCCTATCATATAATATGACTCATACAAATCATTTTAGGACGCTTGGGAATGGTTAAAACAAAACATGACAGAATCTATCCAGATTTTCAGCAACAACAAAACAAAACAAAATCGCCCACTTATACATGTCAAGAATTTGAGCCAATGTTTTTGCATACAGAGTATGAAAAGTTGTAAATTATTTATGAATCTGAGCGCAATCCGAGTTACATAAAAAATCAGAAAATTCACGCACTAAAAATTATTCTGCAGGAATTTGCTACTCCATTTGTTTAGCAACTTTTGAAACATCCAAAATGGGTTCCACTTGGTACATTATTAGAAACTACAGAAATAAAAACAAAACACTCTTCCTACCGCAGGAGTTCAAAACAAAAATCCAAAATAAAATAACTAGGTTGCCTCCCGCAAAGCGCTTTCTTTATACCCATATAGCTAGGCTTTACTTACTTGGTTTAAGTGATGTGGAGATCATGTGGTAGCTTGTGCTTCTTAGCTACCTCCTTCTTTGTTGGAAAGTGTTCCATGCACTTCTTGTGAGGAAAATGAAACTTCACATTTCCTTCTTTTACATCAATGACTGCACTTGTGGTTCTCAAAAAAGGTCTACCAAGTATTATAAGACTTGAGGTATTGCTCCCCATGTCCATGACAATAAAATCAACAGGTACAAAGGTCATATGTAATTCAACCATAATATCTTGAACTTTTCCTAGAGAATGTTTAGTTGAATCATCAGCAAGTAAAAGATCTATTGAGCATTTTTTCATAGGTTTCAATTCAAATAAGTCATATAGATCCTTAGATAAAAATGAGACACTAGATCCTTAATCTAGAATAGCATGATGTGTCTCTTTTCCAATAGTGATTAATACTTTGGGGATCCATACATCCCCAAGCTTAGGTGGTATCATAGCTTCTCTATTGTATCTTTCAATCTTTTCTTTTATAACATAGTTTGCTAGGTAGGAACCAAATCCTGCTTAATGACCATTAAAGGATGGATCATTAGAAAAAATTTGCAATAAATGAATGAGTTCATGCAAGCTACATTTATCAAGATCAAGTAGAGGTTATTTTGTTTCACTTAACATTTTGACTTCTTCTACTTGTTTATCATTTGTTGGTTCTTTATCATTTTCAATCACAGTAATTTCTTTATCTTCTTTTAATGGTTCTTCTTCCACTTGGATCTTGAGTTGTGATACTAGTGGTCCAAGAAAATCAATATAATTCATTATAAGTTTCTTTCAAAGATGGTGTACTAGTTGTGATAGTAATAGAGTTCATACATATGGCTGGTGGTCCTTGTGGTTTTCCTGCAGACATGCTTAACAAGGTTGGTTGATTATCCATGAGTTTTGATAGAGCTTTGTCTAAACTAGCCGCTTGGTTTTTTAACATTTTAATATCAGAACTTATGGATGAAAGTGACTTATGAAGTTCTTATATCATGGTGGCATGGTGAGCTACTTGTTCACTAAGATTTTTATTAGGATCTTGTTATTTCTCCAGGTTCTCATTAGCTTGTAGAATGGTGGCAAGTTTCCATTTACTTTCATTAGCATTAGGATATGGAACAAAAGGACGGCTACCATAGTTGTTTGGGGAATAGGGTGGTCTACCATATGAGTTATTATAGTTGTTCCCATACCCATTACTACCAAAGTTTCTTATGAAGTTGACATCTACACTTTCATTTGTGTTTGTTACTAACTCTTGTAGAGGAACATTATCAGTATTTTGCTTAGATATGTAGGAAAATATGGCATCAAGTTTACTTCCTGTGGGGTCTAGTTCTTCAATGGAGTTAACTTTCTTAGATGGGTTTGGTGCTCTTTCAGTCTGCCATTGAAAATGGTTGTGGAGCATGCTTTCTAGGATAATTTTAGCTTCAGACACAGTTTTACTCATAAATGCACCCCAGTAGCAGAATCTAGAATGCTTCTTGACATAATATTTAGGCCATTATAAAAATAATGCAATATGATACATTCATTTACTCCATATGATGGGCGGGATCTAAGTATGTTTTTAACTCCCTCCCAAGCTATTGCTACATGTTCATTATCATTTTGTCTAAATGATAGGATACTATTCCTATTTTGTAGGATCTTAACCAATGGGTAGTATTTCTTAATGAAAGCTTCTTTTAGGTCATCCCAAGAGTTTATGCTAGCAGCAGGAAGTGATAATAACCATTCTTTAGCTTTACCTCTTAGTGAAAATGGGAATAGTTTAAGTTTGACAATGTTATTTTCCAAAATTTTAAACTTTTGGATATCACAAATTTGACAAAAATAATGCAAATGCATAGAGGCATACTCACTAGTACTCCCCCAAATTGTTCTCTAGTTATAAGATTTAAAAGACTGGGACTTACTTCTAAACTTTCAGTACTGATTTTAGGAGTGGTAATGGGTCTATCCATGAATTGATCATTAGGGGTGTTTGTCTAGTGACAAAGTTTTGTTCTTCTCCCATGTTTGCAAATAAGTAATACTAATTTTTATGTGTTTTTGTTTTTTAAGGAAAAACTTAAAAAGTCTAAAAACAAGACAAAATAAAATACTTTAAAAATCTAAAAGGAGAAGAAAAAGATCATAGTGGTGTAACCTCCCCAATATTGGGTTGTTGCACAAGTTGATGAAGATGACAGCGCCAGAAAATAGGCAATTGTCATGGGAGTTACCTTGCCCTTCAAACTTTCTCTTCAAACTTGATGTGGATGCAGTTGTGATGTACCTTCGCCAATTCCCTGGCAATGATACCAGAAAATAGTCTTGCAGTTACAGTAGGAGTTGGCTTGTGCTTCACCATGCAGCAACCACTATGATGTATCCTTCTTGCAATTCCCCGGCAACGGCGCTAGAAAATAGTATTGATGGTAACAAATGCTACCACTTTTTGTTGGGACTCCAAGTGCAGAGTGTTGTAACAAGCTTCTTTTCCCCAGAAGGGTGACTCGAGGGTTTATATCAAACTCTCAGGGAATTGGTTGTAGAAGGATGTTTTTCTTCTCCTCTTCAAGTAACTTGTAAAGTAGAATAACTTGTCTTGTTTCCTCAACTCCACCAAGTGGTTGTCAAGCACAAGGTTTCATATTAGTAGTATGAAATAAAATATAAAACAAACTAAAGTAAATAAAGTAAAGTAACGCAAACTAGATAATATGGAAGATAGAGTTATTTTGGGGTTTTTATGAGTGATTGCAAGTAGATAAAGTATTTTTTGTATTTCCTAAATAATAAAATCTAGAAAATGTAAAAGATAGTAGATGCAAAGGAAAGGTGTTTCTTGTGATAAAAATCGGACCGGGGTTCATGGGTTCACTTGTCTACTCCCTTTTTACGTTGTAGTGATCACAAAACAATTCATAAATATGCTACCTTGATTTAACAAGGTCACCACACTATCACGTGATAACTGTAGCACATGATTTCACTTTACCCCTAGTGAGGCAACAAAAGAAAGGTAAAAACCAAAGTAGATCTTGAATATAGTGTCACAATTCAATCTCTACCCCTATGCTAATCCATCTAACACACACTTCTCCCTAAATAAGTTCTTGCATACAAGTTGGATCAAAACAAGCAATGAAGAACGGGGTGCATGATATGCATCTATTAAAACATCTTATAGAAAATAGATTCCAATCTCAAATATCAAATAACAGAAGAAATATCCAGCACATAGGAATTACAAATATGACCATAATCATGTAGGGGCGGCTCATATGGTACTAGATCTATGAAGAACAAGAGATAAATAGATCAAGCTAATACCACAAACCCATAGCCCGTAGGTGGACTACTCCCTCTTCATCATGGTGATGAAGCTAGAGATGCTGGAGAGGGTGGAGATCTCTCGGAGGTGGCTCTGGTGGAGTTTTCCCCTCCAATTTTCGCTGGATCTGACTCTCTTTGGTGGTGTTTTCGTCTCTGGTGGCTTCTCTCTTGGAGGACGCCTCGGGGGGTCCTTATATAGGGGTTTTTAGGTCAAGAGAACTCCGTGGGCAAAAGAATCAAGGCGATCAGATGGTTGAGGAGGGAAAGACCCTAGGTGGCGCGCCCACCAGGCCTTGGCGCGCCTCCTGGGCACTTATGGCCCTCCTGGCCCACCTGGTGAGATTCCAGTGCTCTAGAAGCTTCTCGTGGATCATTGGTAAATCCCCAAAAATAAAGTACAGGTCCATTTAACTTTGTTTAGGTCCTGAAACATCAAAAAAATTGAAAACAAGGTTTTCCTGCCCTACAGGATTATAAGCAAAATAAAGGGGATTAGTGGTAAATCGCGAAAAATCAATATAAACAGGGATATAACATTATATATGATGCAAATATGTGGGAAAATATGTTAACAAACTACAAAATTCATGTATGCATTTTACATGTATCACTTGGTAGCTAGTCTCGGTCAGGCTGGACCAAGTGAGGGTGGTACCGGGAGGGGAGAGGCTTGGGATTAACTCAAGCTCAAGCTAGGTTTTAGTTGGGTAAGTTAGTAAGGCATCTTACCACTAGAGAAAGATGGGCTCAGTTAGAGAGGTTTTTAGGTTTATGTTTGGGTTTTAGCTAGGTATTATTGAGGGCTAACCTTGTGGGTGACCCGATCTTCACGGATCTCGTGTTCAAATTGATGGGGAAGCCAGGGAAAAGGTAGCAGAAGAAGACTCACACCTCGCGAGGAACACGATGAACACATGCAAAACTCACACGATACAAGGCCGATTGCTCTTGCCGGTGGCCACCGGTCCAATAGAATCCTCGCAAGGAAAGATCGGTTAACATGCTCCCTCAATCCCAAGCGGAGAGGGAAGAACACCATGGAGAGGGTCTTGACAACTACACTCATGCACATGCAAACGTAGGACTTGTACAACGAGGAAGGCGCGATGCAAACTCCAACGAGGTGGTGAAGATAGTCTGTTCCCTTTGGTAAGGGGATGAGGAAAACCTAGAGATTCCACAAAGGGGTTGTCTTTAGTCTATCATCTATGCCTAGGCATGAGGGGGTGGGGGATCTATTTATAGGTCAGCCTGTAGTATGGGGGTAGTTTGGGGATAAACTAGGCAAAAGGTTAAGTAAAGGGAATATTCCAAGGCATCAAACCTAGATCCGTGCGCAGATGGAATTTTCGGCAATAAGTCCAGTCGCGCCGGATCTAGCGCCGGAAATTCCGGTCGTCACCGGTTATTCCGGTCCTTCACCGGGATGGCATAGAGAAGTGTGTTCCTGCTGGATTTCTGGTCCGCCGGTTCTGGAGCCAGTTTGGTCAGCTCGGGTTTTGGTCCGCCGGTTCTGGAGCCGAGAATTCCGGCGGCGGGTTTAGTAGCGCCGGAGCCTTTGCCGGTTTGGCTCTGCCTCTTCCATCTTCTCTTCCAAGCCTCCATCTTGTCGGGCATGAGTCCTCAGGCTTCCTCCCTTACCTCTGTGCTTGTCGATGTAAACCTCTCATGGTCATAGGACAAAGTATGAAGTAGTATAGCATTCAATGGGGTAGGAAGTGGGATCTCAAAGAGGATATGATTCACCTTTGCAGTCCATGATGACTTGGCATAAGTAGGAGACCTTGATGTGATAATGACCGTAGGTCGAGCTACATCAGCTCCCCCCTTCAAAAAGAGTTGTCCTCGACTCTACACGCTCATCACAAAGTAGAAGATGTCGAGAGACCTTCTTGATCCTAGGGTTCACCATATAGTCATCCTCGGGAAGGTTGAATTGACAACACCTCAATGTTCCTTCACCTTCCATGAAGCCTAAGCTCACAACAAAAGTCAAGCAACACTCAAGGAGTAGCCAATTCATGAAGATTATAGCATGAGTCCTTAAGTAGAAGGAAGTCACCTTATGATGTAGACATAGTTCATTGAAGGGCAGCCCTAGGTAACTCTCTTTGATTCATCTTGTCAACTCTTGATTGGTAGAGGTTGACGTGTATGCATTCGTACCTTCACACAACAAAGACCAAACAAAATATGTTTGGTGTGATAGAGGAGCATGCCATTTGTGGCATGCCCATTCTTGTTCACAACACTATTAGCACAACTCAAGTATTGCAAACCAAATGTGTGCGCAAGGTCAAAGTGAATGGAAATTTCTTGAACATCATCCAAATGTGGAAACTCAAAAACTCCATAAAGCGTCTTAGTGTGGCACTCAAAGCAATTGACTAAAATATTGATCAACATCTTTGATGCAAGAATAGGAGAATTCGGAAAAAACACATGAGGAAGAATATCGAAAGTAACATCATTATGTGTGCAAACCAACCATTGGAAACATAAATTGTTCAATATGTTGGATGCCACACACAAATCATCATAAGTGAAGATCATGGGCATTGGAGTATCACAAGCGGAAGCAAAAGCAACGTGTTTGCAAACAAACCAAATGAAAGAGCAAGTGGTTCTTATGTTTGTTGCAACAAAATATGAGATACTTGGAAGGTCTCATGACAATACATGCTCAAAATAGCAATATGGTTGCAGACAAAACATCAGAAAGAGAAATTGTTCAACAATTTTGTTGCAACACATAAAGCATCAAAATCCAATAGCAACTAAACATGATTGTCACAAGGTGAAAGAATACCATCAACATGCTTGAAGCTAACCATAGGAAAGAGCAATTTTCAACATGAAATATGCAAAACATGCAAAATATATTAGAGCTAGGTTTGATCTTGAACTCACTTGTGGGATGCTCTCTAGAGTTCATTTTGTCAACTCGTGCTCAATCGAGGTTGACATTCTTGTGTGGGTACCTGCACACATCATAGATAAAAGGAAGAACGTGTGTGCATGGTAGAGAAACACATCATGCATCATGACATATCTCTTCTTGTGCACATCACTATTAGTGTCAATCAAGTGTAACATAGGTGCATGGTGAATATGCAAGTGGTGGACATGCTTATCATGGCATTTACCAATATCTCCAAAGTTTGAGAAAGCTATGGGGGCCATCTCAATAGACAACATATGATAATTATTGTTGCAATAAAAACAAGTGAAAGAGAAATTTTTCATCATATTGCTAGCAACAGGAAAAATTGTAAAACAACCATGACAAAGCATTGTCCAAGGAGTATCATTTTCATCATCAATGCAAGAAAAACATTGGAAAGAGCAATTGTTCAACAAAGTGCAAGCAATGATGTCATCAACGTAACATTTAGAGCATATTGTGTATATAGCAATATCATGACAATAAAGGGATTACACATGGTCATCATGATGCATAGCACAATCAACACATGGGAATAAGAGTGGAACATATGTCATTTCACAAGTATCAGCCATAACATGCAAATCATCACAAATCATCATGTCCACTAGTGGGATCATGGCATCATCAACACCCATATTCTTACCTTGTTCATACCTCTCATATGATGTGGGTGTTTTGGTAGTGTTGGCCTCCATGTGGGAGACTTCTTCATCATGTATGGGAATGGCATCATCTTCATCCACCATGTACATCTTCTCGGTCGGAGGAATCATCATCTCCAAGCTTGGCGCTTCTTGATCCTCGGAACCTAGCACATCATGATAGAACACACTAGAGGTAGAGGGTAAGTTGTTAGAAATCAAAGTGTCCTCACATGACCTATCAACTACCACTCTCAACTCACTCGGCGTATCACTCATGCCCTCCAAATGGAAGCACTCAATCTCACGTATGGTGGAGTCACTCATCTCACTCTCTCTCTCTCACTCAAGTGGGCTAAGTGGCTCTCATACTCGCGTTGGATTGGCACCACATGATCACTCAAGCATATAGGGATAGGCTCAGTGTGCTCAACTCCATGCGCCTCCTTTGGTGAAGGGAAAGTCCCGTGCTCACCATTCTTGACCTTGTCGTCGTCTTCTACATTGTGTGCCATTGTGGTGGTGGCACTCAAATTGGAAGTATTGGTCCTTGACGCCATCTTCACCATTGCATCCAATTATTGGCAAAGCAACTTGTTTTCTTCTATCTCTTGGGGGGTCATATTTTGGACGGCCTCATCCAACTTGGCGAAGTTGAGGTCCATCTCTTGCTTGAATGACATTCTTGGAGTGCTTGGAGAAGAAGTTGCATTGAAGATCTTGTAGTTGGATGCTTCATCTTAAACTTGAAGTTTTGGCATAGAAGCTTGATTGCGTGGAAGAAGGCTTGCTCTTGGTGCCATTTTGGTGGTGGCACTAGTAGTGGAAGGTGCCTTATGGTGATGGTGTCGACGCAGGTCGGCGTGCCTTGCCGAAGGTTAATGTTGATGAAGCACTTGATCACCCACATGATGCTCACGATAATGATCCTTCTCCTTGGAACTCTTCTTGTGATGGTGGTGCCTTCTGGAGCTTGATTGAGAATTATGGATGGTTCTCAACATGTATTATCCGTCTTCATGGTGAAGATGCCTTGAATGACTTCTTGTATCCTCTTGATGCTGGCGATGATCTCGAGAGGATGTTTGTCGATGAAGATTCTTGCTTTGTGGCACCTTGTGTGGAAGATGATGTTTGGGCGCCACTTTTCTTGGAGTAGGTGGCACTTGATGCCTTAGAGGTAGATGCGCTTGACGCCTTGGAGATGGTGGTGCTTGGCGCCTTGGAGATGGTGGCACTCGTTGCCTTGGATATGGTGGCGCATGATGCCATGTAGGTGGTGGCGCTCGACGCTTTGAAGGTGGATCATTGAATTAAGTGGTGCCCTTTGGTGTGGCACGCTTGGCCTTGAAGGACATGGTTTCTTGATGATGTGCCTCCTCTTTTTTGGTGTAGTAGTCCTCCATCTCCAAGTGGTGGAGGTATTCTTCATGGCTGATGGAGGAGCCCTCAAAGTTGGTGAAGTTCGCCATGTCCTCCATGCTTGGTGAGGCGTCATCGTTGTAGCACTCGAAGTCGTCCATGCTTGGGGAGTCATTGTTGTAGTAGTACTCCATATCACCCAAGCATGTGTAGCCATTTCTAGTGTAGTGCTCCATGTACTCCATGCAGGAGGAGCTATTGTCGATGTAGAGCACCAAGTCTTCCACGCTTGAGGAGCCATAGTTGATGACGTGCTCCATGTCTTCCATGCATGTGGAGCCATCATAGGTGTAATGCTCCGGGTCCTCAAAGTATACAGAGTCATTGTCAGTGGAGTGCTCCGTCATGTCCTCTATACTTGTGGAGTCGTAGTCACGGTGGCTCATCATGGATTCTTCATAGATATCATCCTTGGTTCTGGAGTCCCTAGATATGATTCACAAGACCAAGCGGTGTATATGGAAGTGGTAGGGGGTTAGGGATGCAACGTTAAACCTTACTTTACCTTGGAAGATAGTATCATGCAAGTGGCCACACTTGAGAGCAAATCAAAACCAAGTAAAGTGAAGTTCACATGGAACACCAAAACTAACTAACCACCAAAACACACACACACAAAGCTTATGGTGGATAGGTATTGAAGGTGGCATGTCCAAGAACAATCCGAAATCAAGATATTGTAATGTCAAGTAAAAAACCACGATGAACACAAAGCAAAACAAGTCAATCCACAAGATAGGAATTATCTACAAGGAAACACACACGGTGGGATAAATGGAACTTGTGTGAAGGATAAAGTGAGCTAATAACCAAATGATTACCAAGCAAAGACTATAAGCTCGTGTCGCACAAGTGCAAGGAGAGACGCTAGTTCGATTGTAATAAAAATTGGTGGGCTAGAAGATATGCACAATAAGTACCACCTATATGATGTTCATCGAGCTTGCGCTTCCTATTCTATGAGGCACTTGTTTCTTTCTTTTTTCTTTTTCTTTTTCTATTTTTTTCTCTTTTTCTTTTATTTTTCACTTGCCTCTTGTGCCAACAACTATACAAGGTAACTATATCAGGTAGCGCTCACAACTTTTGCTCGGAATTCTACAAGTATCAAATGTGCATAGCCCAAGAAATCATAAGAGGAACTAGTCTCAGTCGGTGTTTGTTGATCGCAAAGATAGTCCACAAAGGAAAGCAAGTGGGGAGAAGTCGCGTAATTTTTATACCTTTCATCACTGATCTTCACCCTTTATTGTTGGATTCCGCCTTGGTCATGGAATTTGGATGGAGTAGATAGCATGAACCACTTAGATAATGATATAGAGCTCCTTCTCCTCTTTGAAACGAGCTAAAGAACACTAAAAATCCAAGTTCGTATGCAAAAGTTATGCTCAAAACGGTGCGGAGCTGAAGCTGTTGGTGGCCAAACCGGCGGACCGGAATTAGAGCCAAAATTTCTGGCGGTGGGGCTGGTGGCGCCGGAAATCTGATCGGAATATCCAACTGCTGAATCGGTCAACCGGATCTGGCGTCGGAATGAATCCGGGATGCGAAAAACGCGATTTTCTGCGAAAAGCTTGATGGAAAACTTCAGATCTCAAGGGAAAATCAAGGAATTAGGTGATGGGAACACAGAGGAAGATAGACCAACAAGTTTAGGAAGTAATCCATGGATGAAAACCTACCAAAACGCACTCAAATCATAGATTGATCCAAAACACGAATTGTGGCTATTTTTGGTGGAAATTTTCAAATTTATAGGGAAAAGACCAAATCAATGAGGAATCTATGGCAACCAAAAGCTACTGATACCAAATATTGAGGGCTAACTTTGTGGGTGGCCCAATCTTCATGGATGTCGTGCTCAAATCAATGGGAACGCGAGGGGAAAGGGAGAAGGTAGAGGAAACGGACTCACACCTCGCGAAGAACATGATGAACACACGCAAAACTCACACGATACAAGGCCTATTGCTCGCGCCGGTGGCCACTGGTCTGATAGAATCCTCGCAAGGAAAGATCGATCCATGTGCTCCCTCGATCCCAAGCGGCGAGGGAAGAACACCTTGGAGAGGGTCTTGACAACTACGCTCACGCACTCGCAAACGTAGGCCTTGTACAATAAGAGAGGTGCGATGCAAACTCCAACGAGGTGGTGATGATAGTCGGTCCCCTTTGGTAAGGGGATGAGGCAAACCTAGAGATCCCACAAAGGGGGTTGTCTTTAGTCTATCATCTATGCCTAGGGATACATGAGGGGTGGGGGCTCAATTTATAGGCCATCCACTAGTATGGGGGTAGTTCGGGGATAAACTAGGCAAAAGGGTAAGTAAAGGGAATATTCCAGGGCATCAAACCTAGATCCATGCGCAGATGACATTTTTGGCAATAAGTCTGGTCACACCGGATCTGGCACCGGAAATTCCAGTTGTCACCGGTTATTCCGGTCCTTCACTGAGATGGCGTATAGAACTGTGTTCCGGATGGATTTGTGGTCCGCCGGTTCTGGAGCCGGTTGCTGACTCGTGTATTAACGAGCTCGTTGGGGAACCCCAAGAGGAAGGTATGATGAGCACAGCAGTAAGTTTCCCTCAGTTATGAAACCAAGGTTATCAATCCAGTAGGAGCAAGGAAACACCCCAAAGGTGTAGCTAGCTGAACGTTGGCAGGGCGCACTATCGGTGCCAGCAGCAACATGGAGACCTGCACAACACAACCACAGAACTCTGTCCCCCACTTGCGATGAGGTTATCAATCTCACCGGTTTTGCTGAAAACAAAGTATTAAACGTATCGAATGGAAGGAAGTAATAGTTTGCAGAAACTAAACACAAAGTAGTAAACAACTTATAGATTGTATGTAAAAGAAAGGACCGGGATCCATAATTCCCTAGAGGTGGCTCTCCTTAAGATAGATAACATGCTGGGTGAACAAATTACAGCGGAGCAATTAACAAACATCGAGAAAGCATAAAAGCATATACTAATCATCTTGACTCCTTTGAGACTTGATTGGGCATTACAACATTATACATAGACCACCAACCAATTGCATCTATGACTAATAATCCACCTTTAGGTTATCATCCGAACCCCCTCCAGTATTAAGTTGCAAGCAACAGATTATTGCTTTACGAATTTCGTGTAATGTAAACAATACGATTGTTCTATGAACAAAGGATTGTTGTTTTCTCCCTAGTAGCAACAACACATCTGGTACCTTAGAGATTTCTGTCACTTCCCCAGATTACCAAAGGCATGAACCCACTATCGAGCATAAATACTAACTCTTGGAGTTGCTAGCATCCACTTGGCCAAGATAACTACTAACAATGGAAAGCATGCAAGACCACAAATAACAAAGACATGATAGAATCAATAATCAATCTGAAATAGCATCTCAATATCCATCGGATCCCCGCAAACACAACATGTAGAATTACAAATAGATGATCTTGATCATGAATGGAGCTCACAAGATCTAGACATGAAAGCACAAAGGAGGAGAACTAGCCATCTAGATACTACATGGACCCGTAGTCCAGAGATGAACTACTCATGCATCACACCAGAGGCTTGCATGATGATGAAAAAGGCCTCCAGGGTGAATTCCCCTCTCCGGCAGGGTGCCGGGAAGAGCTTCAGATCCCTCCTGATCTAGGGACGGAGACGATGGCGGCTACAGACTGTTTCGTGGATTTTTGATCGGGTACTGTAACAACCTCGGACCCTACGCTCTAAGTTCACGCCTGGATGAACCAAAAGTGTTTAAGGGTTTTACAGCGGGGGGCCAGGGCCTCCCACGTGTAGGCCCGTCGACTGCCCTAACCACTTCCAAGAACATCGGGACCAGAGCGAGCGGCGTAGGCAACAGGCAAAGAGATCAAATACATACACAAGTGAGTATGTATGCAAGCTACCTTACAACAGTTCTCAGAGCCATACCATCTAAAAGAAATAGAAATATTGCAACGCCCTACGACAAGATCCAAATATCCTAGATAGAGATAATAGTGTATGATAGCTCCTCATACATCAATCAATAGAGTATCAAGCGGAAGCGGGAAACAAGATCCGAGTACGGATAAGAAGCAAATCGGCATAAGATGCCACATAAATAAGCACATCCCTCCCACAGATCTCACGGATCCCCATCCCTAGAATCTCTACACCGAGTGATCGTTGCCAACATCATCTGTCTCCTCCACTCAGTATCCATCTTGCGAATACACCTATTCATCTGAATCAAACAATTTATCGTGTGAGACCCTAGGGGTACTTAGCAAGTCTTTATGCCTCTAAAGGGGACATATACCTGGGGTGACACAATTGCAGCAAAAGATAATAACTAACAAGTCTATAGATACTCGCTAACCATCCGTCTAACCAATGATAGGCGGATGTCTGTTAATTAGAAACAACAGTTATAATAGTATAAAATAACAGATACATCCTCCTTCTCGCTTACCATCGAGAAAGCGGACGAACAACCCATCCGTTGGCAGTTTTATTAATCATTCCCTGAGTATTGCACTAATTACTAGTCAGATATTTAGTCATGTTAATTACGGTACTTTAGTTATGCTTGTCTATGATCGAGAAACTGTACTCCAAGTCGTCCATAACCACGGACACGGCTTTCAGAAAGATTTACCCTACAGGGGTGCACAAATAGCAACACACACACGATCAACCTCGGAAAAACCAAATCAAAACCCAACGAGGCCTTCACGACAAAGCAATCACAGGATTCATAAAATATTTTAGGGTGGCACCCCACTAAGCTACCCGCGACGAAGTTGGCTGGCTCCGCCACGGACCCAGGGTTTGTGTGGACGGCGGTAAACAATTGGGAACCTGAAAGTGTGACTAGGCTTGTCGGTACAGCGAAAACGTGTCACGATCCAAAACAGTACAGGTGCTCCACGCACAATCGTAAATAAAGCGGTAAAGCATGGCATAAGTATAGGATAGTAATAAAGCCCCAAACTACTTTGTGGCCCCAAGAAATAAAGTGCAAATCAAGCTCATGCAAAGGGGGATTCATAGAGTCTCCCGTATGTGGATAGTGCGGATAGTCAAGGAACAGGTATCAAGTACTCGGAGTCCTACGGGACACAAGTAGCATGAAAAACCAAATAACAGATATTGCCCACCGGTGCCTCTTTCATTAGTTACCCCATTACTACTCAGGTTAAGTTGTTTAGGTACCTCGTTATCCATCAGACACTCACAAACCCTACACATGCAATTCTACGACTCGCAAGGCTCAAGAAACTCCTGTAGTAATGGTTCATAGGATGGAGGAACAAGCTTCGGTGGGGTTTAAAAGTAAAGGCCATGCAATACTTGGGATTCAGTTTAATGCAATCGCGACTCCATGATGCAAGAATAAGATAGAAACAATAGGTACTATATGTATGGAAGCATGTGGTAGTGCTTGCCTGGCAGCTCAGTTGAAGCGAGAGATGGATCTGGATAGTACTCCTAGGATTCCTGATAATTCCCCTGCTGGCGTCTATCCGAGAAGAACCAAACAAACAAGGCCAACATAAATATACTGCGCAAACATATAAATAAAATGCGACAAGCAAACAAGCATGCCATGATGAATGATGCACAAATTACATGGCATAACATAGCATGACATGGGTGAGGTGTGGGGTACAAGAATGAAGCATTTTATTAAGTTTTTAGTCATGTTTTGCTCCCATATAACTTGCTGTCCACTTAATATTTATATGATGCATGCTTCAATTCATAACATGGAAAGCGTAAACAGAACGGGCTCGTCGAGCTCATCATTTTAGACATATTATTTGTCAAATTTGGAGTTATAGAATTAAAGTTATTAATTAATTGAGAAAAAACATTTTATTGCAATTAAACAATTTCGAAAATTTAATTTATTCAAACATTATTTTGGATAGCATATTCGAATTCCTCACATTTTTCTGATTCAAAAACATATATTATTTGCATTATTTGGATTTACCAATTAAAAGTTATTAATTTCTGGATTTAAAATCATATTAAACATTTCTGAAAATATTTTTATTTAAACAGAGAAAGGGCAGACTTTTTATACACAGGCAGAAGCTAGCCACTTCAGCTGACGGGTGGGGGCCGCGGTGAGCTGGCGGAAACCAAGGCGGCAGAGCTTTTATCACCGCCACAGAAGTGAGCCGTAGCAATTGATCGGTGGACCTGGCGCTCAAACGGGCCCACACGCCAGCGGGTGAACGGGCGAGTTCCACGCGGTGCGAACGAGGACCGCAGGTTGAGGAGAAGGTTTTTCGGGTTACTTTTTGTAAAAGCGACACAGCCGATGACATGTGGGCCTGGGAAGGACTACGGGTTGAGCAGAAAAAGGACGTAGGGGTATCCCAAAAAATGCCCCGCCGCACTGTTTTTCTTCTACACGCGTTTTCTGACGAAACGGACGGATGCCGAGCGCGGCGGGGGTTCGATCTTGCGACCTAGCGCGCGCGAGCGGCGGCGGCTACCGCTGCGGTGGAAGGGGATTGATGCTAGGAAGGAGCTACGCCGCGGAAAGAAGCTACTGCGGCGCGCAATGGCAGGGGATCGAACGTGAACGCGATGCACAGAGGGCGTTCGACAGAGTGCTCGGCGCGTATAGGAAGCAAAACAACTAGAGGAGGTGTCTGGGAGGGGCAGAGGCTCACTGGGAGTGGGTCGGTGGTGGTGGTTCGGGTCGGGTGCAGGGGATCGCCGAGGGAGCTGACGACCGGCCGGTTAGGGTTTTGCCCGGTCTCGTCGGGGTGCAGCAGGATCTGGCTGTCTCCTCCTCGCCTCCGTGTACAGGGGTGATGCGGGGATCTCCTCGGCCTTCCTCGACAGCCTAGCACCACGCCCGCCTCCTGGTACGGTGTAGGCAAGGGAAGCCGGCGGTGAGGTTGTCGGAGATGGGAGAGAGGGGGGTAGCAGGGTAGGTGGGGTCTTGGTGGGGATGGGCAGGGCCCTGGGGATCTGGGACGATGCCAGGTACGAGAGGGGGTAGATAAGGCTGAGGGGAAGAGGTAGGGCACATGGGGTGGCTCGGGGTGGAAAAAGGTGGTGGTCACCTTTTTCTTCTCCCTCTCTCACGGTAGGCAGGCTCGGGAGGGAGCTAGGTTCGCTGGGGCGCACAGCTGGGGCCCGAGGGGAGGCGCAGGTGGCTCGGGTGGGGTATCCTGGCAGCAAGGAAAGAGAGGGAAGGAGAGGGGGTAGAGAGAATGGCTCGGCTAGGGTTATGTCGAGCAAGGGAGGCTCGGCAGGGTTTGGTCTAGCCAAGGCTAGCTAGGGGCAGGGCCAGGTGGTGATGGTCTAGGGAGGCTCGGCCTAGTGGATTGGCGATTAGGGTAGGAGGGGATGGTATGGGGAGAGGGTGTAGCTAGGGTTTTAGAAGAGCTTAGATTAGGGCTTAAGCTAGGTAGGGTAGATAGGGATTTTTGAATTTGATTGATTCAAATGAATATGGCTCAAACAATAACAAATCCATCTATCCAAGATCGAGAGGTGGAGAAGGGGGGCCCTTGCATGGTTGATGAGGGTGATGGAAGTGAGGTTTGGGGTAGGATTATGATGTGCACAAGGTTATGGTTAGAAGAGAGCAAGAGGGTAGCTAGAAGAGACATAAGATGTACAAAGAGAGAGTGAGATGGTGAGGGTTTGTGTAAGAGCAAAGGGGATAGAGCTAAAGAGAAAAGGAATGCTCCACTTGATATATGCATGCCATATAGCTTAACAAAACCAAGAGAGGATGAGCCCTAAGATGGTTGGACTCAAAATTGAGCAAGCTTGAATTGATTTCAAAGGAACCAAGCTCCACTCAAAAATCCAAGAAAACCCAAAGAAAAGAAGATGGTGGTGATCTTGCATGGCCCATGCATGAATAGTAAATGCCATGTTTATTATTGTAAAAACAATTGTAAATGACCATGGGCATTTATTAACACATGCATTCCCAAATATGGAATTAAGGCCAAGCCAAAAGAGTAGGGTTGGTGTCCTATGTGGAGTAGATGGAATATGCTCATATTTGAATATAATTTGGACATGCTAGCGGGTATGTCCCACTAGATGCATAATAGCCTCAAAATATTCCAACATGAGCATGCATTCAAAAACAATCCATATGGAAGCTTGACAAGGGGTTCCACTCATATAGCATGCAAAGGTGGACATGTGCTCTCCACATATCAATAATGTGAAAAACAACATGATGCATATATGGGAGCATGTGGGACTGTAAGAGGTTCCATCCCAACCCACATGAGCTAGAGGTAAATCCAAATAAAATGCAAAGCTCACATATAGTTGGACGGTGGAATTATGGGGTGGTGACAAAGAAAGGTGGTAGAGTTACTTAAAAGATATGCCCCCAACTCAACTTGGGCATCAAGCATTTATCAAGAACCAAATACAATGTATCAAGAGGCAAATACAATTAATAGTGCATATGAGATAAGAACCAAATGAAAAGGGTTTTATATGATGCTCAAATGCAATGTGGCATGATGACATGAGCATGATATAATTATGATGCAACAATTATATGTAGGAAGTAGCATTTTATTATTAGACCAAGCATCATTACAGATGTTACACAGATGGGATGCTACAACTCTCCCCCACTAAACAGGAATCTCGCCCCGAGATTCTAGGAAAAGGAAGAAGACACGAAGAGGGTAGGATACTTGGCACGGAGCTCATCCTCGCGTTCCCAAGTGGCTTCATCAACGGAATGGTGCGACCACTGCACCTTTCAGAACTTGATAGACTTGTTGCGAGTCTTTCTTTCTGCGACTTCCAGGATTTTTGTGGGGTGTTCTTATAAGACAGGTCTTCTTGGAGATTGATAAGCTCATGGTCCGCGGTCCTACCGGGATCCTTGAAGCACTTCTTGAGTTGAGAGATATGGAAAACATCATGAACCTTGAGTTTTTCAGGGAGCTCAAGAGCATAAGTGACTTCTCCTCTTCTTCCACGAACTTTGAAAGGACCGATGTATCTAGGAGCCAGCTTCCCTTTGATACCAAACCGGTGCGTGCCTCTCATGGGAGTGACACGAAGGTAAACGAGATCACCAGGGACATACTCCATGTCCATGTGCTTTCTGTCATAGTTGCTCTTCTGGCGACTTTGAGCAACCTTCAGGTTCTCGAGAATGCTATGGACCTTCTCCTCCGCTTGAGTTACAATGTCGGGGCCAAACAATGTTCTTTCACCTACGCCCGACCAACCAATCGGAGTTCTGCATTTGCGGCCATAGAGAACCTCAAATGGTGCCATATTTAGACTCTTCTGGAAGCTATTGTTGTAAGAGAACTCAGCATAAGGAAGGCATTCTTCCCACTTCATGCCGAAAGAGATGACACAAGCACGGAGCATATCTTCCAGAATCTGATTGATCCTTTCCACTTTCCGTTGTGACTGAGGGTGGTAAGCTGTGCTATAGTTCAACTTTGTTCCCAAAGCATTTTGGAAACTTCCCCAGAACTTGGAAGTGAAGATGCTTCCACGGTCTAAGCTGATCTCAAGAGGAACCCCATACAGAGAGACAATTCTGTTGATATAGAGCTCAGCCAACTGAATTGCAGAAATTGTTTCCTTGACGGGAAAGAAGTGAGCCACTTTAGAAAGCCTGTCGATGACAACAAAGATTGCATTGTTGCCTTTCTGCGACCTTGGAAACCTAGTTATGAAGTCCATCTCTACTTTATCCCATTTCCATTCCGGAGGCTTCAATGGCTGTAGAAGACCGGAAGGTTTCTGATGGACAGCTTTTACTCTGCGGCAGACATCACACTCCGAGACATACTTGGCACAACATTGTTTCAACCCCGGCCACCAATATTGTGTTTTCAAGTCCATGTACATCTTAGTGCTGCCAGGGTGGATAGAAAGAACAGAATCATGAGGTTCTTTAAGAACTTGCTCTCTCAAACCCGGATACTTCGGAACAAACATCCGGTGCTTAAAGAATAGAGTGCCTTGGTCGTCAAGGTGGAAAGGTTCATACTTCGGAAGCTGAATCTTGGAGATGATGTTTTTAGTGTAAGGATCACCAAGTTGAATGGATCGAAATTTTTCTTCCAAGAGAGGGGTTGCCAGAAGATTCAGAAGATACCCTTCATGCACAATCTCAAAGTTGAGTTGGCGGAATTCCTCGCACAAGAGAGGTTGTTGTTCTTCCACCATGAGGTTGTTGACATAAGCTTTTCGGCTGAGAGCATCGGCCATGACATTAGCTTTGCCCGGAGTGTAGTTGATTGAAAGATCAAAGTCGTTGATGGTTTCAATCCATCTCCTTTGGCGAAGGTTGAGGTCTGGCTGAGTGAAGATATACTTTAGGCTTTTGTGGTCAGAAAAGATCTCATAACAGTTTCCAAGCAAGTAGTGCCTCCATACTTTTAGAACGAAGACAACCGTTGCAAGTTCAAGATCATGTGTTGGATAGTTGAGCTCATGAGTTTTCAACTGACGGGAAGCATAAGCAACGACTTGCGTTTCTTGCATGAGGACCGCACCCAATCCTTGCAAGGAGGCATCACAGAATATCTGGAAAGGCTTTGATGTATCTGGAGGAATCAAGACTGGTGTGGAAGTGAGCTTCTCTTTGAGTGTTTCAAAGCTAGCTTGACATGCAGGAGACCAAAGGTATTTCTTGCCTTTCTTGAGGAGATCGGTAAGAGGCTTCGCAATCTTCGAGAAGTTCTGAACGAAGCGACGGCAATAACTAGCCAAACCAAGGAAACTCTGGACTTCTTTGACATTTTTGGGTGGAAGCCACTCAACAATTGTCCGAACAGTTTCTGGGTTGACGGTAATGCCCTTCGCAGAGATGACATGACCAAGATAGGTGACTTCGGGAAGCCAAAATTCACACTTGGAGAACATTGCATACATGTGGTTCTCACAAAGCTTGTTTAGGACACACCGAAGGTGTTCTTCATGTTCTTCCTTTGACTTAGAATAGACTAGAATGTCATCCAGATAGACCACGATGAACTTATCAAGATACTCCATGAAAACCGAGTTCATAAGCCTCGAGAAGGTGGCAGGTGCGTTGGTCAGACCGAAGGACATGACCGTGTACTCGTACAGGCCATAGCGGGTGGTGAAAGCTGTTTTGGGAACATCTTCCTTGCAAATCTTGATTTGATGATATCCACTTCTCAAGTCAAGCTTAGAGAATACCATAGCTCCAGCTAGCTGATCGAAGAGATCATTAATCCGCGGAAGGGGATATTTGTTCTTGATGGTTTTAGCATTGAGAGCCCGATAGTCAACACAAAGTCTATCGGTGCAGTCTTGCTTCTTCACAAAGATTGTTGGGCTGCCCCAAGAGGAAGTTCTATGCTAAATGAAACCCAACTTCTCTTGTTCATCAAGCTGACGTTTGAGTTCAACTAACTTAGCAGGACCCATTTTATAAGGCCGCTTGGAGATAGGAGCGGTACCAGGTTCAAGATCAATCACAAACTCAACCTCTCGGTCAGGAGGCATACCTGGTACCTCCTCAGGAAAAACATCTGGGAACTCACGGACCACCGGAACACTCTGAATAGCATCCATAGCATCATCATTCAGAGCAGACAAAGAGAAGAGCTGAATTGCAGGAGTTAGACTTGGAGAATAGACTATATGGCCTTCGGGAATTTTCAGAGAAACCGAGCATTCAGCACAATCAATCACAGCTGCATTTGTTGTTAACCAATCCATGCCCAAGATAACATCAATGTCAGAATTGCCCAGAATAATTAAGGAAGCCATGAACAAAGAGCCACCAATCTCAATTTGATTGCCATGGCTGATATGAGAAGCCCTCATGTTTGATCCAGGAGATTGTACCACGAGACGATGCAATAGAGGACCCATAGCCAGATCATGCTCATGTGCAAACCTGTGAGAAACAAAAGAATGTGATGCACTAGAATCAAACAAAACTCGTGGAGGGACTGAGTTAATGGGGAGCGTACCCATCACAACTCCAGTTGCATTTTCAGCTTGAGCGACGTTGACACAGTTGGCACGAGCAACAGTGGACCCAGGCTTGGTGTTGATGTTGAGAGCCCAAGGTGCAGGTGCACAAACCATAGAAGGACTTGCTGCAGGTCTTGGAGGTGGTGGTGGAAGAGCTTTGTTGTTCATGGGACAACTCCAGTGTTGATGTCCAGTGTTCCCACAAGTGTAACAAGCACCAGGTGGACGTGGAGCAGCGTACCCAGGGACTTCGCCAGGCGCTCTAGGGTAGTTGTGGTTGTAGCCCCTAGGAGTAGCGTTGAAGGAGTTTGGTGGCCTTGCCGCGTAGCTTGAAGGTCTTGGTGGAGCCGGGAGCGGTGGTGCGGTATTAGGAACCCACACGTGGTGCTTAGAAGGAGCTGTCATAGCTGAAGAGCTTGCTGCTTCACGACTGTGTTTCTTGGACTCCTCGAACACTTGCCTACTGGCTTCTTCCTGTAGAGCTGTATGTTGGAGTTCCAGAAAGGACCCCGGCCTTGCATGAGTGATTGCATATTTGATAGATGCATTGAGCCCTTTCCTAAACCTCTTTTGTTTCTTCTTGTCATTAGAGATCTCATCACCGCCATACCGAGAAAGATTCATGAAGTTTCTGATATAGGTGTTGACATTGTCATTGCCCTGTTTGAGGTTGAGAAATACCTCCTTCATTCTCTCCATGACAATTTCTGACAGGTATTGCTCTTTGAAAGCCCCAACGAACTGCTCCCAAGTAGGCTGAAAACCAGAGTGGTTTGCCTTCAAGTAATTCTCCCACCATTGTAACTACCTCGGTGAATTACGCTCTTAGTTAATGCCTGGATGAACGAAAGTGGTTAAAATAGTACGGTGGGGCCCAGGGCCACTCATGGTAGACCTTTCGGCCGTCCTAACCACTTTCGAACAACGGGACAAGAACGAGCGGCGTAATCGGCAGGCGAAGGGATCAACTACATACACAAATGAGTATGTATGCAAGCCACATACAACAGTCCTCAGAGCCATTCCATCTAAAAGAAATAGAAATATTGCAATGCCATACGGCAAGATCCAAATGTTCTAGATAGATATAATAATTTAGGATAGCTCCTCATACATCACACATCAGAGTATTAGGCGGAAGCGGAAAACAAGATCCGAGTACGGATAAGAAGCAAATTGGCATAAGATGCCCCATAAATAAACACATCCCGCCCACAGATCACACGGATCCCTCTTCCCGGAATCTCTACACCGAATGATACCTAATAATTCTATAGAGACTCGCTAACCTTTCGCCTAACCAATGATAGACGGAAGTCCGTGAATTAAGAACAACAGTTATAAAAAGTAGCATTCCAATTGTTAGACAATTGGGGTGCTACAACTCTCCCCCACTAAACAGGAATCTCGCCCCGAGATTCTAGGAAGAAGAAGACTCAAAAAGGGTAGGATACTTGGCACGGAGCTCATCTTCACGTTCCCAGGTGGCTTCATCAACGGAATGGTGCGACCACTGCACCTTGCAGAACTTGATGGACTTGTTGCGAGTCCTTCTTTCTGCGACTTCAAGAATTTTTGTGGGGTGTTCTTGATAAGACAGATCATCTTGGAGATTAATGAGTTCATGGTCCACGGTCCTGCCGGGATCCTTGAAGCACTTCTTGAGTTGAGAGATGTGAAAAACATCATGGACTTTGAGTTGTTCAGGGAGCTCAAGAGCATAAGCAACTTCTCCTCTTCTTCCACGAATTTTGAAAGGACCGGTGTATCTAGGAGCCAGCTTTCCTTTGATACCAAAGCGGTGCGTGCCTCTCATGGGAGTGACACGAAGGTAAACGAGATCACTAGGGACATACTCCATGTCTGTGTGCTTTCTGTCATAATTGCTCTTCTGGCGACTTTGAGCAATCTTCAGATTTTCAAGAATGATGTGAACTTTCTCCTCCGCTTGAGTTACAATGTCGGGGCCAAACAATATTCTTTCACCTGCGCCCGACCAACCAATCGGAGTTCTGCATTTGCGACCATAGAGAGCCTCAAATGGTGCCATCTTTAGACTTTTCTGGAAACTGTTGTTGTAAGAGAATTCAGCATAAGGAAGACATTCTTCCCACTTCATGCCGAAAGAGATAACGCAAGCACGGAGCATATATTCTAGAATCTAATTGATCCTTTCAACTTGTCCTTGCGACTGAGGGTGGTAAGCTGTGCTGAAATTTAGTTTTGTTCCCAAAGCATTTTGGAAACTTCCCCAGAACTTGGAAGTGAAGATGCTTCCACGGTCTGAACTGATTTCAAGAGGAACTCCATACATAGAGACAATTCTGTTGATATAGAGCTCAGCCAACTGAATTGCAGAAATTGTTTCCTTGACTGGAAAGAAGTGAGCTACTTTGGAAAGCCTGTCAATGACAACAAAGATTGCATTGTTGCCTTTCTGCGACCTTGGAAACCTAGTTATGAAGTCCATCTCTACTTTCTCCCATTTCCATTCTGGAGGCTTCAATGGCTAAGATCGGAAGGTTTCTGATGGACAGCTTTAACTCTGCGACAAACATCGCACTCTGAGACATACTTGGCACAATATCGTTTCAAACCAGGCCACCAATATTGTGTTTTCAAGTCCATGTACATCTTAGTGCTTCCAGGGTGGATAGAAAGAACAGAATCATGCGCCTCCTTGAGAACTTGCTCTCTTAAACCCGGGTAGTTCGGAACAAACATCCGGTGTTCAAAGAAAAGAGTGCCTTGGTCATCTACGTGAAAAGACTCATACTTCGGAAGTTGAATGTTGGAGATGATCTTTTTAGTGTAAGGATCCCCAAGCTGAATGGAACGGACCTTTTCTTCCAAGAGAGGTGTTGCTAGAAGGTTCAGAAGATAACCTTGATCCACAATTTCAAGGTTGAGCTTGCGGAATTCCTCGCACAAGAGAGGCTGTTGTTCTTCCACCATGAGATTGTTGACATAAGCTTTTCGGCTGAGAGCATCTGCCATGACATTAGCTTTGCCCGGGGTGTAGTTGATGGTCAAATCGAAATCATTGATTGTTTCAATCCACCTCCTCTGACGAAGGTTGAGATCAGGCTATGCGAAGATATACTTCAGACTCTTGTGATCAGAAAAGATCTCACAACGGTTGCCAAGCAAGTAATGCCTCCATACTTTCAAAGAAAAGACAACTGCTGCGAGTTCTAGGTCATGTGTAGGATAGTTGATCTCATGCGTCTTCAACTGACGAGATGCATAAGCAACAACTTGCTTTTCTTGCATAAGGACCGCACCCAATCCTTGCAATGAAGCATCACAGAAAATCTGGAAAGGCTTTGATGTATCTGGAGGAACCAAGACTGGTGTGGAAGTGAGCTTCTCTTTGAGTGTTTCAAAGCTTGCTTGACATGCAGGAGTCCACAAATATTTCTTGCCTTTCTTGAGGAGATCGGTAAGAGGCTTCGCAATCTTCGGGAAGTTTTGAACGAATCGCCGACAGTAACTGGCCAAACTAAGGAAACTTCGGACTTCTTTGACATTTATGGGTGGAAGCCAGTCCATAATTGTCTTAATAGTTTCTGGGTTGATGGCAATGCCCTTGGCAGAGATGACGTGACCAAGGTAGGTGACTTGAGGCAACCAAAACTCACACTTGGAGAACTTTGCATACAGGCGGTTCTCACGAAGCTTGTTTAGGACACAACGAAGGTGTTCTTCATGTTCTTCCTTCGACTTAGAATAGACTAGAATATCATCCAGGTAGACCACAACGAACTTATCAAGATACTCCATGAAAACCAAGTTCATAAGCCTCGAGAAGGTGGCAGGTGCATTGGTGAGACCGAAAGACATGACCGTGTACTCATACAGGCCATAGCGGGTGGTGAAAGCTGTTTTGGGAACATCTTCCTTGCGGATCTTGATTTGATGATAACCACTTCTCAAATCAAGCTTAGAGAATACCACAGCTCCAGCTAGCTGATCAAAGAGATCATTAATCCGCGGAAGGGGATATTTATTCTTGATGGTTTTAGCATTGAGTGCCCGATAGTCAACACAAAGTCTATCAGTCTTGTCTCGCTTCTTCACAAAGATGGTTGGACTACCCCAAGAAGAAGTACTGTGCTAAATGAAACCCAACTTCTCTTGTTCATCCAACTGACGCTTAAGTTCAGCAAACTCAGCAGGACCCATTTTATAAGGCCGCTTGGAGATAGGAGCGGTACCAGGTTCAAGTTCAATGACAAACTCAACCTCACGATCCGGAGGCATACCTGGTAACTCTTCAGGAAAGACATCTGGAAACTCAGAAACTACAGGAACACTCTGAATACCTTCCATAGCATCATCATTCAGAGCCGCCAAAGAATAAAGCTGAATTGCAGGAGTCAGACTTGGTGAATAGACTATATGGCCTTCAGGAATTTTCAGAGAAACCGAACGTTCAGCACAATCAATCACAGCTGCATTTGCTATCAACCAATCCATGCCCAAGATAACATCAATATCAGAATTTCCCAGAATAATTAAGGAAGCCGGAAACGAAGAACCACCAATCTCAATTTGATTGCCATGGCTGATATGAGCAGCCCTCATGTTTGACCCAGGAGATTGTACCACAAGATGGTGTAATAAAGGAACCATAGCCAGATCTTGCTCATGAGCAAACTTGTGAGAAACAAAAGAATGTGAAGCACCAGAATCAAACAAAACTCGTGCAGGAACTGAGTTAACAGGAAGCATACCCATGACAACTCCAGGAGCATGCTCAGCTTGAGCGGCGTTGACACAGTTGGCACGAGCAACCGTAGACCCCGGCTTAGTGTTGATGTTGAGAGCCCGAGGTGGAGGTGCACGAATAATAGGAGCACTTGCCGCAGGTCTTGGAGGTGGTGGTGGAAGAGCTTTGTTGTTCATTGGACAATTCCAGTGCTGATGCCCAGTGTTTCCACAAGTATAGCAAGCACTAGGTGGACGTGGAGCAACGTAGCCATGGACTCCGCCAGGCGCTCCAGGGTAGTTGTGCTTGTAGCCCCTGGGAGGCGCAGTGAAGGAGTTTGGTGTCCTTGGTGCGTAGCTTGAAGGTCTTGGTGGAGCAGGGAGCGACGGTGGGGTGTTAGGAACCCAGACACGACGCTTAGAAGGAGCTGTCATAGCAGAAGAGCTTGCTGTATCACGGCTGTGTTTCTTTGACTCCTCAAACACTTGCCTACTTGCTTCTTCCTGCAAAGCTGTGTGTTGAAGTTCCAGGAAAGATGCTGGCCTTGCATGAGTGATTGCATATTTGATGGAAGCATTGAGGCCTTGCCGAAACCTCTTTTGCTTCTTCTTGTCATCAGAGATCTCATCGCCACCATAACGAGACAGGTTCATGAAGTTTCTGATGTAGGTGTTGACATTGTCAGTGCCCTGCTTGAGATTGAGAAACACTTCCTTCATCCTTTCCATGACAATTTCTGACAGATATTGCTCTTTGAAAGCAGCAGTGAACCGCTCCCAAGTAGGCTGAAAACCAGAAAGATCTGCCTTGAGATAATTTTCCCACCACAGAGCTGCATCTCCCTTCAGAAGGTGAGTAGCACACTTGACCCATTCTTGCTCGGGAACATCCGCAGTCATCAGCAACCTTGACACTTCACGAAGCCAATCATCCGCATCAAGTGGCTGATCAGACACTTCGAATTGACGTGGGTTGAACTTGAGAAAACTCTTGATGTCTCCTCGCTTGGGAGGTGGAGGTAGCGGAACAAACTCATTCCTCCTCACGCTTTCCTCGAAGCGCTGCTGGTTCTGCTGCATAGTGCCCAAAGCATTTGCAATACTTGCCAAAGCAGCCCCGAGTTCAGGTGGTATATCCTCCTCAGAACGGCGTGGTGGTGCCATCCTGTGATTGATATAAAACACAAGTCAGTACTATAATGGAGAATGATAATAATCCAAAATAGTACCAAAATGGAATTAATCAAGATTAAGGAATGCAATTCACTGAGATGATATTAAAATATCAACAAAGTTTAAGGCAATTAGAAGGTATTAAGCATAACACACACGACTGAACAAGGAGTGTGGTATACAAACTAACAAAGAAAAAATTTCCGCAAATTTCGGCATTAAAATACCACCATATGCGCAAAACCACTTAACGAATCAAGATTAGTAACTCTACTAGTTCAATATACAAAAGAAAATGACAAAAGTAGTGGTATGGTCGCGACTCCATCCCGCACTCAAATCATTACTCCGCACATGAATCAGTAAAACACATATCCCAACAACTTCTTCTTAATATGAACCTAAAGATTGTTAACTACGGAAAAGAACACTCCAACAAGATAACATCGTATACAAAGAGTAAGATAGATCGCATCGGTGTACAATGAATCAGAATAGATCGCGTCGGTTTACAAAGGACTATCGGTAGGGAATGTACCAACAGTTGATAACCAAAAGGCAGATAATGATAACATTTGGATGCAACAGATAGACAAGGAATTCACACACACACACACACACACAAACACAACCTATGGTACTACGGAATCCAGAACACGTGAATCCTAGTTTGAATTTTAGAAGAGGATTGAAAACGTTACACTTCCTTACCACAAAAGGGTGGGTGGGTGGGTAAGAAGAAAAATGAAAGCAGTCCTACTCTCACGTTTGTTTTTCCTTAGTATACATAACTACCAAAATATTTGCTAGACAGACAACGACCATTTTGGCTGAGACCCTGAAGGGCGGGATGGCTCTGATACCAATTGTAACTACCTCGGTGAATTACGCTCTTAGTTAATGCCTGGATGAACGAAAGTGGTTAAAATAGTACGGTGGTGCCCAGGGCCACTCACGGTAGACCTTTCGGCCGTCCTAACCACTTTCGAACAACGGGACAAGAACGAGCGGCGTAATCGGCAGGCGAAGGGATCAACTACATACACAAATGAGTATGTATGCAAGCCACATACAACAGTCCTCAGAGCCATTCCATCTAAAAGAAATAGAAATATTGCAACGCCATACGGCAAGATCCAAATGTTCTAGATAGATATAATAATTTAGGATAGCTCCTCATACATCACACATCAGAGTATCAGGCGGAAGCGGAAAACAAGATCCGAATACGGATAAGAAGCAAATTGGCATAAGATGCCCCATAAATAAACACATCCCGCCCACAGATCACACGGATCCACCCAGTATCCATCTTGCGGGTACACCTGTTCATCTGAATCAAACAATTTATCGTGTGAGACCCTAGGGGTACTCAGCAAGTCTTTATGCCACTAAAGGGGACACAACCTGGGGTGACGCAATTGCAGCAAAATATAATACCTAACAATTCTATAGAGACTCGCTAACCTTCCGCCTAACCAATGATAGACGGAAGTCCGTGAATTAAAAACAACAGTTATAACAGCATAATTAACAGATCCATCCTCCTCCTCTCTTACCAATGAGGAAGCAGACGAACAACCCCCATCATTCGTTGGCAGTTTTATTAACCATTCCATGAGTGTTGCACTATTTACTAGTCAAGTACTTAGTCAATTTAAAGGCGGTACTTTAGTTATACTTGTCTATGATCGAGAAACTATGCTCCAAGTCGTCCATAACTGCGGACACGGCTTTCAGAAAGGTTTACCCTGCAGGGGTGCACGAATAGCAACACACACTCGATCAACCTCGGAAAAACCAAATCAAAACCCAACGAGGCATTCACGACAAAGCAATCACAGGATTCAGAAATATTTCAGGGGGGCACCCCATTAAGCTACCCGCAACGAAGTTGGCCGGCTCCGAGACGGACCCAAGGTTTGTGTGGACGGCGGTAAACGACTGGGAACCCGAAAATATGACTAGGCTTGTCGATACAGCGAAAACGTGTCACGATCCAAAACAGTACAGGTGCTCCTCGCACAATCTTAAACAAAGCAGTAACATGGCATATGTACAGAATAGTAATAAAGCCCCAAACTAATTATGGCCCCAAGAAATAAGAATGAATCAAGCTCTGGCTCAGGGGGGGTCCATAAGGCCTCCCGGATGTGGATAGTGCGAATAGTCAAGGAACAGGAATCAAGTACTCGGGGTCCTACGGGACACAAGTGAGCATGAAAAACCAAATAGCAGATATTGCTCACCGGTGCCTCTTTCATTAGTTATCCCATTACTACTCAGGTTATGTTGTTTAGATACCTCATTATCCATCAGACACTCACATACCCTACTCATGCTTTTCTACGACTCGCATGGCTCAAACAACTCCTGTAGTAATGGCTCATGGGACCGGAACAAGCTTAGTGTGGTTTAAAAGTAAAGGCTATGCAGTACTTGGGATTGAATTTAATGCAATTGCGACTCAATGATGCAAGAATAAGATAGAGGCAATAGGTACTGTATGTACGCAAGCATGTGGTAGTGCTTGCCTGGCAGCTCAGTTGAAGCGAGAGATGGATCTGGGTAATACTCCTGTGATTCCTGGTAATTCTCCTGCTGGGCGTCTATTCGAAGAAGAACCAAACAAACAAGGGCCAACATAAATAAAGTGCACAAGCATATGAATTAAAATGCAACAAGCAACCAAGCATGCCATGATGAATGATGCACAATTACATGGCATTAAAGTAGCATGGAAAAAGTGAGGTGTGGATACAAGAAATAGAGCACTTTATTATTTATTTGCCCAAGTTTTATTGTCATAAACTGTTCAGATTTTTGATGTTGACATGATGCATGCTTCAATTCAGAACAAGGACTGTATAAATAGAACGGGCTCGTCGCGCTGATCGATTTAGACATATTATTTGTCAAATTTGGAGTTATAAAACAAAAGTTATTAATTAAATAAGGAAAAGGACATTTTATTGTAATTTTAATCATCTCGAAATTTAAAGTGTTCAAAATATATTTTGAAGGGCATATTTGAATTCCTCACATTTTTCTGATTCCAAAACATATATTACATGTAAGATTTGGATTTGTATTTTGAAAATTATTTAAATCTGATTTGAATTTGAATTTAAATAAATTTGGAAAAGATTTGTTTAAAACTGACTCAGGGGAAAAACTTTTTATACCCGGGCGGACTCAGACCCAGCCACTGACGGGTGGGCCTGCGCTAACCGGGCCACGCGCGCGAAAACACTTTTGCCACGCGGGCTCTGGCTAGCCCACTGAGGCTGACAGGCGGGGCCAGCGGCTGGAGGCCCACGTGCCAATGGGGATGCACCCAGAGGCTGACTGGTGGGGCATCAGCTGGACCGCGGGTTGCGTCTGAGAAAAACGAAGGGGTTTTCTGCAAGAGTTCTAGCGCGGCTGACTGGTGGGCCAGGCGGTACCACGGGTTGAGGGAAACAAAAAGGTGGGGGGCTTTTTGAAAATGACCACGGGCCCGGTACTGTTTATCGTTTTCCTTCGTCTGGCGAGGAAACGCGGCGCGCGGCGCGAGCGAGGACTCGAACCCGGGTCGCGGGAGTGCGCGCGGAGGGGCTAGCCGGTGCGGTAGGGTGAGGGGAGTTGTCAGGGAAAAGGGCAGGGCTTAGGTAAGCTTGCTACGGCACGGAAGAGCTGCAGATGCCGGCGAACTCTGGCGCGCGGTGGGTGTTCGGCGAAACGCACGGCGGGGCTAGAGCGGTACGGCGAGGCGGACCGTGTCAGAGGGGAAGAGATGCTCACCGCGGGCTCGACAGCGGGCTCGGATCGGCGCGAGGAGCAGCGGGTCGTCGGGGATGCAGGCGCTCCGGCGGCTAGGGTTTGGCATCGGCGGCGACGGTACTGGCGGTGCAGGGCTTCCTCCTTCGCGTCAGCGGCCACGGGGCGACGCAGGGGATCGTCCACGATCTTCTCAGCCACCTCCAGGTCGAGCTGCACGGCTGGAACGAGGTGGTGCTGGCGGCGAACGGCGGCAGGTGGTTGTCGTCGGGGAGGAAGAAGGAGGAGAGGAGGGGCGACTCGGCCAGATCTAGGGAGGCCAGAGAGGGGTGGGGAGGAAGGGAAAGAAGGGAGAGAGGGAGGAGAGCAGCTGGGGCACGGCAGAGATAAAGGTGGCCTCGTGCCACCTTTTCTCTCCTCCTCCTTTTCGAGCACATGGCGAGCTGGCTGGGGCTGTAGGTGGACCAAGGCAGGGAGAGAGGACGGCAGGGAGGCTCGGCTGGAGGGGGACCCTCGGGTCAGGGAGAGAGAAGAGAGGGAGGGGTAGCTAGGCTAGGTTAGATGGGGCATGGCTCGGGTTAGGGTTAGCTAGGGTTAGGGAGAGGGTTAGGGTTAGCTAGGGTGTTGCTCAGCAGGTTAGAGAGAGAGGGAGGAGGTGGTCAAGCTAGTGAGAGAGAGAGGGGGGTTTTAGAGTTAGGGCTTAGTGTAATTTAGGTGTAAAGGAAAAATAAAGAGAAAACTAGGTTTGAATTTTATTAGTTATTTAAATTTGATTTAGTTGATGAGGCCAAACCAAAAGAAAAAGTGAAGCTTGATCTTGCTTGAGTTAATGTGGAGGAGGAACAAGAATGAAAGAGGAAGAGAAGAAATAGATGGGAAAAGACCACATATGATCATGCATGGAGAATTAAAAAAAATGAGTGGAAAATGAGATGGATGAGATTATGAGGGTGGTATACTGGTAGGAGATGATCTTCCAAAGATAGGATCCATTAACCCAAAGAAAAACCAAAGAAGAGAAAGGTGGTGAAGAATTGTGCATGGCCCATGCAAAATAATAATGCCATTATTTATTTTGTGAAGACAATATGAATATTATGGCATTACTCTATGCATATCCAAGAAGTGGAGACAAAACCAAGCACAAGAATTTAGAGGATTTAATCCACCCCAAACTACATGAGCTAGAATTAAAATATCAAAGAAAAAGAAAGACAAGCTCATTGTTAATGGGATGGTGGAATTATAGGGTGGTGGGAGAGAAAGGTGGTGAAATGGAAATAAAAGATATGCCCCCAACTCAACTTGGGCATTTAGACAATATATCAAAAGCCAAATACAATATCAAGAGGCAAATACAATTAGTAATGCATGTGAGAGAAGAACCAAAAGAAAAGGAGTTTTATATGATGCTCAAATGCAAGGTGGCATGATGACATGAGCATGATATAATTATGATGCAACAATAATATATATAAAGCAACCAATATCTTACTAGGACAAGTAGCATTCCAATTGTTAGACAATTGGGGTGCTACAACCATAGAGCTGTGTCTCCCTTTAGAAGGTGAGTGGCGCATTTTACCCATTCTTGTTCAGGAACATCAGCAGTCATCAACAACCTTGACATCTCACGAAGCCAATCATCAGCATCCAGTGGCTGATCAGACACCTCAAAGTGGCGTGGGTTAAACTTCAGAAAGCCCTTGATGTCTCCTCGCTTGGGAGGTGGAGGTAGCGGGGCAAACTCATTCCTCCTGACACTTTCTTCAAAGCGTTGCTGGTTCTGTTGCATTGTGCCCAAGGCATTAGCAATACTTGCCAACGCAGCCCCCAGTTCAGGTGGTATGTCATCTTCAGTGCGGCGTGGTGGTGCCATCCTATGATTGATATAAAACTCAAGTCAGTACTATAATGGAGAATAATAATAATCCACAATAGTACCAAAATGGAATTAACCGAGATTAAAGGATACAATTTACTGAGATGATATTAAAATATCAACAAATTTCAAAGCACCTAGGAGATAGTAAGCATATCGCACACAACTGAACAAGGAGTGTGGTACACAAAACTATCAAAGAAAAAATTTCCGCAAATTTCGGCATTAAAATACCACTATATGCGCAAAACCACTTAACGAATCAAGATTAGCACTCTACCAATTCAATATACAAGAGCGAATGATAAAAGTAGTGGTATGGTCGCGACTCCATCCCGCACTCAAAGCATTACTCCGCACATGAATAAGTAAAACACATATCCCGACTCTCTTCCTTCTTAAGATGAACCTAAAGATTAGCAACTATGGAAAACAAACACCCCTAACAAGATAGCGTCGGATAACAAAGAGTAAGACAGATCGCGTCGGTTTACAACGAATCAGATAGATCGCGTCGGTTTAGAAAAGCTTGTCGGTATGGAATATACCAACAGTTGATAACCAAAAGGCAAATAGCGACAACAAGTTGGATGCAACAGATAGCCAAAGAATTACCCACACACACACACAATCTATGGTACTATAGAACCCAGAACATGTGAATCCTAGTTTGAAGTTTTAGAAGAGGATTGAAAATGTTACACTTCCTTACCAGAAAAGGGTGGGTGGGTGGGTAAGAAGAAAAATGGAAGCATTCCTACTCTCGCGTTTTGTTTTTCCCTAGTATACATAACTACCAAAATATTTGCTAGACTGACAACGACCATTTTGGCTGAGACCCTGAAGGGCGGGATGGCTCTGATACCAATTATAACAACCTCGGACCCTACGCTCTAAGTTCAAGCCTGGATGAACCAAAAGTGGTTAAGGGTTTTACAGTGCGGGCCTAGGGCCTCCCACGTGTAGGCCCGTCGACCGCCCTAACCACTTCCAAGAACATCGGGACAAGAGCGAGCGGCGTAGGCAACATGCGAAGAGATCAAATACATACACAAGTGAGTATGTATGCAAGCTACCTTACAACAGTTCTCGGAGCCATACCATCTAAAAGAAATAGAAATATTGCAACGCCATATGGCAAGATCCAAATATCCTAGATAGAGATAATAGTGTAGGATAGATCCTCATACATCAATCAACAGAGTATCAAGCGGAAGCGGGAAACAAGATCCAAGTAAGGATAAGAAGCAAATCGGCATAAGATGCCACATAAATAAGCACATCCCGCCCACAGATGTCACGGATCCCCATCCCCAGAATCTCTACACCGAGTGATCGTTGCCAACATCATCTGTCTCCTCCACCCAATATCCATCTTGCGAATACACTTGTTCGTCTGAATCAAACAATTTATCGTGTGAGACCCTAGGGGTACTCAGCAAGTCTTTATGCCTCTAAAGGGGACATATACCTGGGGTGACGTAATTGCAGCAAAAGATAATAACTAACAAGTCTATAGATACTCGCTAACCATCCGTCTAACCAATGATAGGCGGATCTCCGTTAATTAGAAACAATAGTTATAACAGTATAAAATAACATATTCATCCTCCTTCTCGCTTACCATGGAGAAAGCGGACGAACAACCCATCCGTTGGCAGTTTTATTAATCATTCCCTGAGTATTGCACTAATTACTAGTCAGATATTTAGTCAAATTAAAGACGGTACTTTAGTTATGCTTGTCTATGATCGAGAAACTGTGCTCCAAGTCGTCCATAACCGCGGACACGGCTTTCATAAAGATTTACCCTGCAGGGGTGCACAAATAGCAACATACACACGATCAACCTCGGAAAAACCAAATCAAAACCCAACGAGGCCTTCACGACAAAACAATCACAGGATTCATAGAATATTTCAGGGGGCCACCCCACTAAGCTATCCGCGACGAAGTTGGCCGGCTCCGTGACGGACCCAGGGTTTGTGTGGACGGCGGTAAACGACTGGGAACCCGAAAGTGTGATAGGGCTTGTCGATACAGCAAAAACGTGTCCCGATCCAAAACAGTATAGGTGCTCCACGCACAATCGTAAATAAAGCAGTAAAGTATGGCATAAGTACAAGATAGTAATAAAGCCCCAAACTACTTTGTGGCCCCAAGAAATAAAGTGCAAATCAAGCTCATGCAAAGGGGGATTCATAGAGTCTCCCGTATGTGGATAGTGCGAATAGTCAAGGAACAGGTATCAAGTACTCGGGGTCCTATGGGACACAAGTGAGCATGAAAAAACCAAATAACAGATATTGCCCACCGGTGCCTCTTTCATTAGTTACCCCATTACTACTCAGGTTAAGTTGTTTAGGTACCTCGTTATCCATCAGACACTCACAAACCCTACACATGCAATTCTACGACTCGCAAGGCTCAAGCAACTCCTGTAGTAATGGTTCATAGGATGGAGGAACAAGCTTCGGTGGGGTTTAAAAGTAAAGGCCATACAATACTTGGGATTCAGTTTAATGCAATCCCGACTCCATGATGCAAGAATAAGATAGAAGCAATAGGTACTATATGTATGCAAGCATGTGGTAGTGCTTGCCTAGCACCTCAGTTGAAGCGAGAGATGGATCTGGGTAGTACTCTTGGGATTTCTGATAATTCCCTTGTTCGGTGTCTATCCGAGAAGAACCTAACAAACAAGGCCAATATAAATATAATTTGCACACATATAAATAAAATGCTACAAGAAAACTGTAGGGTAACGGGTAGGCTACACTAGCGTAAAATCAAAAATTTCTACCGCGTCTACCAGGAATACTATTGTCATAGATCACGGGATTACCGCTAGACGCGCAGGTGCGGAACTCGATGAAGCACGTTGCGGCAGTGTAGATGTTCTACGTCTCCTCCTCGTCCTCGTCCCACGAGCAGCTCCCCTTTGCGCGGCTCGTCCAAGTGCTACAGATGCAGCACCTCCGAGGTATCCACACGTCCGGAGTGGAAGTCGTCACACGCCAGACTGCTAGGTCTGCGCGTGCAACACAGGCGGAAGAGGAGTGGCGGCTGGGTGGAATGCTCTCTCGTTTTCAGCTCGCCTCACTCCCTCTTATATAGGCATCCCTGGTGGGCTTCTACATTAGCAGCCCATTAGCAGCCTAAGCCTGTTCTAATTCGGATCCAATCCTCATTAGGCTTCCAGCCCCTAAAGTGTGTGACCCTATAGGTTCATACACGTATAGACATGACGCGAGTACACTTACTCCGTCAATAGTTGGTAGCGGCCTCTAGCAAGACGTGCCAACTCCTAAACGCATATAAAGATCATTCGGACGAACCATCACAAGGTTGAGTACATGTCTTTCCCTTTGCCTCACGATATTTGGTCTAGCTCTAAGCTGACCTCTCTTTCTCGATACTGTGATTCAGAATCCCTTTACTAGGTTAACTCTTAACCATATGTAGCACGGCCATGCATTTCTGGATCCGATCACTCGAGGGGCCCAGAGATATCTCTCTCAAGTAGAGAGGGGCAAATCCCATCTTGATTGACCGATGCCTTGCAGCATGTATCAGGACAAACCCGAAAGCTACCTTTATAACTACCCAGTTACGGAGTAGTGTTTGATAGCCCCAAAGTAGGTCGATCCACATCTCAAGTACATGCGACAATCTCAGGTCTAAGGACAAAACGTACACGATGTGTAGAGAGAGCTGCAAGTATTATTGCTAGTCTCATGTTGGGTCAGTCCAACCCCATGTTCATAACATGTGTCCACATCATTGGTTTGACATCTCCATGTCAATGACTTGCGAAACATAGTCATTAACCAATCGATGTGCTAGTCTAATATTCACGTGTGTCCTCGCATGAACTCCGACTAGGGACAATTATTAGATAACCATACAAGTAAAGAGTTTCACAAACAATTCACATAATTGCCAATCAATACAAGTTGCCTGGTATATGGATATTCAAGGAACATTATAATAACTCATGGATACACATGAAATACAATCATCTCTATGATTGCCTCTAGGGCATATTTCCTTCAAAAACAAGCATGCCATGATAAATGATGCACAAATTACATGGCATAACATAGCATGGCATGGGTAAGGTGTGGGGTACAAGAATAAAGCATTTTATTAAGTTTTTAGTCATGTTTTGCTCCCATATAACTTGCTGTCCACTTAATATTTATATGATGCATGCTTCAATTCATAACATGGAAAGCCTAAATAGAACGGGCTCGTCGAGCTCATCATTTTAGACATATTATTTGTCAAATTTGGAGTTATAGAATTAAAGTTATTAATTAATTGAGAAAAAACATTTTATTGCAATTAAACAATTTCGAAAATTTAATTTATTCAAACATTATTTTGGATGGCATATTCGAATTCCTCACATTTTTCTGATTCAAAAACATATATTATTTGCATTATTTGGATTTACCAATTAAAAGTTATTAATTTCTGGATTTAAAATCATATTAAACATTTCTGAAAATATTATTATTTAAACAGAGAAAGGGCAGACTTTTTATACACAGGCAGAAGCTAGCCACTGCAGCTGACAGGTGGGGCCGCGCTGAGCTGGCGGAAACCAACGCGGTAGAGCTTTTATCACCGCCACAGAAGTGAGCCGCAGCAACTGATCAGTGGACCTGGCGCTCAAACAGGCCCACGCGGCGCGAACGAGGACCGCGGAACCAAAACAATTGCCAACACCCAGACACCGCCGCCGTCGCGTTCGCCGAGGGTTCCGCTGTTGCTTCCGTGGTGCGTCGCTGGTAGCTGCGGTCGTCGTTGCTGACCTCCGTCTTGCGCGCTCGTCCGTCCGTCAGGGTCGCGTTGCCAGGTATCTGATCCTTTCCATCGGCAACAACCCTGGTGTTGACGGATCAAATTGTGGTTTTGTCTGCACCAAATCCAGTTGCCTCATTCAATAGTACTAGTCCTGCCATCAGCTACATTAGATTGGAAACTAGCTACATGCAATTCATTTTTATTTCTGATCGGTACCCAAGACTATTCTTGTGCATCGATTATTAGGATCTGAATGACTAAGTCAGTCAGTGTGGAACATAGAGCGTATTATGTGCTTATAGTCGACCGGCCGGTCCGGAAACGTTTGATTTGTTAAAATGAAAGTAGATGAATCACCCTATTAGAAGGTTGCCATACTGATTTTATTCCAGATCAGCTTACCGATAGGGTACATGGACTGATTATTTGAATATAGTCACCAATCATCTAAATTGCTATGTCCGCATGCACGACAGTTAATAGGAAGTGTCCACCAAATATAATGGTTCTGATTAGTACATGCATTGTTTGTTGCTCCTACCTAGTCGGTGTCTTTAGCACGATCAGAGAGTTGTATAGTTATTCAATAACAGAGCGACCCAGCTCCGGGAGATGACGGCGATGGCGATGGTGGCGGCGGCTTCGGCTCGGGCGGTCAGGGCCGGGGACCGCACGGGCGCAGCGGCGGGTCCAACCAGAGGCCTGGCGCGCGGGAGCCTCGCCCTGGGCCGCACGACGGGCATGGGGACGGTTCTCGACAGCGGCGTAGCTCCGCTTCTGGTTGGGGCGGCAGCCGCCGTGTCGCCATTAGCGCGCCCCTGGAGGTGGTGCCCTGGCCTGCCGTGGAAGGGGAAGATTGCGAGGTGGAAGACAGCGGCGAGGATGACGTGGCCCGCGTGGACTGGTCGTCGAGTGAAAGGGGGACGCCGGGGTCCTCACCCCACGTCGGCGCGCCTCCTTTTGACCAGACGATGGACCCGGCTGTGGACCCACCGCATGGAAAGGTGGGCGCTTCTTTGACCAGCACGCAACGCGTGGTGGATTCTGCCACGATCGCGCGCGAAGGAACGGCTCGCTCTCCGTCTTTGTCGGAGCCTGCGCGCGTGGAGGTGCCCGAATTTCAAGCCAGGCACGAGGGAGCGGGTTCTTCTGTCGGCTTTGAGGCTCGGGATGGTGCGGAGACGTGCGACGATTCGGTGGGCCCCCAATTCCCTGGGAACTGCCAACTGGCCTCTCCAGGGCTGCTCCCTTCACCTGACAGCGGTGGTTCCAACGTTTGCTGGTCACCTGATCTGAACCAAGCGGAGTCCCCGAGGTCTGTGCTGGACATGTTTGACGCCTTCTCGATCTGTCTGTCCTCAGTTGATGTAGACTCGAGGCAGCAGCGTGGGCCTAAGGCCGTGGTTCCGGTTGCCTCGCCGGCGGTGGCCCGCAGCCCCGCTTCCTTCCGTGAGTCCTGCAAGAAGCCTCAGCTCCGTTCTAGGCAGGCCGGTAGCCAAGCGTTGTCGGAACAAGGGGAAGTACACAGGGCCGGTAAGAAGGAGTGGACGCATCCGTGGGCGCTTTACTGCCGGCACCCCAATCCGCCAGCAGCAGCTCACGCTCATCACCAGGCTGGGGATCGCCAGGGAAGGCGAGGTGATCGGTGATGAAGCACTTGACGCGTACTTGGACCTGTTCGCGAGACCCCTGCGCCAGCAGCACATCGACGTGGTCCTCCGCCTGTTCGGCTGGATGCCTGATGCCTTACCTCTTTGCGATGATGCACCGGTGGAGTGCCTTATCTGATTGATGTTTGTCTAGATCCACCCCTCTTTGCTCTCAGTTGTTGTAATGAAGGATGAACCTGACTTTGGTATTGGTATTTGGAACGCGCGTGGTTTGAATTCCCCGGCTCGCCTAGCGGTCTCGAGAGTGTTGTCTCCTGCTAGAACGGCGGTGGTCTGCACCCAGGAGACCAAGATGGCGGTCATTACTGACCGCGTGGTGAGGGAGAGCCTTGGTTCCTCCTTTGATCAGTTTTTCTTTTTACCAGCGGATGGGACTCGGGGTGGGATCTTGCTCGCTTGGTAGTCTAGCCTTGTCTCGGTCACCTACCCCCACTACTCCAACAATGCAATCATGGCCCGCATCTCGACGGGTGTGGATCACAGTTGGTGGTTTACTGGAGTGTACGGTCCCCAGGGCGACGGAGACAAACGCGCCTTCCTCCAGGAGCTACAGGATATCCGAGACCTGCATGCCAGGTCGTGGATGGTGGCGGGAGACTTCAACCTCATTGTCAACCCGGAGGATAAGAACCAGGGAGTCCTGCATCGCCGCATGATGGCCAGGGTCAGGCGGACTCTTTCGATGCTCGAGCTAAAGGAACTTTATCTCAACGGTCGCAGATATACTTGGTCCAATGAGCGGGCGCGACCCACACTTGAGAAGCTAGACAGAATCTTCACCACAATGGATTGGGAAGCGCGATATCCTGACGCCTTCCTCTTGGCCCTTTCATCCGGGCCTTCGGACCATTGCCCGTTGTTGCTGAACCTAGCGCCGGACCTGCAACAGGGGCGTATATTCCAATTCCAATCCTTCTGGACCAAAGTGGACGCCTTCACGGAAGTGGTGCAGGGAGCATGGGCGACGCAACATTGGGAGCCCAGCCCCTTCAAAGGGCTTGATGCGAAACTTCGGGTTGTGGCCAAGGAGCTCTCCTGCTGGAGCTCCAAATTCATCGAGAGCATCAAGATGCAGATCCTCCTGGCCACTGAGCTGATCCTTCGATTTGATGTCGCCATGGAGAGCAGACAGCTTTCCCCTAGAGAGCGTGGACTGAGGTGCCTCCTCAAGAAGAAGCTCCTGGGGCTGGCCTCCTTGGAGAGAACCCTGGCGCGACAGTGATCGCGGCTCTTGTGGCTTCGAGAGGGCGATGCCTGCACGCGTTTTTTCCATACGCATGCTAGTCATCGTAGACGGAAGAATTTCATTGGTCATCTCCTAGTGGACGGTGTTCGTGTTTCTGAGCATGCGGACAAGGCTGGAGCCGTGGATTCGTTCTTTGAGAAGCTGCTCGGGGTAGCGGAGGACCGCCCCTTCTCCTTGGATCTTGGCTTCCTAGGCCTGCAGTCGATAGACCTACAGCACATTGACGGGGTCTTCACCAAAGAGGAAGTCCTAGCCGCCATCAAAAGCATGCCGTTGGATAAGTGTCCTGGGCCAGATGGCTTCTCCAACCGCTTCTTTATCTCTTGCTAGGAGATCATCAAGTGTGACGTTATAGACGCCTTCCGCTCGCTTTCTAGGCTGGACTGCCGTGGATTTGGGGCAGTTAACGGTGCTTTGGTCACGTTGTTGCCCAAGAAGCTAGGTGCAGAGGAGGTGCGGGATTTTCGACCAATCAGCCTCATCCATGGGATCGCCAAGTGGGTGGCCAAGGTGATCGCGACCCGCGTAGCGCCAGTCCTGCCACAGATGGTAGGGGTCCACCAGAGTGCATTCGTGCGTGGACGTTGCCTACATAACAACTTTATGATGGTCCAAGGAACAGCCCGCAAATTACACGCTAGCAAAACGCCAGCCGTGCTTCTCAAGCTGGACATCACCAAGGCCTTTGACACGGTGGATTGGGCCTTCCTGCTGGAGGTCCTCCGGAAAATGGGATTCGGAGAGCGTCTCCTCACATGCATCTGCGCGCTCCTTTCTACAGCCTCCACGTGGATCTTGACGAACGGTTGCCCAGGGGCGAAGATAGCCAACATGTGTGGATTACGGCAAGGAGACCCGCTCTCCCCACAACTTTTCATTCTGATGATGGAGGTCTTCCACCTTATGATAGTCAAAGCCGAGGAGCATGGGCTCCTCACCAGACTTGCGACGACAGGGCTCCATCACCGCACCTTGATCTATGCGGATGACGTGGTCACCTTCCTGAGGCCTTCATTGGGGGATTGCCAGGTGATCTCCAGGATCATCGAGGATTTCGGGGGGGGGGGGCGTCTGGTTTACGGACCAACCTAGACAAGTGCTCGACCAACCTGATCAGGTGCTCTGATGTGGACAGAAACCTGGTGGCCCAGGAGCTCCGCTGCCCCATTGCTCAATTTCCGCTGCGTTACCTGGGGCTCCCACTCTCCCTACGGAAACCCTCAGCGGTCCAGCTCCAAACCCTTGTCGACCTGGTGGCCGCCAAGCTGCCACTGTGGAAGGCCTCCATGCTCAACAGAGGAGGGTGTCTTGAGTTGATAAGGACGACCCTGTCAGCTATACCAATTTACGCAATGATGTCCCTTGACCTCCCCATCGAGATCATCATTGCCATTATCCACGGCTTCCTCTGGAAAGGTCGGAAAAATGTATATGGTGGGCACTGCCTGGTGGCGTGGGACAGAGTGTGTATGCCCAAGGAGCTGGGGGGACTCGGCATCCCCAATCTGTGCCTCCTCAACATTGCGCTGAGGGCTAGATGGTTGTGGCTGAAGCGGACTGAGTTGAACAAGCCATGGCAAGACCTCGAGATCCGAGTCCTAGAGCGGTCGAGGCAGCTCTTCGAATCGGCTACTTGCTCGGTGCTGGGGGATGGGGCCTCCACTTTCTTCTAGACAGACAAGTGGTTGCAATGTGGTAGGATCCAGGATTTGGCTCCAAACCTCTTTGCGGCGATCCTAGCTAGTGCGGTTTCCGCGCGTCGAGTTCGCGATGGCCTGGCAGGAGGTTGGCTCCATGATGTACCCCCTGACCTATGTGCGGCGGCCATTAGGGAACTCCTGGAGGTTGTGGACCGGCTGGAGGAGATCACCCTAATAGAGGGTACGCAAGATGTCTTCAAGTGGAGCTGAGACCCAAGCAGCTGCTACACTGCACGCTCCTGTTACCGGGCCCTTTTTGCGGGGCGTACCTCGATGGTGGGAGCTCTGCAGATCTGGCGTTCCCATGCCCCTGCCAGCTGTAAGATCGCGCTTTGGCTCGCCATCAGAAATAGGTGTTGGACTGCCGACAGGCTTAGTCGATGGGGCCTCTGACACTCGGCAGCCTGTCCCTTCTGTGACCAATGTGGAGAGACCATTGACCACCTGCTGATGGGGTGCGTCCTCACGCGTGAGGTTTGGGCGACTTGCCTGAGCTGGTGGAACAAGAGCCATTGGCTACCAGACAACGACTCCAAGCTGGTAACTTGGATTCAGGATAGGCGTGGCGGCAAAGGTCAGGAGCGGGATCTTTGGACTGGGATTTCTCTCGTCTGTTGGACGCTCTGGCGGCATAGGAACGACATAGTCTTCGAGGGGGCCAGCCCATCCCCTATGGAGGTCATCAGCAAGATCTCCGCGGAGGCAGACCTGTGGAGATCGGCTGGACTGTTCCGCGACTGCTTGGGACAGGTGGATAGGTGGAGGTGTCGCGAGTAGTTAGCTAGGGTGTGTGTGCTGTCCTTGTGACGGCGTGGACTTGCGCTCGTGGTGTCTGTGCCGCTGCGTGTTGTATTTGGGACTCTTGGCCTTTCCTTCTATGAAAAAGATACGTCTCCCAGGACATATCCTTAAAAAAAACAGAGCGATCTGCCAAGACTTAGTACACATAGGTTCAAGGTAGCTATCCTCATATTTCTTTTTAGCCTAACTCCAGCACCAGTTTGGTGTACCAGTATAGTTTAGATTGCTTTCCTCTTAGAACCATTTCTAAGATTGATTTAACCATAGGTTTCGGAGCTTCGGTCACTGGACATGGTTCTTCAGTTGAACATCTATCCTAAGGCAAGTGCATGACGAGCCCTTTGTGTTATGGTTGCCATCTTGTATTGTTGACTGTGTTGTTGGTTCTTTCTTTGGTGTTCATGCCTTGATATGTTGTCAAAAAGTTTATTTTAAGCCAGAGCGGTGAATAAGTTACAAGTGACTATTTCGGAGCGGACGGTGATTAAAGTTATTTTGTAACTACTCCAGTGAGCTTGGGCTAGGTCGGTGACAATTCACTTGATTAACTATTCCACGAGGTCGGTGAGAAAGTTAACGGTGAATATTCCGGAATTCCCATACCGAAAAACCTAATATGCATAACAGTGTTTCCATATAACATTTGGAATGAGTATTGGATTTTATATGTTGTTGTTTCAGTTCTGGACTTGTACTCACTGAGTATACTTTTACTCACTCTTTCTTCTCTTTGGATTTTATTTGGTTTTCAGGTATTCAGCGTAGCAACATGCATGGGAGGGAGTAGATCACCAACACTTCGGAGTCCACTCCAACACTATATATTATAGACAGTTTTACAACACATAATTCATAGAATGTCCCTAGTACTTTGCCATAGTTTGTGGATTTCTTTGCATGCTTTTGTGAGACGTTATCTCGCTCTAGTTATAATGCTTCTGCCGTTGTTGGGCACGCACTATATGAGTTGCGCGGAAGACTATTTACTTTTCTATTGTTGGATATATACATTAAGTTGTGTTCTGCTTGTTGTGGATGTCCTTTGAAACAAAGGAGATGCTGCTGAAATTTTGAGTTGTCATTAGTTTTGGTCATAATTTGATGAGTGCGGTAACACTGCCAGTTAGACCGAAAATTGGGGTGTTACAATTGGTATCAGAGCCTAGGATTTGGACCTCTGGCGTAGTAGGTTAGGATAAGGTAAAAAACATCTAAAACTAGAGTTAGGACTAACCAAAAAAATGACACACTACACTGTAGGATGGGGTTTATGGGACATGCATCTCGTTTGCGTTTCTATTGGTTTAATTTTGCTTGTTTATCTTATCCATTTGAGTAAGGATGGAAATTATTTGATGTTATTTGTTTTTGTTTGCTGATTATTTAAAATGTGTTGTATAGTTATGGCGCCGAATTGTAGAGGTCGGGCTCGTGGTCGTGCTGTCCACAATGGTCGTGCAGAGGGGTCAGATGAGGAAGTGAGCCAATCTGGGAATAGTGATGGACGTCATGCTACGAACATGACGCTCACCAAGTGGCTGGATATGGAATTGGACAAGTTCGATGGATTAGGGACCCCAATGGACGCTGCAAGTTGGCTTCGTACCATGGAGAAATACATGGATGCATCAGTGATGATGCCAGAGGACATAGTTGTGTATGTGGCTTTTCAGCTGAATGGTCTCGCTGATGATTGGTGGGAAGGAGTTCGTGCATCTTGGACACCGGCTCATGGACAGCCTATATGGGATGTTTCTATTACACAATTCACTGCTAAGTACTACTCGGCTTCATTCAAGGAGAAGATGGATGTTTCCCTAAGGAATATCAAGCAAGGGATACAAGACGGTGGATGAGTATGATGCTGAGTTTCGTAAGATGGTTCATTTTATGGACCATATTAATCAGAATGAGCCAGAGAAAGCAATGAGGTTCTTTGAGGGACTTAATTCGCGATATCGACATGTGATGGGAGTGAATCGCCCATCCAGCTATTCCATTGTGGTTGAGTAGGCTAAGGGTTTCGAGTTACAATATCAACTCACAGAGGCATAGAAAACTCGTCCAAATGGTGCTAGAAACAATGGTGGGGGAAATAAGAGGAACTACCAGGATGAGGGTGGGTCCTAGCGATTGACTTCAAGAAGTTCAAGCCAGAGCAGCAGACTCAGCACTCATTCAAGCCTAGGTAGCCAGGGGCTCAGTCTTATTCAGGGTCATGCTCTACATCACCTACATTCCTACGACCCGTTCCAGGACAGGGCATGCTTTGTTTCAAGTGCGGAGAGGGTCACCGTGCTTCTGAGTGTGACTTTTTAGGGTCTTGTCATCAGTGCGGCAGGCATGGTCACATGAGTAGGGTCTGTTGGGAGAACCCAAATTCTATCATCAAGTGGGAGGTGGCCACATCTTCTAAAGTAGGGTCTTCGGTAGATGGAGCCTCTCGTAGTTCAGCATCAGCAGCCACATCTTCCCATGGTTCAGTGCATATGATGGCATCTTCTCAGCAGTTTCAGCCCTAGTATCAGGCATATTCATCACCGCAAATTCAGCCTCAACAATTCCTACCTCCACCGCCAGGTTATTACTGGACAGCTCCTCCTCTTCCTACACCGCATGCCCCACTTCAGTTACTTGCACCACCTATTGCTCCACTGCCACCACAACGGAATACTAGAATTTCTTCTTCAACACCTCCTAGGATCTATGCCATGCCTTCTATTTCCTCTCTGGGATGTCCAGATGTTGTTACAGGTATACTTCTAGTTGATTCGCATGATGCTTTAATTCTCTTTGATTCTGGTGCTACCTATTTGTTTGTATCACTTGACTTTGTCAAGAAAGTTGGTCTATCTAGCCAAGGGATTTCTGAATTTGTTCGAGTTAGTTCCCCGGGAGGCTTGATCACTAGTTCCGTAGTATGTCTGGGATGTGTGATTTCCATAGATGATGACGATTTTCTAGCAAATTTGATGGTAATTCCTTTACCGGCCTTTGATGTTATTCTTGGTATGGATTGGCTATACCGTTATCGAGCCGTAATATCTTGTTTCTGGAAGGCCATAACTTTGGAGGCTTCCTCCGGTAAACAGTGAATCTTCTAGTGCAGTGCACCTAAATGTTCTCTATTAGTGTTGGCTAGCCTGTTTCCAGGACAGAGAGTATTGAAGAGCGGATTTCTTTGGGCTTTGGTGGGGAAGTTGAGTAAAGAGTTGAAGATTGAGAACATTCATGTGGTTAGAAATTATCCTAATGTTTTTCCTAGTGATCTACCAGGTATGCCACCAGAGCGAGACGTGGTGTTTTGTATTGACCTTGTTCCCAATGCACGCCCAATTTCAGTCGCTCCATGTCGTTTAGCCCATCCTTTTCAAACTGAGTTAAAGAAGCAGATTGATGATATGCTAGCCAAGGATTTGATCTGACGTAGTGTTTTACCTTGGGGAGCTCCTGTTTTGTTCACCGAGAAGAAAGATTTGAGTTTGGATGTGTTTTGATTATAGGGCTCTTAATGCGGTGACTATCAAGAACAAATATCTGATGCCACGCATTGAGGAATTATTTGATCAATTGAAGGGTGCCAAGGTATTTTCAAAGATCGATTTGCAATCTGGCTATAATCAAATAAGAGTGCGAGAAGATGATATTGAGAAGACGGCATTCTCTACGAAGTATGGACATTATTAGTTCAACGTTATTTCCTTTGGATTAGTGAATGCACCTGCTTATTTCATGGATGCAACGAATAGCTTGTTCCATAAGTATGATGATTTTGTCGTGGTATTTTTTGATGACATTCTCATCTTTTCCAAGACGGAGGAAGATCATGAATTTCATTTGAGCATTGTTCTTGAGACATTGCAGAAGAATAAGTTCTATGCTAAGCTGAATAAGTGTGAGTTTTGGCTTTCGAAAGTTGCCTATTTGGCACATGTTATTAATGGTGAAGGTATTTCTGTTGACCCTAGCAAAGTTTCCACTATCATTGGCTGGGAAAGACCATCTAATGTTAAGGAGGTGAGAAGTTTCTTCGGAATGGCTGGTTACTACAGGCATTTTCTGAGGGATTTTTCTATCATTTCCAAGCCAATGACCATGCTTACACATAAAGGGGTAAAGTTTCAGTGGACAGAGGAGTTTGAGCGTAGCTTTTGTTTATTGAAGGACCGATTGGTGTCAGCACCTATCCTTACACTTCCGGATTTTGGAGAGCGCTTTACAGTATATTCTGATGCTTCTCTGGTGGGCCTTGGATGTGTGCTCATGCAGAATGGCAAGGTGATTTCTTATGCGTCAAGGCAGTTGAAAAAGCATAAGGAAAATTATCCTACCCATGATTTAGATCTTGCGGCAGTTGTGTTTGCACTCAAGCTTTGGAGGCATTATCTTTATGGAGCAACGTGTGACATATTCATGGATCATAAGACTCTCAAGTATATCTTCACACAGAAGGATTTGAACTTAAGGCAGAGGAGGTGGCTAGAGTTGATTAAAGATTATGATCTTAATATCCAGTATACACCGGCTAAAGGAAATGTGGTTACGGATGCTCTCAGTCGTAAGCCAGTTCCTCCCACAGTGAATTCCTTGATAGCTAATTTCGAGCGAATGGATATTTCATATTGCTATGCGGGAGTTGTAGAATTAGAGTCACAACTCATTCTTGAGTCAGCCATACCCAAGAGGGTTTTGGAAGCGCAACAACAAGATAGACTATTGTAGTAGGTTAAGAAGCATGTCTGAGAAGGGAAGATTGGAAATTTTACGTAGGATTCCATGGGAGGCATTCGATTTTGAGGTCGTATTTGTGTGCCATAGAACTCACAGGTAAAGGAAGACATTCTGAGAGAGGCACATCGTACTCCATATACCGTACACCCAGACAAAAACAAGATGTACCAAGGTTTGAAGGAAAACTATTTGTGGAAACAGATAAAGGTTGATGTGGCCAAGTATGTGTCTTCCTATAGTGTATGTCAGCAAGTGAAGGCTGAGCATAAGAGGCCACCAGGATTGTTGTAGCCCCTAGATATTCCGGAGTAGCCATGGAATGATATTGCTATGGACTTTGTTGTTGGGATACCTCGTACTCAAAGAGGGAAGGATGCTATTTGGGTGGTCGTGGATCGACTAAGCAAGGTTGCTCATTTTATTCTAATTCGCACGACAAATTCAGTAAGTGACCTGGCACCGATATATGTGCGAGAGATAGTACGGTTGCATGGGGTTCCGAAAACCATTGTTTCTGACAGATACACTAAGTTTGTATCAAAGTTCTAGGAGATTTTGTAGAGTGGATTGGGTACAGAATTGAGGCTTAGTACGTCATTTCACCCCCAAACGGATGGCCAGTCAGAGCGGACGATCTAGACTTTGGAAGATCTGTTGAGATGTTGTGTTCTATCTTGGCAAGGGAGTTGGGAGGACCATTTTCCGCTTGTGGAGTTTTCTTATAATAATAGTTACCAAGCTAGCATTCGCAAGGCGCCTTATGAGGCTTTATATGCACGAAAGTGCCAATCTCCGCTTTGTTGGACTACTGAGGGTGAGAAACCAGTTTTGGGGCCATACTGGGTTCAGGAGACCGCTGAGAGGGTTGCTGAGATTAGAGAGCACATGCTGATAGCACAGAGCATGCAAAAGAGTTACGCGGATCCCAAAAGACGAAATGCAGAATTTCAAGTAGGTGATGAGGTACTTCTTAGAGTATCACCTACTAAGGGTGTTGTGAGATTTAATATCAAAGGAAAACTTAGCCCACGGTATATTGGACCTTTCAAGATAGTGGCACGATATGGGAAGTTAGCGTATCGTTTGGAGTTGCCTGAGTTAATGAAAGGTGTACACAATGTATTCTATGTCTCGATGCTGAGGAAGTACTTTCGAGATCCAGAATGGCAAATGACATTGGGGCCAAATACGATCGAGCAAGATTTGAGTTTTGAGGCTCGCCCAGTGAATTTTGGGGGAGGCTGATAGAGTAATGAGGCTTCGGACTCTCAAGTTTGTCAAGATACTTTGGACAAATCAGACGAAGCGTGAAGCAACATGGGAACTTGAGTCAGTGATGCGAGAGAAATATCCTGAGTTCTTTACACCTGGTGAGTAAATCTATTTCTTTTAAGCTTAAGTATTCTTGGGTTGAGTAGTGAGCGAGAATTCAAGGGTGAATTTTGCTAAACGGGTGGAGAATGTGATATCCCGTATTCTCTTTGTAGTTGACCAAAATTGGACTTTTTGAACCATAAGCCGGATGGAGAATCAAACATCGTGGTTGGATTTGTCTCGTCGAGCTGATTGGAAAAGAGTATAAATTTATGCAAAATAGAGGTCAAATGAATTGTTGGAGATATGTTAATTTTTGGGCTATTGAATAGTTTTGGCTGAACCTGGACTCTGTTTCTGAGTAGGAAAAAATGAAATAATAAAAATAAAACCACCGGACTATAGCTAGTCCGCACCCTGAACCAAAACAATCCCCAATCCCTAGACGCCGCCGCCGCATTCGCCTAGGGTTCCACTGTTGCTACCGTGGTCCATCGCTGGTAGCTGCGATCGTCGTTGCCGACCCCCGTCTTGCGTGCTCGTCCATCTGTCAGGGTCGCGTTGCTAGGTATCTTATGACTGCAAGTGCATAGATCGTTTGTAGCTAGTTTTGAAATAAAGATATCGATCCCACGGGAGCAGGAGTCAGAAGTTTAATAACTCTTGAATTAAATACTACAATATAAATGCTAAATAAAATTCTAAGTAACAAGATAAAATGCGAGTATTGTGTAAAAAGGTGTTTTTGGGTTTTTGGTATAAGAGAACAATAAGTAAAGTAAAACAACTAAACACAAAACGTAAGTATCGCATATGTAAAAGAGATTGGAACTACAATAGGGGAAAAGGCGTTCTCAGGGAGTAGCGGATACACCTCTAGCATTATAAAGAATTAAGGTAAATATTATTATGATGAACATTCTCAACTGTGTATGTGTGGGAGGAACCCCATATTTGGACAAATAGGAAGCAACCACTGCTCACATCATCCTCATAACCACGACAGTCAGCAATCGACATCAATTGAATTACTGCGCTATTAAGGGACTTAATCCCGTAGGACGTATCCCATGAAATGGATAGTGTTCTGTGAGTTTCCTCGGTTCCCAAGTTGATACATAAGGGGTGCCAACATCTTTATAGTCACTGTAAGTGCTAACACGCCTCCGTCTACCAACAAGTAATTCCCTCCATCAAGTCCCCGCAAGAGGTAAATATTGAGAGGTCGACTTCTCCCAACATCAAGATGAAGACAATCTAACACATGGTCGCAGCGATGAATATCATAATACACTTTATCTTATTTCAATCTCATACTTAGGTTTCTCCATCTCCCCAAGAACTAATGATCTACTCAGACAGAGAGGCAATCAACATCATGGCAATAACAATGGAATTGTAACACCCTCAAATAGGTCCTATGCAAGTTTTAGCGCTTCCCGCCAAACCCGCATAGAAATGATTCAAGGACGCCCACCAGGCACTTGCGTGCGGGTGGAAAACGAAGTAATACCATTACACAATAGTTCACAATGGAACCCACAGAACATTTATCTACAATAACGACTCCATGAGTCAGGAATACAGATATACAGTACAAAGATCCAAATCAACGTGAAAACGATACAACATCCGAGTATGGATAAGATGCAAATGGGGCCAAGAGCCCTGAGGAATAACCAATGGCGTCCATAACCCTACCCAGGCCAAGCTGGAAGGGTAACCCTGCTAACGATGTCGATCTCATACCTGCTAAAACAAAAGGGGTCCCGACAAAGTGCAAAGGAAAAAGGGAGCGGTCAGTACTGAGGCCAGTACATGGTGAGGCTAGAATTCGGTGGCTCTCGCCTACATAGATATGGTGGACTGAAGCGGCATCGAAGCATGCACTATACAACCTATAGAGACTCGATATAACTGTCGGCTATTAGAGAGGGATAAGAAAGACCTATTCGAATCCAACCTGATACTAACACCAAAACATACCCATCCTGGTATTTCCCCCTCGAGACCACACGAGGAAGTCAAACCGAGAAACTCACACAGTTGGCAGTTTTATTCATTCCATTATAGGTCTGGCACTTACTAGTCAGATACAATTAGCATAATACATTCCAAATCCAACAGTTGTTGTCACTTTTATTTACTCATTCTGTTGTAGTGAAACTGATTACTAGACATGTCAAAGTCAAATTTATAGCACTACTTTAGTTATAGTTGTCTATGATCGAGATACTGTGCTCCAAGTCGTCCATAACTGCGGACACGGCTTTCAGAAAGATTTACCCTGCAGGGGTGCACAAATAGCAACACACACACGATCAACCTTGGAAAAACCAAATAAAAAACCCAACGAGGCTTTCACGACAAAGCAATCATAGGATTCATAAAATATTTCAGGGGGCACCCCACTAAGCTACCCGCAATGAAGTTGGCCGGCTCCGAGATGGACCTAGGGTTTGTGACAATGGTTGTAAACGACTGGGAACCCGAAAGTGTGACTGGGATTGTCGATACTGCGAAAACATTCCACGTTCCAAAATAGTACAGGTGCTCCACGCACAATCGTAAATAATGTAGTAAAGCATGGTATAAGTACATGATAGTAATAAAGCCCCAAACTAGTTTGTGGCCCCAAGAAATAAGAAATGAATCAAGCTCTGGCTAAGGGGATTCATGGTCCCACATGCGGATAGTGCGATAGTCAAGGAACATGTATCAAGTACTCGGGGCCTACGGGACACAAGTGGACATGAAAAACCAAATAGCATATATTGCCCACCGGTGCCTCTTGCATTAGTTATCCCAGCAATTTAATTGTTGTATTTAAAGTCATGATACTCTCCACCGTTAAACATCTTCATCATTAAGCATGTGCCAACCTTCTATCAACGGTGGAATGACAACGACGCGAAGCAGCACTTGAGCAAGCAACTACGACTCACAAGGCGGACTATCTATTAAACAACAGGCAATAGTTTGTGTCCAAGACAATATAGAGGCTGCAAGGAACATAAAGGGTGCACAGAAACTAAAGCATCGCAACACGGATAGCAATAGATCAATAGAAGGAAGTAAAGACTACAAATGCAAAATAGGTAGAAAGGGGGAGAATGCTCGCCTGGAAAACACTACCGAAGATACATATCCAAAGAACTTGTCGATACTCGCATCAACTCAATGGCCTAATCCGCGAAGAACCAAAGCACTAAAAGAAACACCAGATGCACTATTTAATACTACGGCAGAAGATCCAACATGATTATGATATGATGCATGGCATGGCAAAGATGTGATGCAATTAGGCAATATTAAGTGGAACCGGGATCCCGACAATTAATTATATGGTTCAAGTTTTTATTAGATACCCCGCAATTTAAATGTTAAATTAACAAGGCAAAACATGGCATCGATTCGCTACACAAATTTAAATGGAGCCAATATAAGACTATATTTGCCTGCATATGGTCCGCATTTAATTATGAGGTGAATCGACATAATGCCCCCAAACCACAATAAGATGTATGCAATCATGTTCAATTTATACGCAACAAGTGATAATGTCATATTATAAAAATAGGGGTCTCGGAAAAGGGGATCACATTAGGGGCAAAGGTCTTGGTTTTGGAGGGGGTTCGACGCGAGCAGGGCTTTGGATCCATGACAGTGCACCTGGGGTCTCGACGTATACGGGTACGGGGTCGGCGAACTTGGTGTCTGTGAAAGAGGTCTTGGAGTTCCGCTTTGAGATGGTCTTGGACCGGTGCCAGTCTTCGGAAGATCTCGACAGAGACACAGGTACGCAGATCTTTGGACGTGGACAATGTAGCAGCTTCACCGTGCCAGAACGGACGCATCCTCAACATCGTCTCACTCCACCACACACATCTGTATATGCCACACCCTCACCTGTACTACACCAACACTTCACCACACATCTCCTTGCCAGAAACACATAGAGTCGGTTTAGAATAAAGCATCAGGAAGCCACCGAGAACGTGAAAAGGAGGACACCCATGAGATCAATGAGGACAAAGGGCAACCACATCCTGGCAATTGCACGCGGCCAGAGCGAAGCTTGGCGATGACCAGAGGTGGAGATGCTCTTGCAGGGACGCGGCCTAGGGAAGCAGGTGATGAGGCGGTTCCTGGGGGCGACGGCGAGCCCTGGAGGGAGGCCACAACGATGAGCTCACGAGGAGGCCGGACTCTACGGAGGCGGCTCGACTTCGGGATGCACGCGGAGCAGAGCGGAGGAGCTCCGGTGGCGAGGACGGTGGTGGCCGCGGGCAAGACGAGCGAGGGCGGCCTTGGCAACGGCGCAAAGGAGGTCTCCAGCAAGGCCGGCGCACAGAGGCGGTGGTGCTCGCAGCTGGGCGGTGCCTTGCGAGACGGCGGAGTGCAGAGGGGCCAGGTCGGCGACACGCTGAGGGGCGGGGCGCTGCTGTCGTGCTTGGGATGACGGGGCAGCCAAGTAGGCGGCGATGGAGCTCCGTCGGTGCTGGGGAGACGCGGACGGTGCCGCTGTAGAGGGTTGGCCACGAGAGAGGCGGCGACAGGTGCTCGGGGTGGCTCGAGCTTGCTCGCGGCGGCAAGGCTCTCCCAGGCCCAGCGGCGACCGTAGCCTAGCGCGGCAGCGACCAAGAGCAGAGAGAGGCGGCAGTGTCCTGATGGGGAGGAGAGGATCGAGAGGAGAGAGGGAGCGTGGGGTGGACTCGGTCGTTTACGGGTGGGTTACACGGATGGGGAAAACAGGGTGGGGCCAGGATCGGGGAGAGAGGGAGCATGTAGAACAGGTGGATCGGGTCGCATTGAGGGGAGAGAGAGAGGAAACGGGGTGGGCGTGGTGTGCCGCTGCGTGTACCGCGCGTGAGTGCGTTGCAGCGGGCGGGTTGGTGTGGTGGCAGTAGGAGCCTAGGTGGGATCAGGTGTGGGTCTAGGGTTTGGGCAGACTAGGGTTTACTGGGTTAGGTTTTAGACGGCCTGGGTAGTAGGTAGTCTGGCCCGGTTAGACCTCTGGTCTGACAGGCTGGACTGTCTCCCCGAGATTTTATAAAATATCTTTTTGTTTTGTTTTCAATATTCTTTTGGTAAATAGTTTAGCAAATAAAAGATCCGGAAGAGACCAGGTTTTACATTTGAAATATAGAGGGGGTATTTAGAAAACACAAATAGGCTTTTGGAAAATAGTTTTAGGCAACAAATGCATGATGACATGACGATGCTCAAATGCAATGTGTCATGATGACATGAGCATGCGGTCATGATGATGCACAAAACAAAAACACAACGATTTTCTAGTAGTGGTTTTAGCGGGGTGCTACAATTCGACACCACTAACAAGGGATCTCGCCCTCGAGATCTGCCTCATGGTACGAGGAAGAAGGCCGATGATCAGATGTTGTTTGCTTCGTGTAGATCCTCGCGACACCACTAACAAGGATTCTTGTTCCGCCTTGAATTCGACGACACCATCAACAATGGTCGCTGCTCACGATCATTAAGAGAACACTCCGGAGAACAAAGGACGAAGAAAGAGGTCACAAGGCTACCTCTAACTTCAGTGGAAGGAGTAAATTGCATTGATCCACCAATTCAATGTACAAAAGCGAATGAAGAGAGTAGTCAGATGGGGATCAATCCATCGCGCACCCAAAACATTACTCTACACATGAATAGGAGAATTATGCAACCCACTCTCGAATTCAGACTGAAGATATTGACGAGTGATGTTTGGAAAACCAAGGAGTGATGCAGGTTGTTCATCGGATCTGACGCAGAAGACATTGTCGAATTGGGAAAACACCGGAAGATACAAAAGAAAGATTTTAGTGTAATTTGATCCACCAAAAGGTACAACAGATGAAGGGTTACTCAGATAACACGAAGACCGGATGTGGAATCACCATTGCAAGAGAAAGGAATCGAAACCCTGAAGGTACAACGGAAACCCAACCACGAGAAATCCTGGACTCGAAGAGAAGATAAGATTAGATTCAAAACACGCGAAGGTAAGAGGAGAATAGGACAGAGGTAAGGAGTAAAAGCAGGCCTGATCAGATATAGCCAACCGATTTTTCAAAATAGTTTTGACACTCTACAATGTCCGTTAGCTAGGTTATCCTACAGGCTGGACTAGTGGGGTATCGCAACTGCTGAGCTCTGATACCACTTTGTAACACCCTCGAAACGGCCCTATGCAAGTCTTAGCACTTCCCGCCAAACCCGCATAGAAACGATTCAAGGACGCCCACCAGGCACTTGCGTGTAGGTGGAAAACGAAGTAATACCATTACACAATAGTTCATGATGGAACCAACGAAACATTTATATACAACAACGACTCCATTAGTCAAGAGTACAGATATACAGTACAAAGATCCAAATCAACTTGAAACCGATACAACATCCGAGTACGGATAAGATGAAAATGGGGCTAAGAGCCCTGAGGAATAACCAATGGCGTCCATAACCCTGCCCAGGCCAAGCCAGAAGGGTAACCCTGCTAACGACGTCGATCTCATACCTGCTAAAACAAAAGGGGTGCACACAAAGGGCAAAGGAAAAAGGGAGCGGTCAGTACTGAGGCCAGTACATGGCGAGGCTAGATTTCGGCGGCTCTCACCTACATAGGTATGGTGGACTGAAGCGGCAGTGAAGCATGCACTATACAACCTATAGAGACTCGATCTAACTGTCGGCTATTAGAGAGGGATAAGAAAGACCTATTCGAATCCAACCTAATACTAACACCAAAACATACCCATCCTGGTATTTCCCCCTCGAGACCACATGAGGAAGTCAAACCGAGGAACACACACAGTTGGTAGTTTTATTCATTCCATTATAGTTGTGGCACTTACTAGTGAGATATAATTAGCATAATACATTCCAAATCCAGCAGTTGTTGGCACTTTTATTTACTCATTCCGTTGTAGTGAAAGTGATTACTAGACATGTCAAAGTCAAATTTATAGCACTACTTTAGTTATAGTTGTCTATGATGGAGATACTGTGCTCCAAGTCGTCCATAACCGCGGACACCGCTTTTAGAAAGATTTACCCTGGAGAGGTGCACAAACAGCAACACACACACGATCAACCTCAGAAAAACCAAATAAAAAACCCAACGAGGCTTTCAGGACAAAGCAATCATAGGATTCATAAAACATTTCAGGGGGCCACCCCACTAAGCTACCCGCAACAAAGTTGGCCGGCTCCGAGACGGATCCAGGGTTTGTGACAATGGCTGTAAACGACTGGGAACCCGAAAGTGTGACTGGGCTTGTCGATACCGCGAAAACATTCCACGTTCCAAAACAGTACAGGTGCTCCACGCACGATCGTAAATAAAGCAGTAAAGCATGGCATAAGTACAAGATAGTAATAAAGCCCCAAACTAGGTTGTGGCCCCAAGAAATAAGAAATGAATCAAGCTCTGGATAAGGGGATTCATTGTCCCACATGCGGATAGTGCGATAGTCAAGGAATAGGTATCAAGTACTCGAGCCTACAGGACACTAGTGGACATGCAAAACCAAATAGCATATATTGCCCACCGGTGCCTCTTGCATTAGTTATCCCAGCAATTTAATTGTTGTATTTAAAGTCATGATACTCTCCACTGTTAAACATCTTCATCATTAAGCATGTGCCAACCTTCTATCAACGGTGGAACGACAATGACGCGAAGTAACACCTGAGCAAGCAACTACGACTCGCAAGGCCGACTATCTATAAAACAATAGGCAATAGGATGTGTCCAAGACAATATAGAGGCTGCAAGGAACATAAAGGGTGCACGGAAACTAAATGATATGGGGTGGCCCGATCTTCTCAGCAAGCTCTTGTCGATGGTGATGGTGGATGATAGATAACTAGTGCGTAGCTATGATCTCTCCCGCTCGATCCCTGATGCCAATGCAACAGCTCTCGAACCTTGTAGGATATTCACAACACCACACTCTTGCGCACGCAGCCGTGACCACGAACGGTAGTATGCAATCTACTAATTCCCAATGGAACAACAGATCACACTCAATTATAGTTGGCAGATTCGAACACAGGATAATTCCAGAGGTTCTATGAAAGAAACAACTCCAAAATAGTTTAACGTGGTCTAAAACCTAACTTGTGACGGCTACAGAGGTTTATATGAGGGCTGGGCCGTCCTCCCCTCTAAACGGGCCTAAAAACAGCCATAACTTGGCCCAAACTGACTCGGTTCGACTCAAACTGATACATACCGACCCATATATGGGTTCGGCCTTATTGGCACGCAGTCCAAACATCGTGGAACACCTCAAACATGTAATTCTTGGTGCGCCATCTCTCTCTCTTGCTCATACGTGATTTCCTCATTGCGTCCTAGTGCGCCTGCCTCGCGCACTTGTTGATATTGGAAATCAGCGCTTGTCCTTCTTGCTGCAACTCTCCTCCTCCTCGCGCAACGCTTGTGTTATCAATAAACCTGATCATACAAAGATGCATAGACTTAGGTAGTATAAAGTTCTCATTAAGTAAAACATCAAGTTCAATTAAGAGTGAATTCACCTGTTGCTCAATCAGCTTTGCACGAGCTCTTCTAATGGGTCCAATCCTGATTTCATTGGACTTGTTCTTTGCAGCAACATCTTCATTGTGAATAGGAGTAGGAGATAGTGGAATAGTATGGATGTCCTCATCATCTCCCCCCCGCCTTCAAAAGGCGTCGACCTTGACGCTCCAAGGTCTTCTCCAGCATATGGTGATAAATCAGCAACGTTGAAGCTGTTGCTAGGACCACCAAACTCCTCAGTAGGTATATCAACTGAATAGGCATTATCATTAATTTTGGCTAGCACTTTGTAAGGACCAGCACCACGTGGCTTCAACTTGGACTTGCAAAGTAGGGGAAATCTGTCCTTGCGTAGATGCACCCAAACCATATCTCCAGGCTCGAACAACACTTCTTTTCTTGCTTGATTCCTTGCAGCAGCAATGTTCTTGCCTTTCTTCTCAATAGCCTCTCGAGTCTTCTCATGTATTTTCTTCACATAATCAGCACGTTTTGATGCCTCCATATCAACTCTCTCATGTAATGGCAGAAGCAACATATCGAGTGGCGTTAATGGCTTGTAGCCATACACCACCTCAAAAGGACAAAGCTGAGTAGTTGAATGCACAGCCTTGTTGTAAGCGAACTCAACATGTGGCAAACACTCTACCCACTCCTGCAGATTCTTTTTGATCATGGTCCTTAGTAGCTGTGACAATGTTCTATTCACCACCTCCGTTTGACCATCTGTTTGGGGGTGACATGTAGTACTGAACAGCAACTTCGTTCCTAGCTTCCCCCATAAGGTCTTCCAAAAGTAGCTCATGAACTTCACATCACGGTCAGAAACAATCGTTTTTGGTACGCCATGTAATCTCACGATGTCCCTGAAAAACAGGTTAGCAACATGCGACGCATCGTCGCTTTTGTGGCAGGCAATAAAATGAGCCATCTTAGAGAACCTATCCACTACCACAAATATAGAATCATGACCTCTCTGAATTTTAGGTAGACCTAGCACAAAATCCATACTAATGTCTTCCCATGGAGTAGTAGGTGCAGAGAGAGGTGTATACAAACCGTGAGGTTTCAGCTTGGATTTCGATTTGTGGCAAGTAATGCATCTGCTCACAAATCTGTACACATCATGCCTCAGCTTGGGCCAATAAAAATGATCAGCAAGCATGAGCAATGTCTTCTCACGCCCAAAGTGACCCATCAAACCACCAGCATGTGATTCCTGCACTAAGAACAAATGCAACGACGATTCTGGAATACATAGTTTGTTAGCACGAAACAAATATCCATCATGTATATGATACTTATCCCATGCGTTTCTAAGAGCACATAAACGATATGGTTCAGCAAAATCATGGTCAGTTGCATAAAGTGCACAAATAGCTTCTAATCCAGGAATTTTAACATCAAGATTGGTTAATAGCATGTTCTTCCTAGATAGAGCATCAGCAACAACATTCTCTTTTCCCTTCTTATAATTAATGATGTAAGGAAAAGACTCAATGAACTCAACCCATTTAGCTAATCTTCGATGCAAGTTTGATTGAGCTTTCAAGTATTTCAATGCTTCATGATCAGAATGTATGATGAATTCCTTTGTCCACAAATAATGTTGCCAAACTTCAAGTACTCTCACAAGTGCATACAATTCTTTATCATAGATTGAATAATTTAAACGAGCACCAGTCAATTTCTCAGAAAAATAAGCGATAGGCCGACCCTCTTGCATCAAAACGCCACCTATGCCTATACCACTAGCATCACATTCAACTTCAAATTGCTTCGAAAAATCAGGTAATGCAAGCAATGGTGCAGAAGTAAGCAAACGTTTCAATGTATCAAATGCAATGTCTTGGGCCGCGCCCCATACAAAAGGAACACCTTTCTTTGTCAAATCATTTAATGGTGCAGCAATGGTGCTAAAATCTTTCACAAAGCGCCTATAGAAACCAGCGAGACCGTGGAACTACGCACTTGACTTACATTCATTGGAGTAGGCCAATTCTGAATTGATTCAATTTTAGATTGATCTACCTCTACTCCATGCTTAGAAACAACAAATCCTAGGAATATGACCTTATCTTTTGAAAATGTACACTTCTCAAGATTAGCATACAGTTTATTATTACGTAACACTTGCAAAACTTGTCTAATATGAGTGCAATGTTCAGATTCGGTGTGGCTGTATATGAGTATATCATCAAAGTAAACAACCACAAAACGACCAATAAACTCTCTCAAAACATAATTCATCAAACGCATGATAGTACTAGGTGCATTAGTAAGAGCAAACGACATGACTAACCACTCATACAAGCCGAATTTAGTTTTGAAAGCAGTTTTCCATTCATCCCCTTCTTTCATCCTAATTTGATGATAACCACTACGCAAGTCAATTTTAGAGAAAACAGCAGCACCACTCAATTCATCTAGCATATCCTCTAAGCGTGGAATAGGATGACGATATCGAATAGTGATGTTATTAATCGCTCTACAGTCAACACACATGCGCCATGTACCATCTTCACTAGGAACTAAAATAACAGGAACAGCACAAGGGCTAAGAGAAACACGAATGTACCCTTTATCCAGCAAGGCTTGTACTTGCTTCTGAATTTCCTTAGTTTCTTCGGGATTAGTCCTGTAGGGTGCACGGTTGGGAAGTGTGGCGCCAGGAATCAAGTCCACTTGATGTTCTATACCACGTTATGGAGGTAAGCCTGCGGGTACATCTTCTAGAAACACATCCCCAAAGTCCTGCAGAACAGAAGAGACACCAAGAGAAATAGGGGTCATGTCGTTAGAAACCAATACCTCGCCCTTATACATGAGCACAAGTGGCATGGCTGTAGGATCCTCACGAAATTCTCTCATATCTTCCTTAGTGGCTAATAGTAATAAACTGGGCACTCTCTCCCTTTTCGTTATATCACTCAATTTAGGCTCAATTACATCAGGAACAGCTGTCACGCAATCTCGCCGAGTGGTAGTATCTTCCTTCAGGTTCACCTCTATCTTCTGGCGAGAATCATTCACAATTTCTTGTGGTGTCATTGGCTGCATAGCAATCTTCTTTCCTTTGAATTCCAAGTGATATGTATTGGCTCGGCCATTGTGTTGCACATGGCGATCATAGAGCCAAGGCCGACCCAATAGTAGGTGACAAACAGTCATAGGAACCACATCAAAATCAATAGAATCTTTATATGGCCCTATTTGAAAGTTCACTCGTACCATATGATTTACCTTCATCTCACCATTGTTGCTCAACCATTGTATGTAGTATGGCTTGGGATGAGGTAAGTATGTCAAATTCAGTTTGGCACATAGTTCCTTACTTGCAAGATTTCTGCAGCTACCTCCATCTATAATGACCTTGCAAGCTTTATTTGGTCCAACTAGAGCTTTTGTTTGGAACAAGTTGCAACGCTGGGATTCCTCAACCGGTTGCACACTAAGTACACGTGAAGACACGACGATAGTTGGTGCACGCTCGGCATATGCATCAGCACCACCCTCGCCGTCATCAATATCATCATCAGAAGCTTCATCTCCACTTTCTACTTCACCTTGTTCATTAACAAACATAACCTTGTTGTTTGGACAATCCTTCTTGTAGTGACCTCTGCCTCCATAAGTATGGCACACCACATCACGAGTACGTGCAGTAGACATGTTGGAACCCGAGCTAGCAGCAGGAGCAGCGGGTTTCCGAGTATTAGAACCAAACGAAGGTGTACTTGCTGGTTTGGCTGATGGTGCAAACGGAACATCAGCTGGTGGCATGACAGTGGGAGGTGTAGATCTGGCCGAAAATCTGCTAGAAGATGGAAATCGAGCACGTGACTTTGCCTCTTCAGCCAGCTGGGACTCGGCCTCTCTAGCATGGTGCAACAGCTCGTTCATTGTCTCATACTTGTGATAACGCACAATACTCTTGATTTGAAGCTTCAAATTGTTGAGGAAACGTTGCATCGTCATCTCTCGTGATTCACGAACATTAGCACGCTGCATAAGCATCTCCATCTCCATGTAGTACTCATCAACTGTCATTGTGCCTTGCCTCAACTGTGTGAGCTTGTCAAACACAGAACGCAAATAATTGGAGGGAACAAAACGATTCGCCATGATGGCCTTCATCTCACGCCAATCCCTCACAGGAAGTTCATTGTCGTTCCGTCTATTCTGCACAATAGCTTCCCACCAACGCAAAGCGTAACCATCAAATTCTGATGCAGCAAATTTGACCTTCTTGTCTTCTGGGTAATCAAATAAACGCTAGAGCTTTTCAATCTTCAACTCCCAAGTAATATAATCCTAAGGATCAAGCGAGCCATTGAACGAAGGAATGGAGAACTTGGGCTTGCCCAAACTATCATCAGCTGGATTGTAAGCACATTGGGCACGTCCAAGAGGAGCATACCCACGGCCATACAGAGGAGCAGCCGCAGGTGCAGGGGGATTTGCACGTCCCCTGCCACGATGTGGAGCAGCATCAGCCGCACTCCCCTCATCAAAGTCCTCAAACCCATCATCATGTTGTGCAAGTCCGGGCTGGAGTGTTGCCTGAATTGCCTCAATGGAACGCTGCAAGGTGGCAAAGTTGACATTCATAGCAGTCAGCTGCGTCTGAATATTATTGATGGCTCAAGTATTATTCTCCACAGCATCTTGTATGTTGGTGATATTTCTATCAACAGAGTCTCTCCAAGTAACAAGCTCCTCCACCTGCTTTTTTTGTGACACAATTTCATCATCACTCAAAGACATGATTAGTAAGTTAGTGCAAAAATCAAAATCAGTATGGTGGAAACTCTCACAACTCACTCACAACTGATAAGAAAGAAGATCTTACCGTTCCAAAGTGAATAGAGATGCTCTACCAAACGTAATCAAAGACTGATGCACTAAAGTGATGAAGTGAATATCAAAGGTATAGAGAACGATCACAGGGCACCCAGGGTATTTATGGTGGAGCTGTAGGTATGGTATCCTAACTACACCGCAAACAAGTCCTAGTGCTCATCGTATGACAAAGGCCCACGGAAACACACACGGTGGAGATAAATGGGGCAATTGCAACTATGAAAATGAGCTCAAAAAGGTGAGGTATGTCAGAGGAACGCTCGTGTTGCAATGCACAAGGAGAGACACTAGCATTGTCTCAACGAAACGGGCACAATATTGCTGAACTAAGCAGCCCGCAGAGCACTAAGCACGCTAGTCTCGTAGGATCTTTTTAGACACAAAGAAAGGTTTACTAAGGCTCACAAGGATAGGTACGCTATGTGGACTCAGTAAAAAAAATAAACAAAAAAGAAAAAAAATTGACCTGAAAATTGGTCTCTGCCACGGCAGAAAAACAGCCTAAAATCCTGCCGGGGCAGGATGGCGGCATAATTTGTTTTCTCGTACTAGCACAGACTGGTCTGTGGTAAGGCGACGGCTCGAATTTTGTTTTTTTTGGTCACGCTGGAGCAGAGACTTGTCTGCGGTCAGGCGTGAGGCAGCGAGCCGATTTTTTTATGCCGACTCGCCAAGTAGTACACAACTAGGACTCTTTACTTGGATCGGATCTGACTTGATGGTAGCGGAAAAAGATGGTGGAAAACAACTAGAACAACTACAAAACAAATCTACGAAGAACAGATCTAGATCTAATCTAATAGAGGAACGCGACCAGCAACTATTACTCGAATACGATGTAATCTAGGCTATGGCAACTCTTTTTGTGAGGCTTTTTCTGTATAGGATGAAAAACACTCTCTAATCTATGGATGGATTGTGGATTGCTTACCGAGGCAACGAGGAAATCTGATACCAAGATGATATGGGGTGGCCCGATCTTCTCAGCAAGCTCTTGTCGATGGTGATGGTGGATGATAGATAACTAGTGCGTAGCTATGATCTCTCCCGCTCGATCCCTGATGCCAATGCAACAGCTCTCGAACCTTGTAGGATATTGACAACACCACACTCTTGCGCACGCAGCCGTGACCACGGACGGTAGTATGCAATCTACTAATTCCCAATGGAACAACAAATCACACTCAATTATAGTTGGCAGATTCAAACACAGGGTAATTCCAGAGGTTCTATGAAAGAAACAACTCCAAAATATTTTAACGTGGTCTAAAACCTAACTTGTGACGGCTACGGAGGTTTATATGAGGGCTGGGGCGTCCTCCCCTCCAAACGGGCCTAAAAACAGCCATAACTTGGCCCAAACTGACTCGGTTCGACTCAAACTGATACATACCGACCCATATATGGGTTCGGCCTTATTAGCACGCAGTCCAAACGTCGTGGAACACCTGAAACATGTAATTCTTGGTACTCCATCTCTCTCTCTTGCTCATACGTGATTTCCTCATTGCGTCCTAGTGCGCCTGCCTCTCGCTCCTCCCTCGCGCACTTGTTGATATTGGAAATCAGCGCTTGTCCTTCTTGCTGCAACTCTCCTCCTCCTCGCGCAACGCTTGTGTTATCAATAAACCTGATCATACAAAGATGCATAGACTTAGGTAGTATAAAGTTCTCGTTAAGTGAAACATCAGGTTCAATTAAGAGTGAATTCACCTGTTGCTCAATCAGCTTTGCATGAGCTCTTGTAATGGGTCCAATCCTGATTTCATTGGACTTGTTCTTTGCAGCAACATCTTGTGAATAGGAGTAGGAGATAGTGGAATAGTATGGATGTCCTCATCACTAAAGCATCGCAACACGGATAGCAATAGATCAACGGAAGGAAGTAAAGACTACAAATTCAAAATAGGTAGAAAGGGGGAGAATGCTCGCCTGGAAAACACTACCAAAGATACATATCCAAAGAACTTGTCGATACTCGCATCAACTCAAGGCCTAATCCGCGAAGAACCAAAGCACTAAAAGAAACACCGGATGCACTATTTAATACTACGGCAGAAAATCCATCATGATTATGATATGATGCATAGCATGGCAAAGATGCGATGCAACTAGGCAATATTAAGCGGAACCGGGATCCCGACAATTAATTATATGGTTCAAGTTTTTTTTAGGTACCCCGCAATTTTAATGTTGAATTAACAAGGCAAAACATGGCATCGATTCACTACATTTAGCATCCCATCTGTCTAACATCTGTAATGCTACATGGTCTAATAATAAAATGCTACTTCCTGCATATAATTGTTGCATCATAATTATATCATGCTCATGTCATCATGCCACATTGCATTTGAGCATCATATAAAACTTCATTTGGTTCTTATCTCATATGCACTATTAATTGTATTTGCCTCTTGATATATTGTATTTGGTTCTTGATAAATGCTTGATGCCCAAGTTGAGTTGGGGGGGCATATCTTTTATTAACTCCACCACCTTGCTTGTCACCACCCCATTATTCCACCATCCAACTATATGTGAGCCTTGCAATTTGTTTGGTTTTACCTCTAGCTCATGTGGGTTGGGATGGATCCACTTACAATTGCACATGCTCCCATATAAGCATCATGTTGTTTTCACAATATTGATATGGGTAGAGCCACATGGCCACCTTTGCATGCTATGTGAGTAGTTTCCTTGTCTAGATTCCATATGGTTTGTTTTGGAATATTTGATCATGTATGAATATAATTATGGCTATATACTTGCCTAGTGGAACACACACACTAGCAATTCCATTATATTCATTCATGCTTATTTCTTCCACTCTTGGACATATGGGATTAATCCAAGCCATGTGTTAATTCCTTGTGCATGTATCTTATGTGTGGGTACCATTATTTCATGTCACATGGAATATAAAACCCACATCCCCATCCAACTCTAGTTCTTCTATTTGTCGTTTTTATTTAACCTCTCCAAACCTTTTGCTTGGGCTTTATTCAAATTTGAGTGCATGTGACTAGGTGGGGTCATTTGAGCTTGTATTTGTTTTCACAAATATAGTGTGGCCTAGCTAAGGATCATGCATGAGCCATGGAAACAACCTCTCACCTTCCCTTTTATCTTTTGGAGTTCTTGCTTGAAGTTTTGCATGGGTTTGAATTCAAACAACCTTGTCCAAACCCTAACCCATCTCTCCCTCATCTCTATCTATCTAATCCCACAACCCTTGTGTTTTTCCCTCTTCTTGCAATTTTGAGGATGGCACCTTGAGGCTTGCATGTATGTCCATATTGCATGGCACATGCAATGTAACACCCCTACCTCTTTTCTCTCTCTTTTACCCTCCTCCACCGAGCCCCCTCTCTTGATGTTTTGATTGAAACAAAACCATCTCACCTCCTACACCCACCGAACCCCTTCTTTCTCTTGTTGGCTGGAACCAAACCAAGCCACCACCCCAGTCCCCTTTCTCTATGTTGCCGAACCAGCCTGGACACGCCATCAGCTCACGCGCCAAACCCCTGTTGCTCTTCTCACTCTAGTGCACGTGATCGCCAGCCCCACCCCCACGCCGTGCCGTGCTCGCTCTCCCTTCTCTCGGCATAAAGCAAAGCAGAGGTAGATGCCAGCCTCTCCTCTCGAGATGGTGCAGCCACGCCCGACCAGAGTGGACCACCAACCCGTGCCCTGTTGCTCTTCCCCCTGACGTGCCGACGCTAATAGAGCTTCACGCCGAAGGCGTGTGCTTCCTTCTCCCATCCTCCACTATTCCCTCCAGGCCATAAAGCAACAGCCTTAGCTGCAGCAGGGAGAGAACCACCCCCATCTCGTCTGGGTCGAGATCCATCTCCCCCTCCCCAGGTTTCTGCCTCCCCAAGCCCCACGGCCCTCACTGCTGTTGTCCGCTTCCACCGGAGCTGCAACCTGAGAAGGAGTGGGTCGTAGTGCTGGCGACGCGGTGTAGCTCCAGGAGTGTACCAGGGCCTCGCCATCTTCCTCCCGCCGTGCCGCGCACACAGGCACACACCCGACGCTCGCCATCGCCGGCTCCTTCCTTCGTCGCCGTTGCCACCACCTCGCCCCCGACCTCCCCTTGGTGAGCCTCTGCTCGCCCAGCTTCCTCTTTCCCTAGCCCACCTCCTCTACCTAGCTCCTCCCCGTTCCCTTGTTTCCTCTCGCCTGTCGCTCGCCGCGCATGAGCAGCAGCAAACGACAGTAGCCGCGGACACCACCTTGGAGCCTTGTTCCTCAACGAATTGCGGCCGCTACAGCCCTCCTTGGACCAAACCACCTGAGCGAGTATTGTAGCCGAGGGTCTCCTCTTTGCGTTTTGTTTTTGCACCGCCGTGAGTTTCGCCTCCGGTTGGTCGTCACCGTCGTCGGAAAGCGACCAGATCTGCCGCCGGCACGGTCTCAGTTCCGTCAGCAAACAGCAGCGGTAGTAGTGCCTGCAACATCTCTATTCCTGTGCGTTTTCCGGTCGTTGTGGTCCACCTCCATGCGCACTTGCTAAACGAAAGACGTAGCCCGATAAACCCTCTACAGTTTTAGTTTTTACGGCATGGCGAAATTCGCCGCCGTTTAGCCGCCAATCCCGCCAGAAAACGTCGCCGCCGTCGGGAATGACCGAGTTCAGTTTTCTGCGTCGGGTTCAGTTAAACAGCAGCCGCCGCAGTTTTGCAGAAAAGCCCCCGCAAGTATTGTCGATCACGCGACGGTCCCTCCGCAACCCCGCCAGGCCTACCAGTCAGCCCCTCCCCCCTTTTGCAAAAAGGCACCTCAACTCTTGGTTTAGCAACCCGCGCTCCCCGGATCTGCCGCGTGGCAAGCCCTGGATGGGTCGCGCGCGCGGTGGACCCGCCATCCCACGGTCCCACCTATCAGTCCCTGTGGCTGGACAACGCCGCGGTGCGAAAAGCCCTGAGGGGTACCCCGCTGCCGCCGCGCTGACTCAGCATCTCGGGTCCACCCGTTAGCGGCTGTGGCTAGATCTCTCTCGGTACAAAAAGTCCGCGTCCTTTTCTGTTTAATAAAAATGATTTTCAGAAATGTTTAATATGATTTCAAATCCAGTTTTAAATAACTTTTAATTCGTAATTCCAAATTTGACAAATAATATATGTTTTTGAATCAGAAAAATGTGAGGAATTCAAATATGCCATCCAAAATAATGTTTGACTAATTTAAATTTTCGAAATTGTTTAATTGCAATAAAAATGTCTTTTCTCAATTAATTAATAACTTTAATTCTATAACTCCAAATTTGACAAATAATATGTCTAAATCGATCAGCACGACAAGCCCGTTCTGATTATGCATTCCATGATATAAACTGAAGCATGCATCATATATATATTAAATTTTCCGAAGTGTTTATGGTAATAAAATTTGACCAAATAAGTAATAAAATGATTTATTCTTGTCCCTGCACCTCACCCTTGCTATGCTACATTATTGCCATGTAAGTTGTGCATCATTCATCATAGCATGCTTGGTTGCTTGTCGCATTTTATTTATATGCTTGTGCACTTTATTTATGTTGGCCTTGTTTGTTTGGTTCTTCTCGGATAGACGTCGAGCAGGGAAATTATCAGCAATCCCAGGAGTACTACCCAGGTCCATCTCCCGCTTCAACTAAGCTACCAGGCAAGCACTACCACATGATTGCATACATATAGTACCTATTACTTCTATCTTATTCTTGCATCATGGAGTCGCGATTTCATTAAACTGAATCCCATGTATTGCATGGCCTTTACTCTTAAACCCCACCGAAGCTTGTTCCTCCAACCTATGAACCATTACTACAGGACTTGCTTGAGCCTTGCGAGTCGTAGAATTGCATGTGTAGGGTTTGTGAGTGTCTGATGGATAACGAGGTACCTAAACAACTTAACCTGAGTAGTAATGGGATAACTAATGAAAGAGGCATCGGTGGGCAATATCTGTTATTTGGTTTTTCATGCTCACTTGTGTCTCGTAGGACCCCGAGTACTTGATACATGTCCCTTGGCTATTCGCATTATCCACATACGGGAGACTCTCTGAATCCCCCTTTGCATGAGCTTGATTTGCACTTTATTTCTTCGGGCCACAAAGTAGTTTGGGGCTTTATTACTATCTTGTACCTATGCCATGCTTTACTGCTTTATTTAAGATTGTGTGTGGAGCACCTGTACTGTTTTGGATCATGGAATTTTTTCGCGGTATCGACAAGCCCAGTCACACTTTCGGGTTCCCAGCCATTTACAACCATTGACACAAACCATGGGTCCGTCTTGGAGCCGGACAACTTCGTTGAGGGTAGCTTAATGGGGTGGTCCCCTAAAATATTATATGAATCCTGTGATTGCTTTGTCGTGAAAGCCTCATTGGGTTTTGATTTGGTTTTTCCTAGGTCGATCGTGTGTGTGTTGCTATTTGTGCACCCCTGCAGGGTAAATCTTTCTGAAAGCCATGTCCGTGGTTATGGACGACTTGGAGCACAGTTTCTCGATCATAGATAAGTATAACTAAAGTACCGTCTTTAAATTTGACTAAATATCTGACTAGTAATTAGTGCAATACTCAAGGAATGATTAATAAAACTGCCAACGGATGGGTTGTTCATCCGCTTTCTCGTTGGTAAGCGAGAAGGAGGATGGATCTGTTACTTTATACTATTATAACTGTTGTTTCTAATTAATGGACATCCGCTTATCTTTGGTTAGGAGGATGGTTAGCGAGTATCTATAAACTTGTTAGTTATTATCTTTTGCTGCAATTGCGTCACCCCAGGTATATGTCCCGTTTAGAGGCATAAAGACTTGCTAAGTACCCCTAGGGTCTCACACGATAAATTGTTTGATTCAGATGAACAGGTGTATTCGCAAGATGGATACTGGGTGGAGGAGACAGATGATGTTGGCAGTGATCACTCGGTGTAGAGATTCCGGGGATGGGGATCCGTGAGATCTTTGGGCGGGATGTGCTTATTTATGTGGTATCTTATGCCGATTTGCTTCTTATCCGTACTCGGATCTTGTTTCCCGCTTCCGCTTGATACTATGTTGATTGATGTATGAGCAGCTATCCTACACTATTATCTCTATCTAGGATATTTGGATCTTGCCGTATGGCGTTGCAATATTTCTATTTATTTTAGATGGTATGGCTCTGAGAACTATTGTAAGGTAGCTTGCATACATACTCACTTGTGTATGTATTTGATCTCTTCGCCTGTTGCCTACGCCGCTCGCTCTTGTCCCGATGTTCTTGGAAGTGGTTAGGGCGGTCGATAGGCCTACACGTGGGTGGCCCTGGGCCCCCGCTGTAAAACCCTTAACCACTTTTGGTTCATCCAGGCTTGAACTTAGAGCGTAGGGTCCGAGGTTGTTACAATTGGTATCAGAGCCATCCCGCCCTTCAGGGTCTCAGCCAAAATGGTCGTTGTCAGTCTAGCAAATATTTTGGTAGTTATGTATACTAGGGAAAAACAAAACGCGAGAGTAGGACTGCTTCCATTTTTCTTCTTACCCACCCACCCACCCTTTTCTGGTAGGGAAGTGTAATGTTTTAAATCCTCTTCTAAAATTCAAGCTAGGATTCACGTGTTCTGGGTTCTGTAGTACCATAGGTTGTGTGATTGTCTGTGTGTGTGTGGGTAATTCCTTGTCTATCTGTTGCATCCAACTTGTTGTCGCTATCTGCCTTTTGGTACCTTCCATACCGACAGGCTTTTGTAAACCGACGCGATCGATCGGATTCGTTGTAAACCAACGTGATCTGTCTTACTCTTTGTTATCCGATGCTATCTTGTTAGGGGTGTTTGTTTTCCGTAGTTGCTAATCTTTAGGTTCATCTTAAGAAGGAAGAGAGTCAGGATATGTGTTTTACTTATTCATGTGCGGAGTAATGCTTTGAGTGCGGGATGGAGTCGTGACCATACCACTACTTTTATCATTCGCGACCAGAATTGGTAGAGTTACTAATCTTGAATTGGTAGAGTTACTAATCTTGATTCGTTAAGTGGTTTTGCGCATATAGTGGTATTTTAATGCCGAAATTTGCGGAAATTTTTTCTTTGATAGCTTTGTGTACCACACTCCTTGTTCAGTCGTCTACGATATGCTTACTATCTTCTAGGTGATTTGAACTTTGTTGATATTTTAATATCATCTTAGTAATTTGTATCTTTTATCTTGGTTAATTCTATTTTGGTACTATTTTGGATTATTATTATTCTCCATTATGGTACTGACTTGAGTTTTATATCAATCCCAGGATGGCACCACCATGCCGCACCGAGGAGGACATACCACCTGAACTGGGGGCTGCGTTGGAAAGTATTGCTAATGCCTTGGGAACAATGCAACAGAACCAACAACGCTTTGAAGAAAGTGTTAGGAGGAATGAGTTTGTTCCGCTACCTCCACCTCCCAAGCGAGGAGACATCAAGGGCTTTCTGAAGTTTAACCCGCGCCAATTTGAGGTGTCTGATCAGCCACTGGATGCTGATGATTGGCTTCGTGAGATGTCAAGGTTGCCGAGGACTGCTGATGTACCTGAACAAGAATGGGTAAAATGCGCCACTGACCTTCTAAAGGGAGATGCAGCTCTATGGTGGGAGAATTACTTGAAGGCAAACCACTCTGGTTTTCAGCCTACTTGGGAGCAGTTTGCTGGGGCTTTCAAAGAGCAATACCTGTCAGAAATTGTCATGGAAAGGATGAAGGAGGTGTTTCTCATCCTCAAGCAAGGCAATGACAATGTCAACACCTATATCAGAAACTTCATGAATCTTTCTCGGTATGGTGGCGATGAGATCTCTGATGAAAAGAAGAAACAAAAGAGGTTCAGGCAAGGGCTCAATGCATCTATCAAATATTCAATCACTCATGCAAGGCTGGGGTCTTTTCTGGAACTCCAACATACGGCTCTACAGGAAGAAGCCAGTAGGCAAGTGTTCGAGGAGTCCAAGAAACACAGTCATGATGCAGCAAGCTCTTCAGCTATGACAGCTCCTTCTAAGCGCCGCGTGTGGGTTCCTAATACCGCACCGTCGCTCCCGGCTCCACCAAGACCTTCAAGCTACGCGGCAAGGCCACCAAACTCCTTCAACACTGCTTCTAGGGGCTACAACCACAACTACCCTAGAGCGTCTAGCGGAGTCCCTGGCTACGCTGCTGCACGTCCACCTGCTGCTTGTTACACTTGTGGGAGCACTGGGCATCAACACTAGAGTTGTCCAATGAACAACAAAGCTCTTCCTCCACCACCTCCAAGACCTGCAGCAAGTTATTCTATGGTTCGTGCACCTCCACCTCGGGCTCTCAACATCAACACCAAGCCCGGGTCCACTGTTACTCGTGCCAACTGTGTCAACGTCGCTCAAGCTGAACATGCACCTGGAGTTGTGATGGGTACGCTTCCCGTTAACTCAGTCCCTGCACGAGTTTTGTTTGATTCTGGTGCATCGCATCATTTGTGTCTCACAAGTTTGCAAATGAGCATGAGCTAACTATTGACCCACTGGATAAAAAGTTAATGGTTCTTTCTCTAGGGGCAAGAATGCTATCTACCAAGATCAGTCATGGCAATCAAATTCTAATTGGTGGTTCTTCATTTCTGGCTTCCTTAATCGTTCTCGGTAACTCTGACATTGATGTCATCTTGGGCATGGATTGGTTAACAGCAAATGCAGCTGTGATTGATTGTGATGAACGCTCGGTTTCTCTGAAAATTCCTGAAGGCCATATAGTCTATTCTCCAAGTCTGACTCCTGCAATTCAGCTCTTCTCTTTGTCTGCTCTGAATGATGATGCTATGGATGCTATTCAGAGTGTTTCGGTGGTCCATGAGTTTCCAGATGTTTTTCCTGAAGAGTTACCAGGTATGCCTCCTGACCGAGAGGTCGAGTTTGTGATTGAGCTTCAACCTGGTACCGCTCCTATCTCCAAGCAGCATTATAAAATGGGTCCTGCTGAGTTGACTGAACTCAAACGTCAGCTTGATGAACAAGAGAAGTTGGGTTTCATTCAGCACAACACTTCTTCTTGGGGTAGCCCAACCATCTTTGTGAAGAAGCGAGACCGCACCGATAGACTTTGTGTTGACTATCAGGCTCTCAATGCAAAAACCATCAAGAATAAATATCCCCTTCCGCGTATTAATGATCTCTTCGATCAGCTAGCTGGAGCTGTAGTATTCTCTAAGCTTGACTTGAGAAGTGGATATCATCAAATCAAGATTCGCAAGGAATATGTTCCCAAAACAGCTTTCACCACCCGCTATGGCCTGTATGAGTACACGGTCATGTCCTTCGGTCTCACCAACGCACCTGCCACCTTCTCGAGGCTTATGAACTCGGTTTTCATGGAGTATCTTGATAAGTTCGTCGTCGTCTATCTAGATGACATTCTAGTCTATTCTAAGTCAAAGGAAGAACATGAAGAACACCTTCGGTGTGTCCTAAACAAGCTTCGTGAGAACCGCCTGTATGCAAAGTTCTCCAAGTGTGAATTTTGGCTTCCCGAAGTCACCTATCTTGGTCACATCATCTCTGCTAAGGGCATTGCCGTCAACCCAGAAACTGTTCGGACAATTGTCGAGTGGCTTCCACCCAAAATGTCAAAGAAGTCCGGAGTTTCCTTGGTTTGACTAGTTACTGCCGTCGCTTCGTTCAGAACTTCTCGAAGATTGTGAAGCCTCTTACCGATCTCCTCAAGAAAGGCAAGAAATACCTTTGGTCTCCTGCATGTCTAGCAAGCTTTGAAACCCTCAAAGAGAAGCTCACTTCCACTCCAGTCTTGATTCCTCCAGATACATCAAAGCCTTTCCAGATATTCTGTGACGCCTCCTTGCAAGGATTGGGTGCGGTCCTCATGCAAGAAAAGCAAGTCGTTGCTTATGCTTCCCGTCAGTTGAAAACTCATGAGCTCAACTATCCAACACATGATCTGGAGCTTACAGCGGTTGTCTTTGCCTTGAAAGTATGGAGGCACTACTTGCTTGGAAACCATTGTGAGATCTTTTCTAACCACAAAAGCCTGAAGTACATCTTCACACAACCTGATCTCAACCTTCGTCAGAGGAAGTGGATTGAAATAATTAACGACTTCGATCTGACCATCAACTACACTCCTGGCAAAGCTAATGTCATGGACGATGCTCTCAGCCGAAAAGCTTATGTCAACAACCTCATGGTGGAAGAACAACAGCCTCTCTTGTGCGACGAATTCCACCAGCTCAACCTTGGAATTGTGGATCAAGGGTATCTTCTGAATCTTCCGGCAACCCCTCTCTTGGAAGAAAAAGTTTGCTCCATTCAACTTGGTGATCCTTACACTAAAAACATCATCCCCAAGATTCAGCTTCCGAAGTATGAACCTTTCCACCTGGAAGACCAAGGCACTCTATTTTAAGCACCGGATGTTCATTCCGAAGTATCCGGGTTTGAGAGAGCAAGTTCTTAAAGAAGCTCATGATTCTGTTCTTTCTATCCACCCTGGCAGCACTAAGATGTACATGGACTTGAAAACACAATATTGGTGGCCTGGATTGAAACGATATTGTGCCAAGTATGTCTCAGAGTGTGATGTCTGCCCCAGAGTAAAAGCTGTCCATTAGAAACCTTCCAGTCGTCTACAGCCATTGAAGCCTCCAGAATGGAAATGGGAGAAAGTAGAGATGGACTTCATAACTCGGTTTCCAAGGTCGCAGAAAGGCAACAATGCAATCTTTGTTGTCATCGATAGGCTTTCTAAAGTGGCTCACTTCTTTCCCGTCAAGGAAACAATTTCTGCAATTCAGTTGGCTGAGCTCTATATCAACAGAATTGTCTCTCTGTATGGGGTTCCTCTCGAGATCAGTTCAGACCGTGGGAGCATCTTCACTTCCAAGTTCTGGGGAAGTTTCCAAAATGCTTTGGGAACAAAGTTGAACTTTAGCACAGCTTACCACCCTCAGTCACAAGGGCAAGTTGAAAGGATCAATCAGATTCTGGTCGATATGCTCCGTGCTTGCGTCATCTCTTTCGACATGAAGTGGGAAGAATGCCTTCCTTATGCTGAGTTCTCTTACAACAATAGCTTCCAGAAGAGTTGTGGCATCCCGCTAAAACCACTACCAGAAAATCGTGGTGTTTTTGTGCATTGCATCATCATGACCGCATGCTCATGTCATCATGCCGCATTGCATTTGAGCATCGTCATCATCTTGCATGGTTTTTGTCTAAACTATTTTCAAAAAGCCTACTTTGTTTTCTAAATAGTCCCCGCCTTTCTTTCAAATCAAAACCCGGGTTTCCGGAATATTTTGGTTTGTCTAAATACGGTTTGCAAAAGCCTCGTTTTAAATAATAAAATATTTATTTTATTTTTAGGGGGCAGCCATACCGGGCCGATCCGACCCAGTCGGCCACCCCTAGTACAAAAACCAGAGCTACCCAAACCTTTTTCTACCCAATCCTAGTCTACCCAGCCCCTTCGTCCACCCCTCCACCTCACCCCAGCCAACCCCCTTCCGCCACCTCAGCCCACCTGCACCACTCCCCATCCACCCTGGGCGCGCACCCCACACCACCTGACGCCTCCCCTCACGCGCACGCCACCAGATCCCCACCGACAGCTCCCCTGGCCCCACCAGCTCTCCCCCCTCGTTCTCTTCCACCAACCACCCACCAACCCCGCCTGACGAGGTGGCCCCACCCCCGCGTGGCCTGCCCCTCTTCCTCTCGATCCCACCTACCCCGCGCGCCCTCCTCCCCGTCGATCGAACCCCGCCGCCACCGCGCGCAGGCCCCGTCCCTGCTCTCCTCCGCCTCGTGGCCCTCCTCTCCGCCTCCTTGGCCAACCACCGCCGCCACGGTTTCCCTCGTGCCCCGCTCGCCGCTCTGCATCGCCGCCAGGCCCCGTCTCTGGTCGCCCCCGACCTCTGGCCATCGCCGCAGGCCAGGCTCCGCCCTTCCCCGCTGCGACCTCCTCCTCTCCGCGGTCCCGTCTCCTCCGGCCGCTACCGCCCTCCGGCCTCCTTCCTGCGTCGGCCTCGTCGTCTCCGTGACCCGGGCCCTGAGCACCTCGTCGGCCGCCTCCACCTCAGCTCGCCGGAGCCCGAGCCCTTCACCGAGCCGTCGCTGGACTTCCCCTTGCTGCTCCCTCGCCGGCGCTCCTCCACCCCGCCGCCTCCGGCCCGGCCTCGACCGCCCTGGTGCCCTCCGCGCAACCCCGCGCCCTAGAACCCCTCCGGCCGCGCGCGCCCTTCCTCGTTGAGGGCCCCGCCTCCTCATCGACCGCCGACCGCCGAGCCGCCCCCGTCCGTTTTGGTCCCCCCACCACCAAAAGTCAACGTCGGACATCGCCATGGCCTCCGAGCCCTCTCACTGCCACCCCGCGCTCGTGTCCATCGCCACCCGCGCGTCCCCTGTGAGCCCCTGCACGCGCGTTCGCTGGCCGGCGAAGCTGCCCCTGCACAGCCCGAGCTCGACCTCCGTCTTCGTGTTGTGTACCTCGTCACCACCTTCAGGTTGCTTCTATGTCGTGTGTGTCTGTCTGCACCAACCTGTTCCTGCCTGACTTCCTGGTGGTGTTTGTTGTTGCCGATGCTCTACTTTTGTTGTTTAGAGGTAACAGTGGTGTGCAAACTTGTGGCGAAGATGATGTGTGGTGGAGTGTGGCAATGTTGAGGATGCGACTACTCTAGCACCGTGAAGCCGCGCCATCTACTTCCTAGAAACCATGCACTCGTGCATCCAGCAAGGCCTCCATTGAACCGGTCTTCGGATCCGAAGACCAAACCTTGAAGACCGATCCCGGAGTCTGAGACCGAACCCGAACCCGAACCTTCCGTTGAACCCTCGGAACACCAAGTTCTCCATCACAGACTCGGTGACCCATAGATCTCCCCCACGAATGCCGAGATCTACTTCTTGGATCTAAAGACCGATCCCGCTGAACCCCGAAGATCTTCCGGACCCGAACCACATCAAACCCCAAGATCGCCGAACCCTCTAATGTGTGACTCCTATCTATCCCTATTTTTATAAATGTTATATATATAATCCGTTGCATATAAATTGATCATGCTTGCATACATATTCATTGGTTTGGGGGCATTATGCCGATTCACTCATTATTAAATATGGAGACTATATGAGGACTATGCTAGTCTTATATCGGCTCTATTTAAATTGGTGTAGCGAACCGATGCCATGTTCTGTCTTGTTAAGACAACATTTAAATTGCGGGGTAGATAAATAACTTGAACCATATAATTAATTGTCAGGACCCTGGTTCCGCTTAATTTTGACTAGTTGCACTGCATCTGTGCCATGCCATGCATCATATCATAAGCATGCCGATTCTTCTGCCGTAGTATTAAATATCGCATCCGGTGTTTCTTCTAGTGTTTGCTTCTTCGCGGATTAGGCCGATGAGTTGATGCGAGTATCGACAAGTTCTTCGGATATGAACCTTCGGCAGTATTTCCCAGGCGAGCATCTCTCCCTCTTCTACCTATTTTGCATTTATAGTCTTTATTTCCTCCTGTTGATCTATTGCTATCTGTGTCGCGATGCTTTAGTTTCTGAACCCCAGTTACATCCCGTGCAGCCTCTATATTGCCTTGGACACCCCCTATTACCCGTGTTTGGTAGATAGCTGGCCTTGCGAGTCGTAGTTGCTTGCTCAGGTGTGGTCTCGTGTTGTCAAGTACCACAGTTGTTGAAATGCTGGCAGATGTTATTGGTGGAGATGCTTATTGGTGGAGATGATCATGACTTTAAATACAACTCTTAAAATGCTAGATATAACTAATGTAGAGCCATCGGTGGGCAATAGATGTTATTTGGTTCTTCCACGCTCACTTGTGTCCCGTAGGACCCCGAGTACTTGATACCTGTTCCTTGATTTTTCGCACTATCCACATCCGGGAGGCCTTATGAACCCCCTGAGCCAGAGCTTGATTCATTGCTATTTCTTGGGGCCACAAAGTAGTTTGGGGCTTTATTACTATTCTGTACCTATGCCATGCTTTACTGCTTTATTTAAGATTGTGCGTGGAGCACCTGTACTGTTTAGGATTGCGGAGTATTTTCACGGTATCGACAAGCCCAGTCACACTTTCGGGTTCCCAGTTGTTTACAGCCATTGGCGCAAACCTTGGGTCCGTCTCGGAGTCGGCCAACTTTGTTGCGGGTAGCTTAATGGGGTGGCCCCCTGAAATATTTATGAATCCTGTGATCACTTTGTCGTGAATGCCTCGTTGGGTTTTGAGTTGGTTTTCCGAGGTTGATCGAGTGTGTGTTGCTATTTGTGCAACCCTGCAGGGTAAAACTTTTTGAAAGCCGTGTCCGCGGTTATGGATGACTTGGAGCACAGTATCTCGATCATAGACAAGCATAACTAAAGTAGTGCTATAAATTTGACTTAATATGTGACTAGTAATCAGCTTCAACTATAACGGAATGGCTACTAAAAATGCCAACAGCTGGTGGATCTGTGGTGATCTGTGTTATACTATACCTGCCTAGTAAGTATTGCAACTCCAATGGAATGTGATAAAAGTGTCAACAACTGCTGGGTTTTGGGATTCTCGAGACTATTATATCTGACTAGTAAATGTTCCAACTACAACGGAACGGTGATTAAAACTGCCCACTACTTATGCTATCAGGATGACTCCTAATATCTATATCTGATTAGTAATTGCTGCAACTATAACGAAATGAGTAAAATTGCCAACCGTGTGAGTTCCTTGGTCCGACTTCCTCGTTTGGTCTTGAGGGGGAAAATACCAGGATGGGTTTGTTTGGTGTTAGCTTCAGGGTGGATCCGAATTGGTCTTTCTTATCCCTCTCTGATAACCGTCAGTTGTATCGAGTCTCTATAGGTTGTTTAGTGACGCTGCGCTGCCGCTTCAGCCCACCGTACCTATGTAGGCGAGAGCCGCCGAATTCTAGCCTCGCCGTGTACTGGCCTCAGTACTGACGCTCCTCTTTTTCCTTTGCCCTCTGTCGGCACCCCTTTTGTTTTAGCAGGTTTGAGATCGACGCCGTTAGCAGGGTTACCCTTCCGGCTTGGCCAGGGTAGGGTTATGGACGCTATTGGTTATTCTTCAGGGCTCTTAGCCCCATTTGCATTTTGTCCGTAGTCGGACGCCCTACCAATTTCAAGGTGATTTGGATATTTGTATTGTATATCTGTATTCTTGACTTGTGGAGTCATGTTGTATATATATCTGTTCTGAGGGTCCCATCAAGGACTATTGTGTAATGGTATTACTTCGTTTTCCACCCGCACGAAAGTGCCTAGTGGGCGTCCTTGAATCGTTTCTATGCGGTATTGGTGGAAAGGGCTAAAACTTGCATAGGGCCGATTTGAGGGTGTTACAGAGTGGTATCAGAGCTCAGCAGTTGCATACCCCACAAGTCCAGCCTGTAGGATAACCTAGCTAACGGCCGAAGTAGAGTGTCAAAACTATTTTGCAAAATCGGTTGGATAGATCTTATTAGGTCTGTTTTACTCCTTACCCCTTTGCTGCTCTCCTCTCGCCTCTGCATGTTTTGAATCTGCTCTCTTATCTTTTCTTCGAGTCCAGGAATTCTCGTGGTTGGGTTTCCGTCGTACCTTTAGGGTTTCGCCTCCTCCTTTGGCAACGGTGTTTCTACATCCGGTCTTCATGCTATCTGAGTGATCCTTTATCTGTGGTACCATTCTTTGTTCCTTGTTTGTTCCTTCCGGTGTTTTCCGACGCGACGATATCAGCTGCACCAGATTCGATGCAGAGCCTGCATCACTCCTTTGTTCCGAACCTCGATTGACGCGATCTTCAGCATGATTCTGAGAATGGATGCGCGCTTTTCTACTGATTGTGCGGAGTAATAGTTTGGGTGCGTGATGGATTCGACCCCATGCCGACTACTCAATCTATTTGCTCTTGTACATTGAAGTGGATGAGAATGCATCGGTTCTCTCTTTCTATTGAAGCTAGAGGTGGCTTTATTTGTGAATACCTTTACCTCCGTCCTTTGTTTTCCGGAGTGTTCTCTCGACGATCACGGACAATGACCTCTTGTTAGTGGTGTCGCGAGGATCTACACGAAGCGCGAAGTTTCAGATCGCCGGTCTTCTTCCCGGTACCATGAGGCGGATCTCGAGGGCGAGATCCATTGTTAGTGGTGTCGAATTGTGGCATCCCGCTAAAACCACTACTAGAAAATCGCGGTGTTTTTGTGCATTGCATCATCATGACCGCATGCTCATGTCATCATGCCGCATTGCATTTGAGCATCGTCATCATCTTGCATGGTTTTTGTCTAAACTATTTTCGAAAAGCCTACTTTGTTTTCTAATAGTCCCCGCCTTTATTTCAAATCAAAACCTGGGTTTCTGGAATGTTTTGGTTTGTCTAAATAGGGTTTGCAAAAGCCCCGTTTTAAATAATAAAATATTTAATTTATTTTTAGGGGCAGCCGTACCGGGCCGATCCAACCGAGTCAGCCACCCCCAGTACAAAAACCAGAGCTACCCAAACCTTTTTCTACCCAATCCTAGTCTACCTAGCCCCTTCCTCCACCCCTCCACCTCACCCCAGCCAACCCCCTTCCGCCACCTCAGCCCACCTGCACCACTCCCCATCCACCCTAGGCGCGCACCCCACACCACCTGACGCCTCCCCTCACGCGCACGCCACCAGATTCCCACCGACATCTCCCTTGGCCCCACCAACTCTCTCCTCCCTCGTTCTCTTCCACCAACCGCCCACCAATCCTGCCTGACGAGGTGGCCCCACCCCCGCGCGGCCCGCCCCTCTTCCTCTCGATCCCACCTACCCTGCGCGCCCTCCTCCCCATCGATCGAACCCCACCGCCACCGCGCGCAGGCCCCGCCCCTGCTCTCCTCCGCCTCTTGGCCCTCCTCTCCGCCTCCTCGGCCAACCACCGCCGCCGCGGTTTCCCTCATGCCCCGCTCGCCGCTCCGCATCGCCGCCAGGCCCCGTCTTCGGTCGCCCCCGACCTCTAGCCGCCGCCGCAGGCCAGGCTCCGCCCTTCCCCGCCGCGACCTCCTCCTCTCCGTGGTCCCGTCTCCTCCGGCCGCCACCGCCCTCTGGCCTTCTTCCCGCGTCGGCCTCGTCGTCTCCGCGACCCCGGCCCTGAGCACCTCATCGGCCGCCTCCACCTCACCTCGCCGGAGCCCGTGCCCTTCACCGAGCCATCGCTGGACTTCCCCTCGCTGCTCCCTCGCCGGCGCTCCTCCACCCCGCTGCCTCCGGCCCGGCACCGACCGCCCTGGTGCCCTCCGCGCAACCCCGCGCCCTGGGACCCCTCCAGTCGCGCGCGCCCTTCCTTGTTGAGGGCCCCGCCTCCTCGTCGACCGCCGACCGCCGAGCCGCCCTCGTCCGTTTCGGTCCCCCCACCACCAAGGTTAACGTCGACCGTCACCATGGCCTCCGAGCCCTCTCGCTGCCACCCCGCGCTCGTGTCCATCGGCACCCGCGCGTCCCCTGTGAGCCCCTGCACGCGCGTTCGCTGGCCGGCGAAGCTGCCCCTGCACAGCCCGAGCTCGACCTCCGTGTTCGTGTTGTGTACCTTGTCACCACCTTCAGGTTGCTTCTATGTCGTGCGTGTCTGTCTGCACCAACCTATTCCTCCCTGACTTCCTGGTGGTGTTTGTTGTTGCCGATACTCTACTTTTGTTGTTTAGAGGTAACAGTGGTGTGCAAACTTGTGGTGAAGATGATGTGTGGTGGAGTGTGGCAATGTTGAGGATGCGACTACTCTAGCACCACGAAGCCGCGCCATCTACTTCCTAGAAACCATGCACTCGTGCATCCAGCAAGGCCTCCATTGAACCGGTCTTCGGATCCGAAGACCAAACCTTGAAGACCGATCCCGGAGTCCGAGACCGAACCTGAACCCGAACCTTCCGTCGAACCCTGGGAACACCAAGTTCTCCATCACAGACTCGGTGACCCGTAGATCTCCGCCGCGAATGCCGAGATCTACTTCTTGGATCTAAAGACCGATCCTGTCGAACCCCGAAGATCTTCCGGACCCGAACCACATCAAACCCCAAGATCGCCTAACCCTCTAATGTGTGACTCCTATCTATCCCTATTTTTATAAATGTTATATATATAATCCGTTGCATATAAATTGATCATGCTTGCATACATATTCATTGGTTTGGGGGCATTATGCCGATTCACTCATTATTAAATATGGAGACTATATGAGGACTATTCTAGTCTTATATCGGCTCCATTTAAATTGGTGTAGCGAACCGATGCCATGTTCTGTCTTGTTAAGACAACATTTAAATTGTGGGGTAGATAAATAACTTGAACCATATAATTAATTGTCGGGACCCCGGTTCCGCTTAATTTTGACTAGTTGCACCGCATCTCTGCCATGCCATGCTCATATCATAAGCATGCTGATTCTTCTGCCGTAGTATTAAATATTGCATCCGGTGTTTCTTCTAGTGTTTGCTTCTTCGCGGATTAGGCCGATGAGTTGATGCGAGTATCGACAAGTTCTTCGGATATGAACCTTCGGTAGTATTTCCCAGGCGAGCATCTCTCCCTCTTCTACCTATTTTGCATTTATAGTCTTTATTTCCTCCTATTGATCTATTGCTATCCGTGTCGCGATGCTTTAGTTTCCGAACCCCAGTTACATCCCGTGTAGCCTCTATATTGCCTTGGACACCCCTATTACCCATGTTTGGTAGTTAGTTGGCCTTGCGAGTCGTAGTTGCTTGCTCAAGTGCGGTCTCATGTTGTCAAGTACCACAATTGTTGAAATGCTGGCAGATGTTATTGGTGGAGATGCTTATTGGTGGAGATGATCATGACTTTAAATACAACTCTTAAAATGCTAGATATAACTAATGCAGAGGCATCGGTGGGCAATAGATGTTATTTGGTTCTTCCACGCTCACTTGTGTCCCGTAGGACCCCGAGTACTTGATACCTGTTCCTTGATTTTTCGCACTATCCACATCCGGGAGGCCTTATGAACCCCCTGAGCCAGAGCTTGATTCATTTCTATTTCTTGGGGCCACAAAGTAGTTTGGGGCTTTATTACTATTCTATACCTATGCCATGCTTTACTGCTTTTTTTAAGATTGTGCGTGGAGCACCTGTACTGTTTAGGATTCCGGAGTGTTTTCACGGTATCGACAAGCCCAGTCACACTTTCGGGTTCCCAGTCGTTATAGCCATTGGCGCAAACATTGGGTCCATCTTGGAGTCGGCCAACTTCGTTGCGGGTAGCTTAATGGGGTGGCCCCCTGAAATATTTATGAATCCTGTGATCGCTTTGTCGTGAATGCCTCGTTGGGTTTTGAGTTGGTTTTCTGAGGTTGATCGAGTGTGTGTTGCTATTTGTGCACCCCTGCAGGGTAAAACTTTTTGAAAGCCGTGTCCGCGGTTATGGATGACTTGGAGCACAGTATCTCGATCATAGACAAGTATAACTAAAGTAGTGCTATAAATTTGACTTAATATGTGACTAGTAATCAGCTTCAACTATAACGGAATGGCTACTAAAAATGCCAACAGCTGGTGGATCTGTGGTGATCTGTGTTATACTATACCTGCCTAGTAAGTATTGCAACTCCAATGGAATGTGATAAAAGTGTCAACAACTGCTGGGTTTTGGGATTCTCAGGACTATTATATCTGACTAGTAAATGTTCTAACTACAACAGAATGGTGATTAAAACTGCCCACTACTTATGCTATCAGGATGACTCCTAATATCTATATCTGACTAGTAAGTGTTTGGAAGAAAACCTGAGATTTTTATTGATGAAGAAGGGAATGCCTTCGGCATACCCAAGCTTTGATGCTTGTACTTATTGAGTATTTCTTGGGGTGACACGGTGGCATCCCCAAGCTTGACCTTTTTTCCATACTTCACCTTATCACATTGTTCTTCCCTACACTTTAAAATTTCCTTCATACAAAACTTCACCAAGTCTTTAGGTTCAGTTTAAACACAAGTAAACTTCCATGAAAACACAAGCTACTGTAGAAATTCATGTTTAAAGTTCAAGTGATCAAAGAGAACTCAAAGAGAAAGAGATTAAGAGGCAAATGCAAATAATCACAGAAATTTGTCAAAACAGACCAGCAGGTGAAACCCGATTTTTTCGAAGACCTTCTGTTGCTCAAATTGAAAAGTGATAAACTAACAAAAGTTAGATAACAACCTGGGACAGAAGCACAAAAAACTACAGCTCAATCAGACTTACATACATTGCTCACGAATTTTTACAGTGAAGCACAAAAATCTGTTTCGGGACAACAACTTTTCCAAGTCTTACTTCTCTCTCATTAGAGGTTATTCTTGGCACCAAAACCACACAAAAAGGATAAGGAGAGGTTATTACAGAAGTAATAACTTCAAAGACTCAACAAAACAAAAATAAACTGAAAGTAAAAATATAATGGGTTGTCTCCCAAAAGCTCTTTCTTTATAGCCATTAAGATAGGCATGATAATTTCGATGATGCTCACATAAGAAATATGAATTGAAGTAAAAGAGAGAACCAAGAAGCAAATATAGGACAAATTTAAGTCTAACCCACTTCCTATGAAAAATAATATTGTAAAGAAACAAGTCATGAAAGCACAAAGCAACAAGCATAGGAAAGCAAAACAAGTGCAACTTCAAAAATTTCAACATAAAGAGGGGAACTTAATATTGTTGAGATACATCAAATCATGTTTCCCTCTCTCATAATAACTTTCAGTAGCATCATGAATAAAATTAACAATATAACTATCACATAAAACATTCTTACCATGAGCCACATGCATAAAATAATTAATACCGCCCTATAAGCATAGTCATTCTTATTAATCGTAGTGGGAGAAAATTCAACAAAATAGCTATCATTATTATTCTCATCACCATAATCATCAATTATAGGAGGCATATTGTAATCATAAATAGTTTTCTCCTCAATAGTAGGTGGACTGAAAATATCATATTCCCCATTGTAATCATGATATATTGGAGGCATAGTATCATCAAAGTAAATTTTCTCCTTCATGCTTCGGGGACTAAAAATATCATTCTCATCAAAACCAGCTTCCCCATTCTTAGACTTTTCCATAGCATTAGCAATAATGGTGTTCAAAGAATTCATACTAATAACATTGCTATTAGCATGCAAATAAAGTTCCATAGGTTTTTAAATTTTCTCTTCAAACACTTCATGTCCTAACTCAAGATAAATACTATAAAGATCTCTAATCTTTTTGTTGTTTTCCATTAAGCCTAGCTAGTGAAAATAGAAATAAGAAACAAACAGATATAATTGTAGAATCTAAAGGAAATAACTTCGAGCACTCACACACCAGCAACCGTAATAGAAGATAGCTTAGTAGCCAGAGGATGTGAGTACCTTTTTACCTTACCTCCCCGGCAATGGCGCCGAAAAATAACTTGATGTCTAGGCATGCTTCTATTCTTGTAGACAGTGTTGGGCCTCCAAGTGTAGAGGTTTGTAGAACAGCAGCAAGTTTCCCTTAAGTGGATCACCCAAGGTTTATCGAACTTAGGGAGGAAGTGGTCAAAGGTATCCCTCTCAAGCAACCCTGCAATCAAGATACAAGAAGTCTCTTGTGCCCCCAACACACCCAATACACTTGTCAGGTGTATAGGTGCACTAGTTCAGTGAAAAGATAGTGAAATACAAGTGATATGGATGATTATAAGTGGTAATTGCAATCGGAAATAAGAGTGGCAGAAAGCAAACATGTAACAGGACTGATTGTAAATGGTGTTTCAATGCTTAGAAACAAGGCCTAGGGATCATACTTTCACTAGTGAACACTGTCATATAAATATCTTCGCTTTATGATGCTACCCTGAACTACTCTCCGGTTGGACGATGTAGGGCTATAACAGCACACCGTAAAGTTCACATTCCCCATCTAGATAACCCCTCATTGTCACCTTGAGAGCTAGATGGTTCCAACAAACACCACAATCTCATAGAGACATCCAACTCAAATTATACTCATGATAAGTATTTATGTAACCTTAGCCAAAGTGCCACACGGTGTGCACACTATCAACTTCACACACGTGGGGATAAGCAGAGATTCAATAAAGCACTTGAGTAGCAGAATAGATCTATAGATTACAAAGCTCATGATCTCATAAGATCACGCATAGAGAGAGAGATGAACACATAGCTACCAGTAGAGCCCTTAGCCTTGAGAGAGAACTACTCCCTCCTCGTCATGGGAGTCAGCAACGATGATGGAGATGGTTCCGGGGGCACTTCCCCGTCCCGGCAGGGTGCTAGAATAGAGACTTCTGTCCCTCGAATCTCCTCTTCGGTGGCGACGGTGCTGTGGAACTTTTCTTGGATTTCTGATCTGGTACTTACTTTTGTCCCCGGGGGAATATATAGGCGAAGAGGATATAACACCCTCGAATTAGCCCTATGCAAGTTTTAGCCCTTTCCGCCAAACCCGCATAGAAACGATTCAAGGACGCCCACCAGGCACTTTCGTGCGGGTGGAAAACGAAGTAATACCATTACACAACAGTCCTCGATGGGACCAACAGAACAAATATATATATACAACAGCAACTCAACGAGTCATGAATACAGATATACAATACAAAGATCCAAATCACCTTGAAAATGATACAGCGTCTGAGTACGGATTAGATGCAAATTGGGCTAAGAGCCCTGAAGAATAACCAATGGCGTCCATAACCCTGCCCAGGCCAAGCCATAAGGGTAACCCTGCTAACAACGTCGAACTTAACCTGCTAAAACAAAAGGGGTGCCGACAAAGGGCAAAGGAAAAGAGGAGCGTCAGTACTGATGCCAGTACACGGCGAGGCTAGAATTCGGCGGCTCTCGCCTACATAGGTATGGTGGACTGAAGCGGCAGCGCAGCGGCACTAAACAACCTATAGAGACTCCATATCACTAGCGGCTATTAGAGAGGGGTAAGAAAGACCTATTCGGATCCTACCTGATACTAACACCAAACATACCCATCCTGGTATTTCCCCCTCGAGACCAAACGAGGAAGTCGGACCAAGCAACTCACACAGTTGGCAGTTTTACTCATTCCATTATAGTTGCAGCATTTACTAGTCAGTTATATAGCATGAGTCATCCTGATAGCATAAGTAGTGGGCAGTTTTAGTTAACATTCCGTTGTAGTTGGAACATTTACTAGTCAGATATAATTGTCCTGAGGAATCCCAAACCCAACAGTTGTTGGCACTTTTATCACATTCCATTGGAGTTGCAATACTTACTAGGAAGGTATAGCAAGACACGATTCATCCTAGTTCCACCAGTTGTTGGCACTTTTATTATCCATTCCACTGTAGTGAAGCTGATTACTAGTCACATATTAAGTCAAATTTATAGCACTACTTTAGTTATGCTTGTCTATGATCGAGATACTGTGCTCCAAGTCGTCCATAACCACGGACACGGCTTTCAGAAAGATTTACCCTGCAGGGGTGCACAAATAGCAACACACACACGATCAACCTCGGAAAAACCAACTCAAAACCCAACGAGGCTTTCACGACAAAGCAATCACAGGATTCATAAATTATTTCAGGGGGCCACCCCATTAAGCTACCCGCAACGAAGTTGGCCGGCTCCGAGATGGACCTAACGTTTGTGTGGACGGCTGTGAATGACTAGGAACCCAAAAATGTGACTGGGCTTGTCGATACAGCGAAAACGTGTCACGACCCTAAACAGTACAGGTGCTCCACGCACAATTGTAAATAAAACAGTAAAGCATGGTACGTATAGGATATTAATAAAGCCCCAAACTAGTTTGTGGCCCCAAGAAAATAAGAAATGAATCAAGCTCTGGCTAAGGAGGATTCATAGAGTCTCCCGTATGTGGATAGTGCGAATAGTCAAGGAACGGGTATCAAGCACTCAGGGCCTACGGGACACAAGTGGGCATGAAAAACCAAATAACATATATTTCCCACTGGTGCCTCTGCATTAGTTATACCAGCAATTTAATAGTTGTATTTAAAGTCATGATCATCTCCACCATTAAGCATCTCCACCATTTATCATGTGCCAACTTGCCGTCAATGGTGGAACGCCAACGACGCGAAGCAACACAGAAGCAAGCAACTACGACTCGCAAGGCCGACTATCTATCAAACAACAGGCAATAGGATGTGTCCATGGCAATATAGAGGCTGCAAGGAGTATAAATGGTACACGGAATCTAAAGCATCGCAATATGGGTAGCAATAGATCAATAGGAGGAAATAAAGGCTATAAGTGCAAAATAGGTAGAAGGGGAAGAGATGCTTGCCTGGGAAACAGAGCCGAAGTTCATATCCGGAGAACTTGTCGATACTCGCATCAACTCATCGGCCTAATCCGTGAATAAGCAAAGCAATCTGGGTTCAGAAGATCTTGGGTTCCGGGGGTTCGGGGTTTGATAGGGTCTCGGCCACCGGATCCGTGAAGAAGAACTTGAGGTTTTGAGGGTCCGACGGGGTTCGGGTTTGGTCTCGCACTCCGGGATCGGTCTTCGGGGTTCTACGGGGTCGGTCTCGGCAGGATCGGTCTTCGGATCCAGGGAGGTCTTTCCGTGCCGTGAGGGAGAACTCAGGGTTCCACGGTGAAGTACTTGTCGTTCCGGTGGCAATCTTGGCGGTCTTTGGATCCGGATCTTGGCGTGGCCTTCGGATCACCGGGATCGGGCTTTGCCTCCGGGAACGGTTCTTGGCGGCGATGAAGAAGATCATGTCATTCTGAGGGGTTCGGGTTCCGTGAAGATCTTGTCGGAGGCCTCGTCAAGGGAAGACTTGGGACGCAGCTCTTGGTCTCGGCCTTCAGCATTAACACTGAACTTCTCGGACCACGACAGAACATGGAACTAGCGGAGCACCGGGGGCAGTGGTACTTAGCGCAAACATGAATAACATGAGAAAACATATGCACTTGCATGTATCAATTCCACACCACAACCCGACTAGAACGCCTAGTCACCAACCCACCATCTCTGCATCGTTTGGGTCATCACATGGAGTAGAGGCTGCAACAGGGACGACGTTGTAGCCACCCGGGAAGAGGACGGTGGCAAGCTGGCGTTGAAGACGAACGACGCCAGGCACAGGCGCGACTGGCCTGCGGTGACGGGGTTGAGGCCGTGGTGTAGGGAGTCCAACGATGCAGGCTCGTGGACGAGGTTAACAGTGGGCAGCAACGAAAATAGAGGCGGCCGCGGAGCTCCTTGCGGCAGCAGGGCGACGGGGTCGAGGACGGGCTCAAGGAGGCTTGACGTGGGGCGACCGAAGATGGGGATGCAGGGCTGATGCTGGAGCAGGACGCGGGCCAGAACGGGCGCAGAGGCGCGGTTGCGGCCGGGGCCGACGGAGGGAGGACGGGCGACGACGAACAAGGACGGGCAACGACGAACGAGGTCAGGCGAGGCGGGGTGCAGGGCTCCGACAGAGCGAGGCGACAAGGGGCTCACGCGGCGGTGCGAGGCGTGCTGCGGCGGCATCCCTAGCACGGCCTGCGGACAGGGAGGAGAGCGGGGCTTGCGCTTCCTTGGTCGGAGTTGTGGGGCGGCGGAGCTCTGGTCGAGAGAGTGTGAGGCAGACGGGGAGGAGAATGTCAGGGCGGCGGAGCTCGCCGGAGGCAACACGGAGGCGCTCGGGGCCGCGGCTGCGGGGCGCACGACGGGCGGTCGCGGAAGGGCGTCGGCGGCGGGGTTGGTGGGAAGAGAGAGGAGGGAGAAGGCCGACGCGGGCTGGGGTGGCGAAGAGAGATGGCCAGGGTGGTGGGACCGGGGACGGTGCGGGATCCCGAGGTGGTCGGGCTGGCTGGGGCTGGCGTGCGACGCGGGTCGCGTCGTGGGTGGGGCCGAGCAGAGCGGTAGGTGGGATGGTGGCGTGACGCGGGGGTTGGCGTGCGGGAGTGTGCATGCATGTGTGGATGGGAGACCGGGGTGGGGCCAGGGAGATGAGGTGGCCGGCCTGGATTGGGCAGGGTGAGGTGGCGGCTGGGCCAGGTGGCATGGGAAGTGGCCAGGCGGGGTAGGTGTGCGGGCTGGGTTGGCTCGGTTGGTGAAGGGAGACTGGGGGAGTAGGTGGTGGCGGCAGGGAGTTGGGAAGGTTGGGGGGGTAGGTAGGAATTAGGTTAGGGGTTTTGACTAGGAAGGGTAGGGTTTGGGTCTAGGTTAGACAGATTGGTATTTTTATCTGGGTAGTAGGCTGCTGCCGGCTGGGCCTGGCCGGTGGCGGCCTGCCCAGGTAAAATAATTTTATTACTTGTTTTCGTTCTAAAGCCTTTGTAAATTATTTTTAGGCAAAAACAAAATATTCGGAAGAGGCCCCGGGTTTGATTTGAATAAATAAAGACAGGGTAGTTAGAAAACAAAAATAGGCTTTCTGAAAATAGTTTTAGATAAAACCATGCATGATGATGACGATGCTCAAATGCAATGTGGCATGATGACATGAGCATGCGGTCATGATGATGCAATGCACAAAAACACAGTGATTTTCTAGTAGTGGTTTTAGCGGGATGCCACAATTCGACACCACTAATAATGGATATCGCCCTCGAGATCCGCCTCGTGGTACCGGGAAGAAGATCGGCGATCTGAATCTTCTCGCTTCATGTAGATCCCCGCGACACCACTAACAAGGATTCTTTCTTCATCTTGGAATCGGTGACACCGCCAACAAGAGGTCATTGTCCGTGATCGTCGAGAGAACACTCCGGGAACAAAGGGCGAAGGTAGAGGTATCAACAAATAAAGCCACCTCTGGCTTCCGTGGACGGAGTAAAATTGCTGGATCCACCGATTCAATATACAAAAGAGAATGATAAGAGTAGTGGTATGGTCATGACTCCATCCTGCACTCAAAACATTACTATGTACATGTAGTAGAATTATTCAATCAACTCTCGAAATCAGACTGAAGATCTCAATAAGCGAGGTTCGGAACAAAGGAATGATGTAGGCTCTGCATCGGATCTAAGGTAGAGTATGTCGTCGCGTCAGAAAAACACCGGAAGGCACAAACAAGGAGCAAAGAATGGTACCATGGATAAAGGATCACTCAGATAGCACTAAGTCCGGAGGTAGAAGCACCGTTGCCAAGGAGGAAGCGAAACCCTGAAGGTACGACGGAACCCAACTATGAGAATTCCTGGACTCGAAGAAAAGATAAGAAAACAGATCCAAAACACGCAGAGGTAAGAGGAGAACAACAGGGGGTAAGAAGTAAAAGCAGACCTAATCAGATCTATCCAACCGATTTTGCAAAATAGTTTTGACACTCTACTTCGGCCATTAGCTAGGTTATCCTACAGGTTGGACTTGTGGGGTATCGCAACTGCTGAGCTCTGATACCACTCTGTAACACCCTCGAATCGGCCATATGCAAGTTTTAGCCCTTTCCGCCAAACCCGCATAGAAACGATTCAAGGATGCCCACCAGGCACTTTCGTGCGGGTGGAAAACGAAGTAATACCATTACACAACAGTCCTCGATGGGACCCACAGAACAGATATATATATATACAACAGCGACTCAACGAGTCAAGAATACAGATATACAATACAAAGATCCAAATCACCTTGAAAACGATACAGTGTCCGAGTACGGACAAGATCCAAATTGGGCTAAGAGCCCTGAAGAATAACCAATGGCGTCCATAACCCTGCCCAGGCCAAGCCATAAGGGTAACCCTGCTAACGACGTCGAACTTAACCTGCTAAAACAAAAGGGGTGCCGACAAAGGGCAAAGGAAAAGAGGAGCGTCAGTACTGAGGCCAGTACATGGCGAGGCTAGAATTCGGCGGCTCTCGCCTACATAGGTATGGTGGACTGAAGCGGTAGCGCCGCGGCACTAAACAACCTATAGAGACTCGGTATCACTGGCGACTATTAGAGAGGGGTAAGAAAGACCTATTCGGATCCTACCTGATACTAACACCAAACAAAACCATCCTGGTATTTCCCCCTCGAGACTAAACGAGGAAGTCCGACCAAGGAACTCACACAGTTGGCAGTTTTACTCATTCCATTATAGTTGCAGCATTTACTAGTCAGTTATATAGCATGAGTCATCCTGATAGCATAAGTAGTGGGCAGTTTTAGTTAACATTCCGTTGTAGTTGGAACATTTACTAGTCAGATATAATTGTCCTGAGGAATCCCAAAGCCAACAGTTGTTGGCACTTTTATCACATTCCATTGGAGTTGCAATACTTACTAGGCAGGTATAGCAAGACACGATTCACCCCAGTTCCACCAGTTGTTGGCACTTTTATTATCCATGCCATTGTAGTGAAGCTGATTACTAGTGACATATTAAGTCAAATTTATAACACTACTTTAGTTATGCTTGTCTATGATCGAGATACTGTGCTCCAAGTCGTCCATACCCGCGGACACGACTTTCAGAAAGATTTACCCTGTAGGGGTGCACAAATAGCAACACACACACGATCAACCTCGGAAAAACCAACTCACAACCCAACGAGGCTTTCACGACAAAGCAATCACAGGATTCATAAATTATTTCAGGGGGCACCCCATTAAGCTACCCGCAACGAAGTTGGCCAGCTCCGAGACGGACCCAATGTTTGTGTGGACGGCTGTAAACGACTGGGAACCCGAAAGTGTGACTGCGCTTGTCGATACAGCGAAAACGTGTCACGGTCCTAAACAGTACAGGTGCTCCATGCACAATCGTAAATAAAACAGTAAAGCATGGCATAGGTACAGGATAGTAATAAAGCCCCAAACTAGTTTGTGGCCCCAAGAAAATAAGAAATGAATCAAGCTCTGGCTAAGGGGGATTCATAGAGTCTCCCGTATGTGGATAGTGCGAATAGTCAAGGAACAGGTATCAAGCACTCGGGGCCTACGGGACACAAGTGGGCATGAAAAATCAAATAACATATATTCCCCACTGGTGCCTCTACATTAGTTATACCAGCAATTTAATAGTTGTATTTAAAGTCATGATCATCTCCACCATTAAGCATCTCCACCATTAAGCATCTCCACCATTTATCATGTGCCAACTTGCCGTCAATGGTGGAACGCCAACGACGTGAAGCAACACAGAAGCAAGCAACTACGACTCGCAAGGCCGACTATCTATCAAACAACAGGCAATAGGATGTGTCCATGGCAATATAGAGGCTGCAAGGAGTATAAATGGTACACGGAATCTAAAGCATCGCAATACGGGTAGCAATAGATCAACAGGAGGAAATAAAGACTATAAATGCAAAATAGGTAGAAGGGGAAGAGATGCTCGCCTGGGAAACAGAGTCGAAGGTTCATATCCGGAGAACTTGTCGATACTCGCATCAACTCATCAGCCTAATCCGCGAACAAGCAAAGCAATCTGGGTTCGGAAGATCTTGGGTTCCGGGGGTTCGGGGTTCGACAGGGTCTCGGCCACCAGATCCGTGAAGAAGAACTTGACGTTCCGAGGGTCCGACGGGGTTCGGGTTTGGTCTCGCACTCCGGGATCGGTCTTCGGGGTTCGACAGGGTCGGTCTCGGCAGGATCGGTCTTCGGAACCAGGGAGGTCTTGGCGTGCCGTGAGGGAGAACTCGGGGTTCCGCGGTGAAGTACTTGTCGTTCTGGTGGCGATCTTGGCGGTCTTCGGATCCGGGTCTTGCCGTGGCCTTCGGATCACCGGGATCAGGCTTCGCCTCCGGGAACGGTTCTTTGCGGCGATGAAGAAGATCATGTCATTCTGAGGGGTTCGGGTTCGGTGAAGATCTTATTGAAGGCCTTGTCAAGGGAAGACTTGGGACGCAGCCCTTGGTGTCGGTCTTCAGCATTAACACTGAACTTCTCGGACCACGACAGAACGGGGAACTAGCGGAGCACCGGGGCAGTGGCACTTAGCGAAGACATGAATAACATGAGAAGACATATGCACTTGCATGTATCAATTCCACACCACAACCCGATTCGAACGCCTAGTCACCAACCCACCATCTCTGCATCGTTTGGGTCATCACACGGAGCACAGGCTACAACAGGGACGACGCTGCAGCCACCCGGGAAGAGGATGGTGGCGAGCTGGCATTGAAGACGAACGACGCCAGGCACGGGCATGACTGTCCTGCGGTGACGGGGTTGAGGCCATGGTGCAGGGAGTCCAACGATGCAGGCTCGTGGACGAGGTCAACAGCGGGCAGCGGCGAAAGTAGAGGCAGCCGCGGAGCTCCTTGCGGCGGCAGGGCGACGAGGTCGAGGACGGGCTCGAGGAGGCTTGACACAGGACGACCGAAGATGGGGATGCAGGGCCGATGCTGGAGCAGGACGCGGGCCAGAATGGGCGCAGAGGCGCGGTTGCGGCCAGGGCCAATGGAGGGAGGACGGGCGACGATGAACGAGGACGGGCGACAACGAACAAGGTCGGGCGAGGCGGGGTGCAGGGCTCCGACAGCGTGAGGCGACAAGGGGCTCACGCGGCGGCACGAGGCATGCTGCGGTGGCATCCCTAGCACGGCCTGCGAACGGGGAGGAGAGCGGGGCCTGCGCTTCCTCGGCCGGAGTTGTGGGGTGGCGGAGCTCTAGTCGAGAGAGAGCGAGGCAGACAGGGAGGAGAACATCGGGGCGGCAGAGCTCGCTGGAGGCGACGCGGAGGCGCTCGGGGCCGCGGCTGCGGGACGCATGACGGGCGGCCGCGGAGGGGCGTCAGCGGCAGGTCTGGTGGGGAGAGAGAGGAGGGAGAAGGATGACGCGGGCTGGGGTGGGGAAGAGAGATGGCCAGGGTGGTGGGATCAAGGACGGGGCGGGATCCCGAGGTGGTTGGGCTGGCTGGGGCTGGCTCGCGACGCGGGTTGCGTCGTGGGTGGGGCCGAGCGGAGAGGTAGGTGGGATGGTGGCGTGACGCGGGGGTTGGCGTGCGGGTGTGGATGGGAGACTGGGGTGGGGCCAAGGAGATGAGGTGGCCAGCCTGGATTGGGCGGGGTGAGGTGGCGGCTGGGCCAGGTGGTGTGGGAAGTGGCTAGGCGGGGTGGGTGTGCGGGCTGGGTTGGCTCGGTTGGTGAAGGGAGACTGGGGGGAGTAGGTGGTGGCGGCATGGAGTTGGGAAGGTTGGGGGTAGGTAGGAATTAGGTTAGGGGTTTTGACTAGGAAGGGTAGGGTTTGGGTCTAGGTTAGACATATTGGTATTTTTATCTGGGTAGTAGGCTGCTGCCGGCTGGGCCTGGCCGGTGGCGGCCTCCCTAGGTAAAATAATTTTATTACTTGTTTTCGTTCTAAAGCCTTTGTAAATTATTTTTAGACAAAAACAAAATATCCGGAAGAGGCCCCGGGTTTGATTTGAATAAATAAAGACGGGGTAGTTAGAAAACAAAAATAGGCTTTCTGAAAATAGTTTTAGATAAAACCATGCATGATGATGACGATGCTCGAATGCAATGTGGCATGATGACATGAGCATGCGGTCATGATGATGCAATGCACAAAAACATAGCGATTTTCTAGTAGTAGTTTTAGCGGGATGCCACAGAGGAGATGCCAGAGGTGGGCTAGGGTGGCCACACCCCCTAGTGGCGCGGCCAGGGGTGACCTGCGCCACCCTAGGGTGTGCCAGCCTCCTGGCTCCCCTCCGTCTCCCCTTTGGACTATGTGTCGTGTCGTGAAAATAGGAACTTTGGCTTTTGTTTCATCCAATTCTGAGAATATTTCTTTTCTGGCTTTTCTGAAACCAAAAACAGCAGAAAACAGGCAACTGGCAATGTGGCATCTTGTCAATAGGTTAGTTCCAGAAAATGTATAAAAGTACTCCAAAGCATGGACAAAACATAAGAAAGTAGATATAAAACAAGCATGGAACATCAAAAATTATAGATACGTTTACGATGTATTAGCGTTGCGCTCATTCGCATGTGGTTGTGCCACCGTATTCAGCCTCTGCAAGCCAGAGCCCATCCGATGTACCGCTGGATCGGTGCTGGTGATGTCACTCGCATATATCTGTGGAGGGAATTTCTGTGGGTGAGGTAGACAGGATATTGCGACTGGTGATCAAGTACACCGCCAAGGATGATCTCCTAGGCCAATCAGTCATGCCTCCTTTCGACGCCAACAACCCTCCACCTGAGGTAGAATTTTATTGTGAAGTAGTCTGCTTATTTCGATTGCTTGCCAACTGCTTGATTTATACTGATGTTTCCTCTGATTGTAGGATTGGAAAATTGCTGTCAGCTTGCCCCCTCAGCCTGAAGGGATTATCCCGTATGAAGCGATGGAAGAGGATGACTCGGATTCGACTGTCCCGATTGAAGAAGAAGAAGCCCCCGAGTCCAGTAGCCACGGGACTCGCACGCGCTCCTGCAGCGAGGATTCTGACACTTCTTCCCCGACGACACCGAAGGGATCTCCTGCTGCTCTGGAGGAGCCAATCCCTGCTGTGCCTTTACGCGCCATGGCTCCTCCTGCTCGAAAGAAGCTGAGGTTGCCGAAGGGTTCGTCGGAAGAATTCTTCGAAACTTCTTTTTTGAAGCGGCAGGCGGCCTTTTTTCTAGTCAAACAGTATCGTCGTCATCCGACGATGTCGAATTTGTGAAAGAATCTGGAGTCACAGACACCAAGAATAAAGAGGTGGCCAGACAGTCGCCTTCTCCTCCAGTGGTTGCCCACTCTGGCACCAACACTTCGAAATCCCCTCATGCTGGGGGCACCAAATGGTTACACGGATGCCTTCCCGACAGGCATCTTCGGAGACCCTAGAGGAACACGTGAGTGTCATTTGTGTCGTTGGCAGTCGAATTGTGGAGTTTGTGCCTTTTGTTGATGATGAAGCTTTGTTTTCTTTTGGTGTAGCCCATCATGAAGGATTTGATTCGTCTCGCAGAGCAGGTCCTTGCTTTGGGTCGACAACATGCCTTATTGGACAACCGCTACCGCACAGTCGAAGGTTTGGTCTAATCATTATTTCTTCACTTTCCTTTGTATTGAAATTTGTAGACTCATGTACGTGCCGTGCTCTACCCTTTGCAGGTGAGTATAATGAACTTCTTCGTCGCTTGAATTCCGTCGAAAAGGGGATTGCTGCGGTGGAGAAAAAGTGTGATGAGGCAATCGCTGCCCTAGAGGAGTCGCGTAAGCGTGAGGAAGACCTACGCTCTTCTGCTGCTAAGAGGGAGAAGTTGTTCGCAGAACAGCTTTTTCAACTGTGAAAGCACTCTCAGGTACTTGCACTGCTTCACTTGTATTATCCCTATCTTGGTTTGCTTGTTCTTGTACTGACACCTTGTATTTGTCAGGTGCCGCTGGTCTGAGCTTCGACACCTAGGCCTTGCGCCGCAAGGATGCTCTTGCTGGTGTCGTGGCCGCAGTCGAGGATCGCGGTGTCTCCCTCCAAGAGACGCTGGGGAGAAGCCAAAAGTGTGTTGATCTGCCTCTAGGAGGACCTGACCTCAAAGACCAGTATAATTGACAATCTTGATGAGCTCGTGGAATCCTTCGCCGAAGGTATTCCCATGGACTTCAAGAACTCCCAACGGTTTGTCGGTGCCACCATGGCACTCGCGATGGCGCAAGCCCATGGCATGGAGTTAGATCCCAGCGCAATCTCCAAGGCGATGCCTGTCAACACGGATGGCCAACAGGTAGTGTTTCTCCCTTCGCTACTGGCTGTGGTAAATATGGGCCACGGCTCATCGATACAGTCACGAAGTATCCTGCGTGATGAGGATATCTACAGGGATTAAGATGATTCTGACTGCCTGAACTGGAAGGAAATACTGAGTCAAATCAATAATGACTATCAGGTGAATTCATTCTTAATTGAACCTGATGTTTTACTTAATGAGAACTTTATACTACCTAAGTCTATGCATCTTTGTATGATCAGGTTTATTGATAACACAAGTGTTGCGCGAGGAGGAGGAGAGTTGCAGCAAGAAGGACAAGCGCTGATTTCCAATATCAACAAGTGCGCGAGGGAGGAGCGGGAGGCAGGCGCACTAGGATGCAATGAGGAAATCACGTATGAGCAAGAGAGAGAGATGGCGCACCAAGAATTACATGTTTGAGGTGTTCAACGACGTTTGGACTACGTGCCAATAAGGCCGAACCCATATATGGGTCGGTATGTATCAGTTTGAGTCGAACCGAGTCAGTTTGGGCCAAGTTATGGCTGTTTTTAGGCCCGTTTAGAGGGGAGGACGCCCCAGCCCTCTTATAAACCTCCGTAGCCGTCACAAGTTAGGTTTTTAGACCACGTTAAAATATTTTGGAGTTGTTTCTTTCATAGAACCTCTGGAATTACCCTGTGTTCGAATCTGTCAACTATAATTGAGTGTGATCTGTTGTTCCATTGGGAATTAGTAGATTGCATACTACCGTTCGTGGTCACGACTGCGTGCGCAAGAGTGTGGTGTTGTGAATATCCTACAAGGTTCGAGAGCTGTTGCATTGGCATCAGGGATCGAGCGGGAGAGATCATAGCTACGCACTAGTTATCTATCATCCATCATCACCATCGACAAGAGCTTGCTGAGAAGATCGGGCCACCCCTTATCATCTTGGTATCATATTTCCTCGTTGCCTCGGTAAGCAATCCACAATCCATCCATAGATTAGAGAGTGTTTTTCATACTATACAGAAAAAGGCCCACAAAAAGAGTTGCCATAGCCTAGATTACATCGTATTCGAGTAATAGTTGCTGATCGCGTTCCTCTATTAGATTAGATCTAGATCTGTTCTTCGTAGATTTGTTTTCTAGTGTTCTAGTTGTTTTCCACCATCTTTTTCCGCTACCATCAAGTCAGATCTGATCCAAGTAAAGAGTCATAGTTGTGTACTACTTGGCGAGCAAAAAAATATTCGGCTCGCTGCCTCACGCCTGACCGCAGACAAGTCTGTGCTCTGGCGTGACCCAAAAAAAATTTCCGAAAAAAAAAAATCGAACGTCGCCTTACCACAGACCAGTCTGTGCTAGTACGAGAGGAAAAAAAATCTGCCGGCATCCTGCCGCGGCAGGATTTTAGGCCGTTTTTTGCCGTGGCAGAGACCAATTCTCAGGTCAAATTTTTTTCTTTTTTTGTTTATTTTTTTTACTGAGTCCACATAGCGTACCTATCCTTGTGAGCCTTAGTAAGCCTTTCTTTGTGTCTATAACTATCCTACGAGACTAGCGTGCTTAGTGCTCTACGGGCTGCTCAGTTAGCAATCTTGTGCCCGTTTCGTTGAGACATTGCTAGCGTCTCTCCTTGTGCATTGCAACACGAGCATTCCTCCGACATACCTTACTTTTTGAGCTCATTTTCATAGTTGCAATTGCTCCATTTATCTCCACCGTGTGTGTGTCCGTGGGTCTTTGTCATACGATCAGCACTAGGACTTGTTTGCGGTGTAGATAGGATACCATACCTACAACTCCAACATAAATACCCTGTGTGCCCTGTGATCGTTCTCTATACCTTTGATATTCACTTCATCACTTCAGTGCATCAGTCTTTGATTACGTTTGGTAGAGCATCTCTATTCACTTTGGAACGGTAAGATCTTCTTTCTTATCAGTTGTGAGTGAGTTGTGAGAGTTTCCACCATACTAATTTTGATTTGTGCACTAATGTACTAATCATGTCTTCTAGTAGTGTTGATGTGATGCAGAAAATGGAGGCAGGTGATGTTACAAATAATGTGGAGACGTACAGTTACAAATTCATCGACAATTGGCGTTGTAGTGGAACTTTTTGGAAGGAAGAACGCGGTATTTTTGATGGTGATGGTCTTTTCCACCATAGTGTGATGATTGGTGAGTGATGTGCTTCCATTACCATTGATAGTAACTGTACTATTAATTTGATCAGCGTTGAAGTTGTACAAAATTTGCAGCTACCCACATGTGCCTGTGCGGTGCCATTTCTCTTGCATTGATCATATGGCACATTGCTGATTTCACACACCGCTGATGTTCCTATGACTTTTAAAGAGCATACTGAGATTGTGCGCTGTGATGTATCTCCTATACCACTTGATTCTTGTCACATACTATTGGGAGAACCTTGGAGCAGAAGGTTTGACGCTCAAATATGTCCTGTTGTTGGAAGGATTTCTTTCAAATGGAACATGAAGGGCGTGTTATGCTCAGGATTTCAGCCGACAAATTTCATGAGTATCATCTTCTTCGCAAGGAGAGGACAAAAGAGTTCAGTTTGTCTGCTAAGTACAAGGTCATGATGAATGGTGACAATTCTATTATTTGTCATCTTGAACACGGTGTGCATTACAACCCATGTGAGAATGAGAGCCACATAGCCAAGCTGAGTGAGAGTGTTATCAAAAGTGAGCTGTGTGATTCCACTAAACGTGAGGTTGAGAGCATCCATTCTAAGAGTATGAGAGAAAAAGAAAACATTAGTGCAGTAGATGATAATACATGTGAGGATATTTCTCCTAATGTAATCATCTCTACTCCTAGTATTGTTTCTTGTGCTATGCAGGTTGCTTTTGAAGAAAGGGAGCCGCCTATTTTACAACCTGCATCACACAATCTGGTATTGTTACTTGAGGAGGATGTCGTAGTACCTACTACAGCTGAGAAGTTTGTTAATGACATTGGTACTGATTTGGAGTTTCAGCCAACATGTGCGACATATTGTGAGTCTATTCCTTTACTGAAGCCTCCTTGTGATTTTCCTTGCACTACTGTTTCAGCACCATGTGATAGTTTACCAAATTCAAATTTTGATCATGTGGTACTGATAACACATAAGGAAATACTTGCTCGAATACCACCTGCTGATATTGTGTATTCCATCATGCTAAATGAACCTATGAGTATGAGTTGTGCTATGGATAAGATTTCTGAAATTTCATTTCTGAATTCTAGCACATATTCTCCTTGTTTCACTTTCAATCTGATTGGTGAATATAGCATGCATGAAAATTTTCTTGTGGATCACATATGCATTACTTGTGATCGAATTGCTGAACTGAAACATGCTGTTTTCAGCCATACATGTTGTGTGTCGACGATTTTGTGTTGTGAGATATATACTAAAATTTGTGATAATATGAAACTAAAGTCAGGTCTAGTTGATATAGTGCAGGCAACACAAGTAATTTTACCTATGTTGGATCGTTGTAATCTTGCTAGAATAGAACCCCAGTTTTCATATTCATTGTGTTTATCCCAAAATTCGTTGTCTAGTTGTGCTAATGCTTTATACTTCACTTATATTTGCAAATTGAGTTGCATTTTACATACTGGACAACATGATCATGTTCATAATAATCAGAGTAGCGCAGTTGAAGCATGGCATGATTCAATTTGGTTTTCAGACATATTAAATTGGTTTGATCTTGTTCACAAATGTGATCATAGATCTTCTTTGAGAAAACTGAATTTAATATTGAAGAACATGACTATCTATTTAGTTGTTTTTTACCATGATCATGATTCTTTGTACTTCACTTATACCTGCAATTTAAGTTGCTTGATGTATACTGGACATACTTTTCATGTGAAAAACAATAATACAACATGTTATATATACATATACTTTGCGTACACGTTGTTCTTTTTGTTTCTCCCACTTTCAGCTTACCTAAAGCCGAGGACGGCTTTTCATGAAGAAAGGGAGGACGATGAGGATATCTACAGGGATTATGATGATTCTGACTGCCTGAACTGGAAGGAAATACTGAGTCAAATCAATAATGACTATCAGGTGAATTCATTCTTAATTGAACCTGATGTTTTACTTAATGAGAACTTTATACTACCTAAGTCTATGCATCTTTGTATGATCAGGTTTATTGATAACACAAGTGTTGCGCGAGGAGGAGGAGAGTTGCAGCAAGAAGGACAAGCGCTGATTTCCAATATCAACAAGTGCGCGAGGGAGGAGCGGGAGGCAGGCGCACTAGGATGCAATGAGGAAATCACGTATGAGCAAGAGAGAGATGGCGCACCAAGAATTACATGTTTGAGGTGTTCCACGACGTTTGGACTGCGTGCCAATAAGGCTGAACCCATATATGGGTCGGTATGTATCAGTTTGAGTCGAACCGAGTCAGTTTGGGCCAAGTTATGGCTGTTTTTAGGCCTGTTTAGAGGGGAGGACGCCCCAGCCCTCTTATAAACCTCCGTAGCCGTCACAAGTTAGGTTTCTAGACCACGTTAAAATATTTTGGAGTTGTTTCTTTCATAGAACCTCTGGAATTACCCTGTGTTCGAATCTGCCAACTATAATTGAGTGTGATCTGTTGTTCCATTGGGAATTAGTAGATTGCATACTACCGTTCGTGGTCACGGCTGCGTGCGCAAGAGTGTGGTGTTGTGAATATCCTACAAGGTTCGAGAGCTGTTGCATTGGCATCAGGGATCGAGCGGGAGAGATCATAGCTATGCACTAGTTATCTATCATCCATCATCACCATCGACAAGAGCTTGCTGAGAAGATCGGGCCACCCCTTATCACTGCGGAGCTGCAGCGAGCGAAGGCGGCGAAGACTGCGGCATCTAGGGCTACCACAGGAAAATCTGTGGCGTTTGAGGCTGCCACGGATTTGATGAGGCCCCCGAAGTCGAAGTCAAAGTCGAAGAAGCAGATTGCTCCATAGTTGCCATCTACAATTGCTGTAGTTTCCTTTTGTCTGAACCATGCTTTTGTGGGAGTGTCCCTGTCAATACTTTGCTAAATTTTGAATGCATTCGCACTTTTATCAATGTATTCTTGTTCCCTTATTTGCTTCTGGCTTGATTGTAATAGGGTTCTTTGAGTGATCCTCATGACTCTCCTCCCATCGATGAAAACGCAGCACAACCGTGTTCAAAGGTGGAGGAGCTGTCGCTTCTCTCACGGCTGCGCGACCGTATTAAGAAGTTGGAGCGGGAGTTGCCCGTCATCCGCAGCAACACGGATGTGTGGAAGTCGAAGGCGGAGAAGGCCACTGCTCGCGAGAAGTATCTTCTCGACGAGGTTGCTTAGCTGAACGAGCACTTTAAATGTTAGCTCTCTATCTTCTTATCCTTTCATAGCCATTCTCGGCGATGCCTTGGCTTATATTTTGGATCTTGTGTTTTGTAGTTGTTAGCGCTCGCCATCCGCAGGATGAGAAGGACCGGGTGGCCATTCGAATGAATGACCTAACCCAGGAGCAGCTACAAGCTAGTGGGTACTTTTGGGTGGACCACGACCGTGCGGTTGCATTGGCGACCCTACAGGATCGTTCTTCGCGAGTGCTTCAATGCTTGAAGAAGGCGTAGTCGTGCCTTAGGCATATCTTCCAAGCGATGTTTCCTCTCGACGTGGTGCCTTCAAGCCTGTTGGCTCTCCTGGCAAAGTTTCAAGATATCAACGCGGTCCGTGAATGCGTGCCACAACAGCTGGTCACAGGTGCCAAGGCTGCATTGTCACTGGTGTGATTGCATCGTCCAGATGTGGACATGGTGTCTATTGCCGCTGGGCCACCGCCTCCGCCAGAAGGGATGACTTGGAACATGGTTACGCACTATGAGGTGGTTGATCGGCCAGCGGAGGACATCATTGACTTCTTTGAAGAGCAGACGAATGTTCTCCTTTTGCAGCAGTATTGTAATTTGTATCATGCACATAGATGTATAGGTGTTGTAAAGTTCATATGATTGTGGTGGGTGTATTTAATACCCATTAATATGTAAAGAGCTTGCTAGCTTGTAGTATTTGCGAGTGTGCTGTACTCTGCAGTTCCCTTTCGTTAGCCTGACGTGTATTTTTCTCAGCACCTTGCCAACCAGTCAGGTGCATTGCAGCTGGGTTGGTTTTTATCAAGGGTTCGATTAGTGTATGTCAGCTAATCAGGATACTACGATTTGTTCGTGGAACCAAGGTGTAAAGGGTGGCGCAGCCCCCGAGTAATAAAATTGCGACAAAAACAGAAAAGACACAGAGTTTTAGGGAACTTAGGTTTATTTATTCGCAGAATAGTACGAGGTAAAATGTGTGGCTAAGTAGCCTGGCTGAATAGCCGTATTTGTAAAAGTAAAACATCTAAGGGTAGAAATGGTGCAGCTACATGATGTTCCAGGGGTTGGAGTATGCGACTCCGCTCTCAAAATCTTTAAGGCGATAGGCGCCACCTGGGATTATTTCTGTAATCACATAAGGTCCTTCCCAAGGGGAATCGAACTTGAGATGCCCTTGCTGCTTCAGTCGCAGGACCAGGTCTCCTTCGATGAAGGATCTAGGGTGTAGCCTTCTTTTGTGGTAGTTGCGGAGGCTCTGCTGGTAGATTGTAGATCTCTCCGTTGTGATCTCGTGTGCCTCGTCGAGGAGGTCGACGGAGTCTTCGAGTGCGAGAGTTGACTCCTTCTCGCTTTACGCCACCACCCGCGGGGCTTTGTGGCATACTTCTGTGGGTAGTACCGCTTCAGCGCGGTGCACCATGAAGAATGAAGTGTATCTTGTGGCGCTATTTGGAGTTGTGCGCAGGCTCCAAAGTATGGATTGTAGCTTGTCTAGCCAACACCTAGCAGCTTGCTCGAGTGGTCAAAGGATCCTTTTCTTGATTCCTCCGCAAATGAGGCCGTTGGCCTTTTCGACTTGTCCGTTGGTCTGAGGATGAGCCACCGAGGCGTAGCTGATGTTTATTCCCAGGTTTTCGCAGAATTCCTGGAACTCCTTGGAGGTGAAGTTTGTCCCGTTGTCCATGATGATGCTATGTGGCACCCCAAAACGGTAGACGATGGACTCGAAGAACTTGACAGTGCTGGCTCCTACCTGATTCGTCACTGGCATGGCCTTGATCCACTTGGTGAATTTGTTGACCGCGACTAGGAGGTAGACATAGCCTCCTTGCGTGGACCTTGGGAGCTTGCTGACCATGTCGAGTCCCCATTGTGTAAAGAGCCAACCCATTAGGATTGTTCGTTTGTGGTACTAAAGTTCTCGAGCGAGCGCATGGCGGTACCCAAGTTCCTTGTAATTGACGTGTTTTGTAAAGTTGAGCTGCCAACTAGTGAGAGGGGCCATTTCGAGGCAAACTCATCTCACCCCTGCCAAATTCAAACATTCCATGAAACTGCCCCGTGAAGTAGACGGTCGGGACCCTCATGTCGGTCATCTGTCCGTGACGCGAGCGCCAACGTGGCAACCTCTTAAGCAAATTGAGGAACTAAGTGGATTGGTGCGTTGACCAATTTCACAAATCCATTCCCACCTTTCCCTAGCACCGGTGGCGTCGGAATCCACCCTCCAAGCAGGACAATGCCTTCGAACATTTGACTTCCGACGCCAAGTTGCTGCGCCCAGTTGCTGCACCCAGTCGCTGATCATGAGCTCCAATGGTGCATGTTGTAGCCGCCTTTGTGAGGCTCTAGCCCACCTCTGCCGCCGACGAGCCGTGCAGCTCGGAGGATGGCAGATCCTACTACCAAGGAAGAAGAAGTTCTGGCTACAAGCGAGTGACCTTCCCTTCTCTTTGCTATTTGCACTAATTATAAGTGCTACCTGGCTACTGAACCTAAAATTGTTTGTTAGCCCAATGCTGACAAACATATTTTGTCCACAGTTTTCTGTCAAGTGGGATCTCCACGGACCACCCTTACCTGGTTACGGTAGTCCTCTTCAGGTACGACTCTAAGGGCAAGTGGTATGGACACCATTGTATCACGATGGAAGAAGCACATGCGCAGATCTACACTATATCTGGTATGGTTGCTGCTCTGCGTAATCATGATGAATTATGGCCGAAGCAGACTGCAAAGTTCAGCTTCACGGATGAATGTGGCATCATGGTTCCTCTAACATGTGACAGTCAGCTAATTGGGTTGATGAAAAGGTATGCTTCAGCTTGCATGTTCGAGCTGAATTGTGATGTAATGGATGTGGAAGCTGCTGCATCTAGGAGTTGCCTTTCTATTCTTGGACAGGGTGGTTACTCGAACCCAATTAGCTCCTGGTAAGCAAAAGTCTCTTGGGGTTCGCATGTTTGTGCTGAATTGTAATTTTTGTTTTATTTACTCTGTAGATATTAGGCAGTTATGCAACAATCTTGTTTCTTTGACAGGAAGCGCCACAAGGTTAGAAACATGACTGCCGGGTCAGCCATTTTGCTGCCTGAAGAAATTAAAAACGAGTGGAAAGATGATGCTAGACACGATTCTGGTGCCGATTGTCCTGGTGATGCAGAGTACGTGAAGCTAAGAAAATTGGCACCGAGGAAGAGGAAGAAGGCAGGAAATGAAGAAGCCAGTGGACGTGAAGGCTTGGTACCGAGGCTGCTGACAATGAAGATGCATAGTAATGTGTTGAACTTGAACCTATATATGTAATTCGGTTAAATTCTAGAGCTCTTTGTGTGGAACTTTGTTGGGAGAAACAATCTACCCACGTTCTCTGAGTAAAATGTACCACGACTTAGGGTTTGGAAACGCCCGAGTCAGTAGTTGAATCCGAAATTGTGATTGTGCCACTACTATCTGAAAACACGCAGCACCGGTTCCACGGTTGCTGAGGGGCAGGATGTCTCCAAATTCAACAGAATGTAAGTGGCTCAAAAATAAATTATTTAAGTTGCTACACTCCACGAAGCAACAACTTATTTCAGCTGCTGCACACAACGACATGGCAACATAAACAGCAATGGCAACCGATAATGCCCAGATGAGGAGGAAATCGGTACCACTTTCTGGCCTAATCTTGAGCCCGTCTATCTCACCGCCTCCCTGCTCCTGCATCCTCTGCATCTAGCGAAGCTCTCGGATCTCCAGTAATCGGGTGTACGTGCTTCCACTTTATAAATTGTGGTTGTGCCATTTGCATGCGGCACAATCCATGTAGATTACGTTTAAACAAACCACCAATGTCAGAATACCACCATGATCAGACAAATGAAGTAATGCAGGGTTAAGACAGATTAACGGGAGACCAATTTTTTTCCTCCCAGGACTCCGGGACCACTAGTTCAGACCGCTAGGTCAACAAGTACTACTATTACAACTTAAAAAGGCATAGAGCTCAAGCTAAATAGAACTAGTTATCACACATCTCCTTGATCTTCCTAATCTTAGCCCGATGCGCATCTTCCTACGAGAGCAAGGATCGAATCGTCTGCTCCTTCCTTTTAGCATCTTCCTTGCACAGCTTCAATTGTTTCACTGCATTTTTCCTCATGCACTTGTCAATACTCGTAGTTGTTAACTGCAGGACTTTGGCTAGGTGAAGATCATTCCTTGCTTGAGTAAGTTCTTGCTCTGGTTTAGCCTTTAGGGCCAATGCCACGTCCCTCTCCTTCTCGATTTTGCTAACCTTGTCTTGCACCCTCCTGAGATCTCGGTTAAGCTTGGTCGTGTCAACTGGGTCCCATAGCTTCAACTCAACACTGTCAAGAAGTGAGCTGACAATGGATTCTTTCAACTCAACAGTCATATCTCATAGTTTGTCCAGCGTTTTCTGCATCGATTTGGGCCACTCTGGATCTACCCATTTGACAACACCGCAACTTCTGCCTTGCATCATTGCACGATGTCCTTGACACCATAAAAACCTCATGCCTGTGTTTCATCCTTCGAATGCTAAAAATTTAGCGGGCACATATCCATGTTTACATAGCATAGGACTGTCTTCATCCACTAAACCGTGATAGTCGGAGTCATACATCATCTGGTTGGCCTAACACATCATACGCGCATGAGTAAACAGAGTAGATCTAGCTCAAAAATAGATAACTGGCCATAGATGATAGAGATAGAGATGAGACGACTCACATCGAAATCACCATCCCTGTCGCCACGACGCGTTTCCTCGCCGTCTCCCCTTGAACCCATGGTGAGAGGGGAGGGGTGGCTGCCGGAGAGGGGATTGGGATGGAGGCATCGTCGGCTTGCGGCTACGGCAGGATGGGAGTGAAGTGGGGAAACTGGCTTCGAGGGGAAGGAAGAGAAGTACAGGGAGGAAGAGAAGTAATAGGGATGTGACACTGGAATATGGCCCCCTGAACTCGTGAGTCATGACACTCACAACAGGGGAGCTCCCGGTGTTGCCAGTTTGTCCAGAGCAAGCAGGCAGCAAGTGTGGCCAATCATGCCGCATAACGGCCTACTCGCGGATCACTCTCATGAAGACCATCCCAATCGTCCAAGCGCCCTGATCGAACGATATGTAACAATCGTCAAACAGAACAACTATGTTAGGGCGTGCCTTCTAGAAGTCTCGGTCTAACGGCCACCATTGGGGGGGCTAAGGTTAGGAATCTCCTAAGGTTAGGATCCATATGTGGTTCATGAGAAGAACAGACATGCAATGACTCTGGTGATATGTGGTTTGTCAAAATACACATATGCAGTGACTCTAACTGTGGATTGTGAAAAGAATGCAATACAATTACTCTCGTGGATCCATGTGTGGTTTGTGAAAGAACAAACATTCACTGACTCTAGTTGTGGTTCATGAAAAGAACACACGTGCAATGACTCTAGATGTGGTTTGTGAGAAGAACAGACATGCAATGACTCTGGGTGTGGTTCATGAAAAGAACAGACATCCAATGACACTGGTGGATCCATGTGTGGTTTAGTGAAAAGAACACACATGCAATGACACTGGGTGTGGTTCATATGTGGTTTGTGGAAAGAACACACATGCAATGACATTGGTTGATCCATATGTGGTTTGTGGAAAGAACACACATGCGCTGATCCATATGTTGTTTGTGAAAAGAACACACATGCAATGACTCTGTAGATCCATGTGTGGTTTGTGGAAAGAACACACATGCAATGACTCTGGTGGATCCATGTGTGGTTTGTGAAAAGAACACACATGCAATGACTCTAGTGCTGGTTTTAGTATAAGAACACACATGCAATGACTCTAGTGGGTCCATATGTGGTTTGTGAAAAGAACACACATGCAATGCCATTGGTGGATCCATGTGGTTTGTGGAAAAGAACACACATGCAATGACATTGGTGGATCCATATGTGGTTTGTTCAAAGAACACATGCAATGACTCTGGTGGATCCTTATGTGGTTTGTGAAAAGAACACATATGCAATAACTCTGGTGGATCCATATGTGGTTTGTCGAAAGAGCACAAATGCAATGACATTGGTTGATCCATATGTGGTTTGTGAAAAGAATACACATGCAATGCCATTGGTTGATCCATGTGTGGTTTGTGAAAAGAACACACATGCAATGTCATTGGTTGCTCCATATGTGGCTTGTGGAAAGAACACACATGGAATTACTCTAGTGGATACATATGTGGTTTGTGGAAAGAATACACATGCAATGAACACTAGTGGATCCATATGTGGTTCATGACAAGAACACACATGCAATGACATTGGTTGATCCATATGTGGTTTGTGACAAAAACACACATGCAATGCCATTGGTTGATCCATGTGATTTGTGACAAGAACACACATGCAATGACATTGGTTGATCCATGTGGTTTGTGGAAAGAACACACATGCAATGGCATTGGTTGATCCATGTGTGGTTTGTGAAAAGAACGCACATGCAATGACTCTAGTGCATCCATATGTGGTTCATGAAAAGAACACACGTGCAATGACTCTAGTGGATCCATAAGTGGTTTGTGGAAAAGAACACACATGCAATTACTCTAGTGCATACATATGTGTTTGTGGAAAGAACACACATGCAATGGCATTGGTTGATCCATGTGTGGTTTGGGGAAAGAACACACATGTAATAACATTGGTTGATCCATATGTGGTTTGTGAAAAGAACACACATGCAATGCCATTGGTTGATCCCAGTTGTCTGTGAAAAGAACACACATGCAATGACATTGGTTGGTCCATTTGGTTTGTGGAAAGAACACACATCAATGACTCGGGTGGATCCATATGTGGTTTGTGAAAAGAACACACATGCAATGACTGTAGTGCTGGTCTTATTATAAGAACACACATGCAATGATTCTAGTGGGTCCATATGTGGTTTGTGAAAAGAACACACATGTAATGACTCTAGTGGATCCATATGTGGTTCATCAAAAGAACACACATGCAATGACATTGGTTGATCCATATGTGCTTTGTGAAAGGAACACACATGCAATGACTCTGGTGGGTCCATATGTGGTTTGTGAAAAGAACACACATGCAATGACATTTGTTGATCCATATGTGGTTTGTGGAAAGAACACACATGCAATGACATTGGTGGATCGATGTGTTGTTTGTGGAAAGAACACACATGCAATGATTCTGGTGGATCCATGTGTGGTTTGTGAAAATAACACACATGCAATGACTCTAGTGCTGGTTTTAGTATATAAGAACACACATGCAATGACTTTGGTGGGTCCATATGTGGTGTATAGAAAAAACAGACATGCAATGACTCTGGTGGATCCATATGTGGTTTGTGCAAAGAACACACAAGCAATGACATTGGTTGATCCATATGTGGGTTGTGAAAAGAACACACAACCAATGCCATTGGTTGATCTATGTGTGGTTTGTGAAAAGAACACACATGCAATGCCATTGGTGGATCCATGTGTGGTTCATGATTGGAACACACATGCAATGGCATTGGTTAATCCATATGTGGTTTGTGAAAAGAACATACATGCAATGCCATTGGTTGATCCATGTCTGGTTTGTGAAAAGAACACACATGCAATTACTCTAGTGCGTACATGTGTGGTTTGTGGAAAGAACACACATGCAATGAACACTGGTGGATCCATATGTGGTTCATGACAGGAACACACATGCAATGACATTGGTTGATCCATATGTGGTTTTTAGAAAGAACACACATGCAATGACATTTGTTGATCCATATGTTGTTTGTGAAAAGAACACACATGCAATGACTCTGGTGGATCCATGTGTGGTTTGTGGAAAGAACACACATGCAATGACTCTGGTGGATCCATGTGTGGTTTGTGAAAAGAAAACACATGCAATGACTCTAGTGTTGGTTTTAGTAACACACATGCAATGACTCTAGTGGGTCCATATGTGGTTTGTGAAAAGAACGCACATGCAATGCCATTGGTGGATCCATGTGGTTTGTGGAAAAGAACACACATGCAATGACATTGGTGGATCCATATGTGGTTTGTTAAAAGAACACACATGCAATGACTCTGGTGGATCCTTATGTGGTTTGTGAAAAGAACACATATGCAATAACTCTGGTGGATCCATATGTGGTTTGTCGAAAGAGCACAAATGCAATGACATTGGTTGATCCATATGTGGTTTGTGAAAAGAATACACATGCAATGCCATTGGTTGATCCATGTGTGGTTTGTGAAAAGAACACACATGCAATGTCATTGGTTGCTCCATATGTGGCTTGTGGAAAGAACACACATGGAATTACTCTAGTGGATACATATGTGGTTTGTGGAAAGAATACACATGCAATGAACACTGGTGGATCCATACGTGGTTCATGACAAGAACACACATGCAATGACATTGGTTGATCCATATGTGGTTTGTGACAAAAACACACATGCAATGCCATTGGTTGATCCATGTGATTTGTGATAACAACACACATGCAATGACATTGGTTGATCCATGTGGTTTGTGGAAAGAACACACATTCAATGGCATTGGTTGATCCATGTGTGGTTTTTGAAAAGAACACACATGCAATGACTCTAGTGGATCCATATGTGGTTCATTAAAGGAACACACATGCAATGAATCTAGTGGATCCATAAGTGGTTTGTGGAAAAGAACACACATGAAATTGCTCTAGTGCATACATATGTGGTTTGTGGAAAGAACACACATGCAATGGCATTGGTTGATCCATGTGTGGTTTGTGCAAAGAGCACACATGTAATGACACCGGTGGATCCATATGTGGTTTGTGAAAAGAACAGACATGCAATGCCATTGGTTGATCCCAGTTGTCTGTGAAAAGAACACACATGCAATGACATTGGTTGGTCCATTTGGTTTGTGGAAAGAACAAACATCAATGACTCGGGTGGATCCATATGTGGTTTGTGAAAAGAACACACATGCAATGACTGTAGTGCTGGTCTTATTATAAGAACACACATGCAATGATTCTAGTGGGTCCATATGTGGTTTGTGAAAAGAACACACATGTAATGACTCTAGTGGATCCATATGTGGTTCATCAAAAGAACACACATGCAATGACATTGGTTGATCCATATGTGCTTTGTGAGGAACACACATGCAATGACTCTGGTGGGTCCATATGTGGTTTGTGAAAAGAACACACATGCAATGACATTTGTTGATCCATATGTGGTTTGTGGAAAGAACACACATGCAATGACATTGGTGGATCGATGTGTTGTTTGTGGAAAGAACACACATGCAATGATTCTGGTGGATCCATGTGTGGTTTGTGAAAATAACACACATGCAATGACTCTAGTGCTGGTTTTAGTATATAAGAACACACATGCAATGACTTTGGTGGGTCCATATGTGGTGTATAGAAAAAACAGACATGCAATGACTCTGGTGGATCCATATGTGGTTTGTGCAAAGAACACACAAGCAATGACATTGGTTGATCCATATGTGGGTTGTGAAAAGAACACACATCCCATGCCATTGGTTGATCTATGTGTGGTTTGTGAAAAGAACACACATGCAATGCCATTGGTGGATCCATGTGTGGTTCATGATTGGAACACACATGCAATGGCATTGGTTAATCCATATGTGGTTTGTGAAAAGAACATACATGCAATGCCATTGGTTGATCCATGTCTGGTTTGTGAAAAGAACACACATGCAATTACTCTAGTGCGTACATGTGTGGTTTGTGGAAAGAACACACATGCAATGAACACTGGTGGATCCATATGTGGTTCATGACAGGAACACACATGCAATGACATTGGTTGATCCATATGTGGTTTTTAGAAAGAACACACATGCAATGACATTTGTTGATCCATATGTTGTTTGTGAAACGAACACACATGCAATGACTCTGGTGGATCCATGTGTGGTTTGTGGAAAGAACACACATGCAATGACTCTGGTGGATCCATGTGTGGTTTGTGAAAAGAACACACATGCAATGACTCTAGTGTTGGTTTTAGTAACACACATGCAATGACTCTAGTGGGTCCATATGTGGTTTGTGAAAAGAACGCACATGCAATGCAATTGGTGGATCCATGTGGTTTGTGGAAAAGAACACACATGCAATGACATTGGTGGATCCATATGTGGTTTGTTAAAAGAACACACATGCAATGACTCTGGTGGATCCTTATGTGGTTTGTGAAAAGAACACATATGCAATAACTCTAGTTGATCCATATGTGGTTTGTCGAAAGAGCACAAATGCAATGACATTGGTTGATCCATATGTGGTTTGTGAAAAGAATACACATGCAATGCCATCGGTTGATCCATGTGTGGTTTGTGAAAAGAACACACATGCAATGTCATTGGTTGCTCCATATGTGGCTTGTGGAAAGAACACACATGGAATTACTCTAGTGGATACATATGTGGTTTGTGGAAAGAATACACATGCAATGAACACTGGTGGATCCATACGTGGTTCATGACAAGAACACACATGCAATGACATTGGTTGATCCATATGTGGTTTGTGACAAAAACACACATGCAATGCCATTGGTTGATCCATGTGATTTGTGATAACAACACACATGCAATGACATTGGTTGATCCATGTGGTTTGTGGAAAGAACACACATTCAATGGCATTGGTTGATCCATGTGTGGTTTTTGAAAAGAACACACATGCAATGACTCTAGTGGATCCATATGTGGTTCATTAAAGGAACACACATGCAATGAATCTAGTGGATCCATAAGTGGTTTGTGGAAAAGAACACACATGAAATTGCTCTAGTGGTACATATGTGGTTTGTGGAAAGAACACACATGCAATGGCATTGGTTGATCCATGTGTGGTTTGTGCAAAGAGCACACATGCAATAAAACCGGTGGATCCATATGTGGTTTGTGAAAAGAACAGACATGCAATGCCATTGGTTGATCCATGTTTGGTTTGTGAGAACAGACATGCAATGAAGCAAGCTGTGGTTCATGAGAAGAAAACACATCCAGTGACACTGGTGGATCCATGTTTGGTTTGTGGGAAGAACAGACATGAAGTGACTCTGGCTGTGGTTTGTGAAAAAACACATGCAATGACACTGGTGGATCCATGTGTGGTTTGTGGGAAGAACACAGATGCAATGACACTAGGTGCGGTTCATGAAAAGAACACACATCCAGTGACACTGGTGGATCCATGTGTGCTTTGTGAGAACAACACACATGCAATGACACTGGGTGTGGTTCATGAAAAGAACAGACATGCAATGACCCCAGTGGATCCATGTGTGGTTTGTGAGAAGAACAGACATGCAATGACTCTAGCTGTGGTTTGTGACAAGAACACATATGCAATGACTCTAGTTGTGGTTCGTGAAAAGAACACACATCCAATGACTTTAGCTGTGGTTCATGAAAAGAACACACATCCATGTGTGGTTTGTGAGAAGAACACACATCTGTGTGTGGTTTGTGAGAAGAACACACATGCAATGACATTGGTGGATCCATGTGGTTTGTGGAAAAGAACACACATGCAATGACATTGGTGGATCCATATGTGGTTTGTTAAAAGAACACATGCAATGACTCTGGTGGATCCTTATGTGGTTTGTGAAAAGAACACATATGCAATAACTCTGGTTGATCCATATGTGGTTTGTCGAAAGAGCACAAATGCAATGACATTGGTTGATCCATATGTGGTTTGTGAAAAGAATACACATGCAATGCCATTGGTTGATCCATGTGTGGTTTGTGAAAAGAACACACATGCAATGTCATTGGTTGCTCCATATGTGGCTTGTGGAAAGAACACACATGGAATTACTCTAGTGGATACATATGTGGTTTGTGGAAAGAATACACATGCAATGAACACTGGTGGATCCATACGTGGTTCATGACAAGAACACACATGCAATGACATTGGTTGATCCATATGTGGTTTGTGACAAAAACACACATGCAATGCCATTGGTTGATCCATGTGATTTGTGATAACAACACACATGCAATGACATTGGTTGATCCATGTGGTTTGTGGAAAGAACACACATTCAATGGCATTGGTTGATCCATGTGTGGTTTTTGAAAAGAACACACATGCAATGACTCTAGTGGATCCATATGTGGTTCATTAAAGGAACACACATGCAATGAATCTAGTGGATCCATAAGTGGTTTGTGGAAAAGAACACACATGAAATTGCTCTAGTGGTACATATGTGGTTTGTGGAAAGAACACACATGCAATGGCATTGGTTGATCCATGTGTGGTTTGTGCAAAGAGCACACATGCAATGACACCGGTGGATCCATATGTGGTTCGTGAAAAGAACAGACATGCAATGCCATTGGTTGATCCATGTTTGGTTTGTGAGAACAGACATGCAATGAAGCAAGCTGTGGTTCATGAGAAGAAAACACATCCAGTGACACTAGTGGATCCATGTTTGGTTTGTGGGAAGAACAGACATGAAGTGACTCTGGCTGTGGTTTGTGAAAAAACACATGCAATGACACTGGTGGATCCATGTGTGGTTTGTGGGAAGAACACAGATGCAATGACACTAGGTGCGGTTCATGAAAAGAACACACATCCAGTGACACTGGTGGATCCATGTGTGCTTTGTGAGAACAACACACATGCAATGACACTGGGTGTGGTTCATGAAAAGAACAGACATGCAATGACCCCGGTGGATCCATGTGTGGTTTGTGAGAAGAACAGACATGCGATGACTCTAGCTGTGGTTTGTGACAAGAACACATATGCAATGACTCTAGCTGTGGTTCATGAAAAGAACACACATCCAATGACTTTAGCTGTGGTTCATGAAAAGAACACACATCCATGTGTGGTTTGTGAGAAGAACACACATCCGTGTGTGGTTTGTGAGAAGAACACACATGCAATGCCATTGGTGGATCCATGTGGTTTGTGGAAAAGAACACACATGCAATGACATTGGTGGATCCATATGTGGTTTGTTAAAAGAACACATGCAATGTCTCTGGTGGATCCTTATGTGGTTTGTGAAAATAACACATATGCAATAACTCTGGTTGATCCATATGTGGTTTGTCGAAAGAGCACAAATGCAATGACATTGGTTGATCCATATGTGGTTTGTGAAAAGAATACACATGCAATGCCATTGGTTGATCCATGTGTGGTTTGTGAAAAGAACACACATGCAATGTCATTGGTTGCTCCATATGTGGCTTGTGGAAAGAACACACATGGAATTACTCTAGTGGATACATATGTGGTTTGTGGAAAGAATACACATGCAATGAACACTGGTGGATCCATACGTGGTTCATGACAAGAACACACATGCAATGACATTGGTTGATCCATATGTGGTTTGTGACAAAAACACACATGCAATGCCATTGGTTGATCCATGTGATTTGTGATAACAACACACATGCAATGACATTGGTTGATCCATGTGGTTTGTGGAAAGAACACACATTCAATGGCATTGGTTGATCCATGTGTGGTTTTTGAAAAGAATACACACGCAATGACTCTAGTGGATCCATATGTGGTTCATTAAAGGAACACACATGCAATGAATCTAGTGGATCCATAAGTGGTTTGTGGAAAAGAACACACATGAAATTGCTCTAGTGGTACATATGTGGTTTGTGGAAAGAACACACATGCAATGGCATTGGTTGATCCATGTGTGGTTTGTGCAAAGAGCACACATGCAATGACACCGGTGGATCCATATGTGGTTTGTGAAAAGAACAGACATGCAATGCCATTGGTTGATCCATGTTTGGTTTGTGAGAACAGACATGCAATGAAGCAAGCTGTGGTTCATGAGAAGAAAACACATCCAGTGACACTGGTGGATCCATGTTTGGTTTGTGGGAAGAACAGACATGAAGTGACTCTAGCTGTGGTTTGTGAAAAAACACATGCAATGACACTGGTGGATCCATGTGTGGTTTGTGGGAAGAACACAGATGCAATGACACTAGGTGCGGTTCATGAAAAGAACACACATCTAGTGACACTGGTGGATCCATGTGTGCTTTGTGAGAACAACACACATGCAATGACACTGGGTGTGGTTCATGAAAAGAACAGACATGCAATGACCCCAGTGGATCCATGTGTGGTTTGTGAGAAGAACACACATGCAATGACTCTAGCTGTGGTTTGTGACAAGAACACATATGCAATGACTCTAGCTGTGGTTCATGAAAAGAACACACATCCAATGACTTTAGCTGTGGTTCATGAAAAGAACACACATCCATGTGTGGTTTGTGAGAAGAACACACATCCGTGTGTGGTTTGTGAGAAGAACACACATGCAATGCCATTGGTGGATCCATGTGGTTTGTGGAAAAGAACACACATGCAATGACATTGGTGGATCCATATGTGGTTTGTTAAAAGAACACATGCAATGACTCTGGTGGATCCTTATGTGGTTTGTGAAAAGAACACATATGCAATAACTCTGGTGGATCCATATGTGGTTTGTCGAAAGAGCACAAATGCAATGACATTGGTTGATCCATATGTGGTTTGTGAAAAGAATACACATGAAATGCCATTGGTTGATCCATGTGTGGTTTGTGAAAAGAACACACATGCAATGTCATTGGTTGCTCCATATGTGGCTTGTGGAAAGAACACACATGGAATTACTCTAGTGGATACATATGTGGTTTGTGGAAAGAATACGCATGCAATGAGCACTGGTGGATCCATATGTGGTTCATGACAAGAACACACATGCAATGACATTGGTTGATCCATATGTGGTTTGTGACAAAAACACACATGCAATGCCATTGGTTGATCCATGTGATTTGTGACAAGAACACACATGCAATGACATTGGTTGATCCATGTGGTTTGTGGAAAGAACACACATGCAATGGCATTGGTTGATCCATGTGTGGTTTGTGAAAAGAACGCACATGCAATGACTCTAGTGCATCCATATGTGGTTCATGAAAAGAACACACGTGCAATGACTCTAGTGGATCCATAAGTGGTTTGTGGAAAAGAACACACATGCAATTACTCTAGTGCATACATATGTGGTTTGTGGAAAGAACACACATGCAATGGCATTGGTTGATCCATGTGTGGTTTGGGGAAAGAACACACATGTAATAACATTGGTTGATCCATATGTGGTTTGTGAAAAGAACACACATGCAATGCCATTGGTTGATCCCAGTTGTCTGTGAAAAGAACACACATGCAATGACATTGGTTGGTCCATTTGGTTTGTGGAAAGAACACACATCAATGACTCGGGTGGATCCATATGTGGTTTGTGAAAAGAACACACATGCAATGACTGTAGTGCTGGTCTTATTATAAGAACACACATGCAATGATTCTAGTGGGTCCATATGTGGTTTGTGAAAAGAACACACATGTAATGACTCTAGTGGATCCATATGTGGTTCATCAAAAGAACACACATGCAATGACACTGGTTGATCCATATGTGCTTTGTGACAGGAACACACATGCAATGACATTGGTTGATCCATATGTGGTTTTTAGAAAGAACACACATGCAATGACATTTGTTGATCCATATGTTGTTTGTGAAACGAACACACATGCAATGACTCTGGTGGATCCATGTGTGGTTTGTGGAAAGAACACACATGCAATGACTCTGGTGGATCCATGTGTGGTTTGTGAAAAGAACACACATGCAATGACTCTAGTGTTGGTTTTAGTAACACACATGCAATGACTCTAGTGGGTCCATATGTGGTTTGTGAAAAGAACGCACATGCAATGCAATTGGTGGATCCATGTGGTTTGTGGAAAAGAACACACATGCAATGACATTGGTGGATCCATATGTGGTTTGTTAAAAGAACACACATGCAATGACTCTGGTGGATCCTTATGTGGTTTGTGAAAAGAACACATATGCAATAACTCTAGTTGATCCATATGTGGTTTGTCGAAAGAGCACAAATGCAATGACATTGGTTGATCCATATGTGGTTTGTGAAAAGAATACACATGCAATGCCATCGGTTGATCCATGTGTGGTTTGTGAAAAGAACACACATGCAATGTCATTGGTTGCTCCATATGTGGCTTGTGGAAAGAACACACATGGAATTACTCTAGTGGATACATATGTGGTTTGTGGAAAGAATACACATGCAATGAACACTGGTGGATCCATACGTGGTTCATGACAAGAACACACATGCAATGACATTGGTTGATCCATATGTGGTTTGTGACAAAAACACACATGCAATGCCATTGGTTGATCCATGTGATTTGTGATAACAACACACATGCAATGACATTGGTTGATCCATGTGGTTTGTGGAAAGAACACACATTCAATGGCATTGGTTGATCCATGTGTGGTTTTTGAAAAGAACACACATGCAATGACTCTAGTGGATCCATATGTGGTTCATTAAAGGAACACACATGCAATGAATCTAGTGGATCCATAAGTGGTTTGTGGAAAAGAACACACATGAAATTGCTCTAGTGGTACATATGTGGTTTGTGGAAAGAACACACATGCAATGGCATTGGTTGATCCATGTGTGGTTTGTGCAAAGAGCACACATGCAATAAAACCGGTGGATCCATATGTGGTTTGTGAAAAGAACAGACATGCAATGCCATTGGTTGATCCATGTTTGGTTTGTGAGAACAGACATGCAATGAAGCAAGCTGTGGTTCATGAGAAGAAAACACATCCAGTGACACTGGTGGATCCATGTTTGGTTTGTGGGAAGAACAGACATGAAGTGACTCTGGCTGTGGTTTGTGAAAAAACACATGCAATGACACTGGTGGATCCATGTGTGGTTTGTGGGAAGAACACAGATGCAATGACACTAGGTGCGGTTCATGAAAAGAACACACATCCAGTGACACTGGTGGATCCATGTGTGCTTTGTGAGAACAACACACATGCAATGACACTGGGTGTGGTTCATGAAAAGAACAGACATGCAATGACCCCAGTGGATCCATGTGTGGTTTGTGAGAAGAACAGACATGCAATGACTCTAGCTGTGGTTTGTGACAAGAACACATATGCAATGACTCTAGCTGTGGTTCGTGAAAAGAACACACATCCAATGACTTTAGCTGTGGTTCATGAAAAGAACACACATCCATGTGTGGTTTGTGAGAAGAACACACATCTGTGTGTGGTTTGTGAGAAGAACACACATGCAATGACATTGGTGGATCCATGTGGTTTGTGGAAAAGAACACACATGCAATGACATTGGTGGATCCATATGTGGTTTGTTAAAAGAACACATGCAATGACTCTGGTGGATCCTTATGTGGTTTGTGAAAAGAACACATATGCAATAACTCTGGTTGATCCATATGTGGTTTGTCGAAAGAGCACAAATGCAATGACATTGGTTGATCCATATGTGGTTTGTGAAAAGAATACACATGCAATGCCATTGGTTGATCCATGTGTGGTTTGTGAAAAGAACACACATGCAATGTCATTGGTTGCTCCATATGTGGCTTGTGGAAAGAACACACATGGAATTACTCTAGTGGATACATATGTGGTTTGTGGAAAGAATACACATGCAATGAACACTGGTGGATCCATACGTGGTTCATGACAAGAACACACATGCAATGACATTGGTTGATCCATATGTGGTTTGTGACAAAAACACACATGCAATGCCATTGGTTGATCCATGTGATTTGTGATAACAACACACATGCAATGACATTGGTTGATCCATGTGGTTTGTGGAAAGAACACACATTCAATGGCATTGGTTGATCCATGTGTGGTTTTTGAAAAGAACACACATGCAATGACTCTAGTGGATCCATATGTGGTTCATTAAAGGAACACACATGCAATGAATCTAGTGGATCCATAAGTGGTTTGTGGAAAAGAACACACATGAAATTGCTCTAGTGGTACATATGTGGTTTGTGGAAAGAACACACATGCAATGGCATTGGTTGATCCATGTGTGTTTTGTGCAAAGAGCACACATGCAATGACACCGGTGGATCCATATGTGGTTCGTGAAAAGAACAGACATGCAATGCCATTGGTTGATCCATGTTGGTTTGTGAGAACAGACATGCAATGAAGCAAGCTGTGGTTCATGAGAAGAAAACACATCCAGTGACACTGGTGGATCCATGTTTGGTTTGTGGGAAGAACAGACATGAAGTGACTCTGGCTGTGGTTTGTGAAAAAACACATGCAATGACACTGGTGGATCCATG